>CM038147.1:492944748-494144748 GCA_021437245.1 Aegilops speltoides | reverse complement strand
ATAACACCAATCAATATTGGCACTAACTCGTTAGCTTCCAAAGGTGACCAAAAGGTGGTGGGTTAATTGCTATAGGAGCTTGGAACATTTCGAACCTGCGCGAGGTTCACAATGTACTTGTCGGCGCCGTAGTGAAAATGAGTGCCTCCGCCGGGGAAGTTGATCTTGTCACCGTTCACCACCATCCACCTCTGGTCTGACTTCTCGGAGGCGAGGTGCGTGTGGGGTATGTTGGCCGTCCACACCTCGTCCCGGCTCCTCGGCCACCTGATCGGCACCTAGGCATGGCCACCCACATCACATCGGCGTGAGCGAAAACAAACGAGGCACAGCAATCTGCAAGGAGTTCATCGTGGACCATGCATTCTCGTGGATGGGCTCACCTGGTAGCCATCGGGTGGGGGGATGAGGCAGTTGAGGCGGCGGGGCGCGGGCGGGCAGTGGCGCTCGTAGTGCTCCATGAGGGAGAGGTTGAGCCTGAGGCGGAGCTGGTGGTGGAGGCCCCGGTCCAGGCACGGGATCAGCTCCGAGTGCCTCGCGTCGCACACCTGCGCATACAGCACAGCGACCCCGGGCCGATGGAGTCAGCGAATCGAACCACCCGCCGTTAGCACGTACGGAAACCGCGACGGCGAGGTGTGCGAACGTTACGTACCGGGAGGGAGGAGAGCGCGAGGCCGGCGGGGAGCGGGGCCTGGCCCTGGACCTGCGAGGCTCGGAGGCGGAGGCGAGGGCGGCGGAGGGTGGGGCCGAAGGCGGCGCCGTGGAAGAGGCAGAGGAGCGCGAGCGCGAGGGCGGCCCCGGCGAGGGCGCACGCGAAGGCCCGGCGGCGGCCCGTCGCGCCCCGCCCCACCCGCGGCTGCCCGGCGGCGGCGGCGGCGGCGGGTGCGGCTTCATCGCGGCGGCGTTCCGCTCCCCGTCGCGCCGCGGGGGCGCGGGGCGCGTGATGGCGGCGGGCGGCTGCTCGTTGATTTGATCGATCGATTGATTACGCCGCGTTGGCGTGGCGGGGTGGGTGCGCGGGGCTCGAGGGCGCGGAAGCGGAAGGGGGGAGGCGCGTGGAATGGAGCGCGGAAAACATTGGGAGCGGCACACGGGGGGTGGCACGGGACAGAAGGAGACGGAGAGTGGACCGCGCGATGACCTGTCACGGGAGCGGCCCAGGGAATGAACGAAGAAGCCCAATAAGCGTTACACCGGTGCCAGCAGGAGCAAGTGAATTTTTTTTTTTTTTTTGCGAAAACAGGAGCAAGTGAAATTGTCTCAAAAAAAAAAAAAAAAAGCAGGAGCAAGTGAAAGACTAGAAAAACTGGAGCAAGTGATATTTATGTGCTCAAACAGAAAAAAGTGGCTCTTTTTTAACGTTAGAACCTCCTGGTAATAAGTCCCTGCATTTACAATCAGTGGAGTGACAGGAGCAGGAGCTTCACCCGTCCACACATCGCTGGCAAAAAAATAGCTGATCTAGCTAGCTCATGGCCACATAATTTGCCTCTCTCGCACATTCGTCATCAAATGTCCCACTCAAGAAATACGGATGTAGGGTCAACCATAGTGAGTAACGACCATTCCGGCACTACGGAGAACTGGCATATTAATGTAGCGGTTTACGTCCAAAGGACGGGAGCCGTTTGTGTTGAGGCGTAGTGTGTTGGTAAGATGGTGATGACTGCTCCGCAGGTGATGCCGCCATGAGTTTGGTTTGCTCGGCGGCTAAGGTGAAGTAGAAGAATTGCGCCTTAAGTTTGGGGTATGGCTGGAGCTCGGGTTTGTACCTTTTGCGGTCTTTTGCGGTATAAACATGTTCTCTTCATTAACCACTAAAACTTCTCCATGCAACTGCAATGTGTTAGCAACAACGTAATAAATAACGAATAGCAGAACATTCAATAGGATTAGCCCTTTGATCAAGACTAGCAAGGCTCATCTTGCAGCACTAATGTTGAGGATGGGGCTGCAACAAGTCATCAACAAATCGAATGTGACCGTCGTTTTTGAGGAAGCCGACATAAGTGCACCACTCCATGAGAAACATGTCGATGTTCCGGTCGATACATATTTGGATCATGTCCTCGTCCCAATGGATAGTTCCCATCGGTGTGCTCCAAGGTACTCAGAATTCAAGCGTCAACTGACGAAAGGTGCAAGTGTCATTAAAAACAAAAATGATGCAGACATGCATTAGTGCATAAGAAACTGAAATCGTTACCTATGCCAAGTGCGGCGGTGGTGGTTACACATGCCCACTTGGTCGGTCCCACTTCCCTTTTGTGGAGTATCTAGTACTTGGTTTCCTTCGGGAAATTAATTCCCAATAAGAAGGCATTGCGCTCAATGGCAATTTCCTGCGGCCCATGGGAAGTTGCCTCTTGAGCAATGATGCGGGCACGCGAGGTGGAACTCTTCGTGTCCGTGTCTACAAAAATAAATTTAGTCCAATGGAACTATGCAAGATTGCTTCCTTGTGGGAAAAATAACTAATATCCCCTAAAAACATCTATGATTATGTGGTCAACAAGTAAACGGTTCAAGAACGAACAAGAACCCTAGCATGGCAGTGAGAAGCTAAGCACGGATTTGTGAAAAATAACTTGGGGGTCAGGGGAGAAACATATTGTAGATCCTTCACGTGTGAGGAATCAAATTGAAAACCAGTAGTGAGAGAGATTCAAAGTTTCTTTGATGTTTGGAGGAGAAGGATAGATGAGGTTGAAATTTGTTTTGGGTTACCTCCCTTCAAGTTGTTTACGGCCGAATTGCGTGTTGTATGAGGCGATGTGTTCTCTTCTGGAGCCTAGGCCTTTTGTGTTACTTTGATGCGGCCCTGGTCGAGCACTACGCTGCATACCGTGCACCGTCTTCTCGTGCTTGGTAAGACGAAGGCCTTTGGTTGAATTTCGACACGAGTGCTTGTATCGTGTCCCTTCTTCTCTTCTGATGTTGGATATGGTTTCTACCGAGGTGTGGTATGACTGCTGGTATGCTCGTAGCACCGACCACCTTCTCCTATTGTGTGTCATTGGTTCTGCCTCTCCTTCGATACGGCCCCTGGTATGAGTGGGTGTGCTCGTACGGGTCACCTTCTTCTCCTCTGGAACTGGGGTGTTACTCCGGCGTAGTGGTACGAGTGGGGATGCTCATACCAGACGACATCTTCTCTTCCTGACGCCTGAAACAACGTCATTTCTTCCAGACAAATTTTCTAAGGACCTTTGAGGTTATTTCTAACACATATTTGCGAGGATTCAACCGAGGCGTAGCACGACATAAAAAATTATAATGGAGGCAATAATTACCTTTTCTTCTCCTCATCCCTGATTAGACTGAACAGTCTTTTATTAGAACTATAACTTAAACGAAAACCTTAACTAACCTTTAATCGCAGGGGTTGCCTCCCATGAAGAGCTTTTGGTAGTCTAAACAACAGTGATGATAATCACTTCTCTTTTGGTATGAGCACACCCATACCATAGCTTCTGGCATTAAGGTTATTCCATTGTTGGCATAGACCATGGACTTCTTTTTCCTGGGAAAGTGCTTGACAAAGGGTTCTCGTGAGGGAAGGTCAAACCGTATGTCTCCCTCGTAGAAGTTAGTAATAGCTTTGATAGTTCTTAAAAATGGCCTACCCAATATGATTTGAGCAATAGGATCTTCAGGCATATGCACTATGACAAGATCAATGAGAGCAGAGGATATGCAAATTTAAACAACAGTACCGTGTTATGTCTACTCCGTAGTATGAGATAAAAGGATTGTGATTGAGTCGATCGTATAAAGACTTTGGGATAGTGGGAAGATGAACTTGTAAATCACATAGAGCATTAAATTTGTTCATCCCAATCTCAATTTCAACAGTGGGTTCAAAAATATTTTACTGCTTAGCAACTTTTCTTGCAACTTCTCGTGCTCCATATCTAATTCATGTACCTTGATTGCAACTTGGTGAATAAAATTTTGTTACGCCTCATCATCCTTTATTTATGGGATAGGATGCTTCAAGTTCATCATTTTGACGAAGTCTTCTATTTTATAACTATGATTGATAGTGTCAAATAGGGAAACAACATTTAAAATAGTGTTATATAAGGAATTTTCTCTTACCAATGTGCTTGCTCCATTATAATTGTTCTTGCTCCTTGGTTGCTAGGATATGTTGGCCTAGCAAAGTTAGGAGCATAGTTCTGGTTCTTCCACTTGGTATTATAATTATTCCAAGCAATAAAGTTGACATCATTAACAACAACAATAATAGCATTAACAAGAACCTCTTCCTTACCTTTTGTCATACCTATGAGTTCATCGTTTTTGTTGGTGAGCTCCAACACGTAACCGAGCTATTCCATGCATCATAGTAAACGACACGTCCACCTGCGGTGTCTTACCAACCAGCAAGCTAATACTCCATGTCTCCGTAAAATCATTGAGATGATTAGACAGGGCTCCATGGAACCTGATCCAAACCTCCCGCGACGGTGTCCCCTCTGACTAATGGTTCGACCACTCGTCAAACTCCAAGAAATAGGTAGTATCAGGTACCTTGCATATACCGAAAACCATGAGGCGAGCAAGATCCTCCCTCCAAAAATCCACCTTATTATACGCATTGTCCTCCAACCGCACAGAGTGGCAGAGTCCAACGAGAATCGGCTGAGGCCCCTCCCAATGCTCCACCTTGTACAGGTGCTAAGCTTGCCAACTAAGCAAAAAATCTGATATGGCATGCTAGTTAAGAAGAGAGAGAGTAGTATGGTGACCCCAGTAAGAAACGGTGCTAAGCACGTGTACCTAGGTGGAAGCACAATTCTGAGTCTACAGCTAATTAAATGCATGAAGCTTAGCACCCAAAAGCTTAGCACCTTTGCATTGGGGACTTGAGTTGCTAAGACATTTAATATACTTAGCACCATATCTAAGCACCTTTGCATTGGGAGAGGTCTGACACAAGCCTCTTTAGCTGCTGCGCCACTTGTTCCTCGGACAGAGAACCACGTGTAACCTGCACCATCCCAGTCCTGACGCTCTCAAGACGTGGTCGATGTGCTGGAGTTGGAGCACTCGGTCTCAAAGAACAACAACCTATCATCACAAACACCGTATGCCGTGACAAACAATTTAGGTACAGATAGAAGCAGGCATTCATCTGAAGGATGACCCGCTTTTTAACAATTGTCTGTCACACAAAACGGCTGTGCAGCCGACCATAAAATGTCCGACTTCATCACCCTGGTCTTCGATAGACGTTGTGGTTGTGATGGCGTATGTGGGTGCAGGTGGTGGTGTGACTGTACATGCTTATTATTTCGGTGTTATAAAATGGATCTTGGTGCAGTTGTTCCTACAGTTGGTTATACTACTAATATGCACATGAATAATTTTCACTATGTGCACCTATCTAGGCTCATCATCTTGGACAACAACTCATCGTCCTCATCTTCTAAGAAAATTTCCCTTTAGAAGGCTCCCAACACTTGTCACTACCACGTTGTTGGACTGACCCACTTCACCGAAAATCGTAGGCGAGCACTAAAAAAAAAACAATACATAGCATTTGCATCCAGACTCTCCCCATATGTACGGACAAAAAATAGCACCTACATTTTTTTAGGGGATATAGCACCTCCAATGGAGGCACATAAAACCCATATTTCTCTAGACTGTCGGAGCGGCACACGTCCGTATAGCACTGCCACGGCAGGCCGAACTGCCGGAACAAGTTTTAATGGATTGATTAGAGATGTTCTTACTTCAACTATAAAGGTTGTGTATGGGTACAATTTCCTCTCTTTTTTGCGAATATTAATTTATTGTCACTATTTTGTTCACCGTTTGATATATATTGTGAATGAAAGATCAATGTAGCTGTTCTTTTTTTTCAAAAAGGAAGTTAAACCCACTGCCTCTGCATCCAAGGATGCACACATCCATCATTGTTATAGTGTTCAATAGAGTCTGACAAAATAAATACTCGATGCAATCTAAAGTTATCTACAACCTTTATGATTGATGTAAGAGCATCGCTCCAGATTGCCGGTGGCGTCGACCATCATCCTTCCATCCGTGTTGGCTCTCTACCCACTGCCTCTCCGACCCTGTCCATCTACAAGCCATGCCGGTTCCAAAGCTTGCATTTTTCGTCGGCGACAGGTGCCACCCCACCCCCTTCCGAGGTAGCGGTCGACAAGCAAGTTGTCTCTGGCATCTTCAGATCCTGATCTGGCGACTTTGGGATTGCTCAAACTCAGGCCAGGCGAAATCCACGCTCGGCTTGCCGATGCTGGCAGCGGCGACACTCGCGAGTGTCATTTCCCTTCCTGGAGGCACTGCCTTGGCCTTGATATGTGCCCCTCGTCGAGCAGCAGGGGAAACCCTAGGTCCGATCCTCCGGATCGGATGGCGGCGGCGTCACGACGTCGTTCCCCTTCTTGAAGGTGCTATCTTGCTAGCTAGTTGTGTCCCGGTGTTGGACTTGAAGATGTTTGACGTCCTGCTTATTTGGTTTGCTCCTCTAGTTTTAGTTTTGGTGGGTTTAGTTGTGTTTCACCCTGTTCGGGCTAAGCACCCCGTCTCTCTCTGCCCCGGGCACCATGCTCATGCCTCCCTGCGTTCATGTCATGTGTTGTACCTATAGTTGTACTCATTCTCTTTCCTTCTATCAATGAAAAGATACGCAAGCTCTGTGTATTCGCGAAAAAAGCAATCTAAAGTCATCTTCTTGACGATCTCTATCGCTACACCTTTAAGTTTGATGACGTGTCATGACCTCGCACCAACGCACACCATCTAATCCGATGGCCTCACCAAGCCGCCCATGGCGAGCCGAGAGCACAAATCGGTCCAACAGACCCTTAGCACACACCGAATGCGCACGCTCTAGACTCCACCGTCGTAATCTTCCGCCATCCCATATTCGGGAGGGATCAACGCATTGACCTTAGCAGGCCCAACTGCCATCGACGCCATACAACGTCACCATCCTACACGCGTCCATCGTTGAGACTACATTGCGCCATGCCGTCAAGACCCGCCGTCTTCAATGCGGTAGATGCAACACCACTCCACCTCTTGGCACCTTCAGGTAGCACCTGCTCCAAAACGACACCCCCAGTGGAAGAACGACACCGAAGGCGTCGTTATCATCCGATCCGGGAGACCCAGACTAGGCTTCCCCTAGAGCAGCCGGAGCGAGGTAACGACGATTGCAACGGCGATTCCTTCGACAAGAAAATGACGTCTAAAACACGTCTGTCATGACCGAAATCGGCACGATTTTCACCGGCAATCGAGCCACTTCGAACCAGCCGCTGGCCTTTTACAATGGTGTTGAAAACTTGCATATATATTGATACCAAGGAGGAAAATGTTACATGGGGACAAACATCACCAAGAAATAGGCCGGTATGACAGTTATCTCAAAGCTTCACGGCGGCCGGAGCCGTCACTGATTCCCTCCTGGCTTTCTTCAGGGTCTCAACTAAACCTGCCAAGGAAGTGTCGGCGTCCATACGCGCCACGTCACTGGACGACCTATCGGAGTCGTCCCTCCTCCTCTTTTTGCATTTGGGCATGAGGTTATGTGCCACGTCAGCGGGCGACGTGTCGGTGTCGTCGAGCAGCTGCCGAATTTCGTCGAACAAGTCGTGGCCTTCTACCTTGAGGTAGTTCTTGGCGAGCACCTTGAAGGCCCCGAAGCGGCAGTAGGACATCTCGATGTGCATGTCCATCCTCCCGCGGCGGGTCAGCGCTGGGTCGAGCATGTCGACGCGGTTGGTGGTGAAGACGATGACCCGCTCGCCGCCGCTCGCCGACCACAGCCCGTCCACGAAGCTGAGCAGACCGGAGAGCGTCACCTTGCTGCCGTCATCTTTGTTGGGGTCCAGCGGGTCGCAGCAGCTGCCGCCGGCGCCCTTCTTGTCGGCGACCTTCCGGTTTCCGGCGAGGTCGACCTCGATGGCGTCGATGTCCTCGATGACGATGATGGACTTGCCCTTGGTCTCGATGAAGAGCTTCCGGAGCTCGGCGTTGTTCTTGACGGACGTGAGGTCGAGGTCGTAGACGTCGTACTTGAGCTTGTTGGCCATGGCCGAGATCAGCGTTGACTTGCCCGTGCCCGGGGGGCCGTGCAGCAGGTACCCGCGCTTCCACGCCTTGCCCACGTCCGAGTAGTACTGCTTGCCGTCCATGAACGCCTCCAGATCGTCGATGATCTCCTTCTTCTGGTCAGGGTCCATGGCGAGCTTCTCGAAGGTCGCCGGGTGCTCGAATGGCACGTGGCACCAGGTGCTCCTGTTCCCCGGCCGGTGGTTCGTGAACAGCCGCCTCTCCCTGGCCATGGTGGCGATGAGATCGCGGCCCTTCTCCAGCGCGCCCGGCAGGTAGTCGTCGAGCATGACACGGCGGTGGCGCTTGTGGAACACTGCCCGGAACAGCCGGGGCTCCGTGTCGGAGGGGAAGAGGCTGACGACGGGGCCCGGGCTCCTGTAGCTGGGGCCCTTGTTGGACGCGTACCACCAGACGCGCGCGCCTTGGTGGTCGTCGGTGACGTGCACGTCGTCGTCCAGGGTGATCTCCGGGAGCCTGCCGTCCTTCCCCAGCTCGGCCTTGAGCCTGCGGGCGCCGCCAGCGCATTTGTGGGTGAGGTAGGCGGAGATGTCGTCGAAGAGCTCGTTCCGGCGGAACTGCTCGTCGCTTTGCTCGGAGATGGTGAGCTGGACGTAGGGGTTGAAGTAGGCGGCGACGAGCGGCGTCCACTTGGTGATGAAGTGCCTCAGCTCGTCGTGGATGTAGTCCGGCAACTTGGAGCAGGACCACACGGTGACGACGGTCATGGCCGTCCCGACCCCGACCCACGGCCACTTACCGGCCGGAGCTGCCATGTATGTACGCCCGACAGGGTTCTTCTTAAGCTCAGTTAAACCGTTGGCTGAATGGCCTCGGTCACGATCGACTTATAAAGCAACCGCAGAGTAGACGATACAAAATGATCGCGTCAGTAACACATATACGGCTGACGACACAGCGGATGGTTCCGGGGAAGCAACGAGGAAATGTGGCCGGAGTCTCGTGGAATTAATTAGACGAGGAGTTGCTATCCATGATGATGAGCCTAGATGGGTGCACGTACTGAAAATTATTCATAGGCAAATTGATAGTTTAACCAAATGTAGGAACAAGTCCATCAGGATTTTTCTCAGAACACCCAGGTCAGCATATAGTCACACCAACGGGTGCACACGCACCAACGCCCACCATCCCGGCATCTATTGAGGGCTACGATACGAAGATCGACAAAACCACCGCATCTTGTTGAAGGAAGCGGGCATTGATCTTCGTCGCGAGGGGAGCTACGCTCGTGTTCCCCAACGCATGCGTGTTTGCATTCTCCTCGCCGTCACCGGCTTCCCGGCGGAGTTCGTCAACACCATCTGCATCCCTGCCGCTTTCCCCGGTTTTGGGAAGATCAGATCGACCCCCTGGTCCTCTCCGCCGCGAGCTCACCCCCGTCAGGGTGGTTGCCATGGGGAGGGCGTTGGGGCTCGAGGGTGGTCATCATCATGCCGGTTAGTTTTTTGGACAAGGCGGACCCCTTCTTCCGTTGCCCGCCACAACCTGTGATGTGTGGCCGTGGGAGGGCGTTGGGGCAATTCCCCTCCATGCCAGGCTCTGCGCTTTGGGCGGCCGGCCTTGCCCTTGCGGAGCATCCCAACGCTGGGCCCGCTGCCGGGTTGCAGCTTTGGTCGCCGTCGGTTGCCACTCCTCATGCAAGCGATTGCAACATCGCGCAGTACTGATCACATCTCTCCCAGTATGGGTGGTTGCAGCACTGCACACCGTCGGGGCGTGGTGTTGGCATCTGCTACTCATATATCATCATTGTTGCAGTTCACGACTGAGGGAGTCCTGGACTAGGGGGTGTCCGGATAGCCGAACTATCATCATCGGCCGGACTCCAAGACTATGAAGATACAAGATTGAAGACTTCGTCCCGTGTCCGGATGGGACTTTCCTTGGCGTGGAAGGCAAGCTTGGCAATACGGATATGTAGATCTCCTACCATTGTAACCGACTCTGTGTAACCCTAGCCCTCTCCAGTGTCTATATAAACCGGAGGGTTTTAGTCCGTAGGACACAATAACTACAACAACAATCATACCATAGACTAGCTTCTAGGGTTTAGCCTCCTTGATCTCGTGGTAGATCCACTCTTGTACTACCCATATCATCAATATCAATCAAGCAGGAGTAGGGTTTTACCTCCATCGAGAGGGCCCGAACCTGGGTAAAAACATCGTGTCCCTTGTCTTATGTTACCATCCGCCTAGACGCACAGTTCGGGACCCCCTACCCGAGATCCGTCGGTTTTGACACCGACATTGGTGCTTTCATTGAGAGTTCCTCTGTGCCGTCGCATATAGGCCCGATGGCTCCTTCGATCATTACAAACGACGCCCAGGGTGAGACTTTTCTCCCCGGACAGATCTTCGTATTCGGTGGCTTTGCACTGCGGGCCAATTTGCTTGGCCATCTGCAGCAGATCGAAAACTACGCCCCTGGCCGTCAGGTCAGATTTGGAAGTCTAAACTTCACGGCGGACATCCGCGGAGACTTGATCTTCGATGGATTCGAGCCACAGTCGAGCGCGCCGCACTGTCACGATGGGCACGATTTAGCTCTGCTGCCGGATAGTGTCCTGGAGGCCGCACATGAGTCCGCTCCGATCCCTAATTCGGAGCCGACTGCGCAGATCAAGAATGGGTGGCTAGACACCGCCTCGGGGGCTGCAACCTCTACGGCGATGGAGCCGAATACTGACCTTGTCCCTTGCGAAGCTCGTGACTCCGACGTGCCGGACTCCTCGCCGGACTCCGAACCTCCCACGCCCCTTCCAATCGAATCCGATTGGGCGCCGATCATGGAGTTCACCGCTGCGGACATCTTTCCACACTCACCTTTCGGCGAAATCCTGAATTCGCTAAAACATCTCTCTTTATCAGAAGAACCCTGGCCGGACTGCGGTCAGGACGGTTGGGATGCGGACGACGAAGAAATTCAAAGCCCACCCACCACCCACTTCATAGCCACTGTCGACGATTTAACCGACATGCTAGACTTCGACTTCGAAGACTTCGAAGGTATGGACGACGATGCCGGAGATGACCAAGAACCAGCGCCCACCGGGCACTGGAAAGCCACCTCAACTCACGACGTATACATGGTGGATACACCAAAAGGAAGCGATAACGAGGAACAACGGGACGCGTCGAAGGATAATTCCCTCGAAAAAAACCAAAACGGCGACGCAAGCACCGCCCGAAGTCCCGCCTCGATAACAACAACACCCATACGGACCCGATCAACAGAGAGAGGCGAACCGGTGGACGCATTTAACATGCCACCAAGCAACCATCCGAACAGGATGAATTGGATAAGCAACCCATCCCCAGCGAAAACAACAGTCCAGACGACCTCACGCCGGACACATCACTGGAGCATAAGAATCTTCACAAAAGGCTCGCCGCCAATGCAAGAAATTTGAAGAAGCAGAAACGGAAGCTCAAAATAGCGGAAGACATACTCAGAATGAGATGGAGCAAAGTACTCAAGACCGCAGATAAATACGGCGATAGTCACCAAGCAAAGAGCTACCCAAAGCGCAAACTGTTGCCCGAATTTGACGAGGAGGCCGTAGAGCCCCCACAGTCAAAAAACAAAGGGGCCGCCTGGCCGGATAGATGACCAGATGACAGGCTAAGAGCGGCAAGCGGCGCCGCACACAAGCCGACACACGATCTACATAAGGATCCTCGCAGAAAGGATGACCCGGTCAGGTCCATCTATGGGGCAAAAAAGGCTCTAGGAAGCAACACAACACGCCGAGTGTTCGAAGATAACGGCACACCTAAATACAGGGGCGCCGCACACCCACTATGTTTCATCGATGAGGTACTGGATCATGAATTTCCAGCGGGTTCAAGCCCGTAAACATAGAAGCATACGACGGAACAACAGACCCAGGAGTCTGGATTGAGGATTACATCCTACACATACATATAGCTAGAGGAGACGATCTCCGTGCCATAAAATACCTACCCCTCAAACTCAAAGGGCCAGCTCGGCATTGGCTCAAAAGCCTCGCAGAAAATACAATTGGAAGTTGGGAAGAGCTCGAGGATGCGTTTCGAGCAAATTTTCAAGGCATTTATGTCCGCCCTCCGGATGCAGACGATTTAAGTCACATAACTCAACAGCCCGGAGAGTCAGCACGCAAATTCTGGAACATGTTCCTCACCAAAAAGAACCAAATAGTCGACTGTCCGGACGCCGAAGCCTTAGCAGCTTTTAAACATAACGTCCGAGACGAATGGCTCGCCAGACACCTCGGCCAGGAAAAACCAAGAACAATGGCCGCGCTAACGAGCCTCATGACCCGCTTTTGCGCGGGAGAAGATAGCTGGCTGGCAAGATGCAGCACCAGCGACCCGAGTACATCCGAGGTCAGAGATGGAAATGGGAAATCACGACGCAGAAAAGATCAGCGCCGGAATAAGGAAAATGGCCCAAAGAGCACCGCGGTCAACGCCGGGTTCAAAAGCTCTCGACCGAACAACAAAACACTGCCTCTTAAGGACAACAGTGACGAGCTATCCAACCTAAACAAAATTTTGGATAGGATATGTCAAATCCACAGTACCCCCGGGAGGCCTGCAAACCATACCCACCGAGGTTGTTGGGTCTTCAAACAGTCCGGCCGACTTAACGCCAAACACAAGGGGCTCGACACACCAAGCGAAGACGATGACAAACCCCACAAGCAGAGCATCGGAAAACAAAAGACTTTCCCACAAGAAGTCAAAACAGTGAACTCACTTCATGTGATAACATGGAACAATAGTGCGGCACCTACTAAAGCACGCGTCGCACGGTCCACCCCCAGCGGAATCCCGAGATTGGATGTCAAAACCAATTACTTTCGACCATCTGGATTACTCCAGAAGTATTCGAAACGCAGGACGGACTGCTTTGATATTGGATCCTATAATCGACGGACTACAATTTACACAAGTCCTAATGGACGGCGGCAGTGATATAAACCTGCTATATCAGGACACCATCCGCAGAATGGGAATAGACCCTACCAAAATTCGCCATAGCCGCACTTCCTTCAAAGGAGTGATGCCAGGCCTTTATGCCAATTGTACAGGCTCTGTACTACTAGAGGTTGTGTTCGGTTCATCCGACAACTCCCGTCACGAAAAGCTAACCTTCCATATCGCCCCATTTAAAAGTAGCCATCAAGCACTATTGGGACGCGAAGCTTTCGCCTGCTTTAACGCAATACCGCATTACGCGTCTCTTACACTTAAAATGCCCGGTCCACGCGGCATCATCTCATTAAAGGGCAACTTAGAGTGTCCCTCGACCACGGAAAAACATGAGACTGCCATGACAGCCACAAACTAATCCGGCCTGGCGGATCGAAGCCCCTAAAACAGGTCATTTAGACCCCGGACACGGCTAGGTGAGTCCGGCATAAACAAACAAGGGGCTTCCCAGCCACATACCCCTTTACAATGGGCTGCACGAATGAAGAATGAGAGCCAATAAAGCTCAATTTTATTCATTTTCTAAAATCATACTCTTTTTTACGTACATTTTATGCACGATATTTTTTTCCAAACTAAGTTCTTCTCTTTTACAGATGAACCACGTGCTACGCCCGTCCAGGATACGGCACAACGGAGACATAGGCGCAGACGTGCAGCAGGGACCCATTGCAAGGATTCTTTTCAGATTAAGACCCTGCGTAAACCTTTTTTACTGTCTCTTGTTGATACACATCCCTCGGTTTCTTATCATAACCAAGGAGGAGGCTGGCGTTTTGGCATCGGCCGCGTCAGAAGATTTCGCGCGTACCCGGACACTAGGGGCTTAGGGCATCGTTCTGCCCGTTTTCATAAAGACCGAATACCTCAGGGAGTGTTCGACGTCTCGAGTTAGGCCTTATATGCATCAGCTCCAAATCATGTCTTTGGTCAAATATTGGGTTTGCCCGGCTCCTGTGTTTTGCTGCCTTACGTTCCATAACATCGGCTAACGTGACACCAGGAGAACTACTGCGATTGTGCCCCCGTTCGGCCGGGCGAGCACCTCAGGAGAGAAAGCCGAAAACTGACTGTCATGATATAGCGAGAGACTGGTCAACCACCCGATCGACTAATGGAATGTCTAGAATTCCTCCGCTTTGACGAAGGACCGTTTCCCGGTCAGGCACATACGCGCCCCGAATTCGGAGAGCGCGGTGCCCCTAGGGGCTATATCGTAACCCCACCTTCGAACTCCTATGGCTAAGTGAAAGTGATAAAGCATTATAGTCCGGTTGCCTAGTTTGCTACGCTACCACCTCCTTCACAGGACCAAGACGTTGGAATAAGTGTGAAAATGCGCCCTTTTGCAAACACCCCTGCACCATGTGCATGGGGGCTGAAGCCGAAGACTGCCATCTTTCAGGTTATATACAAATATACATTAACGGCCGCACAGGAGATATTTCAATACTTGAACGCACAAGTATAAAAAGTCGTTACATTATAAATATGGTTTCACAAATCATACATATCATTTGAACATAACATTTTTCGAGCACTGCGACTCTATTAAATGAGCGCCCTGCAGGACTTCCCCAAAATAGTGCTCGGTGGGTAACTGGCTTTTGTCCGAACCCTGGGATGCAACATCGGTGGCATCCATCTCCGCCCAGTATGTCTTAACGCGGGCGAGAGCCATCCGTGCACCCTCTATGCATGCCGACCGCTTCACCGCCTTGATATGCGGCACCGCCCCAAGGAATTGCTGCAATAAGACAAAATAACTCTTCGGCTTGGGCCTATCCGGCCACAGATGAGCCACCACATCCGTCATGGCAAATCCGGACAATCTATTCAGCTCAGCCCACTCAACCAACCGATCGGTCAACGGAAGTGGACGCTCCGGACTGTGGAATTGAGACCAAAAAAGCTCTTCCATTTTGTGATCCTTTTGGCTTCGGAAGTGCACGACTGTGTCTGCCGCACTTGCCGCCAAATCCAGATAAGGATCCTCCACACCCCACAGCTGGCCCAATTGGGCATACTTCTAATCCGTGAACTTCCTGCGCAGCAGAAAGGGCTTCCCAACCGCAATGTCTCTGGCCTGACGCAGCTCCTCTTTTATCGCCCTCATTGTAGAACGGGCATCCTTGGCGTCGGCGGTGGCCTTCTTCAGGCCCTCTTGCTCCGCTTGGCGTTCTCGTTCAAGAACCTCATAGCAGTTGGTCTTTTAATTTCACGGCCATTCCGGTCACCTCCTCCCTGCAGAGGCAGTGAGCAGCCTTTTCGGCTTTTAGCTCCTCCGCTGCATTCGAGGCAGCCGCATCACTTTTTCTGGCTTGCTCCTTGGCTCGAGCAAGCTCTGCCCGAAGGTTTTCCACAGCAGCGGCGCCATCCGCATCAAGCATACATGTTGTAAGGCGTGGGCATCGGCTCCTTACCGGTGACCGCGGAAAACCACTCACCTTGTGACTCGTCGAGTCGCCTATCGACCAAATAGCGATGTCGTGATCCGCAACGCCCAACCGCCACTTTAGTTCGGCAACTCTATCATCCGGTGGCCATCGAACGATCCGCCTCGAATAGGAATGGCGACATATTAAAATCGAGATTATGATCCTCGGACACCTTGTCGCCGACAACGCATCGAGTCTCGAGGGCTACTATCTATATAGGGCGCACTCTATGTGCAAACCGTCAAAAGGTATGTCATTTTACGCACCTCAAACCCTGCCAAGAACTTCGATGGCCTCATGCAACCCGCCTCGGCGGATGAAATCCTTTCAATCACCGTACTCATTAAAGCACGGTGATCTTCGATATGGACGCCTCTGAGCAGATCCTTGGCTCCCGCCATACACCAGCTGGTGCCGAACTCTCCGGCCCCGCCGGACTCGGGGAGACCCTCCGCGACGACACCTCAGGGTCGTCCGCCCCGCCTGACGGTGCGGCAGATGGAGGCGTCTCGCTCTCCATCATCTCCGTACGAAGGTCCCCCGAAGATGAGCTCAGCTGAGAAGGGCGGAGATCCGAACTGCAAGGTAAAAAAACTTCGGTTATCCTCAGAAATAAAAATAGGGATGCCCCTTATTACAAAACTCCCCTTTTTCTACTTACGGATCGCTGGAGGGCTGGTTCCTTTGGGGAGATAGTCCGGCCGGGGCTTCTCCTGGTGCAGGACCCTCCGGTGAAGATTTCTTCCCCCGCTTTGAGACCTTAGCCTCCGGATCTTCGGAAGCGGTCCTCTTCTCCCCCTAGAAGGAGGGATTCTCGATCCCCCCTTTCTTAAGAGCCTCCTCAAGACAAAGTGTAATTTTCTGTTTTCCCCTTCGCCTCATCCAAGGCGCAACCTCCAGCATCTTGACTAACACCGGATCCGGCGTGGTCTCTGGGAGGGGGCCGGACACCGTATCAGTTTTGCTTGCGCTATCCACTCCTGTCCAAGGGATAGCTGGTTAAAAAGGCAAATCCATGATAAACGAATGGACGATATGTCCGGACACAGGGTTACCTACTTGAGTATCCGGGCGATTGCAGCTTAGGCCGGCGTCCTCGGTCAAGTCCGGACACATTTCTTGTGATCCGAAGAACAGTTTGTACATCTCCACGGGTGTCGTACCCATGAAGTGTTGGAGAGCTCGTGGCCCCTCTGGATTGAATTCCCATAGGCGGAGGGGGCGACGTTTGCAGGGCAGAAGACGCCGAATCAACATAACCTGCGTCACTACGACCAGATTGATCTCCCTCTCTTGGAGGTCTCGAACCAGCCCGCAGTGAGGGTACGCCCTGACGGCCCCACCAAGCCCCTTGTTGACCCATGACGTCAGCCGTCGTGGAGGGCCCGAGTGAAAGACGGGCGGCGGCCTCTGCCTGCTGCCCCTGGGAGCGGTAATATAGACCACTCATGTTGCCACGAACCGAGCTCCTCCTGAAAAGAGCCCTCGGGCCATGGAGCATTGGCCCTCTTGCTTATAACTGCCCCGGCGCACTCTGCCTGGCGCCCCTCAATCATCTTCGGCTCCACGTTGAAGGTTTTAAGCCACAAACCGAAGTGAGGGGTAGTGCGGAGGAAGGCTTCACAGACGACAATAAATGATGAGATATGGAGGATGGACTCCGGAGCCAAGTCGTGGAATTCCAACCCATAGTAAAACATGAGCCCCCTCACGAAGGGATCCATCGGGAAGCCTAAACCTCGACGGAGGTGAGACACGAACACGACGCTCTCGCCTGGCTCGGGAGTAGGAATGACTTGCCCTTGGGCAGGCAACCTATGCGAAATCTCGTAGGTTAAGTACCTGGCTTCCCTCAGCTTTAGCACGTCCTCTTCCGTGATGGAGGAGGGCATCCACCGGCCCTGAAGGTCGGAGCCGGACATTGTCGGAGGTCCGAAGCGCTCGAATCTGGAGCCCTGAGTGTTGGAACTCGGGGCAAGGGGCGGATTTGATTGAGGATTGAAGAAAAGGAACGAGCCTTGGTCTCATTATAAAGAGGTAGAATACCAAGAGCCGTCCCCGTGACCGTTTGGAACTCGCCTTCGATGGAGGGGGCGTGACGACGGGCGCGGTTGGGTTATCCACGTCCGTATTGATGAGAATCCCGGAATAAGGGGAACACGATCTCTACTTTGACAAGACGTGCCAAGGAAACCGCTTCGCTAAACGCGCTGAGGTGGTATAATAAAAACGATTCGAGTAAAGGCTTGGCCGTGGGTGACGTCACGCCACGAAATACGTCAGCAGATTGAACTTGTGTAAATATTATTCTCTCTACGGTGGTATGTGGAATTTATTTTGCAGAGCCGGACACTATCCTGGTGTTCACGATCTTCTATGAATTATTCGGAAGAGGAACCCGCCTTGCAATGCCGAAGACAATATGCGCGCCGGACTCGTCGTCATTGAAGCTGGTTCAGGGCTACCGAGGAGTCTCGACTAGGGGTGTCCGGATAGCCGAACTATCATCATCGGCCGGACTCCAAGACTATGAAGATACAAGATTGAAGACTACGTCCCATGTCCGGATGGGACTTTCCTTGGCGTGGAAGGCAAGCTTGGCAATACGGATATGTAGATCTCCTACCATTGTAACCGACTCTGTGTAACCCTAGCCCTCTCCGGTGTCTATATAAACCGGAGGGTTTTAGTCCGTAGGACACAACAACTACAACAACAATCATACCATAGGCTAGCTTCTAGGGTTTAGCCTCCTTGATCTCGTGGTAGATCCACTCTTGTACTACCCATATCATCAATATCAATCAAGCAGGAGTAGGGTCTTACCTCCATCAAGAGGGCCCGAACCTGGGTAAAAACATTGTGTCCCTTGTCTCATGTTACCATTCGCCTAGACGCACAGTTCGGGACCCCCTACCCGAGATCCGCCAGTTTTGACACCGACAACGACCCCCCCTCCGCAACAACCGTGATATGGGGGGAGCTCCGGGGAGTGCTTAAACCTCAAGTTGTAGTAGCCTTCCTAATCCCTTGCAAGAGGGTATAGTGCCTATAGCGCAGGTGGCTGCGCATGGGGGAGACTAACTTGGGGTTTCGGCAGTCGTCTCCGGGCAGACGTTGAGCGTGGGGTGACAAAGATGCGGGAGGGAGAAAGAGCTATGGTGTGCGGCGCAAAAGTGAGGCAGCAGTGCGGGTGGAAACACGTGAAGGTATAAGGTAGATCGAGGAGGGCGAGCGATGCGGTCGGCCCTGATGCACATGTGGATGTGCATAGGAGCTACGCAAGGGAGCGACATGACGCAATGCGGAGCAACAAATCAACACGGTTCTGACAATGCGCGGGACCAGCGGAGGCCATGGTTGTGGTCGGTCGCCCTGTTGAAATCATTTACCATTAGGTAGGGAGTGCGGCTTGCCGCACCCAGCAGCATCGCTGTCGGGTACAAACATATCCAATCCGGTAATATAGTCATAAGAGCATTGCAAATATAAAAAATAGCAATAATATTGGTTCAGTACAATGTCATACACCAAATCATTATCTATGAATAAGAAATGGAATTTAAGATGGGTTTTAGACGTGGATAACATGTTGGATCGAATATATTAACAAATATGATGAACAGTTCATACATAAACATCCTCAGAAAAAGAATTCTTGTTTATGACATTGGTAGTCACATAAAAATTTATCTGAAATTGAGCAGATGTGCTAAGTCAAAGAAGAATAACAGCACAAATGATACATTGAGCTTATATAAGCATTCGAAGGCAAGCTATGTAGACATAACTCGACATCATCGGTATAATAGTTCTTAGATTCGGATACAGACCATATATGGTATCCATACACCACAGTAAATGCATAGTACACGTGACTTAGTTGGCTCATCCTGATCTATTTTCATATGGTATGGTAGACAAAAGATAGTACTCGGAGTACATAAAGACCTTGATCGCCGTCGTGCCTTCATGTTGCTTTTGACTTAATCAAATGCCTCAAAGAAGCAACAAAGACAATGGCAGTGGCAGTCACCGGCAGACAGGGAGGCCTCTACCGGCGTTGTGGCCAGTGGTGTTTCCCTTTTGGGCTGTCTCGATGCCATGGTCGTCACTGGTCACTGCAGAGTAGTGGCATAAGCGACGGCCTACACAACCCTTCCAGCGATGGCGGCGGGTGAACCGGCAAGAGACATAGGGGCAACCAGCAAACCAAGACGATGTGAGGGGCGGTCAGGGAGAGAGACGGCATGGTGGCGACCTGCAAGCATATGGTTTCTCGTTAGTAAATATCATATGGCGTTCTCGTTAGCATGTACTTATAAGAATGGAAGTGAAATTGACTATAGTAGGTAATGGTCATTGTCTTAAAGCGAAAATGACTGTAGAGATGTAGTTCTTCTAAAAATAATAGCTATAGATACATAATTGCCCGTGTCGCGCCCATCTCTACGAGACAAAATAAATAACAATACTAACATTTTGCAATCTGGGATATTAATGCAGAACATCCATGGGAAGTAAGATTCTCCTAAAGGGAGTGGAGCAAGTGGAAAAGGGGAGGGGGCACAGTTTCAAGACAGACCTTTAATTTTCAGAGTTGATGGGCTGGAGATATAGCTTTGGAGAGCTGGAGGATTGTAGATCACCTAATCTTCAATCAGGTATCACTGTTATCATTGATGGACGCATAATGCTGCGACGAAAAATAAAGATATTCTTGAAAAAAAATGCTCAAAGGTTTAGAATATGGCATCAAATCTCATGACTTGTAACTTAAAAATTATATAGCAAATGAGTACAGGAAGAAAGATAAATCAACATATGAAAACAACCATAGTAACATATCCTTGTGAAACGACATCTATTTCCACACTTCTCTCTAGCCTACACATATGATTCAGGATGGCAACTCATTCTGCTAGTGTAAGCTCCATAGCGCAATTTAATTAGATAGTTGGGTTGCATGATAATTAGACAGCACAGTTACAATGCCAACGGGAGCTTGAATTTTAACGCTACTATTATACTGCATAGATAAGATATGTTCAGTCTACCATGGTTATCACAGAACATCATGGAAGATGAGTTTACATGAGAAACTAACCCATCTATGAAATTAGTGTTGTCCATGACCCCAGGAAGCCTCAATCTGCTGATGAAGGCATTACCCAAAAAATAATTGTTGTTGTGAGCAATCTATTCACATGGATCCACCTAGAAAACCATGGGTTGGCGAGTCCATCCATAAACATACTCTATATGTCGCATCAACACATGCAAATAATCAGGTGACTGAAATGCATGACACTGCTTTTAATTTTTCTTGCATTGTCAATTCCCTCAAACTACCTCCCAGTAGTAAATATTATTTAGCCTGAATAACGGATGGTTATTCAACCATATGTAAGTACCTAAGAGTAGGTTGCTTTATCATGGAAGGAGGCATTTCACTGATAGACATGGCAGGAGCAACCTAATTTCAACCGAAGAACACCTGCAATAGGACACGGAATTAAGAATAAAAGATGGAACAAATTAGCAACAACGTACTTCTACTTCCATAGGCCTACAAAAAGAACACATGAGTAATAAGGTCCGGGAACTATACTCTAAATAATTCTATAGTTGCACGAAAACTTTCAGGCGAAATATTTGAACCCAAGCACAATGGAAACAACAGGACCACTGTGGGGAGTTTCGGCTGTCAGATGTGCCATGCCTTCTATCGTGGTCGTCTATTTTCATCCATGGATGAAATCCAGTGGGGAGTTAGTAAGACATGTACGTTTTCAGACAAGCCCGATGGCGAGCGGCGTACAGTTAAACACCACAAATGGTAAAATGGGTACTGAGGTAAAACCTACACATCCACTACAAAAATATGGCAGGAAAGCTTGATAAATCTGTGCATAAACTGATAACACATGCTTGACATAGTAAGAGATACATGTGTGGCCTGATGGTATGTAAAGCAGGGCTCACAGAATATTGAAATTACAAATTAATTGTTATTTGTATCCTTTTCACTGAAAATGCTGAAAACTACATTCTCTGAAGATATCCTTTTCGGCAGTGTTCACATGCATAGAGTAACTAAAATAAAAATATCAATAGTCTATAGATATTGCACTAACCAACAATACCCCAATTAAGTTAATTATGTATCTCTTTGCTCAGGTCATGAAGCAGAGAATGAAAGACTTGCATGCACTCATGTATAGCTCTAATTAACCACTATGCATGGCACTTGTACATTTGTGCAGAAGTCAAAATGCCCCATAATAAAAACAACATAAATCATGCATGTGTCCACGATTTCAATCGAACCTTGGCTGCCATAGTGTCATAGTAGCATCTAAAAAAGCTTCAATATCACTGAAACACTTCCATGACTTGAATTTCCCAAAGTGAAAGCCATTCAAGATAAGAAGAAGTATGAATCGACCAAATCATCGCAATAATCCAGTTCACTTGGGACATACCCACAGTTTCAGAGAACAATGAAGCAGTCAAATATAAACAACAAATCCAAAATTATCGAAACACCCAGTTTCACATGATAATCCGGTGAATATAGGTATATAAATAGTATAGATAAACTGAAGAAGATATCTCAAAATGGAATGACCTCACCAGACCTGGGGCATCAATGTGGCTACTAGCAAATAGACAATCCTCGATATTTTCTGGAGATGCATAGACATGTTGTAAATGATGAATGCTAGATAGTCCCGGATACCGGAGGAATACCGTGTGTGTTATCAAACATCGTCACTTCGTAACTGGGTGATCATAAAGGTGCTCTACAGGTATCTTCGATGGTGTCTGTTTGTATTACGAAACGAGTAAAGAGACTTGCCGGTAAAGAGATTGAACTAGGTATGAGATATTGACGATCGAATCTCGGGCAATTAACATATCGACGGACAAAGCATACGGGATTAACCGAATCCTTGACATCGTGGTTCAATTGATAAAAAGATCTTCGTGGAATATGTAGGAACCAATATGGGCATCCAGGCCGCTATTGGTTATTGACCAGAGAGGTGTCGCGGTCATGAGTACATGATTCCTGAACCCGTAGGGTCGCTCGCTTAATGTTTGTTGACGCCAGAGTAGTATTGGGGTATTTGATGATTGGTAGTCGAATGTCGTTCAGAGTCCCGGATGAGACCCCGGACGTTAAGAGGAGTCTCAAAATGGTTGAGAGATAAATATTTATATATGGAAAGTTGTTTCAGGTTCCAGAAAAAAGTTTCAGTTTTTTCGGTATTGTACCAGAAAGCTTCCAGAAGGTTCCGGAAACTTCCACAGGAGTCCAGAAGTCCACCAAGGGTTCCACCACGTCCCAAGGGTCGACATGGGCTGAGGGGAGGTGCCCTGGCCTTATTGGGCCAGGCGCACAAGTCCCTCAAGGGCCATGCAGTTGGGAAAGGTGGAAAGTCCACTTCTGTATGGAAGGGGAGGAGGAGGACTAGGATTCCACCTCCCCCCCTTGGCTGCGCCCTAGGACTTGGAGGGGTTGTTCCCCATACCCCTCCGCCTATATATAGAGGGGAGGGGGCGCCCCAAGAGGATACACCAAGCCCTGGACGCCCCTCTCTCTCCCGTTACTCTGTAGCTCCTCTGTCTTGTTCTAGTAGCGCTTGGCGATGCCCTGCTGAACTAGCTCCACCACCATCACCACCACGCCGTTGTGCTGGTTGTGATCACATCTACTTCTCCGCCTTCTCTTACTGTCAAGAAGGAGGAGATATCATCGAGCCACACGTGTGCTAAACTCGGAGGTGCCTTCCGTTCGACACTAGATCAGTTGGATCGTGATCGGATCGTGAAGAGTATGACTACATCAACTGCGTTATATACGCTTCCGCTTTTGATCTACAAGGGTACGTAGAAACACTCTCCCCTCTCGTAGCTATGCATATCCATGGATAGATCTTACGCTTGTGTAGGAAATTTTTTGTTTCCCATGCAACGTTCCCCAACAAAGCGCGGCCCAACCGCGGGAGCAAACGAACAAATGTATGTTTTCGATCTGCTTTCGACCCATTCCCGGCCCAAGTTTGGGCCACGTTTGCGGCCGAACAGACATGCGCGGACGGGCGCGATGCGTGCCCTTGTCCGCCCCTGGCCCGCCCGTCGGTGACACAACCCCATTTCTTCCTCCCCTTTCCTTGCTCCGCCCTCGACCCCTTGCCATTGCCGCCACCACACCCATTGTCCACCTTGCTTTGCTTGTCGGTGGAGCAGCCCATTTTCTTCCTCTCCTATCGCCGCTCCGCCCTCCGCCCGCGGTCGTCCACCTTGATGCCCACCGACGGGCTCGACGTGCCCTTTTTGGTCGCGCCTCCACCACGACCGCAAGGTGTTCGACGCTATGCTCGCAAGGTACCATGGATAGGGGAGATGAGTACTTCTTTCACAATTTCATTTGTTCATCGATGATCCGTCCTCGGACGATGAGGACATAGTGGTGGCAGCATTGGTCGTCCATGACCACATCAGTAGGATGCGACCTCGGTTCAGGGTATCAATCCCCGGCCATGCTCCGGCCTTGAACCACAATAGGGAGAAAGGGCACGATCTCCTCTATTTCGATTACTTTGAGAGAACCTCACTCTACAAACCGCATCAATTTTGTCGCCGCTTCCGAATGAGGAGGCATGTGTTCAATTGTATTCGGGAAGGAGTGCTTGCATATGACCCATACTTTGAATGCACATAGGACGCCCTTGGAGCTTGGCTTCTCTTCTTACCAGAAATGCATTGTAGCTATTTGCATGCTTGCATATGGAATTCCCGATGATCTTGTGGATGTATGTGTGTATGAGTAAGTCCACATGTCTCCTCTCAATGTATAGTTTCTACAAGGCCGTGGTGGCAGCGTTTGGTCCTGAATACCCGAGAGAACCAAATGCCGCTGATACAGAGAGGTTGTTGACGATTAATGCCGAGAGGGGCTTTCCGGGCATACTTGATAGTATCGATTGTATGCACTGGAAGTGGAAGAACTGCCCATTTTCTTGGCAGGGGCAGTACAAGGGACATGTGAAAGGTGCCATTGTCATACTTGAAGCTGTGGCTTCACGAGATCTATGGATATTGCATTCTTTCTTCGACATGGCTGGTTCTCACAATGATATTAGCGTTCTTCAGCATTCTCTAGTGTCTGCAAGACTTGCAGAAGGCCACTGCCCAGAGGTCAACTTTGAGATCAATGGCCACCATTACAACAATGGATATTACCTAGCTGATGGTATATATCCCCAATGGTCCACTCTTGTGAAGACCATACCCAATCCGCAAGGAGAGAAGAGAAAGAGGTTTGCCCCAATGCAGGAGAGTGCTAGGAAAGATGTGGAGTGTGCATTTGGTGTGCTTTAGTCTCGATGGGGTATAGTTTGAAACCCTGTAGGACATGGGGCACTCAGAAGCTTTGTGAGGTGATGACTGCTTGTGTGATCATGCACAACATGATCGTTCAGGATGAGCGTGATGGCAGCATCTACACCCAAGGGTTTGTTTTTCAGGGTGAGAATGTTGAGTCTGAGCACCCACCTCCTGCAACCTTTGAACAGTTTGTCCAATTTCATCGTGAGTTGCGTGATCGGAACACTCATACGCAGCTGCAAGATGACTTGGTTGAGCACATGTGGGATCACATTGGCAATCAGTAGATCTACTGGTTTAATCTTTTTTGGTGTGCACAAACTTTAAATGGTTTTGTCAGACTATTTGATATTTTTAAAATTTTAATTGGATTGTAATAAACGTCTATTTTGAACATGTTGTTATGTTTGATTTTAACTATTTTTACTATGCTTCATTTTATTGTACTTGGCTTCCGGCGGATGAGATGTGGCAGAAGGTGCGGTCGCGCGCTGGGCGACTGGCTGGCGCAAACCCAAATCCGGACGGGCACGACCTCATTGCCATCCCAAACGGACGAAATCCGAATAGAACAGATGTCCACTTGGGGTCCATGCATTGGAGTTGGCCTAATCCCGTCAGAGCAGATAGACACGGGTCTTCGTGAGAGTACCAGACCACAACGACAGCCGCGGCCACCCCAAATCGGAAACCCAAACCCAACCCAAACAACCCAGCCCACTGGCGCTCAGCACCACCATAGGTTCCGTCAGACGGCGACGGAGACCCTCGACACATGCCCCCATCGCCCCAGCCCCACCGCCGCCCCTCCCCCCATTGCCCGCCCGCGCCTCTTTGATTCAAAGGATCTTCATACGAAATTTACAGATTCAAAATAGTATGATTCCTTATCTGCGTTTTATCATGTTTCTTTTACTTCAATTAGCAAAGATATCTGAGTTGGAGTGCATTTCACCAAAACAATCTTGTAAGGACGCCGGTAAGTGCCACACGTGTGGGCGTTAGGGAATCTGCCCACACATTTTGTGTTGTGTATAGGAGGAACAGCCCACACACCTACGTGTGGGCAAAACAAGTAATGCCCGCACGCCTCTTTTTTCCCCTCCCGACCCCTCTCACACGCGTGCGTGTGGGCGAAATAGATAACGTCCACACGCCCCGTACGTCAGCCTCGTACTATGGTCCCACACGCCAGCGTGTGATACCACCGCACGCCATGAGCTTCCATGGTCTAGACCCTTGTCCATGTTCGTTAGCTGCAGTTGACATGTCATTGAACTACGGTTGCCATGTCAGACAACTCTGATTGCCATGATTGCTCAAGCTGCATTGCCATCTCATGTCAAAAGTTACATATGCCATTTTTGGGCAATCATTTGTTGCCATGTATGGTCCAGTTTACTATAGTTGCCGTGATTTGAAAACTTTAGGGTTTGCCACCTACTAACACTAGGCGATTGCCATGTATGGTCCGATTTACTACAGATTGCCATGATTTAAAAACCTTAGGAGTTGCCATCTACTAACACTAGGCGATTGCCGTGCGCCACAAAAAGACATGGCAAAACAACATGTTCGGTAAAAAAAGAGAGTTGCCATCCGCTTATAAGTACACTAGGGCAGTTGCCGTGTACCCTGCAAAATACATGGCAACCGACATGTTCGGGTAAAAAAAAAGAAAGAGTTGCCACCTGCTTATAAAGCACACTAGGGCAGTTTGCCATGTACACTGCAAAACACACACAAGTAGCAACTTGGATGTGGGAGATGAGACGGACGTGTGGGCGAGATGGCAAATGCCCACACACCAGCCCTTGGGCGTGAGTGGAAAGTGGCGTGTGGGCGAACTGCTGAACGCCTACACAGCAACCCCTCCCGTGTGATGAAACGGCCGTGTGGGCGACCGGGTGAACGCCCACACACCAGCCCACTCCTACGTGGCACTAGAAACATGCCAAGATTCATGCGCTCACAAACGGACGCGGATCCACGCGTGTGGGCGAGATGCAAACGCCCACACGTATGGGCATTAGTGTTTTCGTCTTTAATTTATTTTACATACATGTACAAACATGTAGAATCAAATTCTACATCTATCATATTATTTGCCTCATGCAAACTAAAATAACATCTGAGATAAGCATGTCCCATGTCATACAGTACACCAAGCACACATCTCAACTCCTACCTGCA
This sequence comes from Aegilops speltoides, assembly GCA_021437245.1. Classification (NCBI taxonomy): domain Eukaryota; kingdom Viridiplantae; phylum Streptophyta; class Magnoliopsida; order Poales; family Poaceae; genus Aegilops; species Aegilops speltoides. The sequence continues at coordinate 494,117,618 of CM038147.1, read as the reverse complement.
TCGGCTCAACTAGGCCAGTCCCAACCAACCAAAACTCCTTCATGCGATGCAGGCTGGACGCGCCAACGGAACCAAACACGCCCTGTGTCTCACACGAGTCGGTATCGCGTGAGAGCGGATAGACACCGGTCGCCGTGAGAGTCCCGGCCGACAACGACGCCCGCGGCCACCCCAAATCGGAAACCCAAACCCAAACAACTCAGCCCACGGGCGCCCGAGCACCACCGCAGATTCCGCCGGACGGCGACGGAAACCCTCGACACGGTCCCCCATCGCCCCTTCCCCGCCGCCGCCGGCCCTCCCCCATTGCCTCCCCGCCCGCGCCGCGCGCATGGCCGCCTCCTACTACAACCCGCCGCCTGCCAGGACCTCCTACGCCACTCTGCCCCCACCCCCGCCGGGCACCTCCTCGTACGGCACGTACCGCCAACACGAGCACGCCTACCTAGCGGCGCACCCTCCGCCCGCGTACGGCGGCTACTTCGACCGCGCAGAGCCCCTGGCGCCGCCGCGCGACGAGCTGCGCACCCTCTTCATCGCCGGCCTCCCCGCCGACGTCAAGCCCCGCGAGGTCTACAACCTCTTCCGCGACTTCCCCGGCTACGTCTCCTCCCACGTCCGCTCCGGCAAATCCACCCAGGTTTAAGCCCCCACCCGTCCTTTCGCTGATTCGCTCCACTCTAGGGTTTGCAGACTTGGTCTTTGGATGCTGTACTTAACCCAACCTGATTTTTCTGCGCTGCAGTCGTATGCGTTTGCTGTGTTTGCAGATCAGCCGTCTGCGCTAGCTGCAATGAGCGCCACAAATGTAAGATCTTGACTCACCATGATTAAGCATGTCATCCAGTTATGCTTTCCCCATTATTACAATTGATCTAACTACCATATGATTTCGATGAACTTCTGTTTCGAAACCGAAATTTCCGTGTCAGAAGTTATGCTGGAAAATAATCTTTGATGTCAAGTTATCAACTTTGTGAGTGCCGATTTCCTGAATCACTTATTTTTTACAGGGATTGACATTTGACCTTGAGAAGAACTGTTCTATCCATGTAGATCTGGCAAAATCTAATTCAAGATCAAACTCATCAAAGCGCCCAAGATCAGGTTGCATACTTTGTTCTTTTATGTTATGTGACTGTTGGTTCTTCTGCTATTGCTCACAATTTTTTTTCCCTTTTTGCTTAGATTATGAGGATTTCCCTAAATCTACTGGGAAAAAAGCTAGAAGTCCAAGGGGACGTCCTGATTCAGGTATTATTCAAGTAGTTTGGGAATAGTATTGTGTTTTTTTTTTCTTTTATTTTTTACACTAGATTGATCTATCTACTACCATGTATTTGTGCTGGTGGTTGGTCACTGCAGCTTCGTCACATGAGCAATACATATACTGTTCAAAATTCACGATTTTGTACCAACCGCTAAAATGATTTCCCTCACCACGGAGCTCCTATAACTGTTATCTTGTTATTTTCTTTATGTTCATATCCAACTACTCTTGTTATCTGAGACTTCATTTCCTTGGTGGAATGCCATTTCATCAATACAAAACACTCACCTTGCACATCTTTGGCACATTGCGCCATATCAGGTGCTGGAAGCAATATTCACATGTCCGGAATGGGTAATTCTTCACACAGCCTGAATGGTTATCCTGCACAAAGGTTATTGCACACTACTTGAGCACGGTCTTATTATGTGATTTTGTTAGGACAATCAGCCTTAAGTTATCCCATGGCTGATACTAGAAAGAAGACATCCAACACTAGGACATCTACATTCAGGTAATGTCATAACACTAACTAATACCATTTTCAACTTGCAGTTATATGGATTTTGGTTCTAGTGCTGCTTTCAGCAAGGTGAGTTGATTCTTGCATCTTGATGTATCTCAGTCAGGGATGGGGTCTGTCAGATTAAAGTAATAAATCAAGATATTCAAATAGTGATCCCAATTTCAGCTGGTTGTAGTTTCATATGAGGAGGCTTTTCTATTGTTTCTTGATAATTTCTCCTTGACCGATTTCCTGAAAATTTAGTTGTTAGTTTGGACATAAGAATTTAACTATATAAGGCAACTGTGAACAACTGCTGTAAAGCGTATTAAGCTTACCAGCCTCTTTAACATTAAGGAATTAGGAAAGCTGGTTGGAAAACTTTAATAAACAATCTCATGGTTTTTTCTTGAAAGAGGAGAGCAAAAATCAAATATTTAGGCAACACAAATTGATACTATTTATTTTTCCTCCTTTTTTGGGATTAGGCACAAGGCTAACTTGTTTTTGTATGTGCACTTACCTGCAGGATCCAGCAATATTTGCTCCTCAAAATAATCCGCCATGTCCTACGCTTTTTGTTGCAAATCTTGGTCAGACTGTTTCTGATCGTGAGCTGACTGATGTTTTCTCAAGGTATGGACTAATGAAAGCCTTATGCTATGCCATAAATAGTAATTGTGTTTTAACAAGCTTCATGTTCAGTTGCGAGGGATTCATAAAGTTGAAGATGCAAAACAAGTTTGGAGCACCAGTTGCATTTGTTGATTTCAAGGTATCATCAACAAAATTGTCATTCTCTCTTATCACGATTTATTTTATTTGTAGTATATAGTGCTTATGAAGTTATGATAAGGAGCTACTATTCTATGCTATATCTCCTAAACGGGTGATAAACTTGAGGTTTTGTTCTTTTGTGTTTGTTGCCAGTTATCTTGATTGCATATGGTTCATTGAGTTAACTTGTACTACAAAAACTCGCCTTCTATTATGCTCTGTTTGACGATGTCTATCCAACCTTTTTTACATAACCAGTAAGGACTATCTCTAGAACTGGTTCCTTCTTGGTGGTAAAATTATGTGAGGACTTTACTTTTCTCATTCATTTTGATTCCAAGAAATTGAACCAAGAAGATGCAATCCTTCTCTGTTCTGTCAATCTCAATTAAGTGGATATTGAGAGGAAAACATATCGTATTTGCCTGATAATCTATGTTAACAAAAAGCAAAGAAGGAAAAAAAAATAGATTATGTTCTTATTACAATGTGGATGGTTCCAGATTGACTGTTATTTCCGAGAGGTCACTTGCTACCTACTCCCTCCGTCCGAAAAAGCTTGTCCCTCAAATGGATGTATCTAACACCAAGTTAGTGCTAGATACATTCATTTGAAGGACAAGCTTTTTCGGACGGAGGGAGTATATTTTTAGTGTTCCTGTGTCATGACATGAATAAATGCTATTGACCGCGTGTTACATAGTCCATTCTGCATATGTAGGCATCAGTACAGAAAATAGTTATGATGAAATAGTTGCGACTATGACATTGCTAAATGACTTTCCATTCATGTTATCAATTAATTTTTTAAAGAGTTAATCCCAAAGTGTAATTTTCTTCCTGCAGGACGACCACAGTTCAACTGAAGCACTAAGTCGTCTCCAAGGAGCTATTCTACATTCATCATCTGGCGAGGGCATGCGTTTAGAGTATCCTACACCTGCACATCATTTTACTACCTTGCTGTTATATCTAGTTGCAGATCCTTTTCGTATAATCATTTGGTTGCTTCTAAGTACAAGTATCATCTTATGAGATCTGGTGACACAAAATTTGCTACCCCTAATCTTTCAATTACATCACCAGCTCACTGATGCAAAATAGTCTTATGAAATGTTCAGAATCTGATTCTGATTCATGTTGGTTCGCTCTCACTCCCACCTGAACCGATGAGTGTCTGTGCAAGCTGAATCTTACCTGCACATGCTATCAGTGAAGCAATTACTATTTGTCTTGACCAATGACATATCTAGACAACCATCATGAGTAATTATATTGATTATATAATACTCCCTCCGTACCTAAATATTTGTCTTTTCTAGAGATTTCAACAAGTGACTACATACGGAGCAAAATGAGTGAATATACACTTTAAAATATGTCTACATACATCCGTATGTGGTAGTCCATTTGAAATGCTAGAAAGACAAATATTTAGGAACGGAGGGAGTAGAACTTATAAGAGTAACTGACTATAATACTGATGATATAATAGAGCTTATAAGAGTAACTGACTACATTGTCCTTATTTTGCATTCATACTTTCCCACTGTGTTTTATGGTGCAACTATTTATATTCCCTTAACACATGTTAGATATGCTAAATCTCGGATGGGCCTGCGCAAGCAGCGTGACAGCAGGTCCTAAATACAGGGGAGGGTGGTGTTGGTCGTTGGCTGGTGCTCAAATGCTGCTCAGTCCGATGCCGAAATGCATGCGGTGGAATGCCCTTGCTCGTGGTGTGTTAGGTTATGGAAGGAGGTCTTTCGGTTGCATAACATGATGTAATTGATTTTAGTCGTGTCGCGTAGTTCTGATTTGTACTACTATAACTTGCTCTCTTGGATATCCTGTTTCTGCATCCTGTATGATATTTCAGCCACGCGTTCCCTTCAGTTGAACTCTTAATTCAGAGTGTTGTTTAAAATGGGTAGAGGTATATTATTCTCAAGGTTCAGACTTCTGACAGTGGTGTACCATGGGTGGGGTGTGTCAGATGTTCTACGAGTTCGCCAATGTGTTTGCTTCAGCCCGTGTACAGAGTACGGGACTGGATGAAATTTCCATAACTTTAAGTCTAGTCAGTGTTTCCAGTCCGAGCCGTGGTTTGATTCCTTCAGGTCACGAAACCATGCATGCATGTGATGACTAGCAGCATAGTGATAGTGTTACACAGGGTTGATCTGGCAGCGAAAGAGCTCGTGTTGATGGATGGCTTGCATGGTCAGGTGCCCGTTTCTTGGGTGCGGCCAGTCGCAGTGCCTTGGCGCCGATGAAATTCCTCGGTTGAAGCCCAGTTGCGTCTATTTCACTGATGATGATGAGAAACGTGTTTGGAAGTACATCTGAGAATGATTGCCTGGACATAGGGTATTATCAACTTGGAAATGACACGACATATGCAGCCAAATTTCCTTGCTTGTGATGTTAGGCTACCGAGTTTAGGCCATGGAGGTCCTGCCAACTAAATGCGGAATTCAGAGTGCTTATGTTTAAGAACACGTTATTATGTACTCCCTCCGTTTCAAAATATAAGTCTAAAGATTTCACTATGAACTACATACGGATGTATTTTAGCAGTGGCGGACCCAGGCCCCAGGCAGCCCGGGCGGCGGCCTGGGGCGTGGCCGGCTCTCCCTTCGTTGCACAAGGAAGGAGCTACAGTTTGCGACACTGTTTGACACTGTAGCAAGCCTATTCGCCTGGGGCGTTCCTTGCGACGAGGTCCGCTACTGTATTTTAGAGTGTAGATTCACTCATCATACTCCGTATGTAGTCCATAGTGGAATCTCTACAAAGACTTATATTTAGGAACGGAGGGAGTACTAATAGTGCTAAACTGAATTCCTTGTTCATGCACGTTGATCCAAGCCACACTAGAAACATGGATCAATGAAGCATTATCATTTGTACAAAAGTGGAGAGCAATGAATCTGCATCTGGGATTTCCCACTTTTATTCTCACCCTTGCAAACAAGAACACATAGTCGACATTTACTCTTGTACGGAGGGAGTATTTTCGGACGGTGGGAGTACTAAAATAAAGTTCAGTTTTGCTAGAACTCATCTAGATGAGATATAATTTGGTCTCATTCACCTTTTATAGCCATTGGATGTGATGCTATAAGATGCGTGTGTGCTGACGTGGATTGTAAATGTTCTTGTTTTCAAAGTGAATGAGACCAAATTATATCTCATCTAGATGAGTTCTAGGTACTCCCGATGTAGTGCCTACTAATCCATCTTCGTTTTGAAAAACGTCCGCAGCATATTCAGTACTACTCCCTCCGTTCCCAAATACTTGTCTTTCTAGGCATTTCAAATGGACTCAACATACGGATGTATGTAGACATATTTTAAACTGTAGATTCACTCATTTTGCGCCGTATGTAGTCACTTGTTGAAATATCTAGAAAGACAAGTATTTAGGAACGGAGGGAGTAGATGAATACGTTGTTGTATATATCAACAGTGATCATCACACTTAAATTACACGCGGCCATATCAACATTGATCAATGAAACATCATAATTTGGGTTTGTTTATAACTCACTCTACTGAGACTTAACGTAGTCCCAGTCGAGTGACATCATCATAGCTGTAGTGTTACGAGTGGCATGACTAGATGCTACAGCCGACAACAAAAAATGTTGCAAGCATGCTGCAAGCAAGACAACAGACGCTACAATCGTTGTGACTATGCTGCAACCAACGACAAAGTTTTTGCAAGCAGGCTACAAGCAACACAACAGACGCTACAACCGTTGGGAATATTTGTTGCAGCTATCGACGGCGGATGTGTGACCGATGGGACGACATGCTACGATCGACGAGGGCAGATGTTAGTGTCCGGTGAGACGAGATGCTAGAATCAGCAAGACAAATGTTGCAACCGATAGGAAGATATGTTGCAAACAGTGGTACAAAATGCTGAAGGTCCGTTGAACGGTGCTCAGCCAGGACAAATCTTCATGCAAAGATCTAACGGCTATGTAGTCGACTGGGACTTGGTTAAATCTCTGTCGACTAAGACTTAGTTAAATCTCGGTCGACAGAGTTATAGCAAACCCGTTAATTTATACCACTGTAAATATATTTTCAAGTTGCTCTACTAGTACTAGCCACAAGTCACAAAGCAAGGAAAAACTGAGGAAGTACCGGAGCACAAAACGCATGAAGAGAGCCTCATCCGCGGAATGGCCGTGTCATCTCTTCTATTTCTTACTTCGTCAGCAATTTAAGCTCTTGTATGATTTCAGGGCATCGGTCAGCAAACTTTGCTTCTTTCATGAACATTTTTTCTTGCATGAACAGATACGCAAACTCGTGCAAAGCTGCAGTGTCATGAACAATTTTGCTTGCATGAGCAGATAAGCAAATTGGTTTTATTTCTCAGACAAAGATAAGCAAATTCATGCAAAGCTCCAACTTCATCGGCAAGCATTTCATCACCATGTTCCAACAAGCATTCACGCCTCGTCTCTGCTCTCTGCTTTCTCGAGGCTCGCCAGCTAGAGCCTCACGTCGCGGAGCCCGTTCTGCTTCCCGGACGAGCGGAGCAGCTCCTCCGCCGTGACGGTCCGGTAGCGCGGCGGGCCACCGCCGTCCGTGACCACCGGGGCGCACACCGTCGCTCCCTTGGCCCTGAAGAAGCACGCCACCGACATCCGGGGCCCCACACTGTTGGCCACCACGCGGTGCGCGACGCTCCGGAACCTGTCGTTGGACACCAGCTGCAGAAAGTCGCCGACGTTCACCACCAGCGCCCCCGGCACCGCCGGCACGTCGGCCCACGCGGCGGATATGTTTCCATCGTTGTCCTCGATGTCGGTGAGCACCTGGAGGCCGCCTACGCCGTCCTGGAGCAGCACGGTGAGGAAGCCGGGGTCGTTGTGCCTGACGGCGCCCAGCGTCAGGTGCGGCTCCGGGCACGCCGGGTAGTAGTGGCCGGCGACGCTGAGCGTCTCCAGGCAGCCGGCCTCCTCCTCCAGGTACCCGCGCCGCACCCCCAGGGCCTCGGACAGCAGCTCGAAGAGCGCGCGCCCCAGCATCCGTATCTGCGCCGTGTACTTGGGCGCGACGCCCCTGCACGCCGGCGGGAGGACCTCCTCCTCCTCGCCCGCCGCCAGCTGGTCCACGTCGTCCATGTAGATGGTGTCGCGCCACTTGCCCACCAGGGTCCGGAAGAGGTCGGCGTTGCAGTTGTAGCGCACGCGCCTCCCGGCGTCCCGCGTGTAGTAGGGCGCCTTGGCCTCCGCGGGCTCCTCGTTGAAACGCCGCACCGCCGCCAGCATCCCCGACATGGCCGCCTCCGGCACGCCGTGGTTCACCAGCTGGAAGAAGCCCGCCGTCCGCGCCGCCTCCCTCACCGCGCCGACCACCTCCGAGCGGGGGCCCGAGAGGTCGACGACCGGGATGGCGGCGACCTTGGTGCACGGGGAGAGCGGGTCGGGAGGGTGGCGGAAGATGTCCGGGACGGCCTTGACGCCGGCGTCCACGAGCCCCTTCACGCCGGCCTTGGTCTCGTCGAAGGCCTTGAGGGCGGCGAGGCGGTCGGAGGCCATGGTGGATGGATGGATGGATGAACTCACGCGAAGCAGGCCAGCTAGTTATAGCACGGCCGGTGCACTCACCTTTCACGTACTTGTACCCGTAGACGACGAGCCGGTGGGTGGGTGATGGTCTGATGGATCCATCGTCCATGTGGAGTACTGCAGGGCTGGGCAGCTGGTGTGGGCCGTGGACGTGGACGGATCACATGCGATCTGCATGCCTTGTCTCCATCGTTGCCGCGTAGACATGCATGCATCAATAGCGTACCAGCCATGGCCGCCACCTAGTATTGGCACGGGTGGCGCCGTCGATTTGGAATCTGGAAACAACCGGACCACTCTTGGGCTACCGGACGCTGGCCGGTGCAACGATTTCACGAGCGTCTTGTCTGTATGGTAAGAGCTGAGAACCGTGCACATGGTGCGGGTACGTATGGGCTACCACACTACTATGGCAAAGACGCAGCTAGCTAGCACGTTTGGTATGGGTAAGTTGCGTGGAAATGACAATGACGCGGTCGGTTTTTCTGGAAGATGAAGGCGAGGGTGCACCGTCGATGGAGAGACGGCGAGTGTTAAGAGTAATCTTGGGCCATGTTCGTGCAAAGTCAGTGGCAATTTGAGTCAGATTTGTGCACGTGGTCTTGGCTGAGTCATGGCAGAGTTAGTATTTATAGAAGATAACGTGACAAAGTTTAGTACTCCTTATCGTACAGTACTACTAGCAGCTAGTAGCTAGCGTGTTGTCCTTATCGTGTGCTAGTAGTACCAGTGGTGTTCTTGCTAGGTTAGGGATTAGTAACCGACTATGCGACTACAAGCAACGTACCACCCAATCTACCCAGAATTACAAATGGCACGTCAGAAGTTTTTGTGCGCGCGTGTGTTTTAGGGTTTCTGATGTGATCGATCAATGGGAATTCTAACAGAGATGCGGACCGACTGCTATGAGCTATGTCCGTGCAAGTCCGTAGCAATTTGAGTCAGCGTTGTGCACGTGGTCTTAGCCAAATATCTAGATGACGTGACAAAGTTTAGTAGTACTCCCTCCGTAAACTAATATATAAAAGTGTTTAGATTATTATTTTAGTTATATCTAAATGTTTTTATATTACTCCCTCCGTCTGGAAATACTTGTCTTCGACAAGTATTTCCGGACGGAGGGAGTAGTTTACAGAGGGAGTAGCTACCGTGATTCTTGCAACAAAAAAAGGGTAGTAGCTACCGTGATGTTCTTATCGTATGCTAGTAGTACCAGTTGGTGGCCGTGTTAGGCAAACATTAGTAACCGACTAGGCGACTACAAGCAGCGTACCACGCAATGTACCCAGAATTGCAAATGGCACGTCAAAAAGGTTTTGTGTGCGCGCGTGTTTCATGTTTTTGATTTGATCGATCCTTGGGCAAATTCCAATAGAAATCAGCGGCCGGCCGTGGCGTCCCGGTGAAGCCAAGTCAGAAACGACCCGACTATGCATGAGGACTACGAGGCTAGCCATGGAGTTGTCTCTGCAGAGTTTAGGGTTAGAGGTTAATGGATACGGAGGATCACTGGAGCGAGCATGAGACACGGTTGGCCACGGATGGTTGGGGCGGAGAAGGCGGCTAGAGCAGAGCGGAACGCCTACCGCGGGTAGAGGGGGCCAACTATTTCGCCGTTGGCAGCGAGTGGACGGGTGGAAGAAGAAGACAAACGACGGACCAGAGGAAGAAGAAGACTGCGAAAGAGAGGCACATATCAACCGGTGCCATAAATAATTTTTTAAGCAACTTGCACATGGGAGCCCTTTAATTTGTTTTTGCAATTGGCAATGCCTTCGATTTCAATCTTTGACAGTACGGAAAGCAGGAGAAGCTGCCGACGACACACAACAGCAACAGATGTAGACCAGAGATACCTTGCCACTGATGCTAGCGTTAGGCGCGGAGGGTTAGAGTATCGGTCACTGTATAGGTCACTACCGCATGAGAAGGACCGCCACACTCCTTGGTCTGAATGACCCATAACTTTATTTATACATGACATAATTACAGACACAATGCCTCAAATTATAGATTCAAGAGAATACAAAGTAAATCCTATATCTACTTCAAATGCACCAATATCCTCTCCCTGCAAAAATAAAATGAAATGGACCAGCATCCTCTCTTGCCTTACGGCCATACAACTCTCCTAGATGGTGCTCATGGCCGCCTTCATCCATGTCGGCGGAAGGAGAACGGTGAGCGGTTATTCATCGATAGGAGGACGATGGTGGAAGAGACTGCCAATATCTATGTGCGCTTACTCGGAACATTTGGTAGTTAACCTTGCCCTGGTGGAAGGGTTAATGTTGTGTAGCGATGGGAAGAGAAATCGAAGGGTATGGTATGCCAACGCGTAAGGCGTAACCCTTCGGCCTCCTTTCACGAGTGCCTAGTGGATTAGGGTTTCTTCGCGTCCTGTGAACGCCGCCACTGGTCCAGCTCCGTTTTTAGGTATTTTTCTTTAGGGTTGATTATGACTTGTGTGGCAAGGCGGTGCTGATTCCCTGAAGATGGAATAAAGTCCTCACCGCCTAGTCCTTGTCACGACGATGCGTCTATCATTGTCGGAGGGCATGCGGAGTTGTCTTAGGCGGATCTCCTGGGGTTAGTCTTCAGTGGATCTGGTCTTTGTACGTCTACATCGATGTGTCTATAGATTGAATTCTTTCAATCTACGCTTCTCTTCATCCATGACAGTTGATGTTCTGATGTGTTGGTCTTTTAGGGTCTTAACACGACGACTTTTTGACTGACTACTACAACAAGTTTTGGCTGGCTTCAGTGAAGGAGGGGCGCCTTCGGCTCGCTCTAGTGTTAGTAGTCGTCGCTAGGTGGTCGACGAGCCTGAATGTAATCTTTGTTATTTCCGGTGTTTGTACTGACAATGGATGAATGGATTGAAGGGAAAATCTAAGCAGAGCATACATGCGAAACGTACTACGTGTTTGTCACATGAGCTTTGGCGTCCTCACGCACGCTCGCGCAGAGACGGCAAAAGTGCGTGTCGACGCGCGCGGCACGGTTCGTACGAGCGTTGCGTCGATCAACGGTCATGGTCGAGTGGGCCTACAACGTACGTGTGGGATCAGTCTGTCGTGCGCGCGTGCCAGCCATACGCTCTCGTTTTGGCGCCGAGCCCCAGCACCGTTGGAGCTGCACCGTTCGCTGCGTCTCGACAAAACCGCCCCACTCTCCCGGCCCCAAAGGCGAGCGCGATGTTACATGGTGTCTTCTTCCTCGTCAGGACAGGAGCAGAGCGTCGGCTTAGAGGTCAGGTCACGATCGTGCGGAGTGGGTGTGCTCCTCGGCGCCGCGCACGCGGCCGTGCTTGACCCGGTTCCGTACCTCTGGTCCGTGCCGAACTACCTCTCGGCGTGATAATGGATGGCGACGAGGACGACCTCGGCGGAGCTCGAGTACGTCGGCCGCTTTGAAGATTTTCAACTGAATCCCACGCCAGAACGTTGCTCTTGCTCGTACGAATAAAGTTTTTTTTTTTAAGCTGGACCTCTTAGACCCCAGTTCATCGGAGGATCTAGGACGCAAATGGAGGGTAGATTCGACTTCAAAGACGCTAATTTCTTTTGGCATGAAGACGGCCAAGTGGTTTGATCTTTTCTGCGTACACCGTTCTCTCAAGATCCCACCAACACATGTCAACTACTTCCTCCGTTCCTAAATATAAGTCTTTGGAAAAATTCTACTGTGAACCACATACAGCAGATGCATTTTAGAAAGTAGATCCATCTATTTTGCTCTGTATGTAGTCCATAGTGAAATCTCTACAGACTTATATTTAGGAACGGAGGGAGTAGAACTAGAACTACTATACCGAGTCTAGTAGCTTCCCTCCATTCCCTTATACAAGGCCACTATAAAAAATACATTTTGCATCAATATAAGGCCACCAACAGTAACCGAGGCAAAAATTAATGATGTTTCCTTGTACTAGCAACTTTTTGATAATTACATGCATGTAGTCATAATGACACTTAGCTATTTTCTTTCCATTCATTCGTTGCATGCTTATGGCGTATTAATAATCCCGGTTAACAAGAAGAAAAGTTGACTTGCAAAGCAATCATTAAATTTTATCTTGGTATCTGTAATATGAGTTTGTGGCCTTGTATAAGGGAATGGAGGGAAGCTACTAGACTCGGTAAGAAGAAAAAAAACTGAAACCTCCTCCGGTGGACGTCCTCCCTGGCTTGGCGGTGACTCCGGTGGCATGTCATGCTCCCCGGCTTGCTAGAATGCTCATGGCCCGTGCATACAAAACTTTATTTTGGTCTTCAAACTTTGCTCATTGACCATGTGTTATAAAAACATGTAAAGGTGATTTTGATTTCAGTCACAAGATAATTTTTAGTTGATCCTTTTGGGAGGTAATAAACTCTTGAATTTTCTTTTCCATTTTCTTACGCCTAGACAAAGTTTTTCTAGATGGCATTGTACCAGAATGACAAGTTAAATACTACTCCAGTATTTGTTGTTTAGCTAAAGAGGAACTCTTATTGTGAACCGATGGAAATTCTCAATTAATCCAGGCTATTTTTATCCAAATCCATGCATCTGGGAGACCAGCTAATCTCCTCCAAAGTTCTAAACAGCAGTTGTACAAAACCAGATTCCATCGCCAGACTGAGATTTGAGAATACCAAGAAATTAGAGACACGGCTGAATGCACATACACATGGATGGGGAATTTTGGATGAAGATAGAGTGGCATATTGTTTTATTAGATTTTTTTTAGGAGATCTTGTTTTATTAGATTTTTTCTTTTGAGAGATTCTTGTTTTATTAGATAGATGGCCCGGAATGGGGAGCTCCTATAGGGCGCCTTATGCGCCAGTTGGCGCAACGAGCGCTTACTACAGCACCTTGGTGGGCCGGCCGGCGAAGAAGCAGCAGTGCTATGTATTTATAGTGCGAAAAAGACCCCCAAAAATATGGTTCTGGAGTGGAATCCAACTCACCCCCTTGCATCAGGTACGTGGTTGGCTAACCACTAGAGCTACTGGGCACTTGTGAAATATTGCAGCGCGGCAGATTATAGGAACAAAAAAACTGTAGCCATGCTATTTATTGAACGTACATTGCCATGTACTAGATATTTGGATTATTTGAAATCATTACAGAAAAACATGATTTCTTTTGAAAAAATGTGAACAGAACTTGAAAGTCCACAGATTTTAAGAAGAATCATGAATTAGAAAAAAAATGTATTCAAAACAGTTCATGAATTCAAAAAATCATGAAAATTGAAAAAAGTTCATCGATGTTAAAAAAAACAGACACAAAATCTGAATAAGTTCATCGATTTTAAAAAAAAAACATTGATTTTCAAAAAGTTCACAAAATTAAAAAAATATCATTTTTTAAAATGGTCGTCGATTTTCAAAAAAGTTCACAAAATCTGAAAAAGTTTGTTTATTTTCCAAAAAAATCATTGATTTTCAAAAAAGTTCACAAAATCTGAAAAAGTTCATCTATTTTCCAAAAAAAGTTCATCGATTTTTAAAAAATTCACAAAATCTAAAAAAAGTTCATCAAAATTTTTAAAAAGTTTATCAATTGCGAAAAAAGTTCACTGAAAAATGGAAAGAGTTTATCAATTTTGAGAAAAGTAGTTTTTTGAACAAGAAAATGTAAAGAAAGAAAAAGAAAACAAACAAAAACAGTTCAAGAAATCCAAAAACGAAAAAAAAACATTTCCGCGAACTAAAAACAAATAAGAGGGCAAAAACACAGTGCATGGTCACAAGTGCTGGAGTGGTCCTAGTGGATACTGTCTTTCTCAGTGAAAGAAGATGTTTTGAGTTCAAATCGTCCCATCGCACTTTTTTTGGAACTTAATAACAGAAAAAATAATCCCGTTTGCGCTGATGCCTGTAACGGGCGCCGTTTAGAGAATGCCCCTGGAATGGAGATAGTGTAGCTTGATGCAATAAGATGGGTCGGAAGTAGACTAAGCAAAATGGTGAGCCGGAAGTTGCTATTTTCTGGGCTGGGCCTAACTAGTGCGCTTGGTAGTACAAAAATTTGTCGATTTTTTAGGGCAGGCTTGAGCCTGTTGAAGCCCGTTGAGTAGAATCGCCCTATCTGGCACCCTCAAATCTGTGTTTTGAATTTCGGCCGAGAAAAACGGATTTCGCCAAATTTCGGCCATCTCGGCCAGGGGCGAAAAATACATTCCGGCGAAAAAATGGATTTTGGTCAAAATTTGGTCAAATTTAAGTCAAATTTTAGCCAATTTTTTTAGAATGGCCGAAATTCGGCCATCTCGGTCTGGGGCGAAAAAATTCACAAACCGAAAGTCAAAACACAGCCTCAAATCGAGCTCATAGAAGTCGTCTGATCCTCCACGTCCAGTCTTGCTCATGCTAGACACCACAAAATCTATCCCACCGTGGACCCCAAACAAGCTCACTCTCCTTCTATCCACTTCGCTCTTGATCTGTCCACCCCGCAGTCTCGCTAATCTCCACTCCTCCCCTGTCTGGCCATCTTCGGCCATGTCGAGCTCTAGATCGAAATCCATCGAATTCGTATCCGACACCAACATGGACTGGGAGCCTGTTACCTGCTTGGATGAAGTCGAGCTCGCCCTCCACCGCTCCTAGTTTGAGACCCGAGCACTGTTGTCAGAGTTGTGCCCAAGTGGATCTAGCAGCCGGGCGCCTTCAAAGCCACCCTGGCGCGGGTCTAGCAATGGTGACACGTCAGACGACATCTCAAGGCGTCACCGCTCATCCGCTCCGGCACTGCAGCATGGGTACGACAGCTCGAGTAGCTCCGCTCCGTCCCCATCAGCCCGATATGGGTCCTTTTCCGACGCACGCCATCACCGGCTTCAGTGGTGTCGTCCCCACGGACCCTCGCTTAGCACATTCAATTGAATCTAGAGCATCACACTTCCTTGCTTGCAGTGTAGAATTCATGTAATCTACACTATCTTTCTCTAGGTCAACACTTAGGCTATGCTTAGCATATATGTATTCAAATACAGATGTATTAATTATTTTGAGGGGTTGAAGCACTTTATTCAATCAAAATATTCAACGGAATTACAACAATGTCCGGTCTCTCCAAACATATCTTCCAACACCTGAGGTAGTAGTGGCTCTAGCTAATTTATGTGCTTCAACATTTAATTGGCGCTACTCACGAATAATTTGCACCAAGACGGAAATTTCAAGTGGGCGGACATTTGTATGCCTAAGGACGAAGTGAAGGAAATATGCCCTAGAGGCAATAATAAAGTTATTATTTATTTCCTTATATCATGATAAATGTTTATTATTCATGCTAGTATTGTATTAGCCGGAAACTTAGTACATGTGTGAATACATAGACAAAACAGAGTGTCTCTAGTATGCCTCTACATGACTAGCTCGCTAATCAAAGATGGTTATGTTTCCTGACCATAGACATGTGTTGTCATTTGATAAATATGATCACATCATTAGGAGAATGATGTGATGGACAAGACCCATCTGTTAGCTTAGCAATATGATTGTTACAGTTTCATTGCTTCTGCTTTCTTCATGACTTATACACGTTCCTCAGACTATGAGATTATGCAACTCCTGAATACCAAAGGAACACCTTGTGTGCTATCAAACATCACAACGTAACTGGGTGATTATAAAGATGCTCTAAAGGTGTTTCCTAAGGTGTTTGTTGGGTTGGCATAGATCAAGATTAGGATTTGTCACTCCGTGTATCGGAGAGGTATCTCAGGGCCCTCTCGGTAATGCTCATCACTATAAGCCTTGCAAGCAATGTGACTAATGAGTTAGTTGCGGGATGAAGCATTACGGAACGAGTAAAGAGACTTGCCGATAACGAGATTGAACTAGGTATGATGATACCGACGTGAAGGAAATATGCCCTAGAGGCAATAATAAAGTTATTATTTATTTCCTTATTTCATGATAAATGTTTATTATTCATGTTAGAATTGTATTAACTGGAAACATGATACATGTGTGAATACATAGACAAAACATATAGTCACTAGTATGCCTCTACTTGACTCGCTCATTGATCAAAGATGGTTATGTTTCCTGACCATAGACATGTGTTGTCATTTGATTAGTGGGATCACATCATTAGACGAATGATGTGATTGACATGACCCATTCCGTTAGCCTAGCACTCGATCGTTTAGTATACTGCTATTGCTTTCTTCATGACTTATACATGTTCCTGTAACTATGAGAATTATGCAACTCCCGTTTACCGGAGGAACACTTTGGGTGCTACCAAACGTCACAATGTAAATGGGTGATTATAAAGGAGTACTACAGGTGTCTCCAAAGGTACATGTTGGGTTGGCGTATTTCGATATTAGGTTTTGTCACTCCGATTGTCGGAGAGGTATCTCTGGGCCCTCTCGGTAATGCACATCACTTAAGCCTTGCAAGCAATGTTACTAATGAGTTAGTTGCGGGATGATGCATTACATGACGAGTAAAGAGACTTGCCGGTAACGAGATTGAACTAGGTATTGGATACTGACGATCAAATCTCGGGCAAGTAACATACCGATGACAAAGGGAACAACGTATGTTGTTATGCGGTTTGACCGATAAAGATCTTCGTAGAATATGTAGGAACCAATATGGGCATCCAGGTCCAGCTATTGGTTACTGACCGAGAATAGTTCTAGGTCATGTCTACATAGTTCTCGAACCCGTAGGGTTCGCACGCTTAACGCTACGATGACAGCTTTTATTATGAGTTTATAAGTTTTGATGTACCGAGTTTGTTCGAGTCCCGGATGTGATCACGGACATGACGAGGAGTCTCAAATGGTCGAGACATAAAGATTGATATATTGGAAGCCTATGTTTGGACATCGGAATGGTTCCGGTGAAATCGGGATTTTGCTTAACACCGGGGGTTACGGAACCTCCGGGTTTAATGGGCCTTAGTGGGCCATGGGGAGAAGAGGAGGGTCGGCAGGGGGCAGGCAGCGCCTCTTCCCTAGTCCGAATAGGACAGGAAGGCGGCGCCCCTTTCCTCTTTCCCCTCCCCCTTTCCTTCTCCACCAAGGCAAGAGGGGGGAGTCTTACTCCCGGTGGGAGTAGGACTCCTCCAGACGCACCCCTAGGGGGCCGGCCGCACCTCCCCCTCCCTCCTTTATATACGGGGGCGGGGGGCACCCCATAGACACACAAGTTGATCTACGGATCGTTCCTTAGCCGTGTGCGGTGCCCCCTCCACCATATTCCACCTCGGTCATATCGTCGTGGAGTTTAGGCGAAGCCCTGCGCCGGTATAAATCATCATCGTCAACACGCCGTCGTGCTGACGGAACTCATCTCCGGAGCTTTGCTGGATCGGAGGCCGGAGATCGTCATCGAGCTGAACGTGTGCTGAACTCGGAGGCTCCGTATGTTGGTGCTTGGATCAGTCGGATCGTGAAGACGTATGACTGCATCAACCGCGTTGTGCTAACGCTTCCGCTTACGGTCTACGAGGGTACGTGGACAATACTCTCCCCTCTCGTTGCTATGCCATCACCATGATCTTGCGTGTGCGTAGGAAATTTTTTGAAATTACTACGTTCCCCAACAGTGGCATCCGAGCCTAGGTTTTATGCGTTGATGTTATATGCACGAGTAGAACACAAGTGAGTTGTGGGCGATACAAGTCATACGGCTAACTAGTATGTCATACTTTGGTTCGGCGGTATTGTGAGATGAAGCGGCCCGGACCGATATTACGTGTACGCTTACGCGAGACTGGTTTCACCGTTACGAGCACTCGTGCTTAAAGGTGGCTGGTGGGTGTCTGTCTCTCTCACTTTAGCTGAATCGAGTGTGGCTACGCCCGGTCCTTGCGAAGGTTAAAACAGCACCAACTTGACAAACTATCGTTGTGGTTTTTTTGGTGCGTAGGTAAGAACGGTTCTTGCTCAGCCCGTAGCAGCCACGTAAAACTTGCAACAACAAAACAGAGGATGTCTAACTTGTTTTTGCAGGGCATGTTGTGATGTGATATGGTCAAGACGTGATGAGATATAAGTTGTTGTATGAGATGATCATGTTTTGTTGAAGTTATCGGCAACTGGCAGAAGCCATATGGTTGTCTCTTTGTTGCATAAGATGCAAGTGCCAAATAATTGCTTTACTTTATCGTTGTGCGATAGCAATAGTTGCAAGAGCAATAGTTGGCGAGACGACCATGTGACGACACATTGATATAGATCAAGATGATGAAGATCATGGTGTCGTGCCGGTGATGATAGAGATCATGACAGTACTTTGGAGATGGAGATCAAAGGCGCAAGATGATCATGGCCATATCATGTCACATATTTTGATTGCATATGATGTTTATTTGTTATACATCTTATTCTGTTTTGTTTGATGGTAGCATTTTAAGATGATCTCTCACTAATTATCAAGAAGTGTTCTCCCTGAGTATGCACCATTGCAAAAGTTCTTCGTGCTGAGACACCACGTGTTGATCGGGTGTGATAGGCTCTACGTTCAAATACAACGGGTGCAAAACAGTTGCACATGCGGAGTACTCAGGTTAAACTTGACGAGCCTAGCATATACAGATATGGCCTCGGAGCACGGAGACCGAAAGGTCGAGCGTGAATCATATAGTAGATATGATCAACATAGTGATGTTCACCATTGAAAACTACTCCATCTCACGTGATGATCGGACATGGTTTAGTTGATTTGGATCATGTGATCACTTAGATGACTAGAGAGCTGTCTGTCTAAGTGGGAGTTCTTAAGTAATATGATTAATTGAACTTAAATTTATCATGAACTTAGTCCTGGTATTATTTTGCAAATTATGTTGTAGATCAATTGCTCGCGTTGTTGCTTTCATATGTTTATTTCGATATGTTCCTAGAGAAAATTGTGTTGAAAGATGTTAGTAGCAATGATGCGGATTGGATCTGTGATCTGAGGTTCATCGGAGGATCTAGGACGCAAATGGAGGGTAGATTCGACTTCAAAGACGCTAATTTCTTTTGGCATGAAGACGGCCAAGTGGTTTGATCTTTTCTGCGTACACCGTTCTCTCAAGATCCCACCAACACATGTCAATTACTCCCTCCGTTCCTAAATATAAGTCTTTGGAGAGATTCAACTATGAACCACATACAGATATATGCAGATGCATTTTAGAAAGTAGATCCATTCATTTTGCTCTGTA
This sequence comes from Aegilops speltoides, assembly GCA_021437245.1. NCBI lineage: Eukaryota > Viridiplantae > Streptophyta > Magnoliopsida > Poales > Poaceae > Aegilops > Aegilops speltoides. Next base: position 494,098,297 of record CM038147.1, on the reverse strand, counting down.
TGTAGTCTACAGTGAAATCTCTACAAAGATTTATATTTATGAACGGCGGGAGTAGAACTAGAAGTAGCTACTAGAGCTAAGCTCGGTAAGAAGAAGAAAAAACTGAAAGACGTACTCCCTGGCGGTGACTCCGGTGGCGTGGCGTGGCATGCTCCCCGGCTTGCTAGAATGCTCATGGCCCGTGTATAAAAAACTTTATTTTGGTCTTCAAACTTTGCTCATTGACCATGTGTTATAAAAACATGTAAAGGTGATTTTGATTTCAGTCGCGCATAATTTTTAGTTGATCCTTTTTGGGAGGTAATAAACTCTTGAATTTTCTTTTCCATTTTCTTACGCCTAGACAAAGTTTTTCTAGATGGCATTGTACCAGAATGACAAGTTAAATACTACTCCAGTATTTGTTGTTTAGCTAAAGAGGAACTCTTATTGTGAACCAATGGAAATTCTCAATTAATCCAGGCTATTTTTATCCAAATCCATGCATCTGGGAGACCAGCTAATCTCCTCCAAAGTTCTAAACAGCAGTTGTACAAAACCAGATTCCATCGCCAGACTGAGATTTGAGAATACCAAGAAATTAGAGACACGGCTGAATGCACATACACATGGATCGGGAATTCTGGATGAAGATAGAGTGGCATCTTGTTTTATTAGATTTCTTTTAGGGGATCTTGTTTTATTAGATTTTTTTTGAGGGATTCTTGTTTTATTAGATAAATGGCCCGGAATGGGAAGCTCCTATAGGGCGGCTTCTGCACCAGTTGACGCAACGAGCGCTCACTACAGCACCTTGGTGGGCCGGCAGGCGAAGCGCAACAGCGCAATGTATTTATAGCACGAAAAAGACCCCTCAAAATATGGTTCTGGAGTGGAATCCAACTCACGCCCCTTACATCAAGTACGTGGTTGGCTAACCACTAGAGCTACTGGGCACTTGTGAAATATTGCAGCGCGGCAGATTATAGGAACAAAAATACTGTAGCCACGCTATTTATTGAACGTACATTGCCATGTAGATATTTGGATTATTTGAAATAATTACAGAAAAACATGATTTCTTTTCAAAAAATGTGAACAGAATTTGAAAGTCCACAGATTTTAAGAAGAATCATGAAATACAAAAAAAATTATTCAAAATAGTTCACGAATTCAAAAAAAATCATGAAAATTGAAAAAAGTTCATCGATGTTAAAAAACACATAAAATCTGAATAAGTTCATCGATTTTAAAAAAACATTGATTTTCAAAAAAGTTCACAAAAATTTTAAAAAATATCATTTTTTAAAATGGTCGTCGATTTTCAAAAAAGATCACAAAATCTGAAAAAGTTCGTCTATTTTCCAAACAAAATCATCGATTTTCAAAAAAGTTCACAAAATCTGAAAAAAGTTCATCTATTTTCCAAAAAAAGTTAAATCAGTTTTTTAAAAAAATCATGAAATCTAAAAAAGTTCATCGAATTTGAAAAAAAAGTTCATCAATTGCGAAAAAAGTTCACTGAAAAATGGAAAAAGCTCATCAATTTTGAGAAAAGTAGTTTTTTGAACAAGGAAATGTAAAAAAAGAAAAAGAAAACAAACAAAAACCGTTCAAGAAAAACAAATAAGAGGGCAAAAACACAGTGCATGTTCACAAGTGCTGGAGTGGTCCTAGTGGATACTGTCTTTCTCAGTGAAAGAAGAGGTTTTGAGTTCAAATCGTCCCATCGCACTTTTTTTGGAATTTAGTAACAGAAAAAATAATCCCGTTTGCGCTGATGCCTGTAACGGGCGCCGTTTTGGGAATGCCCCTGGAATGGAGATAGTGTAGCTTGATTCAATAAGATGGGTCGGAAGTAGACTAAGAAAAATGATGAGCCGGAAGTTGCTATTTTCTGGGCTGGGCCTAACTAGTGCGCTTGGTAGTACAAAAATTTGGCGATTTTTTAGGGCAGGCTTGAGCCTGTTGAAGCCCGTTGAGTAGAATTGCCCTATCTGGCACCCTCAAATCTGTGTTTTGAATTTCGGCCGAGAAAAATGGATTTCGGCCATCTCGGCCAGGGGCGAAAAATACCTTCCGGCGAAAAAATGGATTTTGGTCAAAATTTGGTCATATTTAAGTCAAATTTTGGCCGAAATTTTTTTAAATGGCCGAAATTCGGCCATCTCGGTCTGGGGCGAAAAAATTCACAAACCGAAAGTCAAAACACAGCCTCAAATCGAGCTCATAGAAGTCGTCTGATCCTCCACGTCCAATCTTGCTCATGCTAGACACCGCAAAACTCTATCCCACCCTGGACCCCCAAACCCAAGCTCACTCTCCTTCTATCCACTTCGCTCCTGATCTGTCCACCCCGCAGTCTCGCTAATCTCCACTCCTCCCCTGTTTGGCCATCTTCGGCCATGTCGAGCTCTGGATCGAAGTCCATCGAATTCGTATCCGACACCAACATGGACTGGGAGCCTGTTGCCTGCTTGGATGAAGTCGAGCTCGCCCTCCACCGCTCCTTGTTTGAGACCCGAGCACTGTTGTCAGAGTTGCGCCCAAGTGGATCTAGCAGTCGGGCGCCTTCAAAGCCACCCTAGCGCGGGTCTAGCAATGGTGACACGTCAGACGACATCTCAAGGCATCACCGCTCATCCGCTCCGTCACTGCAGCATGGGTACGGCAGCTCGAGTAGCTCCACTCCGTCCCCATCAACCCGACATGGGTCCTTTTCCGACGCACGCCATCACCGGCTTCAGTGGTGCCGTCCCCACCGGCCCTCACTTAGCACATTCAATTGAACCTAGAGCATCACACTTCCTTGCTTGAAGTGTAGAGTTCATGTAATCTACACTATCTTTCTCTAGGTCAACACTTAGGCTATGCTTAGCATATATGTATTCAAATACAGATGTATTAATTATTTTGAGGGGTTGAAGCACTTTATTCAATCAAAATATTCAACGGAATTACAACAATGTCTGGTCTCTTCAAACATATCTTCCAACACCTGAGGTAGTAGTGGCTCTAGCTAATTTATGTGCTTCAACATTTAATTGGCGCTTCTCTTGAATAATTTGCACCAAGACGAAATTTCAATTGGGCGGACATTTGTATGCCTAAGGACGAAGTGAAGGAAATATGCCCTAGAGGCAATAATAAAGTTATTATTTATTTCCTTATATCATGATAAATGTTTATTATTCATGCTAGTATTGTATTAGCCGGAAACTTAGTACATGTGTGAATACATAGACAAGACAGAGTGTCCCTAGTATGCCTCTACTTGACTAGCTCGTTAATCAAAGATGGTTATGTTTCCTGACCATAGACATGGGTTGTCATTTGATAAACGGGATCAGATCATTAGGAGAATGATGTGATGGACAAGACTCATCCGTTAGCTTAGCATTATGATCGTTACAATTTCATTGCTTTTGCTTTCTTCATGACTTATATATGTTCCTCAGACTATGAGATTATGCAACTCCTGAATACCAACGGAACACCTTTTGTGCTATCAAACATCACAACATAACTGGGTGATTATAAAGATGCTCTATAGGTGTTTCCGAAGGTGTTTGTTGGGTTGGCATAGATCAAGATTAGGATTTGTCACTCCGTGTATCGGAGAGGTATCTCAGGGCCCTCTCGGTAATGCTCATCACTATAAGCCTTGCAAGCAATGTGACTAATGAGTTAGTTGCAGGATGAAGCATTGCGGAACGAGTGAAGAGACTTGCCGGTAACGAGATTGAACTAGGTATGATGATACCGACGATCGAATCGCGGGCAAGTAACATACCGATGACAAAGGGAACAACGTATGTTGTTATGCGCTTTGACTGATAAAGATCTTCGTAGAATATGTAATAGCCAATATGAGCATCCAGGTTCCGCTATTGGTTATTGACTGGAGGTGTGTCTCGGTCATGTCTACATAGTTCTTGAACCCCTAGGGTCCGCACGCTTAACGTTCGATGATGATTTGTATTATGAGTTCTGTGTTTTGATGCCCAAAGTTTGTTCGGAGTCCCAGATGAGATCACAGACGTGATGAGGAGTCTCAAAATGGTCAAGACGTAAATATCCATATATTGGAAGGCTATATTCGGACATCGGAAAGGTTCCAAGTGATTCGAGTATTTTTCGAAGTACCGGAGAGTTACGGGAATTCGCCGGGGGAAGTTAATGGGCCTTATTGGGCTTTAGTGGAGAGAGGGAAGAAGGGCCACGAGGTAGCGTGCGCCTCCCCCCTGCCCAAACCGAATTGGACAAGGGGTGGGGGCGCGACCCCCCCTCTCCCTCCTTTCCTTCTTTCCTACTCCGAAAAGGAAAGGGAAACCTACAAGGACTTGGGAGTCCTACTAGGACTCCCTACACTTGGTGCACCCCTAGGAGGGCCGGCCTCTCTCCCTCCCTCCTTTATATACGTGGGCAGGGGCACCCCAAAGACACACAAGTTTCTCTTAACCGTGTGTGGTGCCCCCTCCACAGTTACACACCTCGATCATACCATCTTAGTGCTTAGGCGAAGCCCTGCGCCAGTAGCATCATCATCACCGTCGCCACGCCGTCGTGCTGACAGAATTCACCCTCGTCCTCAACTGGATCAAGAGCACGAGGGACGTCATCAAGCTGAACGTGTGCTGAACGCGGAGGTGCCATGTGTTCAGTACTTGATCGGTTGGATCAGGAAGAAGTTCGACTACATCAACCGCGTTATTGAAACACTTCCGCTTTTAGTCTACGAGGGTACGTGGACACACTCTCCCCTCTCGTTGCTATGCATCACCTAGATAGATCTTGCGTGATCGTAGGAATTTTTTTAAAATTACCGTGTTTCCCAACAGTGGCATCCGAGACAGGTCTATAAGTAGATGTTTTATGCACGAGTAGAACACAAAGAGTTGTGGACGATAATAGTCATACTGCTTACCAGCAACGTATAACTTTGATTCGGCGGTATTGTTGGATGATGCGGCCGGGACCGACATTACATGCTCACGTTCATGAGACTGGTTCTACCGATGTGCTTCGCACACAGGTGGCTGGCGGGTTTCTGTTTCTCCAGCTTTAGTTGAATCGAGTTTGACTATGCCCGGTCCTTGTTGAAGTTTAAAACAGCATACTTGACAAACAATCGTTGTGGTTTTGATGCGTAGGTAAGAACGGTTCTTGCTAGAAGTCCGTAGCAGCCACGTAAAACTTGCAACAACAAAGTAGAGGATGTCTAACTTGTTTTTGCAGGCCATGTTGTGATGTGATATGGTCAAGACATGATGTGTTGTATGAGATGATCATGTTTTGTTAAAGTTATCGACAACTGGCAGGAGCCTTATGGTTGTCTCTTTATTGCATAAGATGCAAGTGCCATGTAATTTCTTTACTTTATCGCTATGCGATAGCAATAGTTGCAAAAGCAATAGTTGGCGACACGACCATGTGATGACACGTTGATAAAGATCAACATGATGGAGATCATGGTGTCATGCCGGTGACGATGGAGATCATGATGGTACTTTGGAGATGGAGATCAAAGGCACAACATGATGATGGCCCTATCATGTCACATATTTTGATTGCATGTGATGTTTATCTTTTATATTCTTATTTTGCTTAGTTCGATGGTAGCACTATAAGATCATCCTTTACTAAAATTTCAAGGTATAAGTGTTCTCCCTGAGTATGCACCATTGCGACAGTTCTTCGTGCCGAGACACCACGTGATGATCGGGTGTGATAAGCTCTACGTTCACATACAACAGGTGCAAGCCAGTTTTGCACACGCAGAATACTTGGGTTAAACTTTACGAGCCTAGCATATGCAGATATGGCCTCGGAACACTAGAGACCGAAAGGTCGAGCGTGAATCATATAGTAGATATGATCAACATAGTGATGTTCACCATTGAAAACTACTCCATCTCACGTGATGATCGGACATGGTTTAGTTGATTTGGATCACGTGATCATTTAGATGACTAGAGGGATGTCTATCTAAGTGGGAGTTCTTAAATAATATGATTAATTGAACTTTAATTTATCATGAACTTAGTCCTGATAGTATTTTGCAAATTATGTTATAGATCAATAGCTCGTGTTATAGCTTCCCTATGTTTTTTATATTTTCCTAGAGAAAACTAAGTTGAAAGATGATAGTAGCAATGATGCAGACTGGGTCCGTGATCTGAAGTTTATCCTCATTGTTGCACAGAAGAATTATGTCCTTGATGCACCGCTAGGTGACAGACCTATTGCAGGAGAAGATGCAGACGTTATGAATGTTTGGCTAGCTCAATATGATGACTACTTGATAGTTTAGTGCACCTTGCTTTATGGCTTAGAACCGAGACTTCAAAACGTTTTTGAAACGTCACGGAGCATATGAGATGTTCCAAGAGCTGAAATTGGTATTTCAGACTCATGCCTGTGTCAAGAGGTATGAGACCTCCGACAAGTACTTCGCCTAAAAGATGGAGGAGAATTGCTCAGCTAGTGAGCATCTACTCAGAATGTCTGGGTACTACAATCGCTTGAATCAAGTGGGAGTTAATCTTCTATATAAGATAGTGATCGATAGAGTTCTCTAGTCACCATCACCAAGTTACTAGAACTTCGTGATGAACTATAGTATGCAAGGGATGTCGAAAACGATTCCCGAGATGCTGAAATCGACGAAGGTAGAAATCAAGAAAAAGCATCAAGTGACGATGATTAAACAAGACCACTAGTTTCAAGAAAAGAGCAAAGGGAAAGAAAGGGAACTTCAAGAAGAATGGCAAGCAAGTTTTCACTCCTATGAAGAAGCCCAAAGCATGACCTAAGTCTGAAACTGAGTGCTTCTACTGCAAAGGAAATGGTCACTGGAAGTGGAACTGCCCCAAATATTTGGCGGATAAGAAGGATGGCAAAGTGAACAAAGATATATTTGATATACATATTGATGTGTACCTTAATAGTGCTTGTAGTAATCCCTGGGTATTTGATACTTGTTCGGTTGCTAAGATTAGTAACTCGAAACAGGAATTGCAGAATAAATAGAGACTAGTTGAGGATGAAGTGGCGACGTGTGTTGGAAGTGGTTCCAAGATTGATATGATCATCATCGAGCACTCCCTATACTTTCGGGATTAGTGTTGAACCTAAATAAATGTTATTTGGTGTTTGCGTTGAGCATGAATATGATTAGATCATGTTAATTGCAATACGATTATTCATTTAAGAAAGAGAATAATTGTTATTCTGTTTACATGAATAAAATATTCTATGGTCATACACCCAATGTTGATGGTTTATTGAATCTCAATCGTGGTAATACACATATTCATAGTATTGATGCCAAAAGATGCAAAGGTGATAATGATAGTGCAACTTTTTGTGGCATTGCCGTTTGGGTCATATCGGTGTAAAGTGCATGAAGAAACTCCGTGCTGATGGACTTTTGAAATCACTTGATTATGAAGCATTTGATGCTTGCGAACCGTGCCTTATGGGCAAGATGACTAAAACTCCGTTCTCTGGAACAATGGAACGAGCTAGTGACTTATTGGAAATAGTACATACCGATGTGTGCGGTCCAATGAGTGTTGATGCTCGTGGCGGGTATCATTATTTTCTGACCTTCACAGATGATTTGAGCAGATATGGGTATATCTACTTAATGAAACACAAGTCTGAAACATTTGAAAAGTACAAAAAAAATTCAAAGTGAAGTGGAGAATCATCATAACAAGAAAATAAAGTTTCTACGATCTGATCGTGGAGGAGAATATTTGAGTTACAAGTTTGGCCTTCATTTAAAACAATGTAGAATTGTTTCACAGCTCATGCCACCTAGAACACCACAGTGTAATGGTGTGTCCAAACATCGTAACCGCACTTAATTGGATATGGTGCGATCTATGATGTCTCTTACCGATTTACCACTATCGTTTTGGGGTTATGCATTAGAGACAACTACATTCACGTTAAACAGGGCACCATAAAAATCCGGTGAGACGACGCCTTATGAACTGTGGTTTGGCAAGAAACCAAAGTTGTCGTTTCTTAAAGTTTGGGGCTGTGATGCTTATGTGAAAAAGCTTCAACCTGATAAGCTCGAACCCAAATCGGGAAGTGCATCTCCATAGGATACCCAAAGGAAACTATTGGGTACACCTTCTATCACAGATCCGAAGGCAAGATATTCATTGCTAAGAATGGATCCTTTCTAGAGAAGAAGTTTCTCTCAAAAGAAGTGAGTGGGAAGAAAGTAGAGCTTGATGAGGTAATTGTACCTTCTCCCGAATCGGAAAGTAGTTCATCTCAGAAATCAGTTCCAGTGATTCCTACACCAATTAGTGAGGAAGCTAATGATGATGATCATGAAACTTCAGATCAAGTTACTACGGAAGCTTGTAGGTCTTCCAGAGTACGGTCTGCACCAGAGTGGTACGGTAATCCTATTCTGGAAGTCATGTTACTAGACCATGATGAACCTACGAACTATGAGGAAGCGATGATGAGCCCAGATTCTGCGAAATGGCTTGAGGCCATGAAATCTGAGATGGGATCCATGTATGAGAACAAAGTGTGGACTTTGGTGGACTTGCCCGATGATCGGCAAGCCATATTAAATAAATGAATCTTCAATAGGAAGACATACACTCATAGTAGTGTTACTATCTACGAAGCTCGACTTGTCGCAAAAAGGTTTTTGACAAGTTCAAAGTGTTGACTACAATGAGATTTTCTCAACTGTAGCGATGCTTATTAAATCTGTCCGAATCATGTTAGCAGTTGCCATATTTTATGAAATCTGACAAATGGATGTCAAAACTTCATTCCTTAAATGGATATTTCTTAAAGAAGAACTGTATATGATGCAACCAGAAGGTTTTGTCAATCCTAAAGGTACTAACAAGGTGTGCAAGCTCCAACGACCCATCTATGGACTGGTGCAAACATCTCGGAGTTGGAATATACGCTTTGATGAGTTGATCAAAGCATATAGTTTTATACAGACTTGCGGTGAAGCCTGTATTTACAAGAAAGTGAGTGGGAGCACTACATCCTTTCTGATAAGTATATGTGAATGACATATTGTTGATCGGAAATGATGTAGAATTTTCTGGAAAGCATAAAGGAGAGTTTGAAAGGAATTTTTCAAAGAAAGACCTTGGTGAAGTTGCTTATATATTGGGCATCAAGATCTATAGAGATAGATCAAGACGCTTGATAAGATTTTTCAATGAATACATACCTTGACAAGTTTTTTGAAAGAGTTCAAAATGGATCGGTCAAAGAAGAACTTCTTGCCTGTATTACAAGGTGTAAAGTTGAGTAAGACTCAAAGCCCGACCACGACAGAAAATAGAAAGAGAATGAAAGTCATTCCCTATGCCACAGTCATAGGTTCTATAAAGTATGTTGTGCTGTGTACCAGACCTATTATGCACCTTGCCATGAGTTTGGCAAGGGGGTACAGTAGTGATCTAAGAGTAGATCACTGGACAGCGGTCAAAATTATCCTTAGTGAAGACTAAGAAAATATTTCTCGATTATGGAGGTGATAAAGAGTTCGTCGTAAAGAGTTACGTCGATGCAAGCTTTTACACCAATCCAGATGACTTTAAGTCTCAATCTGGATACATATTCAAAGTGAGAGCAATTAGCTAGAGCAGATCCATGCAGAGCATTGTAGACATAGAATATTTGCAAAATACATACGGCTCTGAATGTGACAGACCCATTGACTAAACTTCTCTCACGAGCAAAACATGATCACACCTTAGTACTCTTTGGGTGTTAATCACATAGCGATGTCAACTAGATTATTGATTCTGGTAAACCCTTTGGGTGTTGATCACAAGGCGATGTGAACTATGGGTGTTAATCACATATAGATGTGAACTATTGGTTTTAAATCACATGGCGATGTGAACTGGATTATTGACTCTAGTGCAAGTGGGAGACTGAAGCAAATATGCCGTAGAGGCAATAATAAAGTTATTATCTATCTCCTTATATCATGATAAGTGTTTATTATTCGTGCTAGAATTGTATTAACCGGAAACTTAGTACATGTGTGAATACATAGACAAAACAGAGTGTGCCTAGTATGCCTCTACTTGACTAGCTCGTTAATCAAGGATGGTTATGCTTTCTAACCATAGACATGTGTTGTCATTTGATAAACGGGATCACATCATTAGGAGAATGATGTGATGGACAAGACCCATCTGTTAGCTTAGCATTATGATTGTTACAGTTTCATTGCTTCTGCTTTCTTCATGACTTGTACACGTTCCTCAGACTATGAGATTATGGAACTCCCGAATATCGGAGGAACACCTTATGTGCTATCAAACATCACAACATAACCGGGTGATTATAAAGATGCTCTACAGGTGTTTCCGAAGGTGTTTGTTGGGTTGGCATAGATCGAGATTAGGATTTGTCACTCCGTGTATCGGAGAGGTATCTCAGGGCCCTCTCAGTAATGCTCATCACTATAAGCCATGCAAGCAATGTGACTAATGAGTTAGTTGCGGGATGAAGCATTACGGAAGGAGTAAAGAGACTTGCCGGTAACGAGAACTAGGTATGATGATACCGACGATCGAATCTCGGTCAAGTAACATACAGATGACAAAGGGAACAACGTATGTTGTTATGCGGTTTGACCGACAAAGATCTTCTTAGAATATGTAGGAGCCAATATAAGCATCCAGGTTCTGCTATTGGTTATGGACCGGAGATGTGTGTCGGTCATGTCTACATAGTTCTCGAACCCGTAGGGTCTGCACGCTTAACATTCGATGTTGATTTGTATTATGAGTTATGTGTTTTGATGACTGAAGTTTGTTCGGAGTCCCGGATGAGATCACGGACATGATGAGGAGTCTCGAAATGGTCGAGACGTAAAGATTCATATATTGGAAGGCTATATTCGAACATCGGAAAGGTTCCGAGTGATTCGAGTATTTTTGGAGTACCGGAGAGTTACGGAAATTCGTCGGGCGAAGTTAATGGGCCTTATTGGGCTTTAGTGGAGAGAGGGAAGAAGGGCCACGAGGTGGTGCGCGCCTCCCCCTACCAAAACCGAATTGGACAAGGGGTGGGGGTGCCCCCCCCTTTCCTTCTCCCTCTCCCTCCTTTCCTTCTTTCCTACTCCAAAAAGGAAAAGGAATCCTACAAGGACTCGGGAGTCCTCGTAGGACTCCCTACACTTGGTGCGCCCCTAGGAGGGCCGGCCTCTCTCCCTCCCTCCTTTATATACGTGGGCAGGGGGCACCCCAAAGACACACAAGTTTCTCTTAACCATGTGCGGTGCCCCCCTCCACAGTTACACACCTCAATCATACCATCGTAGTGCTTAGGCGAAGCCCTGTGCCTGTAGCATCATCATCACCGTCGCCACACCGTCGTGCTGACGGAATTCACCCTCGTCCTCAACTGGATCAAGAGCACGAGGGACGTCATCGAGCTGAACGTGTGCTGAACGCGGAGGTGTCGTGCCTTTGGTACATGATCGGTTGGATCACGAAGAAGTTCGACTACATCAACCGCGTTATTGAAACGCTTCCGCTTTTGGGCTACGAGGGTACGTGGACACACTCTCCCCTCTCGTTGCTATGCATCACCTAGATAGATCTTGCGTGATCGTAGGATTTTTTTTGAAATTACCGCGTTCCCCAACACGAAGGTGGACTGGGCATTGTGGCTTCCCGGCGTATGAACGTCGCGCTCATGTTGCGATGGGTATGGCGGATACTGCGTGGTGAGGATGGCTTATGGTATAGCTCATTCATGTGAAATACATTAGGGGTGAGCCTATCCTAGCATGCTCTCGCCCGGGAGGATCGCAATTTTGGTGATCCATCCAAAGGATCAAGGAGGACATCCGTGTAGGGATTTCCTTCTCAATAGGAAATGGGGATGGGACCTAATTTTGGCTGGACGCTTGGTTGGGCTCTGAACCATTGAAAACGAGCTTCCCTAGCTTGTTTTCGATTTGCTCTGACCCGAGATTAGTTGTATCTACAGCATTCCGTGCCGGAATGTGGGATATCCTGTTCCGCCGCACCTTCAGTCAAGAAGAGAGTAATGAGTGGAATAGACTACAGGGAACCCTACCAATGGAGCTTCCGAACTATCCAGACTCTGTGGCAGGGAAGCTGTCCCCGACGGCAAAAAAATTGGTGATCTCGGCATATCATGCCCTTTGCATGTCCCTGCCCACATCGTGGCTTTATCCCCTGTGGAAAGCCCCCTTGCCACTGAAGATTAAGATCCTTGTGTGGCAGCTACTTCGAGATAGCATCCCTTCAGGGACTGAGGTCCTGAAGTGGCATGACCCGGGTGATGGCATGTGCCCCCTATGTGTGGTTCCGGAGACGGGGACACATATCCTCTTCTCCTGCACGACGACATGGGGCATGGGTTCTTTGTACGTTTGTACGTGAAGCCCTTGGGCTCGAATGGGAGGCCCTCAACCACACGGAGTTCCTCCAATTCAGGGCTACACAGCGTACCCGTCATTGACGCTTATTTTGGCTTATTTTTGCGGCGTTATCTTGGACGCTATGGACGATGCATAATAGGATGGTGATTGAGAAGGTCCTACCGAGGCACACTTTTGACTCTCTTCAATTTTCTTGACTTTTTACAGCACTGGTACCCACTCTCGAGGCAGTGTGATTGTGATCGCCTCAATCTCATGATGGATGTGCTTCTGACTACAGCGCGTCGACTGTCATCGTAGTAGGGCCACTAGGCGGCAACCTGATGGAAATATGCCCTAGAGGCAATAATAAAATGGTTATTATTATATTTCCTTAATCATGATAAAGGTTTATTATTCATGCTAGAATTGTATTGACCGGAAACTTAAATACATGTGTGGATACATAAACAAATACAATGTCCCTAGTGAGCCTCTATTAGACTAGCTCGTTGATCAAAGATGGACAACGTTTATTAACCATAGACATGAGTTGTCATTTGATAACGGGATCACTTCATTAGGAGAATTATGTGATGGACAAGACCCATCTGTTAGCTTGGCATAATGATCGTTCAGTTTATTGCTATTGCTTTCATCATGTCAAATACATATTCCTTCGACTATGAGATTATGCAACTCCCGGATACCGGTGTGTGCTATCAAACGTAACAGGGTGATCATAAATATGCTCTACATATATCTCCGAAGGTGTTTGTTTGAGTTGGCATAGATCGAGATTAGGATGTGTCACTCCGAGTATCAGAGAGGTATCTCTGGGCCCTCTTGGTAATACACATCATAAGCTTGCAAGCAAATGTCTAAGGAGTTAGTTACAAGGTGATGTATTACGGAACGAGTAAAGAGACTTGTCGGTAACGAGATTGAACTAGGTATAGAGATACCAACGATCGAACCTCGGGCAAGTAACATACCGATGGACAAAGGGAATTGCGTGTGTTGTCATAATGGTTTGACCGATAAAGATCTTCTTAGAATATGTAGGAGCCAATATGGGCATCCAGGTTCCGCTATTGGTTATTGACCGTAGAGGTGTCTCGATCATGTCTACATAGTTCTCAAACCCGTAGGATCCGCACGCTTAAGGTTCGTTGACGATATAGTGTTATATGAGTTATATGTTTTGGTGACCGAATGTTGTTTGGAGTCCCGGATGTGATCACGGACATGAAGAGCAGTCTCAAAATGGTTGAGAGGTAAGGATTGATATATAAGACGATGGTATTTGGACACTTGAAGTGTTTTGGGGCGTACCGGGAAGGAATCGGGTCACCGGAAGGGGTTCTGGGCACCCCCCCGGCAAGTTATGGGCCTTATGGGGGAAAGGAGGGGACAAAGCAGCCCACAAGGGGCTGGTGTGCCTCCTCCCTAGGCTGGCTGGCCCTGGGGAAGGAAAGGGGGGAGGGCTAGCCCCTCCTGCCTTTCCCTCTCATAGGAGAAAGGAAAGGGGGGCGTCACCCTCCCCTGCCTTTCCCCCGCACTCCAATTAAGGGAAGGGGCGCCACTTGGGGAGGACCCCAAGTAGGATTCGGCCTACTTGGGGCACCCCCTTGGCTGCTCCCTCCTCCCCCCCCACCTATATATATGTGGGTGGGAGCGCCTAGCACAACAGAACATTGTCTTAGCCGTGTGCGGCACCCCCTCCACCGTTTACACCGCAGATCATATTTTCGTAGTGCTTAGGCGAAGTCCTGCGGAGATAACTTCACCATCCTTGTCACCATGCTGTCGTGTCGTCGATACTCATCCACTACCTCGCCTTCTTGCTGGATCAAGAATGCGGAGGACGTCACCGAGATGAACGTGTGTTGAACATGGAGGTGTCGTACATTCGGTACTTGATTGGTTGGAGCACAAAGAAGTTCGACTACGTCAACCGCGTTGTCAAACGCTTTCGCTTACGGTCTACGAGGGTACGTAGAGACACTCTCCCCCCTCGTTGCTATACATCTTCATGGATAGATGTTGCGTGTGCGTAGAAATTTTTTTGTCTTCCATGCAACGTTTCCCAACACAACCACTAGGTGGCTTTATTGGATTTCTCTTTCCTTTCTTTGGACATGATTGTGATGTGGCCTAGCCCTTGCAATGAGTATGATTTTGGATGATGCTTCTATGGACCGTTGCTTTATCTATAAAGCGGGGCGGAAGCCTATTTCGAGCAACAAAAATTTCAAACTCCATCTTGATCTCTAATAATAGCATCTAGCGAGCCTTTGTAAGTACCATTGACATGCTTCGCTATAGTTGCACAGTACGTGGCGATGACCAGCCGCTAACATGGAATATCGGATGCCAACGATAGAGCTTCATTGCACACCATCACCTGGAGTACCCACGATTCTGTCATATTTGACATGTTCCGGCATCGTTACCGGTTTTGTTTTTCTTTCTCATTGATATGTTCCGGCATCCCCGTGACATAGCCACCTGTGTCCGGCACACCATCACACCGAGAAGGCCCTAAAAAATATTTCTCCATCGTCGAAGGAGCAAATTTCACTCTCGAGCTATCTAGTCCCTTGTCAAACTTTCTAATGAACATATAAGTTGTCGTTATGATCACCGTGTTTCAGATGACGTTTGAGCAACCTCAAAGTTCACGTATGGTTAGAAGTGACTCTGATACTCTGATGGTCTAAGGAAATAAACCATACGTTAACATTGTGTGTTATAACAATTGACTTCTAACGATATAATCTCAAAGTATAAGAAACAACTTTGTGTTGATTAAATATGATCATTTTTCTAACGCCATACTCTCAATGTTATTTTAGAATTATTGTTACATTTAACGATATCCTAAGATTCGGGAAACATGACACCAACTACATTTATGTTAGTCTTAGAGGCAAGACTAGGGACCTAATTTTACCATTTATCATTCCATACGTGGATATGAGTTTTTCACTAAATCGCATATTCCAGGATCATAGCAGTTACAAAATAGAATATAAACTCTCAGTTATGAATATGGAAATATAATAATGCAATATTATTGCATCTAGGACATATTTCCAACAAAATCCTCTCCCACGCTATCTCTCAAATGATCACATCGCTTTCCTTGCAATAGTCATGCCGACCAGAGCCGCAACACCGACATTGATGTCACATGATGTGACTCAAAATAGGAGAGCAGCGCTGACCAACAGGACCAGACGGGCCACACCACTTCAGTGCGTATGCGTCGTCCCAAGAAACCAACTTCGGTCGTTGCGCCATATTGAAGCGGCTAACCGCCTATTCGCCTAGCCACGACTATTTAAGCACCCCATCAGCGCTGTCCAAACCCACAACACACTCTCCACTCCACATCTTTGCGCAGCTCTGCCGCTCCTCTCTTCCTCCACTCATCGATGATGGGAGAGTTCTGGGCCTTGGTGTTGACGGGCGGCTTCGGATCCGGCTTCATATCGTGGCGCTGTCGCCCTCACCTTTTGGGGTCGTCTTCCAACACGGCGACCGGCTCCTCCGCGAAGGTGGAGATCATCATCTTCTCTAGCGACGAGGAGGACATGCCACAATGGTAGGAACCACCTTCACAATAGCCTGTCCTCTTGGAGGACATGGTGTATGCAGTGATAGACATTGAGTACGAGGAGCACATGGAGCTACTGCTCTGGCACTCGCTCCTCCACGACCACAGTCCGATGACGCCATCAAAGCCGCTTCTCTGTGTTGTCAACCTGAGCCGGAGTTGCATCCTTGCCAACGGGTTAAGGAGGAACCTCCTTCCTCTCCCTGCCCTCCATAGCATAACCACGACGTCAAAATTGGATGTCACATGAAGGAGGAGCCACGGACGCTGCCACCACGCCACGCAAGGAGGAGCGGCAGTTGCCAACTCCACGCCACGTCAAGGCCGTTGCCTAGCCACGCCGGTGGCGACCTACCAAACGTGATTGCCATGAAGGCGTGCGGGCGCATACACCACTACCTCAGCAGCGGCCGTGGAGACAGCAGTAGCGGTATTTCATCCTCCTGGAGCGCCTTGACTGTGAAGGAGTTCATGGGTAGGGAGCGGCGGCGGCGAGACAGCCGCAACATCGCATGTCGGGTGGAGTTCGCGGACTCCGACGTCTCACCGCCGCGAATCCTCGTGGACCCGGTGGCAGTGTCCTGTATTAGGGGTTGCTAACCACGCCGGCCCCATCATAGTGAGCCGGGCCGAGGACCCTTGGATCGTCAACGAGCGGGCCAAGACTGCCATACCCCAAGGTGTACTCAAGATGGAAGCCTCCGATGACTTAGCGCATACTCCAAGACACATTGAATCCTCGGCATATTTATCCCTAGATGTAACCGACCTACATGTACCCTGGATACCCCCGGTCCTTATATAAGCCAAGAGATTTAGAGTATAGGGTAGAGAATTAGAAATTCACATACGATCCCGAGGTAGATCATCATGTACTTTGTAATCCAACACATTCAATACAACAAAAGCAGGACGTGGGATTTTACCTCTTCGAGATGGCCCGAACCTGGGTAAACATCATCTCTCCTGTTCATCATGTTACCATCTAGCTAGGATCACCAGTTCGGGACCCCCTACCCGAGATCTAACACGGATTTAACTCCAACACCAAGAGCTCACAACATCCTGGATCATCGACCGATCGAAGACCACGGCCGAGACCAGCAAGCGTCGTCTCCGCCGCCACGACAAGGAGATGGCAAAGTATGGGGAGTTGTGGTCTTTGAGCGAGATCACTGTTAGTCCTGACTCCGGCAACTTCCGTTGCTCGTCGCCCTCCTGCCCACGTTTGCGGTGGCCATAGCCGCACTGCACGCGGCGCAAGAGCAAGCGGAGAAGATAATCCGCAAGCGCCACGCGACGACCGTGAAACTCTGCTGCGACACCGCACCCTTACGCCGCTGAAAGCTTGACTCCGACGACCACGATGGAGGTGCCGCCGACCAACCCGGCAGGTGTACGAGGTCACCGTCAAGTTTATTTTAGTTCACTGGACAAAATATCGTCCGGTTTTGTTTTATGAGTAAAACTCATCATCTAATTTTTTAATGAAAATCGTCCAGTTTGTTTAAATTTGCGTCAACTTTGTTTCATTTGGTTAAATTTCATTTGAATCAAGTTTCTCTAGATTTGGACGACTGTCCGTGGACACTGATGCCCACCGATGCGCGGGATATGGTATCCGAGATACCGTTATTCATCAGCGGCGCACAAAATTAGGAGCGCATACACTGCACGCGATTACAGAGCCCGCAATTTGAGGGGTGATGTAGGGTGGAACCCTATAGCGTCGATCTTTCACGTTTGGAGTGGATCCTACGGGGAATCACGAAGAACACGCGGAAGCACAAAGGGAAAACACGGGGGAAACGAGAGAGAATCACTCAACCAACAAGGAATCGATCACACAAGTGCTAGATCACCACACACATATGAGATCCACAAGATACAAAGTCAACTAAGGCAAGGATACAAAGGAACCGTTCATCTCCAAGAGGAGGCCTTGATGTTCTTCCCTAAAGAGGGGTCTTGAATCCGCTTGGGGGATCTTCTCCGAAGAGGTCCTGAGCTCCGAGGAGAAGTAACCAAGTGGATGAGCAAAGGCTCTCACACAAATATGAGCTAATCCAATGCTAAGTCTCAAAGTGGGGAGGAGGAGGTCTATTTATAGTGCTAAGCCACGAAGGGGTAAGTGAGGGGCGAAGGGGATACACGGGCCTCGGCCCAAGTCATGCGCGCAGGCAAGGCCGAATGATCCGGACGGGGTCCCGGATGATCCGGGCGTCAGGGGTCCGGATGATCCGGACGGAGTCCTGGATGATCCGGCTTCGGTGGAAGCCTTCGGGTGTCTTCGGCGCAGTTACCCGGATGATCCAGGGGAGGGTCCGGATGATCCGGCTGGGCCCGGATGATCCGGACGGCGGTCCGGATGTCCGGTCTGGCTCCAGCAGCCGCTCCGTATTCTTCTTCCTTCTCCTCTTCCATGCTTGGCCTTGATCCTTGGATTCTCCATGGTCATCTTGGTTGTACCTGAGTGTATGCAAGGTCCATGCATGAGGTAGTAGCCATGTCTCATATGCGGAAAGTGACGGTTCGAAGAGGAGTGAATTCACCTTGTGTCCAATGGCGTATGTTCGAGGTCTCGTCATATGTCCTCTTGGGGCTTGGAGAGTAGTCGGAGTGTACATGGGGATGAACATGGGATGCTCCGCATCATAACCCCCCCTTGGGAAAGATCCGACCTCGGATCGTGATCCTCATCACCATGGAAACGGGTGTCGTGGACAGACTTGTAGTGGGACGTAGGTGAAGGCCTTGCGCAATCCAAGTACTCCAAGGTGTCTCCGGTATGTGGTACATGCAAAAATGAGCAAACACAAAGTACACTTGCAAATACAATGGTTAGCGCACACAAAGTGTCCACCAATTAAGCGTGAGTCCGTGCTTAAGGATAGTGCGTGACAAAGCGCATGAAGCTTATCAAGATGATATAGAATGATATGCAAAGAATTCATGGGATAATTAACATGGTGCACAAAGCGACAAATTCTACCATTGTGCAAAATGATGTCATAATGGGATGTTGCATCAAAAGCATGAACATGGCAATGGGTGCTCAATATGTATATGTTATCATGCAATTGATGGTGGGCAATATGATCATGATGTATGAATATGCCATCAAGGAAGATCACAACAAATTTGCTAAGGAAATGCGCAAGCTCATATATCATGGATGACATGGTAATACAAGATGCAACAAGGCAATAATAATGTGAGTCGATCCATGCATGGGGTGCAAACTTGTGGTGAGTATGATATGTCCATCGAGCATGATATGTATGAGCACAATCAACAAATATGGAGGTGTTGGTGTACCAAAGCTCGATGTCGAGGCATGAGTGGAGTTCCGAAGGTGCATCCAATAAGTGTGAGCGCTCCTTAATGTGAAGGTCCATGTAGCCAATCTCCAATGTCGCTCCTCCGTTCACGAGATGTATCATGTAGACAACAAGAAGGAAACAACAATGAAAGAGTGACCCATCCAATATGCGTACTTGAGGATGGCTCAAAGGGAAGGAGTTCACCTTATGAATGTTCCCGAAGGTGTTGGAGTTGCACATCATGTATGCCTTCACATAACCAAGTTGTCGCACAACGCCACCGCCTTGTGAATCCTCCAAAATGAAAGAACATGACAAACACTCGGAAAAACAAATGAGGTTATCCGAAGTGCAAAACCTATCATTCGTGTGGTAAGATACCCAACAAGTGTATGCATCATGCTCATCATAAGAAAGTACAAGGGAGCGTGTCATAGTATGGAGGCATATGATGCAAGAACAACCAAGTGCAATAGGCTCAGTCAAACAAGCATGCATCACAAGTAAGGTGTCAAATTCTCCAAGATCAATAAGCATAATATGGTTGCACTCAATACAAGTGGATATGAAAGAGGCAACTAATGGAGACAAGAGGCAATGATCATGACAAATCAAGTGAGAGGCATCAACATCTATGTCATCAACCCAAGAAAGCAAGTAATAGTGGAACATGGGTGATGCAACATAGCAAGCAATCATAGTGATCAAGTCAAGCAAGCTAGTAGTGCGAAGATGCAACATACTAGAAGGAATCATGGCAAGCATGTAATGTGTGCAAATAGTGGGCATGAATAATTCACATGTCATAGCACAAGCATGAAACCAAGGTATGAGTAAAATATCATCAATGTATTGGCGAGAGACCATATGTAAATAGCAATGTGGCATCATGACTCTCCCAACACAACAAGCATCAATAGTATGGGGCACATGATAAACATGGCAATAGCAACAAGGATCTCCACCAAGCATGCAATAACACATAGAAGTAGCATAATGATGAAACATGGGTAGATGCAAGCAAGGGTCACAATTGCATGGCAAAGGCATAGGAGCAAGCATAGCATGCAATGTGAACACGGTAAAATGAGCATAAGGTGACAAGTGGTAAATGGCCCATAGCCGTGTGAGAGCCAAGTAGAAGAGATGTGGGTAGTCCTTGCGTGAAGGGAACGGTGGTAAGGATAGTCCACGGGATCCCAAAGCATCGTTGCTCTCAAGAGCTCGTTTTGTCAACTCTTGGGATTGAGAGGTTGACGAGTATACGTGAGTACCTACACAAAACAAAGACAAGGGAAAATTGTGTGTGCGTGGTAGATGTACACATCATCCATCATGATGCGCACGTGCATGTGTCGGTTAGCACTAAATAGCCAATGCTCAAATAAATGAGATGCGTGATATAGAAACATGTCATCCATCATGATAGGTTTGTCATTATGTATAGCATAATGGAGACTCAAATTGTGTAATGCATCACGAGCAATATCTAGAGCATTGTTGTTCATGGAATGCATATGGTGCACGCAGTCATGGGAATCATGCAAAGTATGGAATGCATCAAGATCTCCTAATATGTATGAGGAAACTATGGGGGTCTCCTCATGAGCAAGAGTAGTAACATCATGTGGAGAATATTGACAACATCCAAAACAATGCATATTTGGAACAATGTGATCATGGCATGACATATTGGATGAATTGCGCAAATCATGTAAAGGAAGCATGGCAATATCATCACATGAAAAACAAAAGCCAATGACCATCATCTCGTCATCTATGCCATAAGTGAAAATAGGATTTATTTTAATGGGGCATGCATAGTTACTATATTGAGATTGAAATGATGCAATATGGGAGATCTCACTCATAGCATATGACAAGTTCAAAGGATTGTCAAACATGAAGTGACCAATAGAATTTTCACATGATATCCTATGTAGCATAGCATCACAACTAGGCAACTCAACATGCTCATCATCATATTCATCATAAATAGGTAAGTCAAGGCATGAAGAAGTCTCACTAGCATGAAGCATGGTAATAGGTGTGTCAACATCATGGGAGCAATCGATGTCAAGAGAGTCCACTAGTGGGACAAGAGAAGCACCATCACCTATGTTGCCTTTGGAGTGTCGCTCATGTGTTGTAGGTGAGGTGTTGAAGATCGTCTCGTTGTCATCTTCATCTTGATGGAACCATGTGGGGGGTGCATCATCGTCCATCATGGCCATCGTCGTCTCCATAGGAGGTATGGACTCATGAATGGTAGGCATGTCGTCATGTAGGAGACCTAGCACCAAAGAAGAAAACACACTAGGAGTAGAGGTTAAGTCGTTAGAAATCATAGTGGCCTCACACGCCGTGTCAACTACCTCACTCTCTAAGTGTTGTGGCTCACTCACTCCCTCAAGGATGCTCTCACTCATATGGTTGGTGGAGCCACTCAAATGGCGCTCAACCTCACATAGGATGTGTGGCATGCTCTCATGTTTGGGGCTAGTGGTGGTCACACTCATCCTCTCATAGGAAATGCTCTCAATGTCACGTATGGTGGAGTCACTCATGTCACTCATGGGGTGGTGGCTCTCCTCACATGACAAATGGGGCATCTCAACATATGTGGGTGTCAGAGAGATGTTGGTGCCAATGTCTCCATGTGCGGTTGCGTAGCTTGACTCGGAGTATGAGTCCAAAGTGGGCGTCGTCTTCATGTTGTTGAAGAGGTTTGCGCTCGTCGCCGTAGTTGAAGGGAATGGCCCTTGCTCGACCGTCTTGTCGCCGTCTTGGTGTGGGAGGCCCATATGATGTGGCACCTCGTAGCTCGTCTCCATGACCGAAGGGACTTTCCCATGCTCGGCCATCTTCCTTGAGGGGCTTCTGAAGATGGAAGTGTCACCCTCGCTCGTAGGTGGTCGCCTTGGACTTGATGAAGTCGATGTAGGCGTACTCGTGGGAAGTAGGCGAAGATGCCGTACGTCCAAAGGCGAAGATGCCTTGAGAACACTTGGCGAAGATGCCGAAGTGGTTGATGTAGCCGTAGCACCGTCTTGGTGGTGGTCATCTCGCGGTCTTCTTTTGTGCTCTTGAATCTTGGACTTGGCGTGAAGTAGGGCTTGTTGGGACTTGTGCACTTGCACTTGTGGAGCATCTTCATGATGATGATGGCGTTGTCGTGCTTGAGCTCCTAGGAGATGTCGTTCGTCGTCATCGTGCACAAGTTGCTTCGAGGTGACTTGCCCTTCATGACGATGTTGATCACAAATGTGATGGTGGTCGCCATGTAGATGTGGACGAGGACGATTTGCACTTGTATCGCTTTCGCGCTCCGAAGACTTGTGTCTTGAATGTCGCCGCCTTGAGGATGACGAAGGGGAAGAAGACTTGATCAAGGCTATAATCTCCTCCATCCTTGCATCTTGCTCCTCTTTATGTACGGAAAGCTTCTTGTCGATGTAGTCCCTTTTCCTTGCTTCGGAGTGGAAAATGTCGATAAAGATGTTCTCGATGCGCTCTTGCAATCTTGATTGTGCGCCTTGCATTTGTCGTTGCAGATCGAAGATGGGCGCTTTGTTGATGTAGTTGTTCACGCCGTCATTGTTGTCGTAGACCGGAGAGGAAATGCCTTGCCTATCCATCACAAGACTCGAGAAAATATGAGTGGGAGAAAAAGAAGAACTTATACCAATGTACCTTGACCGATGTTGACAATGAATCAAGTTCACTCAAATGCGGACAATGAAATAGCACTATTGGTACCAATCCTTGTCGGTTCTCACACCTACACAAGTAAGGCTTATAGTGGAGCTCGGTGAGGATAGTGGCACAAAAATTTAATGCAAAATGTTAGCAAGAGTCAATAATGTTGAAAAAGATTCACAAATTCGCAAGTGAAACAAATGGACCAATAGCAAAGAATGGCACACGGAAACACACACACGGATAGATAAATGGGGTCGTGCAACCAAGGTATGAGCACAAAATGTGGAATCCACGGAAAACGCTCGTGTTGCACAACTCAAGAGAGACGCTAGCACGATTGCTCAATAGGCGGATACGACACTTGTGCACAACCTATAAGATGCAAAATGGATATTCTTCTATCCCAAGTATGCTATGTATGTATGGTTCCCGGTGTTTCTCTCAAGATGATCCAAGATGATCGGATATGACAATCTTAAATGCAATGTGGTATGATGCTATGGCACTTGCTTACAAGCTTCTTTGCTCTCTCTCTTTTGCTTAAAAGCTTTATTTCTTTTTGTTTTTTTTCTATGGCCACTTTTGCACAATGCACAAACCAAGATAGCAATTGTGTATATGCGGGAACAAACTTGAGACACAATGGATGATATGATACCAAGATGATATGGTATGTATGTAATGGAAGGTATGATCACTAATGTGCACAAGTAACGTTGCCGGCAATACTCAAATGGCTAGTCTCGATAGGCAAGTAACGAAAAGTGGGCTAGGGGTTAACAATGCAATTGCAAGGGAATATACAATGGTGTCATCGAGGTTACCGTCCTTGTGATGATGAGTGGCGGTGTTCTTGGTGTAGATACCAAGATGATGGAGACTCGTCCCTAAGTAGCCGAAACACCTTAGGAAACGGAAAAACCGCAAACTCAAAATCTCAAATGACAAATGTCAAATGGTGGTAGCGGAAAGCGGTGGTGGTGTTGCACTAGGCAATGCGGAAGTGGAATGATGGGCTATACACGAGTCGGAGTTGAATTTGCCATCCCTAAGTAGCCGAAACACCTTAGGAGACACAAGCCACAACTCAAACAAGCTCAAACAACTATTGGTTTAAGTTGGTGGTGGCGGAAGTGTATGGTGGGCACGCCTATGCGGAGTGGTGGTGGTGGTTTATGAAGAAGCAACCGTCCCTAAGTAGCCGAAACACCTTAGGAGACTCTAATCACAACTCAAACAACCACATATGCAATGGGGAACAAAATGGGTTAGGTTGCGGAAGTCAGTGGTGGTAATGCGGATGATATGGTAGAGGGCCTAGGCAAACTTGCCAAATTTCAAAAAATATGATGGAGTCAAATGATGTTGGTGGTATTTTTGTGGCATAGGGGATGCCAATAGCTTCAAAACGAGCTAAAGAACGTCAAAAATGGACTCCGGATGAATTAGTTATGACCAAAACAAAATTTCAGCCGAAGCAGTGTCAGGGTTAACCGGACATCCGGGAGGAGGTCTAGCTCATCCGGGCTATGTCTGGATGATCCTGGAGGACATCCGGATGATCCGGGTTCATCAGCTCCGGTTCGGGAATTCGGGCGCGTGGGTTATCCGGACGTCCGGGGGGCGTCCAGCTGATCCGGGGGATGTCCGGATGATCCAGGAGAAGGTCCGGATGATCCGGGCAGGTCAAACTGCTCGAGATTTCCTCTCGGGGACGAATTTTTGGGCGGAAATGGATGATTTTCGGGGCAAAATTGACGAGATTTCGTGGATGGAAGGTGGGGAAACTTGGGGAAATGCTGGATCCACTTGAAACCAAGCAAATCCACGGATCAAAATCAACAAAACATCATCAAACCAACAAATCACAAAAAAAATTTGGGGGCTATTTTTGGTGGGGATTTTCGGATTTAGGACGAAATCAACAAAATCAAGCTAGAAAAAGAGGGGTAGGGGCTCCAATAACGTGATCAACGTGGCTCATGATACCATATGATGTAGGGTGGAACCCTATAGCGTCGATCTTTCACGTTTGGAGTGGATCCTACGGGGAATCACGAAGAACACGCGGAAGCACAAAGGGAAAACACGGGGGAAACGAGAGAGAATCACTCAACCAACAAGGAATCGATCACACAAGTGCTAGATCACCACACACATATGAGATCCACAAGATACAAAGTCAACTAAGGTAAGGATACAAAGGAACCGTTCATCTCCAAGAGGAGGCCTTGATGTTCTTCCCTAAAGAGGGGTCTTGAATCCGCTTGGGGGATCTTCTCCGAAGAGGTCCCTGAGCCGAGGAGAAGTAACCAAGTGGATGAGCAAAGGCTCTCACACAAATATGAGCTAATCCAATGCTAAGTCTCAAAGTGGGGAGGAGGAGGTCTATTTATAGTGCTAAGCCACGAAGGGGTAAGTGAGGGGCGAAGGGGATACACGGGCCTCGGCCCAAGTCATGCGCGCAGGCAAGGCCGGATGATCCGGACGGGGTCCCAGATGATCCGGGCGTCAGGGGTCCGGATGATCCGGACGGAGTCCCGGATGATCCGGCTTCGGTGGAAGTGTAGGATCGAAAGTATGTCTAGAGGGGGGGTGATTAGACTACTTGACAATATAAAAATTCAGCCTTTTGATAAAGACAAGTTTTTGGCAAGTTCACAATTATGATCAAGTCAAGTATCACCCTACACATGCAATTCTAGAGTATAGGCAGCGGAAAGTAAATTGCACATGTAGTAAAGAGAGGTGGAGAAGAGCAAACGCAATTTGGAGACACGGAGATTTTTTCTCGTGGTTCCGATAGGTGGTGCTATCGTCAATCCACGTTGATGGAGACTTCAATCCACGGAGGGTAACGGCTGCGAGAGTCCACGGAGGGCTCCACCCACGAAGGGTCCACGAAGAAGCAACCTTGTCTATGCCATCATGGCCTACGCCCACGGAGGGCTAGCCTTACTCGGGGTAGATCTTCACGAAGTAGGCGATCTCCTTGCCCTTACAAACTTCTTGGTTCAACTCCACATCTCGACGGAGGCTCCCAAGCGACACCTAACCAATCTAGGAGGCACCACCCTCCAAAAGGTAATAGATGGTGTTGATGATGATGAACTCCTTGCTCTTGTGCTTCAAATGATAATCTCCCCAACACTCAACTCTCCTCACTGATTTGGCTGTGGTGGAAGAAAGGATTGAGTGGAAAGCAACTTGGGAAGGCTAGAGATCAAGTTTCATATGGTGGGAGTGGAGTAACTTGATCTCAACACAAGGGTAGGTAGTTCTCTTCTCAGAAATGTAAGGTAGGAGTGGTAGTTCTTTCTGATGGCTCTCTCCACGAGTGAAGAGGGGTGGAGGGTATTTATAGCCTCCACACAAAATCCAACCGTTACACACATTTGACCAATCTCGGTCAGACCGAAGTTGACAACTCGGTGAGACCGAAAGTTCAAATCATGTGAACGTTTGGATTTTCGGTGGGACCGAAAATACAAACTCGGTGAGTCCGATTCGTGTAAAGACTAGGGCTTGCCAATCTCGGTGGGACCGACTTCATCATCTCGGTGACACCGATTTGATGATGTATGATTCTGAAGCTTGGCAACACAAGTTTCGTGAGACCGAGTTCGAATCGGAAAATCCGAGATTTCTAGGGTTTGGCTATATGGCTGAGGTGGTTCATCTCGGTGTGAGTGAGTTTAGGAAATTGGTGGGACCGAGATTACTTGTGAGTGTATTATGGAAGTGAGAGTTGCTGATAGTTTAGGAGATGTATCACTAAGCACTTTGAGCAACCAGATCATTATCATAACCTCATCCCCTTTTAATAGTATTGGCTTTCCTATAGACTCAATGTGATCTTGGATCACTAAACCAAAAATGGAGTCTTGAGCTTTTGCCAATGCTTGCCTTAGCATTTTGAGGGTCCACTTCTTCAGTCCTTGCCATACCCATATCAATGAACTTTCTGAAATGATTCTCAAGAAACTATTAGTTCAATGATATATATGTTGTTATTAATTACCAAAACCACCCGGGGATTAGTTGCACTTTCAATCTCCCCCTTTTTGGTAATTGATGACAACATATAGATCAAAGCTTCGACAAAGGATATAATCAATGAATAATATCATCGCTTTGAGAAGTATGTGATAAGCAAGAGCTCCCCCTAAATTTGTGCATTATTTAAAATTTGCGTTTGAATGCAAATGCACAATCGATTAGGATCATGGGTCACTCTTCCATGTCACATACATCTTGGTGGAGCGCACAAAATGATAAGAATGAATAGCATGCACCCAATCACCAAGACATGAGTAAATGGTCATACAAGATATGAATAGCATATGGTAAGCATTAAGCACACATTAAGATATAGTACGACCAAGCACTCATCAAACGTAGTCTCAAACACATAGAATGTCTCGAAAAACCAAAAGTATCTCAAAAAGACCGCAAATGAACGAAAGAGCAAAAGCGCAAAAACAAAGGCACTCTCTCTCTCGAAGTCCTATGATCTATACAATTTCTCCCCCTTTGGCAACAAGTTACCAAAAAGTTCGAAAAGGCATAGAGCTAAACGTCACTAGGGACTCTTTGGCGGCTCTATGCAGGTTGATGGAGTTGAGATGGCAGCATCGGCGAAGACTTCTGGCGATGTCTGTGGAGCTGGAGGAGTGGTCTTTGGAGCTGGAGCTGGAGCAACCGATGGAGCAGTGGGAGGTTTGAGGCTATAGTCACGGTGTCATCCTTTGGAATAGCAGCTGATCGGAGTCTGTGGGAACCGGAGCGATCTGTTCATAAGCATCTGGACTAGGTCATCCTGCATCTCACGCATGAGCTCTTCCTTCTCCCTCTTTGCTTCCTCAATATCTGCCTCAAGCTTGTTGATTACTTGCACTTGATCGACTTCACATCCAGAGCATGGATCTTGTCTTCAACAATCCTCTCGAGGCTCTCCTGAGACTGTACAATGCTGGCCAGGCGTTGTTCAATCCTCTGGGTAGCTTCAAGTAGCTGTTCTCCAACACTCTTTGGTTTAGCTGTTGCTGCTGCTGCTTCCTTCTCAGCTTTGGCTTTCTTGACAGCTTCAATCTTTGCTTGACCTTCAACTGACGTTGGGTCCTCCTCATCCATCACAACATCATTGTCCTCATGCTCAGGCTGTAGGAGGCAAACCACTTGGTGTGCTCCTCTCACCATCATCTGATGAGCTCTTTGGGTTCGGGACTAGTGCGCCTCTGGAATATCAGCAATAGGTGACTCGGACCTGTTACAGTCACATCCTTGGCATCGACATGGTGACAACCTGTGAATAGATAAGGTGTAGGCGAGTAGAAGAGTTATCACAAACTGCAGAAGATTTTGCAAACAAATGAGTTCAAATTTCAGTTTTAGGTTTTCACAGAAGACATTTCGGTCGACCGAGTTTAAAATTCGTGAATCCAAGTGTTCAAACAGAACCATTCACACCACTTTCGGTTGGACCGAAGTGGGTTTCGGTCCTGCCAAAAACATTAGGGTTTCACTAAATCCTCATTTCGGTCACACCGATTTGCACAACTCGGTTGGACCGAAAGGTGCAGTGCAATGGCCAGAGGCCAAATCGGTCATACCGAGAGTGTAAAATCGGTCTCACCGAGATGTGTTCGGCGGAAACCTAACCCTAAAACTTTTACTCGAATTTCGTTCAAAGGAACTAATCTTGTGTTCAGGAAGATTTCAAATGTGGCAAGATTATAGGCAAACCAAACGTGCATAGAATCGGAGGTGGGAGCACGAGTGGGATCGAAACTCACCCTAACTTGGTGGAGTTCCTCTACGGCGGCAACGGCGCGGAGAGAATGTCCGTTGACGGCGACGGAGACCTGCGACGAGGCGCCTGAGCGGCATTTACGGAGACGATCCGGAGACCAGGCGACGGCAGCAAGGGGTGTGGGGGCGAAGCGTTTGAAGTAGAAATCAATGCGCGCGACCCACGGAGTATATATACCCCTTTGCTGTCGCTGGGACCGAGTTGTAAAACTCGGTGGCACCGAGATGGACAACTGCAGGGCAGTTATGCACTTCGGTCACGCCGAAAATCACAACTCGGTTTCACCGAGGTGAAAACCTAGATCATTCTAAATGCTTTCGGTTTGACCGAGTTTGAGTGGGTTGATCCGACCGAAATCAAATAGAAGGTTTTGGAAGTTTAGCCTTTGACGGATCGGTGGCTCCGAGTGCTCCTCACTCGGAGGGTCCGAAAATGGCTTGTTCAAAGTTTGTGATGTAAGCATGAATAGAATTTGAGACAATAAAGCATAGATAGCTAGGGGAGGAACTTAGGCATTCTTGTCCATCCATTTGGTCGAAAAATCAAAAGACCAAAACAACAAATGGATGTCCTTGAATGGATAAAATCATGCATCCAACATGCTCACACAATAAGATAGCAAATGAAATATGTGTCAAACATGCACAATCAAAACTCTAGCTACTATCACACAATTTGTCGATGACTAGGTCATCTATATATGAGTATATTGACTTAGGAGCCAAATGAGAACATTTGATCATAGGTCATACTCATCGTTTAAGCACAAGTGGGGTTACCACTTTTACATAAAGCATTGATGTGTTCACATCATTTGAAGATGCTTTAGCTCAATTCTTTAGAGCAAAGTTCCCCTAGATGTGAGAACCCTTTAAAGGGTCAAACTAACCTTGGGTTGTCGAGAAGACTTCATGTAGATGTTGAAGATGTGGATGCTCAATGTTGATGAAGATCATCAAGAGTTGGGAGCAATCCTTTGGATTCGGGCACTTTCAATACCTACATGGGTTAGTCCCACAAGGAACAAACAAGGATATCCATGGACATAGATTGAAGTCCACAATAGATGATGTCCATGAAAGCAATGATTACCTTGTCCCGTGACTTACCAACAAGAGGGTTTGTGACTCCATGAACTAGTGCAAGATGTGGAAGTTGATTGCACAAGTTCTTGCCAAAATGAATGTGAGTGAAGTATGTTGGCGGAGTCACCCTCAAGAACTCTCTAGTTCTTCTTCTTCGGGATCCACATCATCTTGATGGGAATCCTTGGGGTTGTAGTTGAGCTTGACGAAGTAGAACTTGACGTTTCCTTGGGAACCCACTTGACCATGGCTTTAGGTGCTTCAATAAATGCATCAATCTCCTCTTGAAGCTTGTCCTTGCCTTTTAGCTTGTGGTCTTGTGGTGGAAGATCATCTTGAGCTTGTTCCACATTGGAAGAAGTAGGATCGTACTTCTCCTTTTGAGAAACAAACTTTGGAGTGGGATATTGACCTTCTTCCCATTCAACTCCCTCGGCGTTGAACTTTCGCTCAAAACCAATTCCTTGATTCTTCCGGTGCCTTCCTTGCTTGCGAACAATTTCTCAAAGTTCTTGCTTCGGCAAGGCTCTTGTAGACACCTTTCTCTATAATTCCTTTCAATAAACTATTTTCTTGCTCAAGTGTAACTTGGCTTGAAACATTGTTAGTGGAATCAAGAGAACTACTAGAAGCAACAATATTGGATTTAGCATGGTTATTGTTACTACTAGATGAAGAATTTTTCTTATGCTTGTCATGCTTAGTTTTAATAGGTGGCAAGAAATTAGACAAGAGAAGTCGTTTGGCAAGATATGAAGAACTCTTCTTTCAAGATCGTCATTGATTGCTTTTAGAAACTCATGTTCTTGCTCTAGATTGAGCTTCTCGAAGCGTAGCTTCTCATGAGATCTTAGGAGCTCTCTATGATCTTCTTGAGTTGTTTCATGACCTAACTTAAGAGTGTTTAGTTCTTTAGTTAGACGCTCAATCTCCTTCATAGCATTGTCATTCGACTCTTCTCGACTATAAAGACTACTAGCATGTTCATCATTACTAGGCTCACTAGATTTATCATGTAAAGCTCATCTTCACCAAGCAAGTCATCCTCATCACTATCAAAGTCAATAAATTCAGGGTGTGATACCTTGGGGCCTTTTGCCATGAAGCATCTTCCAATTCCCTCATTTGGTGAATCAAACAAGTCATAGGAGTTGGAGTTGGAGGATACGAGAGCAAGACCGCAACACCTTCATCTTGATTTGTAGTCGGAGTTGGAGTGATAGCTTCTTTCGGATTGATTGTCGGAGTCGGAGCCGGAGACCCATTCACCTACATGAGCTTGATGTTTTCTTCTTGTGTAGCTCCTTGATGACTTGTCTTTCCTCTCCGAATCCTTGCTTCTCCGAGAGGGTCTTCGCTCATAACGATCATCTCTACTCCTTCTCTCTTCCGAGGTGACTCTTCTCTTGAGCTTCTTCTTCTTGGAGATTCTTCTCTTCTCTTGTGGGGAGCCGAACACTCATTTGAGTAGTGTCCGGTCTTCCACAATTGTAGCAGATTCGATCACGACTAGAAGATCTCTTTTCATCATATGATCTAGACTTTGAGCTTCTTTCTTTGCTTCTACTCTTGTAGAATTTGTTGAAGTTCTTCACCATTAGGCTTATCTCTTCATTGGAAACTAGCTTGTCACTTGAGGTTGTGGGAGCATCACTTGTAGCTTTGTAAGCACCACTTGACTTGTTGTGAAGCTCTTCCTTATCTTTAAGTGTCATCTCATGAGCAACAATTCTTCCAATGACTTCGGTTGGCTTGAGATTCTTGTAGTTTGGCATCATTTGGATCAGAGTGCACACGGTGTCATACTTTCCATCCAAAGCTATGAGAATCTTCTTGATGATGAATCGGTCGGTCATTTCTTCGCTTCCTAAGCCGACAATCTCATTTGTGATGAGAGCAAGCCTAGAGTACATTTCAGCGACTCCTTCACCTTCCTTCATCTTGAACTTGTCAAGTTGACCTTGAAGAACATCTAGCTTTGATTCCTTCACGGACTCGGTACCTTCGTGCATTTCAACCAAAGTATCCCAAATCTCTTTTGCATTCTCAAGACGGCTGATTTTGTTGAACTCCTCGGGACACAAAGCATTGAAGAGAATGTCACAAGCTTGAGCATTGTTTTGCAACATCCGCAATTCATCCGTTGTAGAAGCCGCGATCCGGAACTTTTCCTTACTCAAGAACTCACCTTGCAAACCAACACAAATAATGCCCCATGCGGCAGGGTTATGGCCAAGAATATGCATTTTCATTTTATGCTTCCAACTAGCAAAGTTTGAACCATCAAAGTAAGGACCTCTACGGAAATTACCCTCACTAGACGCCATACTCTCCTAGGTTGTGAATCCAAGCTTATGGAGTCCAATGCAATGGAAACCAATACAATGGAGACCAAAGCTCGATACCACTTGTAGGATCGAAAGTATGTCTAGAGGGGGTGATTAGACTACTTGACAATATAAAAATTCAGCCTTTTGATAAAGACAAGTTTTGGCAAGTTCACAATTATGATCAAGTCAAGTATCACCCTACACATGCAATTCTAGAGTATAGGCAGCGGAAAGTAAATTGCACATGTAGTAAAGAGAGGTGGAGAAGAGCAAACGCAATTTGGAGACACGGAGATTTTTCTCGTGGTTCCGATAGGTGGTGCTATCGTCAATCCACGTTGATGGAGACTTCAACCCA
The DNA here is from genome assembly GCA_021437245.1 of Aegilops speltoides. Lineage (NCBI taxonomy): Eukaryota > Viridiplantae > Streptophyta > Magnoliopsida > Poales > Poaceae > Aegilops > Aegilops speltoides. The sequence goes on along the minus strand of CM038147.1, from coordinate 494,065,671 downwards.
CGGAGGGTAACAGTGCGAGAGTCCACGGAGGGCTCCACCCACAAAGGGTCCACGAAGAAGCAACCTTGTCTATGCCATCATGGCCACGCCCACGGAGGGCTAGCCTTACTCGGGGTAGATCTTCACGAAGTAGGCGATCTCCTTGCCCTTACAAACTTCTTGGTTCAACTCCACATCTCGACGGAGGCTCCCAAGCGACACCTAACCAATCTAGGAGGCACCACCCTCCAAAAGGTAATAGATGGTGTTGATGATGATGAACTCCTTGCTCTTGTGCTTCAAATGATAATCTCCCCAACACTCAACTCTCCTCACCGATTTGGCTGTGGTGGAAGAAAGGATTGAGTGGAAAGCAACTTGGGAAGGCTAGAGATCAAGTTTCATATGGTGGGAGTGGAGTAACTTGATCTCAACACAAGGGTAGGTAGTTCTCTTCTCGTAAATGTAAGGTAGGAGTGGTAGTTCTTTCGATGGCTCTCTCCACGAGTGAAGAGGGGTGGAGGGTATTTATAGCCTCCACACAAAATCCAACCGTTACACACATTTGACCAATCTCGGTCAGACCGAAGTTGACAACTCGGTGAGACCGAAAGTTCAAATCATGTGAACGTTTGGATTTTCGGTGGGACCGAAAATACAAACTCGGTGAGTCCGATTCGTGTAAAGACTAGGGCTTGCCAATCTCGGTGGGACCGACTTCATCATCTCGGTGACACCGATTTGATGATGATTCTGAAGCTTGGCAACACAAGTTTCGGTGAGACCGAGTTCAGAATTGAAAAATCCGAGATTTCTAGGGTTTGGCTATATGGCTGAGGTGGTTCATCTTGGTGTGACTGAGTTTAGGAAATCGGTGGGACCGAGATTACTTGTGAGTGTATTATGGAAGTGAGAGTTGCGATAGTTTAGGAGATGTATCACTAAGCACTTTGAGCAACCGGATCATTATCATAACCTCATCCCTTTAATAGTATTGGCTTTCCTATAGACTCAATGTGATCTTGGATCACTAAACCAAAATGGAGTCTTGAGCTTTTGCCAATGCTTGCCTTAGCATTTTGAGGGTCCACTTCTTGATCCTTGCCATACCCATATCTTGAACTTTCGAAATGATTCTCAAGAAACTATTAGTTCAATGATATATATGTTGTTATTAATTACCAAAACCACCCGGGATTAGTTGCACTTTCGTGAAGCCTTGGTGTCTTGGTATGATTATCGGACGATCCGGGGGAGGGTCCGGATGATCCGGCTGGGCCCGGATGATCAGGACGGCGGTCCGGATGTCCGGTCTGGCTCCAGCAGCCGCTTCGTCTTCTTCTTCCTTATCCTCTTCCATGCTTGGCCTTGATCCTTGGATTCTCGATGGTCATCTTGGTTGTGCCTGAGTGTATGCAAGGTCCATGCATGAGGTAGTAGCCATGTCTCATATGCGGAAAGTGACGGTTCGAAGAGGAGTGAATTCACCTTGTGTCCAATGACGTATGTTCGAGGTCCCGTCATATGTCCTCTTGGGGCTTGGAGAGTAGTCGGAGTGTACATGGGGATGAACGGGATGCTCCGCATCAAGGGGTGAAGTCTATTTTAAACCCTGAACTCGTACGCATCGTCGTTTTTAAACCTCAACCTCCAAATCCCTGAAATCAGCACCCTCAACTCCCTAATCCCGGTCGTTTTTGTCCTTAATGCATCTGAGAGGAGGATTAGGTGATGTGGCACTGTGGGCCGCCGGGTTTGCGACTTAATTACCCCCTCCCCTCTCTGCCAGCTCTCTCATTCTCTCGTTTTAGGGTTCGTCAGCGATAGAGAGAGTGTGGCACCGCCGCCGCCGCGACAGAGAGATGTCTTGCTCCTCCGGTGATTCGTCAGCTTCTCGAGGCGGTGGTGGGCTCCGAAGGAGAGGCGCAACAGCAAGGTCTCCGGTGCCCTATCGGGAGCAACCAATGGCTTACGAGCCGGCAGTGATTTGCGCTCGGTGCGGCAAGAAGGCGCCGCGGTGGATATCCTGGAGTCCGGCGATGTAACGCCCCGGACACACCCGCCGGTGGTCGTTACTCCTGGCGGGATCTAGACTGGCCCCACAGATCAATACTAGTCTTTTCTGCACACTTTGTCCTCACTCGTGTGCACCCGGGAGCAACTTCCCGGTCGGTCACCCATCCTGAGACTACTCCAAGCTGAGCACGCTTAACTTTGGAGTTACGTCGAATGGGCTCCCTAAAAGAAGGAATTCCTTATTGATATGAGTAGTCTATCGTCCCGAATAAGCCAGGATATCACATACACCCACACTCGGAGGAACCGACGTCCTCGTCGGGCCACGTGAACGTTCCCTCTTGGCACAACCGCTCATGCATCCGGTCCGTACATGTGCCATGCCGTGTGCCACAACGGGTCACAAACGTCATGAACAACATGACCGCAAGACCTGTCGCAACCATCCGTAATCGTGAGGGTCGGCTCGATACCAACTTGTAACGCCCTCGATGCGGCTATATCTCCCACGTGTCGAAGCACGACTTAGAGGCATAACCGCATTGAAAGCAATGTCGCAAGTGAGGTAATCTTCACACAACCCATGTAATACATAAGGGAAAAAGATACATAGTTGGCTTACAATCGCCACTTCACACAATTACATGAATAAAGCATTACATCATCCAGATACAAACAAGGTCCGACTACGGAACCAAAATAAAAGAAGAACCCCAAATGCGACAAAGGACCTCGATCGACCCTAACTGGGCTCCACTCTTGATCAACTAGAACGAAACAACACAAAGGGCAAGGTCTTCATCGAGCTCCTCCTTGAGCTTGGTTGAGTCACCTGCTCGTAGCATAGGCACTGCAAACTGGTTTTGAAGTATCCGTGAGTCACAAGGACTCAGCAATCTCACACCCGCGAGATCAAGACTATTTAAGCTTATAGGTAAGGTAAAGGCATGAGGTGGAGCTGCAGCAAGCGACTAGCATATACGGAGACTAACATACGCAAATGAGAGCGAGAAGAGAAGGCAAAGCACGGTCGTCAAAAGTATGATCAAGAAGTGATCCTATAGCAACCTACGTCAAGCATTACTCCAACACCGTGTTCACTTCCCGGACTCCGCCGGAAAGAGACCATCACGGTAACACACACGGTTGATGTATTTTAATTAAGGTCAACTTCAGGTTTTCTACAACGGACATTAACAAATTCCCATCGCCACATAACATGGCACGGCTCTCGAAAGTTTATACCTGCAGGGTGTCCCAACTTAGCCCATGACAAGCTCTCGCGATCATCGAAGGAATAGACCTTCACCCGAGACACTCCGATCAGGCTCGGAATCCCGGTACATCAAGACATTTCAGAGCCCGGATCCGATGCGCCAGGTGTCCGCCAGTTATTCGCCGTCGTTGCCATGTCTTGTGCTTGCGTGTTGCCTTTGCCATGTCATCATTTGCATTTTATCATGTCATCATGTGCATTTCATTTTGCATACATGTCCGTCTCATGCATCTGAGCCTTTTCCCCGTTGTCCGTTTTGCAATCCGGCGCTCCTATCTCACCCGGTGTCCCCTTCTTCCCTCTTTTCATGTGCGGGTATTAAACTTTCTCGGAATGGTTCGAGGTTTGCCAAGCGGCCTTGGTATACCACCGGTGAACCGCTGTCAAGTTTCGTGCCATTTGGAGGTCGTTTGGTACTCCAACGGTTAACCGGGTAACCGTAAAGCCCTCTTTGAGTTGCAGCCCAACACCCCTTCCAAAGTGGCCCAAAGCCCAGCAAACTCCTCTCCATGCTCTCGGTCGTTCGATCACGATCGCGTGGCCGAAAACCGCTCCTCATTTGGACTCTCCTAGCTCCCTCTACCTATAAATAAGCCCCTCCCCCCGAAATTCGCGGATGAATCTGGATCCCGAAACCCTAATTTCCTCCCTCTCCGCGCCGGACATGTCCGCGTCGCGCCGGACATGTCCGCGCCGCCCGCCGCAGCCTATCGGGTCTTATGTGATATCCTGGCTTATTCGGGACGATAGACTACTCATATCAATAAGGAATTCCTTCTTTTCCGGGAGCCCATTCGGACAGAACTCCAAAGTTAAGCGTGCTCAGCTTGGAGTAGTCTCAGGATGGGTGACCGACCGGGAAGTTGCTCCCGGGTGCACACGAGTGAGGACAAAGTGTGCACAAAAGACTAGTATTGATCTGTGGGGCCAGTCTAGATCCCGCCAGGAGTAACGACCACCGGCGGGTGTGTCCGGGGCGTTACAAGTTGGTATCAGAGCCTTCCCCGACCTTAGGAGCCCCACTGCTTGATCGTTTTTAGCGGCCGAGTTGTGTCTAGAAAAAAAAATGTTTTGAGTCATTTAGGATTATATATATCGGAGAGTTTAGGAATTCTTTTTACTCCCAGTCCCTTGACCTTTCGGTGAGGTATCCCGACGTAGAGTTTTGACTCTTCTCTTCTCAAATTTCACTAAAAAATTTTTAGGATCACGCGGGTATCTTAGAATCGTTCGATGGTTTTATGATGACAACATTGTCTTGGTGCCTCCCGACATTTAGGGGTTGTGGCGGTGTCGGGGAGTTGAGCTCCGAGGTGTTGTCGTCATAATTTTATCGTTGCGATTCTGGAATACCGAGTTTAATACGCCGACATCGAAAATCTCTTTTATGCGCTTGTTGGTGAGATAACCCGCTAACCCAAAGATCGAGGTGAGTACGGGAGTATTGCCATGACTTGTATAACGGATGCTTTTCAAGGTTGAGGTAGACGATTTCGAAGGTTTCTTGGTTATGTGTTGACGGATGGATACAATTTGGATGTAGGGATTGTTAGTTTGGGTGAGATATATTGCTCCCTGTATCCCCAACACCAGCATTGCATAACCGTAAAGTTTGGGAGTTTTATAGGTGGGAATTCAAGTAGCTCTTAGGATATCTTTCCGACGGATGTATGATATGAAATTGGGGTTCGACGTCTAGTGGTCCGCCTATTCACGGTTGGTTTCTGATGGTCTCGTTGTGTCTTAAAGAGTCCTTGGCTATGCCGACTGGGACGCTTCAGTATGTCATGTGCCTTGCCTTGTACATGATGGTCTTTGTCGATTGAGCCGTGTAGGCCCCACCACGAAAACTTCGGATGAAATCTCTATCATATGTTTGTTCCGCTTATTCTTGCAAGCCAATCCTTTGTTTTGTTTTATTTGTGGTATTCGAGTTGCTTCGATGTCAAATGTTGAATCCATACCTTTCCTAAACGGTGTTCTCATATTGCTATGTGAATACTAATCCTTTTGATCATTGATTTTGTCATGTCAACTCCTTTCCAACCGGTGTGCTTCTCTTCAAGTGGATCCCATCATTTTTCCCATCCGCAAGATCAAATCTAAGTTTTCTCAACGGTGTTTGTTTCATCCGTCCCAAGTTGCCTTTGTTTTCCCGCCCTCCCACCCTTTTTTCTTCAAGGACTCAGATTTCTTAATCAAGTATCCATTTATTCATGTGAAGTCTCTTCATTCTTTTCCCTCAATGTTCTTATCCGGTGATCTCTCATGAAGATGCTCAACAGTTTCAAGTTCATCATCCTTCATTGTTGTTTCTTGTCCGGTGGATCCTATTCAAGCTCTCGATATTCATCATATCCCTTTCCTTGTTTCAAATGCTTTTTAATACCGGTGCACCTCTTAATCGCTCACTTCTCGCTATTCATTTATTCCGGAGTGCTCAAGATATCTCAGAAGATTTGTGTTTCCATTCTCAATCCCTTCAAGATATTTCGAGGTTGTTATCTCTTTCAAGCCATTTAATCCTACCGGTGCAATCTTTATTTCAATCAATCATTCAACGGTGTTTTCTTTTGAGTGGGCTCTAACCCATAGGTTTTTTCCCAGGATCTTACCTGACTCTTCTATTTTCCCAGAACTATCCTAAATTCTTCTCCAAGTTTGACGTAAGAATGAGTTATCATCAGTCAAATGCCTTCTCCAAGATCGATTTCAAATTATTTTTCCTTGTTGGCTCAACCTTTCCTCTTTTAATTCTCCCGGAGTATCTCAACAATTCATGGTGGTTCTCATCATCATTCTCAACATGTGAAGACCAAAGAAGTATTTCTCTTAAATCTTGGTCCATTCTCTTCAATATTCATGGTCTCATAATTGTTTTCGATTGTGAGAATTCTTTTCTTACCATCCGGAGTATTTCATGAGTTGTTTCCATTTCTTTTCTCCGAAGGCCATCATTTCTGAATATTACTCATTCTCAGCTTTCCGCTCTCGTTCTTGAATTCTTCCAGTGCATCGTTCAAATACCCTCTAATAAGCTCATGATCTCTTCGTTCTCATGTATCTAAATCCCCTCAAATATCTTCATTCGTTTTCCAATTCTTCCCGGTGAATTGTGCCTTTGCTACTCACATTTTCAATTTTTACGGTGGTTCGTTCAAGATTTCACTTCCTTCGTTATTATATCAATTCATTCGTTCTTTTTAATCCCACCGGTGGTTCCATCAATACGTTCTCAAGTTTCGATATATCTCTTTTAATCCTTTCTATGGGAATAAGTAGTATGCCAAATCCGTTGCTTGTCATCAATTTAATTGGTGAAGGATGAGCATAATGTAATTCTTATTCTTGTTTCATCGAGTAAATTCAATTCCTTATTCCGGAGGTTCATCAAAATTCTCGATTTCATTTGTTCTTCTTTCTTTCCGGAGTTACAAGTTTTCTCGGCTATATCATTTTGAAGATCCATCTAAATCATTGCAAGGCTTCACCTTGTATTTTCAACTTCTCTCTCTTTCTATCACCCTTTTGTTTACCGGAGTTCTTCATGGAGGCTCTAAATGGTGGGTCGTCAAGGATTCTTTTCATTCTTCAATTGTTCTTCAAGTTTTCTCTCGAAGTTATGATCCGCCAAGCTATACTTAAAATTAAACATGGTGCTTAACGCATGTTTTGTTTTGAGGAGCTCAAGCATTCCTTATCGTGCATTCCAAAGTGCAATTCTTTCTACCTTATCTTTTCAGATGGTGTTATGTCACTCTTGACAATTTCCTTCATGTTTCATGATTCACATGTTGTCAAGAATGAGGTATTTTAAATCCTTCAATCTCTTCATTGGAGTTATCTTGGGTTATATTTCACCTAAAGCCTTCCCTAAGGAACATTGCTATTTTGGTGCTTATTAATGACCCAAGTTATCTCTTTTCCATCTTGATGGAACAAGTTTTTCATCTCTTCGTTTAATCTCAAGCAAGCAATTGTTTCCGTTAGTGGCCGGTTGTCACCTCATAATGTTGAGATGTTTCCATAAGCCCACTACAAACTTATTCTTTTCATTGTTGGTTTTCCAACAACTCCGTTATAACCTTCTTGCAAGGATGTCTTCCAAATTCAATGGTGGTAGAAGTTGTCATTTTCTTCTCCGTTCTTTTATTCCAATGATCTATCTTCTATTCTTTTGTTTCGGAGGCTTTGTGATGTTGTGCTCTTCACCCATCACCTCATTTTGTGAGGATCGTGTTCCTTTTCTTGCTTATCCATTTAACCGGAGTGTTGTGTCATCCCTTCAAGTGTTTTTCCTCTTATCAAGTTTTCCTTCTTCTTTCGCAGACAGTCTTTGCCCAAATTATTTCATTCTTATTCCTTCTCTATCTTGTTTTATCCGGAGTGGTTTCAATATCTATCTTATCACTAAACCTCTTGGTTTTCATCATGTTCCTTGTTCCTCTTTTCTAACGGATTGTTTTGCAATCTCGTTCATCTCTGTTGTACCCTTTCTTTTAAATTGCTCAACCTCTCAAGGTTCGTGGTTTCACTCGTTCGTCAAAGAAGCAACTTAGTTTTACCCCTTCTCTTTCTCTTCCGTTTTTCCCTCCGGTGCCATCCTGGATCTCGGGACGAGATCCTCTCGTAGTGGTGGAGTGTTGTAACACCCCGGATCCGATGCGCCAGGTGTCCGCCAGTTATTCGCCGTCGTTGCCATGTCTTGTGCTTGCGTGTTGCCTATGCCATGTCATCATTTGCATTTTATCATGTCATCATGTGCATTTCATTTTGCATACATGTCCGTCTCATGCATCTGAGCCTTTTCCCCGTTGTCCGTTTTGCAATCCGGCGCTCCTATCTCACCCGGTGTCCCCTTCTTCCCTCTTTTCATGTGCGGGTATTAAACTTTCTCGGAATGGCCCGAGGTTTGCCAAGCGGCCTTGGTATACCACCGGTAGACCGCCTGTCAAGTTTCGTGCCATTTGGAGGTCGTTTGGTACTCCAACGGTTAACCGGGTAACCGTAAAGCCCTCTTTGAGTTGCAGCCCAACACCCCTTCCAAAGTGGCCCAAAGCCCAGCAAACTCCTCTCCATGCTCTCGGTCGTTCGATCACGATCGCGTGGCCGAAAACCGCTCCTCATTTGGACTCTCCTAGCTCCCTCTACCTATAAATAAGCCCTCCCAAATTCACGGATGAATCTGGATCCCAAACCCTAATTTCCTCACTCTCGCACGGACATGTCCACGTCGCGCCGGACATGTCCGCGCCGCCCCGCATGACCCTATCGGGTCGTCTGGCGTGGGCGCCGCCGTCTCCCGCGCCTGCCCGCCTGCCCGTCCCGTCCCGACCTTGCAGCCCCCCGCTCCGCCGCCCGCCATGCGCCGCGCCGCCGCGCCTCGCCAGCCGCCGCCGCCGCCGCCATGGCTGCCTTCCGCCGCCGCTGCCTGCCTCCGGCCGCGTCATGCGCCATGCATGCCGCCTCCGCCTCGCCGTCCTCGCCCGCGCCGCTTCTCCTGCTCCTATTGCGCCCGCGCCATGGCGCATCCCTTCGCCGCCGGCCCATGAAGCTCACCGGAGAGGCCCCGCCTCGCTCGCCGTAGCCATGCCCGCTGCCGCCGCCTCGGCCTCACTGCTGCCGCGACCTCGTCGCCGGCGGATCCGGCAAGGGGCCGGCCGGATCCGCCTCCCCGCGCCTCCTCCGACCTCCCTCCGGTCGTCTCCGGCGAGTTGCCGGCGATCCTCGATCCGCGTGCCCCGAAACCCTAGATCCGTTTCGGGAGGTAAAATCTGCTAAGTCCTAGAATTCCGTAATTTTTCATGCATTTTCATCGCATCACATCTCCGCATCCGTAGCTCCGTTTTGCGCGTATAATATGTCAAATTGTTCGTCTCGACGAGTACATAATTTCGTTCCATTGCATCATTTGCATTTGAGCTCATCTTGATGCCCGAAATGCTGTTGGAAGATAGCTTCAGATCGTTAGTTTCAGAATTTTATCGGTTCGAGCTCTTTTGTCATTTTTGCCATGAATTATGTGTGCACCCTATGAGTATGAGCTCTACATGAATGTTGGACTAGGACATGCCATCTTTCCAGAGGTGTTGACCTTGTATTTTTGTGAGTTGTGTGCTGAGTGTATCAAGCTTGTAAAGTAGGGTAGTTGCTGTTGTTGTTTTGCTAGACAGATTCTGTTATAATTTGATGCCATGTTAACATGCTTCCACTAATCATTCTATGCATAATCTGGAGATGCTCTATAAACATGTTTTGATATACAAGTCTTGCTCTATCCATTCATGCCCTTGTTTGCATTTTTAGCCTGCTGGAACATGTTCATTTCTTGCTCCAAAGTTGCTTGAAAATGTTTCCTGACAGATTGTTTGCGTGAGATTCAATTTTCACGAGGTCGTTGTAGTTGATCCGTGTATGCTATGACCTTGCTCTTGCCATGCTTAGCTTCATAATCATGCCTTCTTACTGTTGGTTGCCTTGCCATGCCATGTATTGCTCTGAAGTGAGTGCATCGAGCTCACGAACATGCCATGTTGAATCTGTTTTTGCCATGTCCTGATATTTCACTAAGTCTGAAATCTGTAATAAAACTTGCAATGTTTACATGGGTGCCATCATTTCTTAGAGTCCTTTTTGGCTTATGGTCAGTAAGGGACTACTGAAATATGCTTTGAGTAGAATCATGTCATGCCTTGCTTTGCTATTATAAGTTCCTGTAGCATGTTGTTTGCTTGCTCTAAACATGCCTTCCTGATGTTAATTCCTGCCATGTTAGTATTTTCACTAAGTCTGTGAACCTGATATTTTGAGCACTTTCTCCATGCTTGTTTGAACATGTTATGATGTGATTTAGCCGTAGCTCAGTGTTCCTCTTTTGTTAAGCATCTCCTGTAGTTCGTTGTCATATGCTTTGTTTTTATGTTGGGGTGCTGTAGCGTAGTTTCGTGTTGCGTGCTAAGTAGCATCGGGCTGTTAAATGCAGATTTGCGTCATTCTTGTTTTGCTTGTCATTTGCAAACCGTGCATCCGATTCCGGTGATCTTTATATCGATTTCACCCGAAATCATCCCATCTTTCCAGCGGCATACTTGGTTTGCCAAGTTGATGCCCGGTTCATCATTTTCCTTCCGGAGCATACATATGCATAGCATGTCACATCTCGCATAGCATGTCATGTATTGCATCATATTGCTTGTGCATTGTTCCTTGTTTGATTGTGGTTCCGTTGCTTGTGTTCTTGCTTTGGGTAGAGCCGGGAGACGAGTACGTGAACGAGGAACCTGTTGAGAACGACTACGAGGATCATGCCTTCGACAACTCTGAGAACCTTGCAGGCAAGATGACCATACCCTCGAAATCACTACTATCTTTGCTATGCTAGTTTGCTCGCTCTTTTGCTATGCCAATGCTACGATGCCTACCTTTTGCTTGTCAGCCTCCCAAATTGCCATGTCAAACCTCTAACCTTTGACACCATTCCTAGCAAACCACTGTTTGGCTATGTTACCGCTTTGCTCGGCCCTCTTATAGCGTTGTTAGTTGCGGTGAAGATGAAGTTTGTTCCTTGTTGGAACATGGAGATGTTGTTCCTTGTTGGGACATGTTTACTTGTTGGGATATCACAATATCTCTTATATTATTAATGCATCTATATACTTGGTAAAGGGTGGAAGGCTCGGCCTTATGCCTGGTGTTTTGTTCCACTCTTGCCGCCCTAGTTTCCGTCATACCGGTGTTATGTTCCCGGATTTTGCGTCCCTTACGCGGTCGGGTGATTTATGGGACCCCCCTGACAGTTCGCTTTGAATAAAACTTGTCCAGCAAGGCCCAACATTGCCTTTACCATTTGCCTCACCACCACCTATTTTTTTTCCCTTGGGAGTCGCGCATCCCAGGGGTCATCTTTATTTTAGCCCCCCCGGGCCAATGCTTGTCTAAGTGTTGGTCCAAACTAGAGCCACTTGCAGCGCCACCTCGGGGAAACTTGAGGGCTGGTTCTAGTTGTGCGTAGTGCTCATCCGGTCGTGGCTCGAGGCGAGATCGCGGCTACTATCGGGATGTCGCACGCCGGGAGGCTTTGCTGGTCTTGTTTTACCATTGTGAAATGTCTTGATGTACCGGATTCCGAGCTTTGATCGGAGTGTCTCGGTGAAGGTCTATTCCTTCGATGATCGCGAGAGCTTGTCATGGGCTAAGTTGGGACACCTGCAGGTATAAACTTTCGAGAGCCGTGCCGCGGTTATGTGGCGATGGGAATTTGTTAATGTCCGGTTGTAGAAAACCTGAAGTTGACCTTAATTAAAATACATCAACCGTGTGTGTTACCGTGATGGTCTCTTTCCGTGAGTCCGGAAGTGAACACGATGTTGGAGTAATGCTTGACGAGGTTGCTATAGGATCACTTCTTGATCATACTTTTGACGACCGTGCTTTGCCTTCTCTTCTCGCTCTCATTTGCGTATGTTAGTCTCCGTATATGCTAGTCGCTTGCTGCAGCTCCACCTCATGCCTTTACCTTACCTATAAGCTTAAATAGTCTTGATCTCGCGGGTGTGAGATTGCTGAGTCCTTGTGACTCACGGATACTTCAAAACCAGTTTGCGGTGCCTATGCTGCGAGCAGGTGACTCAACCAAGCTCAAGGAGGAGCTCGATGAAGACCTTGCCCTTTGTGTTGTTTCGTTCTAGTTGATCGAGAGTGGAGCCCAGGTTGGGGTCGATCGAGGTCCTTTATCGCATTTGGGGTTCTTCTTTTATTTTGGTTCCGTAGTCGGACCTTGTTTGTATCTGGATGATGTAATGCTTTATTCATGTAATTGTGTGAAGTGGCGATTGTAAGCCAACTATGTATCTTTTTCCCTTATGTATTACATGGGTTGTGTGAAGATTACCTCACTTGCGACATTGCTTTCAATGCGGTTATGCCTCTAAGTCGTGCTTCGACACGTGGGAGATATAGCCGCATCGAGGGCGTTACAGGCGAACCCTGGTAGGAGATATTATTCCTGCATGGATTTGCAGGTAGGCTTTATTCCTCACATGTCCTCTTTCTCTCTGTTTTTGTTCTGTCAAACTCAGAATTTTTTGTGTCATGAACTGAACAGCATGGATTCATCGACTGGCACGACGCCCCCACAACTCCATTTGTTCATCAATTGCTAGGAGACCTACGGGATAAAGTGTGGAGGCTGGAGGATGAGCTTGCTGGCCAGTCAAGGGAAGGAGAGGTTGCTGTTTTGAAAGAGGAATTGGAGAAGAAAATTGATTTGGTAGCAGAAACTAGAGCTAGAAGTGCTAGTAGAGATGAGATGCAGATGTACAAGTGTCTGTTTTATGGTTTATTTCTCTTTGTTGTTGGTTTAGTTGTAGGTTTCCTCATGTCTCAGTAGAGTTAGATGTTTCTGGTTATGTAGTTCAGTGGTGTACTGGATATGCTGATGGCTGAAATGAATATGAAAGAGATCTTTTGGGCTTTTGGCAACATTTTGTGTGAATTTTAATTGTGAATGTTACTGTGAATGGGCTTTTGGAAAATGAGAGTGCCAACAAAAGTTATTTTGGCAGCATATATATAGTGCTTTTGGCAGCATGTGTGTATATATAATGGCATCCCAAGGTTTTGGAGTCGTCGACAAGTCGATGACTACCAAAATGGTCGATGACTAACAAAATGGTCGATGACTTGTCGATGACTACCAAAATGGTCGATGACTACCAAATGGTCGATGAGTACCAAATGGTTGATGAATTGTCGATGAATACCAAATGGTCGATGACTACCAAATGGTAGATGACTTGTCGATGACTACCAAATGGTCGATGAGTACCAAATGGTTGATGAATTGTCGATGACTACCAAATGGTTGATGACTTGTCGATGACTATCAAATAGTCGACGACTACCAAATGGTTGATGACTTGTCGATGACTACTACATGGTCGATGACAGAACATATGGAATGGTTAAATGCAAATGGAATTGAGAGAACATTTACTCAGACACATCACCATAAATTTGGCAGCATATATCTTGGTTGACAACTAGTTGAGAATGCCAACATAACATCCAAGCCACAAGTTCAAAAGGCATTGGCAGTACTACATAGTTCAAAAGTGACATCTAAACCACAAGTTCATATAGTAGTAAAGATCTAATCCATCAGCCAAGCCACAATTAGTGAAGATCTAATCCATAAACTGGAAAACATCTTCAGAAATTGCCACTAGCATAAAAGAAGCTTCCCAAGCCTGATGTTGGTGGTCCTCTCCCTGCTCCTCTCCCTGCTCCTCTGCCTGATCCTCTCCCTACTCCTCTCCCTGCTCCTCTCCCAGCAGTAGTGCTTCTAGGTTGAGATGCTGATGTGCCAGGTTGAGAGCTTGCTGCTGTAGTTCTAGGAGGTTGAAAGCTTGTTCCTGGAGCTTTAGTTCTTGCAGCTTTAGACCTAGTGGGAGCTGATGTTTTTCATCCATCAGTCTGAGCTTGCTGCAAACAAAGGAGATGAATGATCAGAGCTAACTAATTATGTATTTGCATAGTTAAAAAGTAAGAAAAATAGAGCAATGATCAGGTTAGTACCTCTATTTCCCTTTGCTTTCTCCCTCTTTTTCCAAGAAATGATTTAGTTTTCTGGGTTCTATCTCCATTCTTCTTACAACCACTTTTGTTGTGTCCCTTAGCACCACAAGATCCACAAGTGATTTGTATGCCATGCTTGCTCATTTTCTTTCCCTTTGGAGCTTCACCCTCTTCTCTCCTCCTGTCATTGTTCTTCTTCCTTGCTCCTGGCATGGCAATGTATCCAGGTGCAACCGGCCTAGGGTTTTGAGACACTGGCCAGTTTTCTTCTCCTAGAACAGGCTGGAGACAATGCTCATAAATCTTATTGAATGTCTCAATCCAGTAGCACTTGGCTATGTAGTCTTCTACCTTTCTACCACTCTTGTAAATAGCTACAATAGCATGACAGCAAGGGAGGCCTGCCAGTTGAAAGTATCCACAAGTACATACCCATTTTTCAAGATTTACTGTGTACTTCTTTTTTCTGCCCTTCATGTGCTGCACCGCAAATCCCTCCTTGCCATTCCAGAGCACCTCAATGTATTGTGTCAACCTTATACTCACCTTTAGCTTCTTGAAAACATTTGGGCAAATTTTGCCCTTCCATGTTGCTGATTTGGCTCTCTGCTCTTGCACCCTAACAAGCATCTTCTTTCTTATCATCTCTTCTTTGTGAAATAATTGGGTAGAACCTTGATTCTATGATGGCATTGTTAAATGACTCACACAGATTATTGTCCTGATTCACGGTTAGCTCTCAGAGGAAAAATGCCCTAGCCCAATGAACTGGTCCAGTCCTCATGATATCCTTTGCACCATCAGGAGTGAGCTGAGCTAGCCTTGCCTTGTTGTAGTTAAAATCTTCTTTGTTTGCAACTTTAGCAATTGCCCAAAATCTCTTTTGGTACTCATGGTCCTTGTATTTCTTCCTCCAGTTGGCATAGATATGTCTGGCACACATTCTGTGCTCTGCCTTGGGCAAATAGTCACTCATTCTGTGCTCTGCCTTGGGCAAATAGTTATGCCTGGCACCTCCAAAATGTCTGATTGTGCTACTGAATACCTTGCTGAACATGATCTTCTTCTTCTGTAGTGATAACTGCATCTGGTTCTTCCTCACTAGCATTGTTCAACATGTCATTCAGCTCATCTTCTTCAAAGTCAGAGCCACTATCTTCTGCCTCTGGTTCATCTTGCTCACCATTGTACTCCACAAAAACATCAGCAACCCCTCCATCTGTAATGTACTCTGACATCTTCAGGCAACCTTCATCAGTGTATAGAAATACTAGTCCATTAACCAACTCTCTTCCTGGCATAAGAAAATACAACTTCATGTTGTCTTTGACTGTCAAATAATCTCCTAAATATCCTCTGAGCTCTGGCAGTGACAACTTATCCCTCTCTATCTCTCGACATTGCAAGATCTCCCCAACATAATCAAGAGATGGCCCAATACTGAATAAACCGCCTCCATAGTGAAACCCGACATTGAGCACCTCTGCTTTGGATCCATGAATTGACTAAAAACCTACTGTAAACACATATATGCAATTAGGTTCACCTACATTCAGTAATCTACAGTGCAAGATTTAATTTCAGACAATATTGCACACCTTCAGTAATCACAGTCACAAAACTGACTAAAAGACTACAAAAAATGATTAAACCTACAATCCATGTAAGGCATCGGTCCATTAATATGTATTTGGCCCCAAATCCTTCCATTCAACAGGCCACTAAATTGCAAAAAAAAAAAACACCTTGCGCCACTGTAGAACCCTAAACCTAACTACAGGCAGAAGGAAAAAAGGTCGACCAATCAATCACAGATGATGAGGATGACTCACCTGTTTCTTTTCCGACGGCGTGGACGTCGGAGCTCGCTGCGATCATCCGCGGGCCGTCGCCATTGCCGCCACAGGAGGAAGCTGGTGCGTCGAGGGAGAGAAGGGGAAGGGGAAGGGGCGAGGGGGCGAAGTGAGCGAGGAGAGGTGCGAGCTGGTCTGGCTCGACCATTTAGCGTTTTCAGCGACCGAGCGGGACCCACAACGACAGCTGACTCAACGATCCCAACCTTTCCTCCGTTTGGATACGCCAGCAAGGACAAAATCGACCGGGATTAGGGAGTTGATGCCGATTTCAGGGATTTTGAGGTTGGGGTTTAAAAACGACGAGGCGTACGAGTCCAGGCTTTAAAACAGACTTTACCCCAATTTGAGTGATACGTGTCATCCCGTATGCCGACCGGCATAGTCGTTATCCCCTCAGCCGTCCACCAGCCGCGCCGCTCCATTTTTCCCTCTCTCCTCTCACCCCTCCCACTGCTGCTAGCCTTTTGTGCTTAGCTACGCTACACTCACCAACTCCACCTCCAAGAACTGGGTCCGCCACACCACCGGAACCTATCCATCGGCGCTGTGCTCCGATGAGCAGCTCCGATCCGATCGACCACATGTCGGTGAGCGAGCGGCTGCAGCGGCTGGCTCCGCCGTCGGCCCCGGCGGAGGACGACGTGGACGTGGACGCCGACGGCGACGGCGACGGTACGACGTACCGGGACATCCACCCGTCGCCGGCGCCGGCGCCGCTGCGGCAGCCGTCCTGGGATGTGGCCAGCCAGCGGTCGCTGTCGTCCTACTCGGACGAGCAGTTCATGTCCAGCAGCATGGGCCGCGAGTTCACGGCCATGGTGGACGCGGGGGGCGCGCCGGCCGATCCTTGCCCCGGCCGGGACTCCGGCGCCGGGAACAACGACCTGCAGCTGGCGCGGATCGGGGAGCACGAGCCCGTGCCGGAGACGGAGACGAACCCGCTGGCCATCGTGGCGGACACCGGCCGGCCGCTGCCGCCGTCGTCGTCCTCGTGCGCGGCGCAGGAGGTGGTGGAGGTGCGGCAGGTGAAGAAGGAGGAGGCGGAGGCGAAGGTGGCGGCGTGGCAGGCGGAGGAGGTGGCCAAGATCAACAACAAGTTTAAGCGGGAGGAGGTGGTGATCAACGGGTGGGAGAACCAGCAGATCCACACGGCCACCACCTACCTCAGCAAGATCGAGGTACTCCTAATTGATTCCCATGGTCGATTCCCTCTCGTTCGATCCCTGGTCACCATGCGAGCATAAGATCAAGAACTAACTACAGGTTGTTTGGTTTGGGGTTGCAGAGGAAGCTGGAGGAGGAGCGCGCCAAGGCGACGGAGAAGGCGCAGAACGAGGTGGCGCGGGCGCGGCGGAAGGCGGAGGAGAAGCGGGCGTCGGCGGAGGCGGCGCGCGGGACCAAGACGGCCAGGGTCATGGACCTCGCCAACTTCATGAAGGCCGTCGGCAGGGTGCCCACCAAGCGATCCTTCTTCTCCTTCTCCTCCTCCTCCTGAGACTGCATCTACATGCGCTCGTCTTCTCCTTCACCAACCAACCATGAATTTCCTACTCTATCTTTGATCGATATCCATCTGTATTATTGAATCGAATCCAGGGATGTAACTGTACAGAGTTTAAAACATTTGCTGGCTTGTATGTATGTATGACTGTATATTATTCAAAACATTTCCCTTACAAGATAACATTCCTTGGCTTTTTCTTCCGTATCATCTGGCATGAGTTTTCTCTGAATGTTTTCGTTGATTGCCTCATGGGGCCTAACTAATCTCATACCCATTCTTGTCCCCGAAACAAGCAATTATCTAACTGTTCATCCAAACTTAAATTCTTCTGAAATATTCGATCGAGGCCCTTACTTTGCGTGTGGTGTGACTGACTGAGTAGCAGGGCAAGTCAACTTGGTCGGAGATCTGCCCTGAGCTGCAGGCCACCTGCCCTTCTCCTAATGGCAAAGCCAAATTTCCATGGCCTTGGTGGCTACCCTCTGGTCTCGCTGAAAGCTCATATGCAGTGCCAGAGCCATTTAACTAAGGCGTGACAGTGACCTGGTGGTAATGACCATTCCCGAAGCAGCACCCATCGGAATCAGATGAGTTGGATCCCACTGCGTGATGCCGTGCTATGGATCGATATTCAAGCCCTTCTCGCAACAACGACAACAAAAAAGTTCAAGCCCAGGATACGAAAATAAAAACTTGGAGAATAATAGGAATAGAATGAACTGAATTACAGACAAACTGCTAAATTCTTTAATTGAAAGAAAAAAATGCCCGTGAAATTACTACCTCCATCTCAAAATATAAGACACTTGTGGACTAGTTAATATAAATTGATTCCGAGTATTCCCTGCCGGTTTTGATGTTTATACAAATTTACCAACGTTTCATAAAATAGTTTTTAAAACATAGGTTAATATAAAAATAATGAAAATGATGCATACCAAATGGTTCGAATCAAACATAGCAAATTGTTATACGTTTGAAATAGTATTATAACCCAATCAAAAGAAAACAAATATCAAATAGTCTTACAACCCAGTCGAAATTTGTTTGCATGAAAAGAAATTAAATTGATAAATCTACTGATTACCAATGTTAGTCCACATGTGCTCAACCAAGTCATTCTGGAGCTGGACATGAGTATGCCAATCACGCAATTCCCGATGAAACTCGACAAACTCTTCAAAGTTTGCAGGAGGTGCATGCTCAGGCTTAACATTTTCACCCTGGAAATTAAACCCTTGGTCGTAGATGCTATCATCGCGCGCATCCTCCACGATCATGTTGTGCAGGGTTACGAATGATACCCCACCGAGACTGAAGCACACCGAAAACACGCTCCACATCCTTCCTAGCACTCTCCTGCATTTAGGCAAACCTCTGTCTCTTCTCTCCTTACGGATTGGGTATGGTCTTCACAAGAGTGGACTACTGAGGATAGATATCATCAGCTAGGTAATATCCCTTGTTGTAATGGTGGCCATTGACCTCAAAGTTGACCTCCGGGGAATGGCATTCTGCAAGCCTTGCAAACATCGGAGACCGCTGAGAAACACTAATATCATTCTGAGAACCAGCTATGCCGTAGAAAGAATGCCATATCCATAGATCTCTGGATGTTTTCATTGATTGCCTCATGGGCCTAACTAATCTCACACCCATTCTTGTCCCCCGAAAACAGCGATTATCTAACTCTTCTTCCAAAGTTAAATTCTTCTGAAATATTCGATCGAGGCCCTTACTTTGCGTCTGGTGTGACTAGCAGGCCAAGTCAACTTGGTCAGAGATCTGCCCTGACGTGCAGGCCACCTGCCCTTCTCCTAATGGCAAAGCCAAATTTCCATGGCCACTTATGGTCTGGCTGAAAGCTCATGCATTGCAGAGCGATTAAACTAAGGCGTGACAGTGACCGGGTCATAATGATCATTCCCGAAGCACTCATCAGAATCAGCTGAGTCAGATTCCACTGCTTGATACTACCTTCGTCCTGGTTTATAAGCTTTTTTTATTTTACGCCAAATTTTGACTAGAGATTTAACTAACAGAATATTAGTGCATGTCACCAAAATTATATCGTCGTATTCATATTTGAACAAAGTTTATAATTATATTTTTTTATGACATGCATCAATATTTTGTTAGTTAAATTTAAGGTTAAAATTTGGCACAGAATACAAAAAGGACTAATAACCAGGACAAAGGTAGTACCGGATATTCAAGCCCTTTGGCAAAAAAAATTAAAAACATTCAGGCCCAATATACGAAAATAAAAACTAGAAAAATAATAGGAAGAGAATGAAATGAATTGCAAGCATTTTGCTAAAGTCTTTATTGAAAAAAATACCCATGAAAATACTACCTCCGTCTAAAAATATAAGACGATTTTGTAAACTGGTTAAAATAAATGGGTGCCGAGGATTCCCTGCTGGTTTTGATGTTTATACAAATTTACTAACATTTTATAAAATAGTTTTTAAAACATAGGTTAACATAAAAATAATTTTTTAGAAGCTAAGATTGCATTTTTTTGGACGCCGATAAGTGCCACACGTGTGGGCGTTAGGGGATCTGCCCACATATTTTATGTGGTGTATAAGAGGAACAGCCCGCACACCTACGTGTGGGCAAAAAAAGTAATGCCCACACACCTCCTTTTTTTTTCCTTCCGATCCCTCTCACACGCGTGCGTGTGGCGCGAAATAGATAACGCCCACACCCTCAGACGTCAGCCTCAGACTCGTGGTCCCAAGACGCCAGCGTGGACGATCACCGTAGCGTCGCGCGATTGCCATGGTCTAGACCCTCGTCCATGTTCGTTTAACTGCAGTTGCCATGTCGCTGAACTTCGGTTGCCATGTCGGACAACTACAGCTACCACGGCTGCACAACCGCAGTTGCCATGTATGGTCTGATCTACTGCAGTTGCCATGATTTCAAAACTTTAGGAGTTGCCACCCACTAACACTTGGCAGTTGCCATGTAGCACTACAAAAAGGCATGGCAAAAAACATGTTCGGGTAAAAGAGAGAGTTGCCATGTGATCACAAGCACGCTAAGGCAGTTGCCATGTAAAAGAAAGAGTTGCCATCTGCTTATGTGCACGCTACGGTAGTTGCCATGTACCATGCAAAAACACATGGCAACTCGGGTAAAAGAGAGTTGCCATCTGCTTACAAGCAAAACTAGGGCAGTTGCCATGTACCTGCAGAAAGTTGCCATGATTTCAAAACAGGAGTTGTCACCCACTAACACTAGGCAATTGCCATGTAGCACTACAAAAAGGCATGGCAAAAATACATATTCGGGTAAAAGAGAGAGTTGTCATGTGCTCACAAGCACGCTAGGGCAGTTGCCATGTACCATGCAAAAACACATGGCAACTCGGGTAAAAGAGAGTTGCCATCTGCTTACAAGCAAAGTTACGACAGTTGCCATATACCTGCAGAAACACATGGCAACTGCCAGCTTTGGGTGTGGTCTATGAGACGGGCGTGTGGGCGAAGTGATAAACCCCCACACACCAGCCCCCTTTGCGTGCGTGAAAACTAGTGTGTGGGCGAATTACTAAACGCCCACACACCAGCCCCCGTGTGGTGAAAAAAGGACGTGTGGGCGATGGGATGAATGCCCACACACCAGCTTAGTCCTACGTGGCACATAAAAACTACTAGAACGTACCAAGATTCGTGCAGAATTGGTTGGACGGAGATCCATACGTGTGAGCGAGTTGCCAGACGCCCACTCGTGTGGGCGTTAGTGTTTTCGTTTTTTATGTACGTGGTTCCGTAAATCTTCAGAGTCTAAAGGATAGTATGTACAATAAAGAGCATAAGTGACCCCAGCGGTTCGAGTACATTGGTCAGTCTCACTACATCTGTTAGTTGCGATAAGTAATTAGCTACTAAATAATGTCATGCACCATATATTTGATTTTTTAAAGTTAATAGTAATTGAAGATAAAAGAGTAGCTAATGAGATTTTAAAGATTTCTTATGTGTCAAATTGGATTGGTTACTAGGTTAACCAGTAGTATCTCTCATGAAAGCAGTGACAAGTAAAAACATAGACATATAAAAAAGCATGCGTCCACCTCTCAGAGGAAGGGACAAGGTTCACCAGGACTTGGAAGCCTCGGGCAGCTTCTCGGTCAAATCCATGTACACTAAACTCATTGAGGGTCTTTCATCACCTGCAGAAAACCTATGATTGACGACTGTCTTCCTTTGGTAAGCGGTTTGGGACCGTGTACCATCGGCCTTAAACCTTCAAGGGCGTGTTTGGTTGCCCGCATGCAGCCCAACCAGGCCTACGCGGGATGTGCACGGCCTGTTTGGTTGGCTGGGCTACATGCGGTTTGCAGCCCGCACGGACCTTAAAGTAGGCCGCAGCCTGGCCTAGTGGGAACTGTCAAATCGGTAGTTCCTCGCGATCCTGGCTCGGTGCGGCCACGCGTGCGAGGGGGTTGGATGCCTTGGGCAGCGCGGGAGACGGGACGCCTCATAACTGCCCCCCCCTCTCCTGTAACCGCCCCACGTGCACTGTTCCCACCGCTCCCTCTCTCCCTCACCGTCGCTCTCTCTGCTCTCCTCCGATGGCTCCGCCACGCCCACAGTTGTGCCGCCCCCTGACCCCGGTCGACCAGCGCATCGCCAGCATCCAGGAGCACTGGCTGGCCGGGCTCCAGAACTCGGGTCGTGACCTAGCATCGGCGCTGCGGGCGCCGTCCCCCATCTGCTGTCGGCCGCCTCCTCCACTAGCGCCGGCCAATGCGGTGCCGGCTGCTCCTGCTCCGACGCCGATTCCGGACCTCATGGTCCTCGGCTCGGCACCGGCGCCGTCGAGGGAGCCGCCCCTTCTCGGAACACCATTAGTCTCGGGGGTTTTCTTGACCCTCGTCCAAGGGTTTTCTCTGGTCGGCGGGTCGTCCTTCTCGACCTCCGGCGTGGCGTTGAGCACGGGGCCGATGCTGCAGGCCATCGCCGGGGCCGGCTCGTCCTTTGCTCTGCCACCTCTATAGTTCTCGTCGGGGTTTTCACCGCGGCTGCGCGTGCTCCGGTGAGTCAAATCCCCTCCAATCTTGCTCCTAGATGTAGATTAGCGGTTAATGTATTAGGCATGTGCTAGGATTGATAGGATTCTAGCAGATCCGATTGGATGCGATTCCAATCGAATCCAATCGGACTAATCTGTTCTTGTTTTGTATAGTGTGTGTACTATTGCTTGTGTTCATGCTAGAATGCTAGTAGATGTGTTACATGCTAGATTCATGTTCATGCTAGAATCCTAGAATCATGCTAGTCCGAGTCCTACTACATGCTAGATTTGTGCTACATGCTTGTAGTTGTGTTCATGCTCGAATCATGTTCATGTTGAGTGTTGAATGCTAGCATCATGTTGACTGATGGCATGTTCATGTTAGGATCATGTCCTTGTTTCATGTTGCATGTTGAAGCTAGGGTTTGTGACATGAGTGGATGTTATACGTGCATGTAGTAGGACCATTTTATGATGGTCCCAAATCTGCATGGCTGCACATGGGTGCAATTGGCACTTGCTGTTGCTATTTTAGGATGTTTCCTTGTTTAGGTAGTGCAGTGATCAGTGTCAGTTGCAGCAAAGAAGATGCCACTGATAAGTGACTTGCCCAATAGCAAGTGTCATTGATAAGTGGCATTTGCCTAGGGGCAAATGCCACTTATCAACAACACTTGTTCGGCAAAATGGCACTTATCAATGGCACTTGCTATTGGGCAAGTCACTGATCAGTGTCATGGTTGTTGAGGGAGTCCTGGACTAGGGGGTGTCCGGACAGCTGGACTATCAGTATCCGCCGGACTCCCAGACTACGAAGATAGAAGATTGAAGACTCCGGCTCGTGTCCGGAAGGTACTTTCCTTGGCGTGGAAGGCAAGCTTGGCGATACGGATATGTAGATCCCCTACCATTGTAACCGACTCTGTGTAACCCTAGCCTCTCCGGTGTCTATATAAACCGGAGGGCTTTAGTCCGTAGGACACAACATTACATCTCAACAATCATACCATAGGCTAGCTTCTAGGGTTTAGCCTCCTTGATCTCGTGGTAGATCTACTCTTGTACTACCCATATCATCAATATTAATCAAGCAGGACGTAGGGTTTTACCTCCATCGAGAGGGCCCGAACCTGGGTAAAAACATTGTGTCCCTCGTCTCTTGTTACCATCCGCCTAGACGCACAGTTCGGGACCCCCTACCCGAGATCCGCCGGTTTTGACACCGACATTGGTGGTTTTCTTATGACCGCCCGTCCGGCCGCCGCTTCGGCAATGACTTCTCAAGTCATCAAAAGCAATCTTCGCGTCAGCCCTAAAGCTGCCGAACAGTTAGATCCAATCGAGCTCTCGTCTGTTAACGAGCTCTTGGATCGCATCACCGCCCTGGGAGTCGCAACGAACTACAATCAGATCGGGCTTAAAACCGATCTGAGAGAGATTACCTCTCCCCAGGCTGCCCACCACGTCGAAGTGGTAGAAGAACAACTCGGCAATTCGTTGCCGTTCTTGAAAACAATCTCTGTCCGGATTCCCGAACCCTCCATGCCGGATTCCCGCGGAGGAACGGACCCTGATCGAGCATTGAACCTAAAATCGTCGTCGCTCCGGACTCATTGGGCTGTCTCCAAGAAATCAAGCTTCGAATCGGAAGTCTCTCACCTTTGAGCCCAAAGACGGGCGGGGATCCAGATTTTATTCCACCCACCCGCCCGGACATATGCGACCTATCTCTAATTCGCAAGAGCCCTCGTAAGCGATAAATCATTATGGGCGATTCCTCTTGGTTATGGGCGGGATAAAGGACTGCCGAGAGGAAAATGCAATCTCAATCTTCGCAATAATCGCACGGACAAGGGAATCTGAACGCCATTGATCGTCGCAAGATTACGCGTTTTACCGATCTGGCGTCCATAGTACGAAAAGTCTTGGCGATGGAAAGTTTCCGAAAAACTGAAAATCCATTTTGGGATAATCCGGCCCCAAGCCTAGTCCGCGGTAAAAGGGCGCCTCACAATCAGGCCCCAGATGCAAAATCCAAAAAGCAAAAACCCATCAAGGGAAGCGGAACCGTCTTTGGAGGGATGGCTCAATGGACCTGTAAACTTCATAATCAGGGGAGCTGTCCCAACACACGCCTTCGAGCATGTTGGATACTACGGCGGTGGCCAAAAGTGGCGAAGAGCTTCTAGCTCGAAACCACTCCAACAATACCAAAGACGGTCTCAGCAGGTCTTGAGACTTTCGCATCAAATAATATGCGAAACGAACAATCCATGAACTCGCAGAAGTCTACCAAGTAGCAACTGCAAATCCATGGAGCGACACAGCTATCACCTTCAGCGCCAATGACGAGCCCACATCTCGAGCTACAGAGCCCGGCCACACCGGTACTTAGTCCCATAGTGGGCGGCTTTCGTCGACAAAAGTCCTCATGGACGGCGGCATGGACTAAACCTCATTTACGAGGAAACCCTACGAAAAATGGAAATCGATTGGAGCCGTATTGAGCGAAGCAAGACAACCTTCAGAGGAATAATCCCTAGCCGGAAGCGCGCTGACCGAAAAATCACACTTGATGTGGTGTTCGCTCTCCGGACAATTCAGATCCGAAGAAGTCACGTTCGGTGGCCCGTTCAGCAGCGGCTATCACGCCATATTAGGACGAGAGGCATTCACAATTTTTCAAGCAATACCTCATTACGGGTACATGAAGCTCAAAATGCAGGCCCGGCGGCATAATCACTCTCGTCGATGATCCGGACACAAAGACTCAGCGCCGAAAACAAGACAGCCGCACTAGCCCTCGAAGCACTATCCGAAGCCTTAGCGGCAGAGGAACTCACCGCGCTGCGCTCTACGGTAAACAGGGACGATGTGATACTTGATAAAAGATCCAAGTCCACCTCCTTCAAACCAGCAGATGAGATAGTCAAATTTCAGGTCCACCCAACGGACGCAACAAAGACGGCCTCCATCGGGGCACAGCTTGAACCCGAAGTTGGCCAAGACTACGCAATTTCCTTCGGGAAAATTGGGACATCTTCGCTGGCACCCTTGGACATGCCGGAATCCCTCGCAGTTGGCAGAGCACGGCCTAAACATCCTAAAGGATTCAAGCGATCAAACAGGCTCTTCAACGATTTTTCGAGCCCAAGAGGCAGCAATGGGAGAAGAGCTAGCCAAGCTATTGGAAGCCGGATTCATTAGAGACATTAAACATCCGGATGGCTAGCAAATTTGGTGATGGTACCAAAGAAAGATAAATCTGGCGCCTGCGGTCGACTTCAAAGACCTCAACAAGGCTTGCCCAAAGGATCCTTTCCCTCCCCGCATCGATCAAATTATCGGCGCCACGGCGGGACACGATTCGTTGTGCTTCCGGACGATACTCGCTATCATCAAATCAAGATGGCGGAAGCGAATCAAGCCGCAACGGCATTTATTACTCCATACGGACCATTCTCGCTTCAACATGATGCCCTTCGGACTTAAAAACGCGGCGCAACATATCGGCGCATGATTCAAACATGTCCGCTACCCAGATAGGCAAAACAATCGAGAGATACGTGAGCGGCGTAGTCGTCAAAACAAAACACGTCGAAACTTTAGTAGACGATTTGAGGCTCACATTCGACAACCTTAGAGCATATGACATCAAGTGAATCGGGAAAAATGTGTTTTGATTGTACCACCGGAAGCTGCTGGGCTTCATCAGATCCGTAGAGGAATTGAAGCAAATCCGGCCAAAATCCGGCTCTGTCGCAGATTGGATATTCCAAAAGACCTCAAGCAAATACAAAAGTTAACGAGGATGCGTGGCAGCTCTAGGCCGTTTATCTCCCGTTTAGGAGAGAAGGCGTTGCCCTTTATCGCCTCCTAAGGCGCACGAACACTTCGAGTGGACGGATGCCGCCATCGCCGGACTCGAAGAAATAAAAGCCATATTGGCAACAAATCCGGTCTGGCTGCGCCCACTCGGCGAGCCAATGTTGTTATACATCGCTGCAACACATCAAGTTGTGGCGCTGTCCTCGTCGTCGAAGCAATGTATGGGCATAAATTCCCTCTTCAAAACCGGTGTATTACGATCCACCGTGTTAACCCCTGCAAATCCCGTTACCCGCACTATCAAAAGATAGCATACGCGGTGTTCATGGCGTCTCGGAAGCTCAGGCACTACTTTCAAGAGTGTTCGATAACAGTGGCTTCAAGTGCCACTCAATGACATTATAAATAACCGCGACATAACGGGCGGGATTGCAAAATGGGCCATTGAGCTCTTGCCATTCGACATAACCTACAAACCTCGACGAGCCATAAAGTCACAAGTTTTGGTGACTTTCGCCGAATGGATTGAAGCGAACTACCTAAAGAGTACAGGCGATACTCCAATTAGACTATGCACTTCGACGGCTCCAAAATGTTGGCGGGTCAAGGCTGGCGTCGTCTTGGCCCCCCCGGAGATCTGATCAATCGTACTTCAAATAATGTACACGGACTCCAACAATGCAGCGAATCACGAGGCCCTGTTACATGGTCTCCGGATGGCGTCTCCATGGGCATCAACGCCTAGAGGTGCGAGGATTCAAACCTTGCAATATCCCAAATAAATGGAGACTTGATGCCAAGGATCCGAAAATGGCAGCATATCGTAATGCTGTCCTCGAAAATGTCATTTCGGTTTGAAGGACTCGAATTCCATCACATAGCCCGAGATAATAACCAAGCGGCCGACATCCAGCGCACGATCGGTAGCTAAACGTGATCTTGCCCCTCCAAATATCTTCTGGAGCGGCTCTTCAAGCCATCCGTACTATGGGAAGAGGAGTCCGTAGCGACAAACCGGAGAAAGCCGCACTAACCGGTGATTCAGCAGACGACATAACACCATCCGCATACGATATAATGGTAGTAATCGCCGCGTGGGCAGAACCTTTCCTAGCCTACTTACTTGGCAGAACTCCCCAAGACCAAAATGAGGCCCGCTGCATAGTCCGCGATCGAAGGCCTACAAGGTCCATGAGGGAGAACTTTATAAGAAAAGTACTACCGAGTCCTTCAAAGGTGTATCTCCAAGAAGAAGGGCGAAACCTCTGGCTGAAATCCATGCGGACTAGGTGGACACCACGCAGCAGCCCGGCCCTGGTAGGAAAGGCATTCCGACAGATTTATTGGCCGACGGCTCGGGCAGACGCGACAGACTTGGTCCGGCGATCGTTGGTTGCCGACTCTTTGCTAATCGAGCCATATGCCACCCACCGCCTCAAAACCATACCCATTACCGGCCGTTCGCGGTCCAGGGGCTTGACATGGTCGGACCCCTTAAAGGGGGAACCCACAAGAAAAAATACACTGTTGGTCATGGTGGATAAGTTCACCAAATGGATAGAGGCCAAACCGGTCAAAAGCGGCAGAGTCCGGACCAGTGATAGACTTTATATCGAGGTGGTACACCGTTCTGAGTCCCCACAAAGCATCATCACCGACAATGGCACAAACTTCACGGCCGATGAGGTCAAGTCATGGTGCAAAAATATGGGCATTAAGCTCGACTACACGTCGGTCTATCACCCTCAAACCAGCGGTTAAGTGGAAAGAGCAAGCGGTCTAATAATGGCGGCATCAAACCCAGTTGGTGAGGTCACTCGCCAAATCCGATACCCAATGGGTCGAGGAGCTCGACTCCGTACTGGGGCTCGGACAACGCCTAACCGTACTACCGGATTCACACCATTTTTATGGTATACGGCGCAGAGGGTCTTGCCTGCGACATTATTCATGACTCACCTCGGTGCGCATGTATGAGGAAAGAGAAGCCGAGCTGGATCGGCGGGACAGCTTGGACACATTGGAGGAAGAACATGGCGTCGCGAAGGCTCGTTCCGCATTTTATCGGCAGCAGGCGAAGATATCAAAGCGAGAAGTACGGGCCAAGACCTATAACGTTGGCGAACTAGTTCTCGCTGCGGACAAGAAAAGGACAAGCTCAAGCCGGATGGGAAGGCCCTTCATTATTGATCAAATCTTGACCGGCGGAGCGTACCATCTCTTAAATCGTCGGACAACCGACTCGAGCGAACCCATGGAACGCAGCCCGACTCAAGCGATTCTATGCCTAGCGCCGGACTAAGAGTTTGTCCCTTCCCCGTCCAACCTTTTACATTTCGCTGTCCTCTTTTCTCTTTTTTCCTTCTAAATTAACAAGCCCCTCGGGGTATATTTTCGCATTTTTGCATACATACGATGTGCCATCAAGACTGTTATTCTGGGGCTTCTTTACGAAGCTCAACTATCTGGTTTTATACCCAACACATGTGTCACGCTTCCACATGTACCTTTTACTCGCCATTATATGCATCGATATGACTTAAGTTTTGGCCAAGCGAGGTTGCTGGCTCTGTGCTTACCCCCTCGTTCCCGATTGTTCGGCTAGGTGGTAAAGGAGCACCTCTGCGATTATTATCGCTGGTCAGCGGATGTGTACCTCGGTGGGTGAAGCCAAAGCTAGCGTTCTTAACCAAAAAGGTATTGGACACCTCCGAACTCTAGGGTCGAGGTCGAAGCGAAA
The DNA here is from genome assembly GCA_021437245.1 of Aegilops speltoides. Taxonomy (NCBI): domain Eukaryota; kingdom Viridiplantae; phylum Streptophyta; class Magnoliopsida; order Poales; family Poaceae; genus Aegilops; species Aegilops speltoides. The sequence continues at coordinate 494,036,866 of CM038147.1, read as the reverse complement.
AGGTCGGCAACGACAAGCGATCTACAATCGGCTAGAAGGCATTTCACATGTCATTTTAAAGGATAACATACATTGTCAAGTTTATTGCTTGTATTCCTCCTCAATCCCGTCTAATGATCTGTCTAGTTCTGATCCCGTTGGGAAAATTTAGCAGCCAGTTCTACCGGCTGTACACTAAACTCACAGGATCTCCTTCCCATCGGGCCCCACCAGTCCGACTTGACCATATGGTTGGGATCCGCCTTCTTATGTAGCGTCTTTACCATGGCCCAAGCCTCCACGGCACCTTGACGGCAAGCGAAACCTTCCATAAGCGGAAGCGCTGCCGTACTCCTGCGATTTCTCTGCAAGCTCCCGAGGCCCTCGGGCGGGGTGAGGATGGCCATAAAGCCTGCACGGCGCCACTCATTGCTGCCGAACTTCGTTCGAGTAGCTGCAATAGTTCGGAAGTTGATCACCCATGGATACGGGCATCTCCTCTGCAGGGCACCCGTGAGTATACCTACAAGACATATCATGTCAAAACACTTCCTCGCCAAATCTTCTTTTCAAAGAGTTCGCTCAAGCACTTACTATATATGCCGCGACGAAGTCGTTGATTCTCCTTAACGAGCCGGACAGCTTGGCTCAGGCGCCTTTCAGCTCTTCTCCGAGCTTGGCGTTGGCATCTTGGAGCTTGTTCCTTTCTGCTGAACTCGATTCGGCACATTCTCGCCGACCTTTAGTGGCGGCGGCGTTACTGTCCGGATCTTGTTGGCGGCACTGCGATGTCATTATTAGACTCACGTGCATACCGCTGGCGCTTATATTAATTTATACAAATATGTTACCGGGAGGGTCTTTCCGTCTCCTCCTGCGGCAGCAAATCTTGACCTCAAGTTGGGCCTTGCAATCTTGCGCCCCGAGACAACCGGGCATTCTTCTCGTTAAGGGCCTGAAATTTCAAACGATCCTTAAATCAGTTAGCATAACTAATCTAAGTCTCGGGGGCTACTGGTGTATACCACCATTAAAATTTCCTTACCCGTATGTCTTTAACATACTGCTCCGTGGCTCTGGTAAAACCATTTTGAGCAGCACGGAGATGCGCGTCCCCTGCGTTAAAGGCATCCAATGCCTTAGGGGAAAAGCACGCTTCCTGAAAAACTGTCCGGGGACGTCTATGATTCATAGCGCTCTCCACCTCCGACATGGTGGCGGACAATCTGTCGGCATCCTCCGTTGGAGCAGGATCCGATTCGCGTCTTGCCCTCGCCTCCCCCTCCAGTCTGGGCGCTGGAGCCTGGCTGGTGTTGGTTGGGTTGGCAATTCCTGCGCTTCATGATCCGTGGCGCTTTTCCTCCTGTAAAGATCATGAGCACTTAGACGTTTCCTCGGAACGTTGCTCGAAAAGATCAAACACGAGCTATACCTCTGCGGCGACGTTTCAGCCCGCACGGCGCTCCTCTTTCTCCTGCTAGTTTGGACAGACCTCTGTAGGTCGGCCGCCGCAGGCTCGGCTTCCTGCCGTAGTGGCGTTTCCTGCAAAATACCATCGTTCGCGAAGGTCAGAAATAGGCAAGAATAAGATAACGGTGTCCGAACTTCGGTCGTGGTCACCTGGGAAGCCGGACTTAGCCCGGGGTAGTCCGCCGTAATGGCGACCAAAGCATTGTCGATGCTGAGCTGGTGATACACCCCGTCGATCAGCTCCACCTCAATGACCGGATCCTCTTCGAGGTTGGACCGAGGATCCTTCCGGATCCTCGGGTTGTGGAGCAGACTCATCATGTCCTCCACAATCCGGCGTAGACCTGCTACCAAGACGTAATGTAAGAAGCTTAAACTTCGAGGGCACGGGTAGAACCCTTTGAGGTGTTAAACACCCATCCTCTAGGATTGACCATGGAAAACCCATCCAAAGGGTTCGGACGAAGGAAGTCCTCCTTCTCCCTTTATGCAGACCGGATAGAATCTTCACCGGATCCTCGGTCGAACCCGGCCCTTCTTGGCCGTGCCGGTAGCGTCGTCCTCCCCATTGAAATCCCACATGGGGTGGCCTCAGTATTGCAGCGGCTGCACCCCGCTGATGCTGCGTCGCCATGACTCCAATCATGGTCAAGCGGAATGAGCCATTAATCTTATCCGCCCATCAAGTAATGGGCGCTCTTGTTTTCCTCCAAAGGGGCTCATGGGCGCCAACAGGCGTTTCTTCAAGGGAGCGACATCAAACTCCGGAGGCCAATCCGGTTGGGTCGGCAACGGGCGTCTACCATATAAAACCATTCCGAGGGCGGTCCTCGGGCGCCCTCTTGGGGTGCGGATAGGTATCCGGTCCGGCGATGCGCCATATTTGGCGCCGCCCACGTGATATATGGACCCCTGGTGAGAACGAAGTGAGGCGTAACACCTCTTCCACAATGCAAAATGGGGCTCGATACCTGTGAATAGCTCACAAAGAGCTACATAGCCCGCGATGTGCAGACAGATCATGCGGCGTGAGGTGGTGGAGCTGGAGTCCGTAGAACTTCGTGAGCCAGCGGAGGAATGGATGTATTGGAAACCGAGCCCCTTATTAGATAGGGGACTAAACACACCCGCCCCCTTGTTGGGGCTTGGGGTGTCCTCCGCCGCCTCCCACCTCGATAAGTAACCAGTCCGGCTCGGACCGGAACCATGAAGGCGGAGGAAGCAATCCCTCCGTTTGGAGCTTTACTAGCTCGTTGTGCGAAATAGAGCACCTCCTCCAATCCCGGCGATGGGTGGGAGCGCGTGAGGAAGAGCGTTGACGATCCATGGTGGAATGGATTTCAGGTCGATGCGCCGATGGAGTATACGCGGGAGGAAGATGGTGCGGTTTGATTTGGATCCTGCCCTTTAATAGGCGGGTGACCCGCACGATTGGGGGTAAAATGTAAAGAGCTCCTGGCTTTTCGCATCCGTGCGACGCGTGGAAGATGGCCATAATTTGGCGAGAAGCCAAGAAGCACGAGATTCGAGGTGAAGCGGACACTATTCGGCAGAACATGGAATTTGAAGGAGAACCCGCCTTGCAACGCCAAGATTACAAGCACGCTGGACTTATCGTCATTGAAGCCTGGTTCGGGCTACCGAGGAGTCTGGACTAGGGGTGTCCGGACAATCGGACTATCGGTATCCGCCGGACTCCCGGACTACGAAGATAGAAGATTGAAGACTCGGCTCGTGTCAGGAAGGTACTTTCCTTGGCGTGGAAGGCAAGCTTGGCGATACGGATATGTAGATCCCCTACCATTGTAACCGACTACTGTGTAACCCTAGCCTCTCCGGTGTCTATATAAACCGGAGGGCTTTAGTCCGTAGGACACAACATTACATCTCAACAATCATACCATAGGCTAGCTTCTAGGGTTTAGCCTCCTTGATCTCGTGGTAGATCTACTCTTGTACTACCCATATCATCAATATTAATCAAGCAGACGAGGGTTTTACCTCCATCGAGAGGGCCGAACACAGGTAAAAACATTGTGTCCCTCGTCTCTTGTTACCATCCGCCTAGACGCACAGTTCGGGACCCCCTACCCGAGATCCGCCGGTTTTGACACCGACAGTTGTGCTATTGGGCAAGTCACTGATCAGTGTCATTGATCAGTGTCATTGATCAGTGTCATTTGCACTACAGCAAGTGGATTAGTGCTCTTGCCCAACACCAAGTGCCACTGATCATTGCCATTTGGCCATGAGCACATGCCACTGATTAGTGCCACTGGTCATTGGCATTTGCTTGCTTGCTTGCTTGCTTGCTTGCTTGCTTGCTTGTTTGCTTGCTTGTTTGCTTGCTTGCTTTGTTTGATACTAATACTTGTCATGTTGCCTGACAAGATACTGAAGACTGACTGGGATGTGGCGGGTGGAGGAGCTCAGGTCATGGCCGGAGCTGAGCGCGCCGAGGATTTCATCCCCACGAACAAGTGGCTCGGGACGGTGGACCTGCATGACATGATCGCCTTCATGAGCGTGCCTCGTTCAAGGGGACGATCTCTGAGGCAGGGCCACGAGGAGGGAGCCAGGGAGCCGATGAGATTCTACCAGCAGATTAAGGACAATGAGGACCTCGCCATGCTTGTCGTCCCTCCCAAGTTCGTGGAGGTGATGAACACCTGGCTGGTGATCAAGCGCTTCCTGCGCGTGGTTAGGCTCTCGGACAACAAGCGGTGCATGTTCTGGGAGCAGGTCCAGAACTTCGAGGGCCACATGGTGCTTGGCCGGGGGTGGAACTACTTCTGCCGCCGCCACCGCATCGTCCCCGGCGACCTAGTCGCAGCGCATCTCCGCCAGGGACTGAAGGTTCAGATCTACAACCACGACTCGTCGGTGATGTGCAGTATCATTGCAGTGAGTAATAACCGCCTTGGTGGCATCGGCGAGCTATGTAGTTAAGTTAAGTCAGGTGTTAGTGGAGAACTTTTTGGGTGTGTGGCGATCGAGACTTGTGCTGGGAACTTGTTCATATTTTAGCCAGGAGCAGCACCCTGACACAGCAGGGAAGGAGGATGCCCCTGCTCTTAATCTAGACTTATGTTATCTAGTTAAGTAGTTTGCTGTCATTTTCTTGCTTGTTGTGTTCAGTTTGTTGTGTTTGATCTTGCTGTTGTGTTGTTGCTGTTGTGCTGTTGTTGTTGTGCTGATCATGTGTGGTGGTAAGGCCACCACATTTGAATGGGGTGAGCAGAAACGCTGTTTGCAACCAAACAGCTGAAGTTTGCATCTGCTCACACCCTAAGCACAAATGCAGGCAACCGAACAGCAGGGGATAAGTGCCTCCCGATGCGATGCAGGCAACCAAACAGGTTGCATCTGCTGCATTTGAGGTTGTTTTTCAGCAACCAGGCTGGCTAGAGATGGACATGCAATGCAACTACTGTTGAAAACTGCAACCAAACACGCCCCAAATGAGGAGGTAAATGCACCATTGGTGCTGGTACTTGCCACAAATGTTTAATTTGGTGCTCACAATTGTAAAATACAAAGAACAAGTTTCAAAACTTGTTTTTCATGTGTAACGCGGTACCCTTGTTGTCCGAAGACATTAACTATGCTGACATGGCACCATATCACCCTACCTACGTGGCATGTGTGGTTCAAACCTGTCAATAAAAAGTATAAATGAGTAGTAATTTCAATTGCAAACGTGGCTTCGGGTGGGCTCCACCTGTAAATGGCCTCACAAGGCTCAAAGCTAGCCACACATAAACTATGTAGGGATTCCATATACGGTTGTTGTTTCAGAATTACTTGTTTTATGAGTTTGGGAACAAAAAGTTTGCTAGTCGAGAACTACTGTAATTTTTACATCAAGTACTATTGTGCTCTTGATTTAGTTTTAAGATGGGCAAAATGTATGAGCAGACATATAGCAAAACAGGATGGTCTTTTTCACTAAGTTTTATCACAATGACAATTCTGATAAACTGCGGTAGATCATGTGATCATATTTCACAATTAGCATCATTTATCATGTAAAATAGTGTACGCAGACATGGTAGCTTAGACAGAAGGGGAGCAATGATCTCATAGTTGTATAGGGGTTGCTACATTAATATAGCGGGGTGAAAGCCGGAAAATATGAAGGAGAACCTGCTCACGTCACCCCCCCTCAATCTCACCATTGAGTGGTCATCAACAGCCATCCATAACTAGTATCACCAAGAATTTTTATTGTGTATAACTATCACAGCCTCCTCGTATATCACTTGTATTTGAATTTAAAGTGGGTCCTCCTCATGTCATCATTAAAAGAATCCTGCACTCTCTGCAATCTCCTGCAGCATGACCAGGAGAAAATTAATTGCATTGTGAGAATTTAGCCAACCACCACGCATATAGTTAGTGCCTCAATTAACCTGTCTTGATTAGTAGTCAGAGTAACTCCTGCATGGTGAGCCCTTCACAACACGGATAGTATGCAAACAGTAATTAATCATCTTGTTTTTGCTCTAATTAAGGACCAGACGACTAATACATCCAAAATGCTTTCATATTGTTTTTGAACCAAGACTTGTTTGAGCCGAAATACTTCCAATAATTAACCACCTCATTTTTCTCTAATTAAGGATCAGGCGGCTAATAGTAGTACATCTGAAATACTCCCTCCTTTCCGGTTTATAGGGCTCAATTTAAAAATCTCACCAACCAAAGTAGATGATGAGTGATGGAATACTTTTATAGTTTGCAAAAGCACCTAATTAATGCTCTTGTTTTCCTTAAAAAAAATATGTTTACCAATGTATTAATTGCAATGCATGCATGCATAAAGTACATGCATTGGTCAATTTTCTCTTAATATTTGCATGCAATGATTTAATGCACCTTGGAATCTGAACATGTAATGGGGAACAACCATATTGAACCTTATAAAATGGAAAAACTGAAATTTTGAGATAAGCCCTATAAAACCAGAAAGGAGGGAGTACGGAGTACTTCCATTTGTTTTCCGAAACATTCTTAAGTAGGAATATTTTCAGTAATTATGGCATTAGGCGGCATATGCAGTGGATTGAGCCGCATGCAGTGGATTGAGCCGCATGCAGTGGAATGAGGTCATTTAGTTGAAGCATTAACCATGTAAGACAAGCGGAAAGCAAGCTTGCTTGTTGATTGATTAAGCGGCATCAAATGGCATGTTAAATGGTGCCTTGAAGAAGGAGACAGTGTGCAACTTTTGATTGAATGCACATTTATTTATCTGACGTTGTGCTGCCTTAATTGACTGTATTTCTCTGTATACTGATTTATGTAAAGATTAAAAGCTCTTTTAACTAATAAAAACACTACTTTATCTGCACATCTCAATGCACATGCAGACGGGAAGGATACAAGGGGCGCGCGCCGCCCGGAGCCAAAAGTGCGCTTCCGATGAAAGCCTATTTCGAGAGTTTTGAAACCAGTTCTCTGTATTTTACATAGCACCAAACTGAACATGCGTGCCAAGTACCAGCACTAATAGTGGTCCGTCCCCACGTGGTGATGGTTTGTTTCCTCCAGCGATCACGGAGGCGATTGGTCTCCTTCCCTTCGTGCCCACCGGCTATGCTTGATTGCCGATCTCGCCGCCGGCCCTGCACGCTGTCATCCTGCCACAACAAGCGAGGTCTTCCTGCGTGTCCCCTTCGTCCCCACCAAAAGCCTTTCTCGTGTCCCCTAGGGCACGGGATCGTAAGACACAAACCTAGGGTTTCCAGGTTCGGGAGCTGCTAGCCCCGCCATGGAGGGAGTGGAGGGTTTGATGGAGAAGTTGCAGCTTTCGGAGAAGGAACAAAAGGGGGTGAAGATTCGTTGGGCGTCCAAGGAGAAGAAGGCACAAAGGGAGATCCAGGCTCTAGGGAAGGTTCTGTCGGAGAGACCGGCACACCCCGATGCGATCCGCTTGTCGTTGGGGCGATGCTGGTGCCCGCTGAAGTGGGTGGATTGCAAGGAGTTGGGGGACAATTTTTTTTCTTTTCACCTTCAAGCAGGAGTCTGGGAAACGCAAAGCGCTGGATTACGGCCCATGGATGTTTGACAATGATCTGGTTGTGATTGTGGACTTTGTGCCTAGCAAGCGGATTGACCAGTATGTGTTTGAGGAGGTGCCAATTTGGTTTAGGGTTTTTGGTTTGCCGCTTGGAAAGATGGATGAGGACACGGTGGAGGACTTTGGAAATCTGGTGGGGAAGTTTGTGGAGATGGATACAGGGGCAGATGGGTCGGCCATGGGCAGGTTCTTGAGGATTAAGGTGCGGATGCCGATCACTAAACCTCTAATGAGGGGTGTCTATCTGGATGTGGAGGAAGAGAGTGATGAAGATAACGGTGCAAAGAAGATTTTGGGGGAGGATAAGGAACGGCCATTCTGTCGCTTTGAGTACGAGTATCTTCCAAACTTCTGTTACATATGTGGTATGCTAGGTCATGTTGACAAAGGGTGCTCGGTGAAGTTGAAGAAGGGAGAGAAAGCACAGTTTGGCAGATGGCTGAAAGCGGAAATGGGTAGACGGCGGGGTGGTGAGGAAGGAAGGAGCTGGAGGAACACCTCTAAGGGTAGCGGGAGTGGTTCGGGGGGGGAGCAGGGAGTATGGGTTTGGCAAGCCGGGGGGCAGAACGCGCAGTGACAGTGATTCATCACGCAAATCTGATCTTCAGCTCATCGAAAGGAAGTCGGGGGAGGAGGACGAGGTCACTAGCCCGATCAAGGCACCAAAGGAGGGAAGTGGTTCGGGGGTGCCCAAGAAGCTACATTTCGGTGGTATCAAGGAGGCTGCTCACAAGACCAATGTCGTAGGAATGGGTGCTTCGAAGGTGGTAGAGGAGGTGCAGCATGGGGAAAACCTTGCCAACTCCATGGCTGTGGATGAAGGAGATGGGGGGAAGGAGTTAGGATTACCTCTGGCTAGGGATGAAAAAAAGGGAAGGAAGGAGGGGTACACCCCGAAGAAGTACAAGAAGGTGAGGAGGGAGGACAGAGCGGTAGGAAGTGGAGAAGGAGTGGGAGCTAGGGTGCTTGGGCAAAAAAGGAATGCTGGGGGGGAGGGTGAAGATGCAGCCACAAAGAGGGGAAGAGTGATCACAGAAGGGGGGGTCCAGGAGAAGGAGCATGAGGCAAACAGCTCCACCATGTCATCGGCCGGGCTGCAGGAGCAGCCCCGCCGGGCGCAATGAGGATAGTCAGCTAGAACTGTCGGGGACTCGGGAACGGCCCGGCAGTTTGTGGCCTCTTGGATCTCAAGAGGGTGGAGGATCCCGACGTCTTGTTTCTATGCGAGACGAGGCTGTTTGAAAAGGAGATGGAGCAGTACGGGTGGAAACTAGGTCTGTTTAACATGTGTGTGAAAAACCCGGAGGGCAGAAGTAGAGGTCTGGCTATTCTTTGGAGGAGGGGGGTGAATCTGTCTTTACGTTCGGTGAGGAGACGACATATCGATGTTGACATAACGGAGGAGGATGGGACGGTGTGGAGGATGACCGGGGTATATAGGGAGTCGCATGCGAGTAGGAAGAAGGAAACTTGGACGACACTGAACCTCCTGAACCAGCAACACCAGGATGGACGTCCGTGGATGTGCATCGGAGACTACAATGAAATCTTGTTGAACAAAGAGAAGAGGGGAGGGGTTGAGCGCGCCCAAGGCTGTATGGATCAGTTTTGGCATGCCCTCGATGGATGCAAGTTGAGTGACTTGGGCTATGAGGGTGACACCTTCACTTGGTGGAACAACTGTACAAATGCCACGGGATATATATGTGGCCGTCTAGACCGTGCGGCGGCTAATGTTGAGTGGTGCGCAAAGTTCCCAGAATTTCGGGTCCGCAATGAGCTCCCAAGGCACTCAGATCATCGGCCTGTGGTGGTGGATACGGTGGACATGGGGGTGAGAAGGATGGGAGGCGGAGGGTCTTTCAAATTTGAAGCCAGGTGGTTGAGGGAAGATGGATGTGACTTGGTTGTTGAGGAAGCTTGGAGAAGGGTGCGAGAAGGGGGGTTTTCGGATGTGGCTGAAGCTTTGAAGGGGGTGGCGCGTGATCTGACGAGATGGAGTAGGGATGTTGTAGGGGATACAGAGAAGAAAGTAAAGGATGCAAAGAAGAAGCTGGAGGACTGTAGGAAGCGTGCAATTGCCCCGGACAAGGTGGCGGAGGAGATCAGACTTCGGTGCTTGGTGGATCACCTTGAGGAGGTTATTGATATCAAATGGAGACAGAGAGCGCATGTATGGTGGTTGAAGGAAGGTGATAGGAACACCAAATTTTTCTATAGATATGCGTCGGCGAGGCGTAAGGCGAACAAGATCAGGCGTTTGACAAGGGAGGATGGGGTGGTCGTGGAGGAAGGAAAGGGACTAACTAACTATGCTTTGTCTTATTTTCAGGGTCTGTTTACCTCTAATGGAAACAATCATTATGAAGAACTACTTCGTGCTGTCCCTGTGAAGGTCTCGGCTGCTATGAATGAGCGCCTCATGGCAGAGTTCACGAAGATGGAAATCAAGGCTGCACTTGATCATATCGAAGACCTTAAGGCGCCGGGGCCTGATGGTATGCCGGCGGTGGTGTACAAGAAATATTGGACGCTTATGGGCAGGAGCATCACTGAGGAGGTGATGAACATCCTCAAAGGCGGCGAAATGCCCAGTGGGTGGAATGACATAAATGTGGTACTCATACCAAAGGTAAAGAACCCAACGAGGATCAAGGATCTTAGGCCCATCAGTCTATGCAACGTATTATACAAGATTGTCTCCAAGGTCTTGGCGAACCGCCTCAAACTTATTCTCCCTCAAATCATCTCCGAGAATCAGAGTGCATTTGTACCTGGGAGGTTGATAACTGACAACATACTAATGGCCTATGAGTTGTCGCATTTCTTGATGAATAAGAGGTCAGGGAAGGAGGAATATGGAGCTGTTAAAGTGGACATGAGTAAAGCCTATGACCGGGTAGAATGGGCTTTCCTGGAAGCAATGATGCACAAACTTGGGTTTGATCACACTTGGGTGAAGCTGGTTATGCAGTGTGTTAGGTCGGTGCGCTACCAGATTAAGGTAAACGGAGACTTATCCGAGCAGTTTGTGCCTTTTAGAGGGCTTCGGCAAGGAGATCCTATATCGCCATATTTGTTTGCGATTTGTGTTGAGGGACTGTCGGCACTGCTCAATGATGTGCAGCACAGAGGTGTTTTCAGTGGTATTCAGATTTGTCCGGGCGCTCCGGTCGCATTTGTTCTTCGCTGATGATTCGGTCTTACTCATGAAGGCAAAGGACTGCGAGGCCTTGGAACTCCAACGTATCCTCGAAGTGTATGAGAGGTGTTCTGGCCAATGCGTCAATCATGAAAAATCGGCAATTATGTTCAGTAAGAACACAACATCTACCACTAAGGCAAGTGTGAAAGCAGCCACCGAAATTGCTAGTGAGGCCTACAACAAGAAATACTTGGGCCTACCAGTGTATATTGGACGGTCCAAGAAACAAGCATTTGCATACTTAAAAGACTCCATCTGGAACCATATGCAGGGTTGGAATGAACGTACTTTGTCTCGGCAGGGTAAGGAAATTCTGGTCAAGGGAGTGGCGCAGGCGATCCCAACCTTCGCCATGTCAGTGTTCTACCTCACAAAAACTTTCTGCGAGGAATTGAGCGCCATGATTGGGCGGTACTGGTGGAGCCAGCAGGAGAATGACCATAAGATACACTAGACAGCTGGCAGAAACTGACAAGGTCGAAGGGCCGTGGAGGGCTCGGGTTTAGGGATATCCACGACTTCAACATAGCCATGCTAGCTCGGCAAGTGTGGCGCCTGCTCCAGCAACCGGACAGCTTGTGTGCACGGCTAATGAAGGCAAGATACTACCCAAACAGCAGCGTGTTAGAGGCCGAACAAATGACTAATGTGTCCTATGCGTGGCGGAGTATTACTCATGGCATTGAGTTGATCAAGCAGGGGTCATTTGGCGTGTGGGCGATGGACAGCATATTCGGATATGGGAGGACCCGTGGATCCCCAGAGCCTGGTCGCGAAGGATAATCACTCCAAGGGGTGGTAGTTTGTTAACTAGGGTTTCGGAGTTAGTCGACCCTACTACAGCCAACTGGGACGAGGATCTGGTCAGGGACACATTTTGGGAGGAGGATGCCAATCTTATTCTTCAAATGCCGTTGTGGGATGGAGCCGAGGATTTCATGGCCTGGCATTTTGACCCCAAGGGCATTTTCTCTGTCCGTCAGGCCTATAAACTGAAGCGGGCTCTATTTGAGGCTGCTACGGGGGGTAGTGAAGGTGACCCACAAGTGATTTGCAACCTAACTGAAGGGGGAGATGGCAAGTGGAAGAGGCTCTGGAAGATGCCATGTCCAGGGGAAATCAGTCATTTCATGTGGAGGATGGCGCATAATACACTTGCCACGAAGGACATTTTGAGCAGGAGGGGTGTGAAGATTGAGGACCACCGGTGCTTTCTTTGCAACTTGAGACCTGAGTCTGGGAAACACTTGTTCGTTAAGTGCCATGAAATCAAGCAAGTGTGGAGGGGACTGAACCTCGAACAGGTTAGACAGCAGTTGGTGGACTGTAACTCCATTGTTGAGGCTCTGGACAGGCTATGGGAACAGACAGAGAATGTCCGGTTGCAAATCATTGTCATGTGGTGGCAGTGGTGGACTCAGCGGAACAAGGTGCGAGAGGGCGAGAAGCCGTTGGAAGCTGACCAATTCGCTACTAAAGTGGCTTGTACTGCAGCGGAGTACCATCAATGCTTCTACAAGGCGCCCAAACCTGTTGTGCAGAGACAAACCTGGAGTCCACCACCCCTTGATGTGATAAAAATCAATGTTGATGGAGCTTTTTCTCCTGGAAGCCAGCATGGTGCATGGGGGGTCGTAGCACGTGACTGCGACGGCACAGTTGTGGCTGCAAGTGCAGGGCGTGTGGAGCATGTGGCCGAGGCGTTCGATTCAGAACTACATGCAGTAGAGAAGGCTGTGGAATTGGCGGCGGAGCTTGGGATGACACGGTTGATAATTGAGACGGATGCAATCCTTGTCGAACAAGCAATCAATAGGAGTACACCAGATTTCTCACGCCATGCTCATGTGATTGCTGATGTGAGAGTTCAGGCTAGCCTTTGGTTTTCTTTCAGTGAGTTTGTCCACTGTAAGCGGGAGGCAAATATGCCTGCTCACCATCTAGCCAAGCTGGGCTCGTTACTCCCTCAGGGAGGAATTGTTGTGTTTGATGATGATATTCCAGCTCATGTAGCTGCATCTGTAATGGGCGATTTAGCCCAAAACGTTGGGTAATAAAGCTTTGAGGTAATATCACAAATGGTGCTTAAACTTGCCACTGATGTTCACTTTAGTGCTTGAAGTTGAAAAATACACCGAACTGGTTTCAAAACTTGGCACGAGCGTGCAAATACAGTGCTAATCCTATAATAGACGTTTTTACGCTGACGTGGCACCGTAGTTCGCTTAGCATGCACAGACAACCTCGCCCTATCAAACTGGAACTACTGGCCAGTACGCCATACGTTTTCTCCCGCCTGTTAATGAAAACAGATTATTATTTTTTAGAATAATGAAAACATTTCCTATTTTGTTAGATAAAGAGACACATACGTGGGTTTTAATGGGCTCAGTTGTGCAGCCCAGTTTGCACATGTTAGTTTCATTTAGAAATTTATAAAAAAAGTTTGTAAATCATAATCACAGTAATAAAAATATTCACATATTTGTTTTAAACGTATCCTATAAATAAAATGGTATTTCTAATTATAAAAATGGCTGTACAATTTAGAATTATAAAAATATTTTCTATACTACAATTTATAAATATTATTTTAACTACACAAACCTTTTAATAATCACATGTACATTTTATGATTCATATTGTTTAAGAATTTTTCAATAATGTAAAATGTTCATAAATATGCAAAATTTAAATTTTCAGTTTACAAAAATATTCACTCCCGACTATATTTTAATTATAAAAGTTTTTGAATATATGGCACGATGAAAGTTATACACATGTTTCTCGCAAAAAAAGAAAGTTATACACGTGTGAATATTAATAAATGTTTCTACTTATAACTTTTTTTTCATTTAAGCATAAGCCAAGCATGCATAATCTTTTGTAATTTACTCAAAAAATAAGTTTTTAATAATTTATTTTGCATATACTAAACAATTTAGAAATTTTATTTACTAAAAGCTTTAAATATAATTCACATGTAAATAGCTGACTATTTTTTAAAATTACATGAACGTTTTATTTATTTAATTTATATGTATTTATAAAAAATTGAAGCACAAATACTTGAAATGTATTTTTTTACTGTGATTATAATTTACAAACTTCTTTTACAAATTTCTAAATCAAACTAACATGCGCAAACTGGACTGCAGCCCATTAAAACCCACGAACGTGTTTCTTTATCTAACAAAATAGGAAATGTTTTCATAATTCTAAAAAAGGATATGTTATCATTAACATGCACGAGAAAACGTATGGCGTACTAGCCAGTAGTTCCAGTTTGCTAGGGCGAGGTTGTCGTGCATGCTAAGCGAACTAGTTTGTATACATCTGATCAATACGTCCGCGGCAAAGCAGAGACTAAGGGTACGCATGAACCCACGACTTCCCTACCCTAGTCGCCGCCACGCCGGGCGACTAGGAAGGCGATTTTCTTCCTCTGATCTCAGCCGGCCAAGGCATTCCCCCTCTGCCTCCGACTGCTCCGGCGGCAGGAGGGAGGGGGGGACCCCGTTCCTCCGTTCTGTAGTTAGTTTTTGGATTTGTAGGTCGTGGTGCGCCGTTGGGGTGGTGGGAGTGGCGCCCAGATGAATAAATCTGCCTCAGCTTCACTTCCACACCAGCGGTGCCGTTCATGGCGGCGTCTCGGAGTTGATGGCATCGTGTGATTGCCGATCCTTCAGATCGACTGTGTTAGGGCTCATGGATGATGTCGGCGAGGCGGCGGCGGCGACTTCATCAGGTGTGTCTCTCATTCGCTCTGTCCCGTTCTTTGTGGCGTTGTCTCCGACGTCACGGTGGAAGCAGGAGGTTTTGTCATCCAGAGTACTGCAGACGGTTGTTCGCGCAAGTGACTGTTGGAAGATGGTGCATCCTATCTTTGGGTTTGTGGTTGGTGGTCGAGCGATTTCGATTTTCTCCTTCGACGTCGTTGTCGTGCGAAGTGTCGATCTAGGGTTCGATGGCGTGTCAGGGGACATGTTGCCCCGGTCTGATTCTTTCAACGGCAATGGTTTTGCTTCTGGCAAACTACTTTCGAGGTCCGTAAAGCTTCTGATCAGCGATGGAGCCGCATCGAGCTCGGGTGAAGAGGTGATCTATTTTCTTTTCCTTTGGTGGCCACTTCGGTGGTGTCGGAGGAGAGGAGCAGGCGCTGGTATTTTGCATAGGATTATCTTATCTTTTCAATCTTGCAATATTGGTGCTTACGTGCCTTGTAACCGGATATTTATTTTATAAATGAGACGTATTACCATGCAAAAAAATGCTAAGCGAACTACGGTGGCACGTCAGCGTAAAAACATTTATATTTATAGGATTAGCACTGTATTTGCACGGTCGTGTCAAGTTTTGGAACAGTTCGGTGTATTTTTCAACTTCAGGCACTAAAGTGAACATCGATGGCAAGTTTAAGCACCATCTGTGATATTACCTCTAAAGCTTTATGCTTACTCTAAAAAAAAAAGTACCAGCACTAATGATGTGTGTATTTGCCTCTTAAAAGAGACAGGCCTTTGGGGATGGCAGTTGCGCTCTTTGCAGAGACCCGGAAGATGCAAACCGCATCTTATTCAGGAGGGCACAATCAAGTTAAGAGGAACTTTGCATGATGTAAATTACTGTACATGGTACAGCCTCACTACAGAATGGGAGCAATGATATTGAGACCAAGCTCTTCCAAAACTTAGGATGAGCATAAGCACAATGGTATTAAGAGCACAAGTCCATCCTGGAGTAATTACAATGCCAAGTGCTACTATTACATTGATATTTGCAGAGATATCAACTTACGAGTGATCCCTAATGCATGAACATAAGTACTGACGCGTACTTGAGCATCGAACATGCCATAATCTTAGTGCACTGTCAAAATGCAAGCAATTTTCAGCCTGACTTTTTGAAGATCAAAGATCAATTTTTCATGATGTAATACATGGTACCAACCTTATAACAACAAATGGGGAGCAATGGCCTAAGATTAAGCTCTTCCAAGTTTTAGGATGCTCATAGCCTTGTACAATCAGAATAATGTGCTTCACTGCAAGCAGATCAATGCGAAGACCCATGAACCCAGGTTCTCAAAGCAAATCAAATGTGATTGCTCATGTAAACATGATAAGATCAAATGTTAAGTCCACAGACCTAGCTGCTGTAAGAAAATCAGAAAGAAAACTTGAATCCTCCAGTGTTAGCGTCGACAGCAGAATCCCAGAATGCGACTTTCTTCTTCCGAGCAGCAGCCTTCTGCTGAGCTTCAACTTCAAGCTGACTAATCGTCCCAGGGTAAGCTGCGTCGATGGCGTTCCGGAACTTGTCGTGCAGGTTCACCCTGTCCTTGGTCCCTGATACAAGTTCACTTGCATTGGGCCTCTTGAGAAAGTCAAGAACATTCAACAGGTTCCTCCTGGACATTTCACAAGGAAAGAAAAAGAAACCGTTTTATGAAGCTATATATCTTTCATGCAAAGAACACATTACCTCACAAAAATAAGTTACATTATGCTGAAGTCATCCAGTTAAAGAATTTTGCATATCTATTCAACCATGTAACTAGCCCAGAAAGGCAGAAACAGAGATACTGAGCTAAAGCCAGGAATCAGCTTAATCTTCCCTGGTTTAAAGGCCAAACCTTAATCTTGTGAAGAAGGAAGGCTAAACTAGGAAACAATGTTCTCAAACCAAAGAGAAACTCTTTTGGAAGATGAGTAGTATTTTGCTTTACTTGATCATAATTCGTAACTGACACAATGTCAACAACACCTGTATCTGACAATGCTGAAGTGATATGAATCGAACTAAATTGAAGAATTCACGGCCAATACCCAGATTTCTGTCAACAAAAATGTAGTACTCTACTAAAGTTGTACTAAAGCTGCGACTTAATATGGATCGAGGGAGTAGTTTTTTTAAGCAACAAATATAGAGTTAGAAACATAGAATCTTGGTTTTCAATTGAATATGTTTTGAGATTGGAATTTCTTGCAATTCTGTCTCTGTACACTTAATTTGTTCGAGTGGCATGGTGATAATAGTTTTGTGAATGTGTTCATACAGAAAATAGTAGAATGTGTTCATACAGAAAATAGTACAGCCATTCTCTATAGATGAAGGATATTATTGCAGAAGCTCGTGTATTTGTGCTTCCTGATGGTAGCTTAGTAAGCATAATAGGTAACACATATATGAAGTGAAAAAACATCGAAACAGTATGCAATTTGAAATCTTACCTGCTCACATAGTTCTGAGTGATGGCAATGGACTCCTCAAGATTGATAACCAAGTGCCACCATCCATTAGGCACAAACACAATCTCCCCGGCCCGGCATACACACTCAATGGGCCTCTTCTCCCAGGTCCGACAGGCTCCGTAGAAGTTCATGAACCACTCCATGATAGACACCGGGCTAGTGACCTCTGCCCCATCCGAACTTGGGTGCACCCCTGGTGGCGGCACCTCCGGCGGGAACATCACCCACTTCTTGGCTCCCTTGATCACAGCATTCCATGCCGACGTTGAGTTAGGGTCTACATGGAACGACGACCCTGATCCAGCTGGGCCAATGATGACCCACCTATAATCCGGCCTCTCCTCCCCAAGCACCTTGAACAGGTCCTCCTGGAAGTACACCGGCACCTCATAGTCGCTCCCCATCTCTGGAACCTTGTCGGCGAATTTCGCGTCAAATAGGTACAATGGCCTCTCCTCCTCCGCATTGTCGGAGTAGAGGAAGTACCTATCCAGTGGCATGCTCACCGGACCGACGGCGAACTCCTTGCCAGCTGAGACCTCCAGCAGATACTCCCTCGTCCATTTCTGCAACGCCGGCCAGGAATCAAGGCACCCCTCAAGCAGCACCGGCCAGTTCGGCTCCTCGTGCTCTGCGATGAATTTCTCCACGGATAAGCCGCGGCGGCGGTCAATGGTGTCCCGCTCGAGCCACTCGGCCCGCATCTCCATGTTGGCGCATAGCCAGCTCTGGAAGAGGTAGTCCGAGTAGAAGCCACTGATCTCAAGGGCGCGCGGGGGGCGATGGGCGCGGCCAGACACGGCGGCGATGTAGGTGGCGCGCCACGAGCCGGCGAACGCGAAGTCGCCGCCGAGCTCGTCGAGGACGATGGCCCGCCAGAGCGGGTCGTGGGAGGAGATGACGTAGAGTGCCTTGGAGGCCGCGGAGAGCGCGGCGAGGTCGCGGGCGGGGAGGAGGCCGAGGACGTCGAGGAGGAGGTCGTCGGGGAGCTGGCGAAGCCCGCCGAGGCTCGCGTCCCGGAGGTTGGCGCGCCCGGCGGCGGCGAGGAGGAGGTTCCCGAGAGGCTGGACGAGGCTGCCTCCTACGCCGCGCCCAGACGCGGTGGACGCGGAGGCGGAGCTCTTCAGGTCAAAGGAGACGTCTTGGCCTCCGGCGGTGAGGTTCGTCGACTCGCCGGTCTTCTTGGGGCGCTTCCCGCCGCGGCGCGTGGATTTGTGCTTGTGCTTGTGCTTGTGCTTGATGAGCGAGGGGCGGAGGGAGTGGAACGCGCTGGGCATGGTCGCTCGCTCGTACGGGCGGCGGCGGCGGCGGCGGGAGGGGAGGAAAGGTAGAAGAGTGGTCGGCGGTTAAGGTTTTGGAGAAGTGCCCTTTTGTGAAGCAGATGGGCGATCGCACGGCTAGGGTCACTGCTCGGTCATAAACGGACGCCTGTGATCGAGTTGGTTCGGGAGGGTTGTTCGTATGAAAATGCTGGTTTATGACACCATGTCCCAATTATGGTCACTAATTTTGACATTTTATCTTTATACTATTAATTAAAGGATTCTTTGATTCAAAGATTTTGCAAAGGAATTTGGGGGGATTTTGATCTTTTCGGATTTTTTGTACATGGGTTGTTCGATTCGTAAGATCGCAAACCATACGAATTTTTCATTACATTCATTTGCACTAGATTTCATTGGTAATTTTTTTCATCCATCCAACCTCTTTGAACAATCATGTGTTTTTTTAGTGCGCAATCGAAACATACTCATGATCTTATAGTATTAAAAATGGCATGTGTGGGTAGTTGAATATGTAGGGAATACCTGCTCGTATCCCTACGCTCTTAAGGAGGACACCCAGAGGGCAGGGTTTCTTGTGCCTCCCGCCGACATCACCGCCGGTCTACCTCGTCTCGTCTTAGGGTCATGAAGGTGCGGTGGATCCCGGCCCTTGTCGGCAGGAGGGCTTCTTTTTTGTTTTTTTAGTTTTGTTAGGGTTTGTGTCCTTTCCAAAGAGGTGAGGCGGCAACGACTCTCTGACCATAGAATAAGGTTCTCCCGGCCCAGTCTCTGTCGCGGCGGTGCTTCTAGTGTCATCGGAGGGCATGTAGAGATTTATCTCCGATGGATCTTACGGGATTCAGCCGACGTTTGTTTTCGGTGGATCCGATCTTCGTTCATCTGTGTTCGTGTTCGTGTGTCTACAGATTGGATTCTCTTCATTGATGACAGTTGTTGTTCTGATGCAATGGTCCTGTAAGAGCATCTCCAACAGGCGCCCCAAAACTACCTCACGCGCTAAAAACTACTACCTCCGTCCTGGTTTATAGGTCCCCTTTGTAGTTTGTGCCAAATTTTGATTAAAGTTTTAACTAACAAAATGTTAATGCATGTTAAGAAAAATCATTTCATTGAATTCGTATTTGAACATAGTTTTCAAAAATATAATGTTTGGTGACATGCGTGAACATTTTGTTAGATTAAACTATGGTCAAAATTTGGCACGGAATACAATGGGGACCAATAAACCCGGACGGAGGTAGCAGTGTTTTTTGTGCGTCGGAGACAAAAAAGCGCTCCAGCAGGCGCTGTAAAGTAGAGCGCGCTCAAAAAACTTTAGCGCACAGATATGCACGCGGGCTGCAGGGCTACAAATTTGGGACGCCGGATTGTGCGCGCAAGCTGCTGCAGGTGAGGCCGTCGTATTGGGTGTCGTGTTTTTATGCGTCCGAAAAAACCTCGCGCAAAAACACTATTTCAATGCCGCAAAACTTTTTTAGCGCGCCACGTTACCGCGCGTCTCTTGAAGATGCTCTTAGACGTTAGCAGGACGACTTTCCGACTGTCTACTACAATAAGGTTTGTCTGACTCCGGTGAGGAAGGGGCGATGACAGTGGCGCGCCTTCGACTCGCTTCGGCACTTATAGTCGTCACTAGATGGTCTACGGACCCGCATGCAATTTTTATTTTTGGTGTTCTTAATACTATCTTGACAGTCTATGTGTTTTCTTCTATTCCCGTGTTTTGAAAATGTTCCGAATCAAAGAGACCCAAAACTAGAGCAATGGTAGTATGTCTTTTCAACTGTCTCGTACCGCTAGAGTTGCTCCTACTCCATTCGCTGGCCACACACGCTGCCGCACTGGGCGTTCCTCCTTTTCTTCGTTCCTCGCACGCCGCCGGGGGGCTGCTCACCACGGCTACGCCGCCTCGCCCTTTCACCACGGCCATGGCGGTTCCCGGATCGGGACCAGCCGCACCGTACTGCCGCCGCACAGTAGCCAGGTACCGCCGCCGCCTCCCCCTCTCTCTCCCTCTCAACGACTCAACTCAACAGAATCCTCCCTTCTGCAGCTAGCTATGCCAGGGCAGGCGGCATCCATCACCGGAAGCCTGCAGACAGCGGCCGACATCCTCGACCCAGCAACTTAGCTCCGGTCGCCTCCTCCTGCCCGCAGCCGCCGGGCAGTCGCGTTGCCGTCTCTCCGGTCGCTGCTCCTGGTCTGGATCTGGACTCTCCACGCCAGTACCGTGAACCGGCCCATTCAAGCCCATACAAACAAGAACGCTTTCGTCCCCCTTTCGGGCGGCGGCGGCGGTGGCGGCGGCGGTGCGCGGTCGGATCTTCTTCCCTCCCGGCGCGCTAATTTGGGGTGGAAGCAAAGCAAGCACCCACGAGCTGCGCCGTCTCCATGCCTCCCTCTGAAACTAAGCGGAGGGACTGGGCTGGTCTCGGGGACGGGCTGGCGGGGACGATCGCCGACCGCGTCCTCGCCCACGACGTCGCCGACTACCTCCGCTTCCGCGTCGTGTGCAGCCCGTGGCGGCGATGCTGCGCGGACCCGCGCGCGCACGGCGGCCTCGACCGCCGGTTCCATCCCCGGCGGTGGCTCATGCTCCGGGAACCTCGGGAGCGGATCGACGCTCCCAACCGCCGCCGCTTCCTCAACTCCTCCACCGGCGAGTGCATCCAGGTCCACCTCCCGGAGCTCCACAACCAGGAGGTGCTCGCCCTCACCGCCGAGGGCCTGCTCGTCGTGCTCGACTGGCCGCGGAGCACCAAGGTCCAGCTGCTCAACCCGCTGACGCGCCATGTCACCCAGCTCCCGCCGCTCACCGCGCTGGTGTCCCATCAGGGGAACGACGGCCTCCTTTTCACCGCCGCTTTCGACACCCACTTCCCGGCCTGGGGCTCCGGCGTTCTCGGCGATGATTCCACGGTGGTGCTCTCCTTCAACAGTGTAAGACAATGATTTGGGGGAAACCAGCACAACCCTCTAGGGCTGGCTTATCTCATATATATATATAGGTGTGATACAATAGGTACAGGTATACGAATACAAATACAGAAGCTATACATAGTCTAACACCCTCCCTCAATCTTAGCCACTTTCTAAAGAACTGAGAAGGGTAAGATTGCGCCTACAAGCCTCAAACTGTGGTAAAGGCAAAGGCTTAGTGAAGATGTCTGCAAGTTGATCTTTTGAAGAGATGAACTTGATGCGAGTCGCTATACGTGACACACGTTCCGTACAAAATGATAGTCCACTTCAATGTGTTTCGTTCGGGCATGAAATACGGATTAGCGAGTGCGGTATGTAGCACCGATGTTATCACACCAAAGGATAGGAGGTCGTGGTTGAGACATACCCAACTCTCAAGCAAAGATCGCACCCAAATAATCTCTGCAGTAGCATTAGCTACGACCTTGTACTCGACTTCAAGATTACTACGTGACACAAGAGCTTTGTTTCGAGCACTCCAGCGATCAAGTTAGAGCCAAAGAACACAAAGATAGCCCCGTGGATCGCTTTGTCATCTGGCCGCCCGATCGCATCGAGTAGGCCGAAGAACCCGAGAAGAAGGCGGCCGAATATGCATCCCAAAAGACAACGTGAATTGGACATAACGAGGATGCGCTTAATACCGCCCAATGAGTGTCGCGAGGAGCTCAAGATCTTGACAAACCCTGCTGACAAAGATAAGAAATATCCGCAGCGTAATCGCAATCTTGAAGGCCACCAACAATACTCAGTACTCAGTAGCATCGGTCAAGATGCGAAGTGCACCATCAACAATGATGAGCTTCTCGGTAGATGACATGGGTGTGGTAGTTGGTTTGCACTTAAGCATCATTTCATTGCAACAAATCCAATGAGTACTTCTTTTGTGTCGAACAAGACCATCGGTAGAGAGAACCTCCACCCCAAGAAAGTAGTGAAGCTTCCCAAGATCTTTGTGACAGAAAGGCAAAGCACCAAGAGAGCGAACAAGAGCATCAAGAACATCCGAGAGGAACCGACCGAATAATGTCATCCACATAGACCAAAAGATACATAGTGACATCGATTTACGAAGAAGAAATAATGAGGAGTCGAGATCGACGACACAAACCCATGAGCACGAAGAGTCGATGCAAGACGAGCATGCGTGCACGAGGAGCTTGCTTGAGCCATAAAGCGCTTTGGTGAGACGGCAGATGTGATCAGGATGATCAGGATCAGAGAAACCAGGCGGCTGTCGCATATAAACCTCTTCCTCCAAGAACCCATGAAG
Organism: Aegilops speltoides; assembly: GCA_021437245.1. Lineage (NCBI taxonomy): Eukaryota > Viridiplantae > Streptophyta > Magnoliopsida > Poales > Poaceae > Aegilops > Aegilops speltoides. The sequence goes on along the minus strand of CM038147.1, from coordinate 494,014,335 downwards.
AAAGGCATTCTGTACATCAAGTTGATGAAGAGACCAACCGCGAAAGTGACAAAGAAGAGAAAGAAGAAGCTCGATGGTGGTAGGCTTGACAACGGATTTGTAAGTGTCCTCATAATCAAGACCATAGCGCCGCCAAAACCTCTGGCAACAAGGCGCGCTTTATAACGCTCAATAGATCCATCCGAGTGCTTCTTGACTTTAAAAACCCACTTGCAGTCAATAACATTAACCCGTGGTGGGGGAGGAACTAGGGTCCATGTCTCGTTGCGAAGAAGAGCGTGGTACTCCTGCTCCATAGCCTCTCGCCAATGAGGAACACGCATGGCGACTGACTGAAGGGGCTCGAAGTCGGATCCGCAACAGCAGCAGCCAGACATGCTGCCAACCAAGCAACAGTACCATCCGTACGCTCCTTTGGTCGAAAAATACCACTGCGACTGCGTGTATGTGGACGTAACACAGGAGCCGTGAGGGTCGAAGAGGCAGCCGGCGAAGGGCTGGGCGACGATGGAACCAAGTCCTCTGTCGTCGTAGCCGGCTGAGTGGATCCAGAACCCGCCAGTGGACTACCCAGCAGATGCACGGGCGAGGCAGACCGAGCCACGGGCGAGGCCGGCGTAGCGGGCCGATCGGCTGGAGACACAAAGCAGGCGGCAGAAGGGCCGATCCGGAGATGCTGGCGAGGCGGCGAAGGGCCGATCCGGAGATGCGGGCGAGGCCGGCGAAGCGGGCCGATCCACTGGAGACGTGGGCGAGGCCGCTGGTGACGCGGGCGAGGCCGGCGTAGTGGGCCGAGCCGAGGAGGAAACAGGCGCTCGAGGCCGATCAGAGGACGAGGCCGAGACTGCAGCTGCGTCCACCGAGCGTGCATGGGCGCACGGATCGAGGCCATGCAACGTCGCTGCATGATCGACATGCACAGCAGAGGGCGGCGGCGATGATGATGGGGAGTCCTCCAAAAGCTCCAAACGAGCCCCACGTCCGGTTCCTGCACCATGGTTAGGCAATAACACAGGAGAGTATGCAACATCATCAAATTGGTCAGAGGCAGGAGAGGATGAATGCATGGACGGAGGAGCATCTGTGGACACAGGTAGATTGGCAAAAGGGAAGACATGCTCATCAAACACCACATCCCGAGATATGTAAACACGATTAGTGGGAACATGAAGACATTTGTAACCTTTATGAAGGGAACTATAGCCAAGAAAGACACACTTTTTGGACCTAAATTCCAGCTTGCGTTTATTATAAGGGCGAAGATGCGGCCAGCAAGCACACCCAAAAACTTTAAAGAAAGTATAATCGGGTTGTTCATTAAGGAGAAGTTCAAGTGGAGTCTTCATGTTGAGAACACGTGTGGGAGTACGGTTAATAAGAAAACAAGCAGTGGTAAAAGCATCACTCCAAAACCGGAAAGGAACGGATGCATGAGCCAAAAGAGTGAGACCAGTCTCAACAATATGGCGATGCTTACGCTCGACAGAGCCATTCTGCTGATGAGTATGTGGACATGCTAAACGATGAGCGATCCCAAGCGACTGAAAGAAGGAGGTGAGGTTGCGATACTCGCCACCCCAGTCCGACTGAACATGAACAATTTTATGCTTGAGAAGACGTTCAACATGTTTTTGAAACCGAGCGACAATATCAAACGATCGATTTACGCTTAATAAGATAGAGCCAAGTAAAACGATCAGAAGCATCAACAAAACTAATATAATAGTTATGACCATCGACGAAGTTTGGGCAGGCCCCATACATCCGAAAAAACAAGTTCTAAAGGGTGTTTCACCTCACGAGTAGACTCAAAAGGAAGTTGATGACTCTTCCCTGGCCGACAAGCATCACACTTCGCTACATCATTATTGCTAGTGACACTAGGAAGCTCATGACGACGCAAAACATGACGAACGATAGGTGTGGCGGGATGACCAAGACGAGCATGCCCTTTGTGACGACGAGACGCGAACTCCATCGAAAACCCGAGAGACTCCGGGATGCTCCAGACGGTAAAGACCACGGTAGAGACGCCCACTAAGCGTAACGGCCCTCGTGTCCCGATCCTTAATAAAAAGATCAAACGGGTGAAATTCACAAAACACATTATTGTCATAAGTGAGTTTAGGAACAGAAAGGAGATTACGCGTGACAGATGGTACTCTAAGAACATCACGTAGCTGAAGCCTCCTAGTAGCATGACTAGTGAGAAGGGATGCTTGACCAATATGGGAGATGTGCATACCTGCTCCGTTGGCGGTGTGAATCTTATCGGAACCATGATAGGGCTCGCGAGGGTGAAGCTTCCCCATCTCATTCGTCAGATGCTCCGTCGCACCAGAATCCATGTACCAGTGCGGATCAACGGAGTAGGACTGAGTATGGTCCTGAGGCTTCTGCGGTGCCGGACGATCAGCCATAGCCGCCTGACGCGCAGTGTTGCGCGTATCCTTGCCATCATTGCCGAGACCAAAAACTCTTAAAGCAGCGATGACACTTGGAGGCCCAATGTCCATCAAGACCGCAGAGCTGGCAGACCCGCCGGCCCCCATCACCTGGAAGCGTCAGAGTGGGGGTGGACGATGCCGGAGGAAGCGGCGCGGACCCCTTGCTCGAGGCGGAGGACGGGGCGCCACCGGAGGGGCGACCACCTCGATAGGCCGCGTTGGCAGTGGAGGAACCACGGCTGCGGTTGGCACGGCGGCTCAACGCGCTTTCGATGAAGAAGCGAGAATAGAGCTCGTGCGCCATCATGGGGGTCGTGTTGCCGCGCTCATTGACAATCTCAACTAGGCCATCATATTCTTCGTCGAGGCCGTTGACAATGAAGGAGTTAAACTCAGAATCAATAAGCGGCTGTCCAACGGATGCCAATGTGTCAGCCAGAGCCTTGACCTTGTTGTAGAACTCCGTCGCCGTGGAATCAAGCTTTTCACAGGCGCCAAGCTCGCGACGAAGAGCACTGACCCGGGCTTGCGACTGGGACGCAAAGGAGCGCTCCAGGATGGTCCAAGCCTCATGGGAGGTCTTCGCGAAGACGACGAGCCCAGCAACCGCCGGAGTGAGCGAGCCCTGGATGGAGGAGAGGTTCGCCTGGTCCTGCCCCGTCCAGACACGGTGTGCCGGGTTGTAAACCGGGCCGTTCACACTGTCCACCAACGCAGGAGGGCAAGGAAAAGTGCCGTCGACGTAGCCAAGCAAGTAGTGGCTCCCAAGGAGCGGAAGAACCTGAGCACGCCAGAAGATATAATTGTCGGACGAGAGCTTGACGGTGATGAGGTTGCCGAAGTGGAACGGTGGAGGCAACGATCCCGTGGAGGCACCTGCCGGGGGCGCGTACGCCATGGGAGCAGGGGCAGACGACGCGGGCGGGACGACGGGATTGGAACCCGCAGGCGGCGGCGAATATGGCCCGTAGAGGGAGGCCACCGGCGCGGCCGGGGTAAATCCCGCCTGGGGCGCGGTCGGCATGAGGCCCGCCGTGACTGCCGACGAGGTGGCCTCGGGCGCGAAGGCCAGAGGTGTGATTCCGCCGGACGACGGGGCGGATGACGAGGCGCTCGACGGATGGACCGTCAGCGCGAGCCCCGGCGATGTCGGGGTGTTGGAGAAAAACGAGCCAACGCCTGGTCCCGAAGCTGCCGCAGCGTCGTGGCCGAAGTCGAAGCGGGCGAGAGGAGGGCGGCGAGCGAGGCCGGGAGGAACCCGGCAGAGGTGGAGCTGGATGCGGCGGCACCTGACATGGCGGCGGCGGCGCGATCTGGTGTGCGGCGGCGGCGCGATGGAGGGCTTGGCGCGGGTTAGGGTTTTGCGGAAGCGTGGATCGCAATTAGGTCTAATACCATGTAAGACAATGATTTGGGGGAAACCAGCACAACCCTCTAGGGGTGGCTTATCTCATATATATATATAGGTGTGATACAATAGGTACAGGTATACGAATACAAATACAGAAGCTATACATAGTCTAACAAACAGGCTCAACATTCTCGGCATGGCAAAGCCCGACGATGACCACTGGACGGTTTTAGAGTTCCGCAATCCGCTGCGGACGGCTTCCTCAATGGTCGCAGGACGGTTCTACTGTGTCACCATTGACGGCGTCATGGTGCTGGAGGATCAGCCGCCACGCCTGGAGCTGGCTGCAAGGCTGCCTGTGCCGGTTTCCCCGACGTCAGATACCGTGCACCTGATGGACAGCGCCGGAGAGCTGACGCTGGTGCACCGCAGGTTCTCGCGACGCCATGACAACAACAATGACGTGGCCAAGAGGAGGTACGACGTGTATCGACTGGATCCGGGCGCCGGGACTTTGCGCCGAGTCAACAGCTTTGGCGGCGGCGGACATGCCTTGTTCATCGGCATGTACTGCTCTCTCTCGGTGCCTACCAAGATCTTCCCTTCTGGCTCCGTTAGAGGCGACACCGTCTACCTGAGCTTCGACATTGCAGAGAGGAACAAAACTGAGGGCTACCATCTTGCAGACAGAAGCGCCATTAGTAGCGACAGCCTGAAATCCCGCACGGTGCCGCAGCCGCATAATCTTGTTGACTGTCTCTCCTTGTGCAGTACTGGCCGGATCTGGTGTCATTTTGAAAAACATCTTGTCAGTCATTGTAGTAGATGATAGTGCTCATCTTTTTCATTTGTGGCAGGATAATGGGAAGCAAAATGTATGCGTGGTTGATCAATCCGTGGCTTTGGTTAAAAACAAAACCAAGTGGTACTCTGTGGCTTCGAACCATGGGAAGTCATCTTGTAAGTGGTGCTCTGCTCCTACTCGCTCTTTGAACCCTGGAAGTACAATTGTGCTCTTTGAATCACATTTCCCATTCATTCCTTTATGTGAGATTGATATGTACGATTGCACTGCCACCGTTCTAAGCTATATACAATCCAGTTAGTTAGGAACCAAATTAATTTTTCAGAGGAAAGGGGGAAAAAGCCGATCCTAACTGATTCATGTCTTACAAAAATTATATAGTGCGCTACAAGCTGTTACTTTGTTGATCAACCAAATTATTTTTGCTGTTAACTCTTCAGTTCTCCTAGACTAGGTATTCCAATAGTTGCATGCTTACTAATAATGAATTTAGGGGGGGGGGGGGTATGTGCCTGACCTGCCCTGTCTTGAAATGAAACTCCGCAAAGAAACCATTCCAAACCAAATAACTAGAGTTGTACATAACCAAGGCAGCAGGGAAAAATTGCTACTACCTCCGATCCAAAATAAGTGTTGTGGTTTTAGTTCAAATTTGAATTAAAACCACGACACTTATTTTGGAACGGAGGGAGTATTTAGATAAGGGACAACACAAGATTGTTTAGATTACATAACAGCCTATTCGGCGCAGGTATAAAAGCCAGAATTCATGGCACAAGCGCCTTATTGCATAAATAAATACGTATTAGCTTGTTGGTTTATTTGGTTGATGTTTTTGGTTGAAAACTTGAGTAAAGCTAGCAGCAGTTAGAGCATCTCCAACCGCCGCGCTATAGCGCGCAGCAAAAAAACCTGTTTAAGCAGCAGGCTATGCATGTTTTCTTGGCCTTTACTGGCTGGCTCAACAAACAGCGCCATAATGCAGCATACAGGCAGACATTTTGCATATATGGATATATGGATATTTTGGACAAAAATAAACATGTAAAAATTTGACACAAACAAGTTGATGAATAAAAGTTCATGCCCACAAGTTCATCAAAATCATGCCCACAAGTTCATCCAACCAAGTTCAAATGCAAACTAAAAGTTCAAGACATGAAGACACATCAATCTTCATCTTCCTCTTCTTCGTCTTCGTCCTCATCTTCGAAGACGGCTCTTCCGCTCAAGATGAACCTTCCTCCCTATCCTCATCACGCACCGCATCACGCACCGCATCATGTGAAGCTCCGACGGTGTTGGCAAGATCTTCAACGGCATCTTCATGAGAATGTGTGTGAGAAGCCATGGCGGCCGGAGGTGCACCCATACCTCCCATGAGAGAAGCAAAACTCATGCCTCCCATGGCGGCCATAGCATCGGAGGGTGCTCCAAAGCCACTCATGCCTCCCATGGCGGTCGGAGGTGCACCCATGCCTCCCATGGCGGCCATAGCGTCGGAAGGTGCTCCAAAGCCACCCATGCCTCCCATGGCGGCCGGAGGTGCACCCATGCCTCCCATGCCTCCAAAGCCACCAATGCCTCCCATGGCGCCGAGGCCACCGCCACCCATGGCGCCGAGGCCACCGCCTCCCATGGCGCCGAGGCCACCCATGCCTCCCATGGCGCCGAGGCCACCGCCTCCCATGGCGCCGAAGCCACCCATGCCTCCCATGGCGCCGAGGCCATCGCCACCCATTGCACGAACCAAGGCTCTTTTTCGGATCAAGACTTCTTGTTGGGCAAGATTGACATACTCCTTTTGCGCCGCATTGAGGTTAGATGTGTCCATGAAGAACAAGTGCTTCTCCCATTCCAACAACTTAGCTCGCTCCTCGTTGCTCACTTTCCTCTCCTCCAAAGTCACCTTTCTCTCCTCGGCCGCCACCCTCCTCTCCTCGGCCGCCAACCTCCTCTCCTCGGCCACGGCATCTTGGGTCCTTGCCATCTTCCTCACCTCATTTGCTTCGGCCCTTGCCTTCACAATAGCTTCCATAGCATTTTTGAGCTCATCATCTCCTTTCTTCTTCTTCTTGTCGGTTTTGTCTTTCTTGCACCCATCCGGTCGTTTTGGCTTCGAGTATGAAACCGAGTTGGGTGTGGGGCTTCTCTTGCCGTCATCACTTGATGCATCATCCTCCTCATCATCATCATCCATCTCAATTGCTCGCTTCCGTTTGTTGCTCAAATGCAAATCCTCCAAACCATCACGCTTCTTCCATTTCTCATCATCCTTTAACAGTTCATAGCAATGAGGCAAGGTAAAGATCCGGCCTTTCTTGATCTTCCCCTTCTTGGTTGTCCTTGTCTCATTTTTGAACAAGTTTTGTGCAATGTTGAACTACAAGAAAAACAAAACAAGTTAGCACTTGATCACCAAAAACAAGTATGATGAACATATATGAGATGCCACTTACTCGATCATCCTCATTTGTGCCACTTGGGTTAATCTTGTCCACCGACTTTTTTGCTGCCGCCCACTTTTGACAATCCGAGTTGATTGTTGACCATCGGGACGAAGTGATCTCTCGAGCGGTAAATTCCACTCTTGTTGTGAGCATTATAGTATTCATCATTCGCCCCAATCGCGTCTCTACTTTGATCACCTCCAATGGATGGATCCTTGGAGACATGCAAATAAGTGTTGCATAGTAACTTGTCATCGGTGGTGGAGTAATTGCCGCTCTTCCTCTCGGCGCCTCGACAATTCCCTCACCCTCCTCGTCCACCTCAAACTCATGGTCTTGAAATGGATGTCATTGGTTTGAGACCAATGCTAATTGTTGGACCCAACACCCATAGTGGACATGTATGCATCATCGTTGAGACTCCAATTTTTTGAACAATGCAAATAAGCTATCTATATGTAAAATGATGATGCATTGAAAAATAAGAAGAAAAAATACTTGGAAATTTTTTCACCTTGGGGGCATTTCGTCGAACACTTAGTGCGCGTCGTGGCCGGCTCAACGAGTGAGCTCGCCGGCGCCTTGTAGCCGCCCATGCCGCCGAACGCCGCCGCAAGCTTTTTTCCCTCGCCATGCCGGAGCCGTCCGCCGCCTTGTTCTTCTTTGCGGATGTTTTGCCCTTCTTCGTCCGCGCGCATTGGGTACTTTCTTTGTGGTGCGGCGGCGGCGGCACGGATAAGCGCCGGCGACGCCACCGGCGCCCGGCGCCGTAGTCATCATGGCGGCAAGAAGAGGTGCGCGGCGAGGCCGACGCCTTCGCGGAGCTCCATGGCGGCGCGACGCCTTCGCTTCGCCGCTAGGGTTTTCGGCGGCGGCGGCGCGGCGGCTGCGGGTCGCGGATGTCTGTGAGGAGCGGGCGCCGTGTGCGGCGTCCATGGCGGGGCGGCGCGGCGCGCTTGCGCGTCGGGCGTGGGACAAGAGAGAGGCGAGAGTAGCGGCGCTTCGAGTGTGCTGCACACAGATTGGCGCCCAAATACACCGCAGCAGATAAATGGTTTTGACCGCTACCAACCCGATATCAAGCGCCGTTTTCTTGCGCCATTGAGCGAAGCCGCCAGCAGAAGCGCAGCGCTAAAATGGCATTTTTTTGCAGCGCGGCGCTCGTTTAGTGCGGCTGTTGGAGATGCTCTTAGTAAGCACTAAAAATAACATAATCATCACAACTGAAATGACAGTGGTGGCTAGCATTCACTTGCTGAAAATCATCAAAATTCAGAATTAATGCGTATTCATTAGAAGTTAGAACAAAAGGCAATACAATTTCAATCAACCATAACGGAATACAGAATCCCACGCAGTGAAAACCTGCAAGTTCTGTTTCGCATCAACCAAACAAGTAAGAAAATGAACTTATCAACTAAATCTCTGTCTAACACATGCAAACTGAAATAGAGTTCTGCGTTCCTTCACTGCGTCTCTGAACGAACCGCCCAAGATGAAACGACGGTCGACACTCACTGAATTCCCCGAGCATAGATAGGGCGCTGTTAGTCCACAATGGGGAAGTATGATCAAGCAATGCTTCAGTTATTGCTAACAAATCTCCGGTTTTTCTCCTACACGTGCGGATCTGGTGTCTTCTCCTGCGCCACCTCCTTGTCGGAACGAAGCCATTTTTTCGTGAGCATGTAGCCCGCCACGCAAGCCCCCGTAAGCCCCAGGTAATCGTTGGCCAGCTTCGAAAACCGCTTCGAGCGCCTGCAACAACGAAATACATATCAGCAGTCGTCACAAAGAAGGGAAGGAGATCAGCCGGCGATCGAGCGTATCCATTGCTTGGTCGAGGGGCACGCACGTACCAGAGCGGGTCGTTGGGCCTGGGCTTGATCTGCACGGCGAGCTGCTGCTCCTATACACTCTGTCTCTGAGGCCCAAACTGAAAGCCAGTAGTGTCAACCAAGAGCAGTGAACCGCACGTTAATACGTTCCTGGACGGCGGATAGACTGCAGAAAAGAGGCTGGGGTATTGTGGCCTTTTCACCCGTGCAAGAGGCCAACGAGACAGCCGTTGCCTATTCTACAAATGCCGGCTCACAGTGTTTGGAGGATGGTCAAGGATGTTGAGAATTAGCACACAAATGCACTTGTGGTTAACTGAAAACTGCAGCGGAAACAAGTAATCTCAGCACCACATCATGTACTAATTCAAGGATCGTTGCTTAGCACGGAAGGAAACATATGCAGCAGCATAATGGAGGCAGAAAATGTTACTCGGCAGGCAAGACACTCCTCAGCCTAGTGTCTTGTGGTAGGAGTATGTTTTCCTGACAGCATCAAGCATCAACAAAGAGACACCAGATTTTTACGTGGAAAACCCCCCAACTTGAGGGGAAAAACCACGGGCCGAAGCCACCCAAATCCTCTTCCACTATTATCAAACGTGGGATACAACAAGTTCTTCTCTAGACAGCACTAGAGGATCTCATACATCAAGATTTCTGAATCTTGGATGAACACAACAGGATTTGGAGCTCAAAAACTAGGGATTGGAACAATCTCACCAAGGATGGTGGAACCGAAGCTTGAAGGAGACAAGGTAGTGGATCTGGACCATCACAACCTTGGGGAGGAGCTCCCTTGCTTCTTCCTTCAATCTTCTTCTTCTTCTTCCCTTGCTCTCTTGGTTTTCTCTCTTCTTCTCGCTTGGAGGATGAACTGATTTTCGTCACTCTTGGTGGTGGCTGCTGGATGGAGGGTAAAGCATCCCCATCCACTCATGTGCAAAGTCCAAAATGACCCTAGGTCATAACCCTAATGGGTAGTGGGCTTTTGCACCTCTTTGGGCTGCCTAAAAGGCCTCAAATGGTCATCTCCTCACAGCCCACATGAGGAGGATATCCCAACAAATCTCCCCCTCCGACTCATGAGGGGGGCAGCGCCATGCCCGCTACCTTGCAACATGCTTGTAGCTTCTCATTTGGTAATATCTTTGTCATCATATCCAACCATTGTCGCCTCAGATGGATCTTCTCTAGTTTCAAAGAACTTGGAACTCACAACATCTCGAATCCAATGGTACCTCACATCAATGTGCTTGGTTCGAGAGTGATAGCTTGAATTCTTGGCAAGATGAATAGCACTGTTGTCACAAAATAGAACATACTTCTCTTGCTTCATGCCGAGCTCTTGCAAGAAGTTCTTCATCCACAAAACTTCCTTGCCAAGATCAAGCTGCTGCAATGTACTCAGCTTCAGTAGTTGATGTAGAAACACATTTCGCAATCTTGATTGCCATGACACCGCCTCCCCTGCATAAGTCATCGGTATCCGGATGTGGACTTCCTACGATCCTTGTCACTGCATAATCAGATCTCAGATAGCCTCGCAATACTGGGATCACCACTTCCAAAGCATAGACAAGATGTAGGAGTACCCTTGAGATACCGAGAATCCACTTCCTTCGCTTCGATGAGCTTTACTGGATTTGTCATGAACCGCTAACAACTCCAAGCTGCATAGGCAATGTCGGGCCTAGTGCATACCATGGCATACATCAAACCGCCCACAGCAGATTGGTAAGGTACTTTCCTCATTTCTTCTTTCTCCTTCTTGCTTGTAGGACATTGTTTAGAATTCAGTTTGTGATGGCACATCAAGCGGAGAGATAACAGATTTTGCATCTTTCATATTGAACCTTTCAAGTACCTTCTCAATGTATCTTTCTGTGAGAGCCAAAGCAGCTTCTTTGATCTATCACGGAGATCTTCATGCCAAGTATTTGCTTAGCTGGTCCTAAATCCTTCATGGCAAATGATTTACTCAATGCCTTCTTGAGGAGAGCAATCCTCTTTGTGCCATTTCCAACAATCAAGCATATCATCAACATACAACAAGAGAATAATGAAGTCACCCTCGGCGTACCTCTTCATAAAGACACAATGGTCGGGTTGTGCTTTATGGTAACCAAGCCAGTCATAAAAGACTCAAACTTCTTGTACCATCGCCGAGGAGCTTGCTTCAAGCCATACAAGCTCTTCTTCAATTTGCAAACTAAGTGCTCCTTGCTCGCAACCATGAATCCTCTGGCTGCTCCATGTATATCTCCTCCTCTAGGTCACCATGCAAGAAAGCTGTCTTCACATCAAGTTGTTCAATTTCCAAGTCCATGGTGGCAGCCATGCCAAGCACAACTCGGATCGAAGACATCTTGACCATTGGAGAGAATATCTCACTATAATCAATGCCCTTTTTACGATGAATCCTTTCACAACCAATCGGCCTTGTACCTTGGATGGGAGGTGTTTTCTTGATCTTCACTCAGACACCCACTTGTTCTTGAGTGCTTTCTTGCCCTTTGGCGGTTTCACCAACTCAAAAGTATCATTCTCATACAAGGAATTCATCTCATCTCGCATGGCTTCCGACCATTCTTCTTTGTTCTATCGGACATTGCCTCCTCATAGCATGAGGGCTCACTGCATCCATCATCAACACATATTGATGTGGTGGATACTTAGAAGAAGGAATGCGACCTCTTTCACTTCTTCTTTCTTTGCCTTTGGTGGTGAATCGGTGGATTTTCGTTGGCATCATCATTACCAACTTCATCATCATCATCACTTGATGGCTGCTCGCCACTTTGACTTGTCTTGCCTTGATCAGTTGCATCTCCACTGTCTTGGTGTCATCATCTCCCCATGATTGTCATGCACGAGAGGAGGACGGATTGGATCCATGTCAACTTTGAGGTGTGTTGGTCATTGGCTTCTCTGGTTTTCCAATATCTTTTATTGTTTCATCTTCAATGAACACCACATCTCGGCTTCTCACAATCTTTCTATTGGCTGGATCCCACAACCTGTAGCCAAACTCTTCACTTGGTTGGTGAGGTAGATGCACCGCTTTGTCTTGCTATCAAGCTTGGATCTCTCGTCCCTTGGAACATGTACAAATGCCCGCGCACCAAAGACCTTCAAGTGCTTGTATGATACCTCCTTCCCTGACCAAACTCTCGAGGAATATCACCGCAAGAGGAACTGATGGAGATAGGTTAACCACATACATAGCATTCATCAAGGCTTCACCCAAAATGAATTAGGTAAATGAGCATGAGAGAGCATAGCTGTGACCTCTCTGTGAGTGTCCTGTTCATTCTCTCTGCAAGACCATTGAGTGGGGTGTCTTTGGTGGACTCTTCTCAAGCCTGATGCCAACATTTCGCAATACCTTTCAAAAGGACCTCTGATTCACCACCATTGTGCGATCTCACGACTTCAATTTCCTGCCGTTTCTCTTTCAACTTTGGCATGGAACTCCTTGAAGGCTTCAAACGCTTGGTATTTGTGTTTCAAAGACATACACAAAAACCTTTCGGAATGGTCATCAATAAAAGTCACAAAGTATAATGCTCCACCATGAGATTTTTCCGTCATGGAGCAAACGTCAGTGTGCACAATATCAAAAACATTATCTGCACGATGTGGAGAGAGTGTACGAAATGCAGCTCTGTGTTGTTTGCCAGCAAAACAATGTGCATGTGGTTTCAAGGATATACCTTTCAACTCGTGGAGGTACTCCATGCGAGCAAGAGCATGCATGCCCTTCTCACTCATATGCCCAAGCCTCTTGTGCCACAATTCAACCGAAGTGTCCTTTTCCGCAACATTCAACACCTCATTGCACAACTTGGTTTTAGTCACATAGAGATTACCTTGCTTACTTCCTCGAGCCACAATCAAAGAGCCTTTGGTGAGCTTCCACTTTCCTTCACCAAAATAGCTAGGATGTTTGATATCATCAAGCTTGCCCATCGACAACAAATTCAGCCTTATGTCGGGAACATGCCTCACATCATCGAGCACCAATCGCAACTTTGTGTTCGTTTCAATGCATATAGAGCCCTTGCCAACAATTGTCGACGAACCACTATTTCCCATCCTCACTTGGCCAAGAACACCACTAGTGTAAGATGTGAAATACTCCTTGTGTGATGTGATGTGGAAGGGCGACTGAATCCACAACCCAACTCATGGCATCATCACGAACGGCACTATAGCAATCTTCATCTTCAATGACTAGATAGTCCTCATCTGTTGCGGTCATGGCTGAACCGCTCTCACCTTTTGCTCGGTTTTCTTTGTGAGTTTCCCTCCGCAAGCTCTCTCTTGTACTTCACCGACTCGCTCTTTATGTGTCCCGGATTGCCACAATGAAAGCAAGTGATATCTTTTCTATGTTTTGACTTTGATCTCCCCTGGATTTGCTTTTGCCTTGCTGAAATCTTGTATTGCTGCGTCCACGGTTCTCATTCTTCCCATGGGTTTCAGCCACATACGCATCGAAGAAGAGGCATCACCCTTTTCCTTCTTTCGGCTTCTTCATTCAAAGATCTTGTTCTTCACCATCTCCAAAGTCGACTTCCCATCCGAGCTGAATTGCTAAGTGACACAACAAGCGTGTTCCAACTATCGGGCATGGAACTCAAAGAAGAACAATGCTTGCACCTCATCCTCAAAGTTGATCTTCATGGTGAAAGTTGATTTATATGGCATTGGAAGACATTCAAGTGCTCAATCACACTTGTGCCATCTCGGTACTCAAGCTTTGCAAGTCTTTTGATACCGAGGCCTTATTCATTGATGTCTTCCTCTCATACATGGACTCTAACTTCGCCACATCTCATATGCATTTACGTCATTTGCAACATGGTGGAAAATATTGTGGTTGATGTACAACCGAATCATACCCTCGCCTTTCTATGCAACACTCTCCATTCTTCTTCCGTGACACCCGTGGGTATCTTGTCTTTCACAATTGGCTCATACAAATCCTTGCAATAAAGGATGTCTTCCATCATGGGCTTCCATAATGAGTAATTGGAGGAATCAAGTTTTATCATGCCACTTGTACTAGCGCTTTCGTCCAAAGCCATTGTGAACAGCTCTTCCAGCAACAATCAAGCAACTGGGATTTGCAACCTTCTAAGCAACCAAGGCTCTGATGCCACTCTGTTGAGAATTAGCACACAAATGCACTTGTGGTTAACTGAAAACTGCAGCGGAAACAAGTAATCTCAGCACCACATCATGTACTAATTCAAGGATCGTTGCTTAGCACGGAAGGAAACATATGCAGAAGATATATGGAGGCGAAAAATGTTACTCGGCAGGCAAGACACTCCTCGGCCTAGTGTCTTGTGGTAGGAGTAAGTTTTCTGACAGCATCAAGCATCAACAAAGAGACACCAGATTTTTACGTGGAAAACCCCCAACTTGAGGGAAAACCACAGGCGAAGCCACCCAAATCCTCTTCCACTATTATCAAGCGTGGGATACAACAAGTTCTTCTCTAGACAGCACTAGAGGATCTCATACATCAAGATTTCTGAATCTTGGATGAACACAACAGATTTGGAGCTCAAGAACTAGGATTGGAACAATCTCACCAAGGATGGTGGAACCGAAGCTTGAAGGAGACAAGGTAGTGGATCTGGACCATCACAACCTTGGGGAGGAGCTCCCTTGCTTCTTCCTTCAATCTTCTTCTTCTTCTTCCCTTGCTCTCTTGGTTTTCTCTCTTCTTCTCGCTTGGAGGATGAACTGATTTTCGTCACTCTTGGTGGTGGCTGCTGGATGGAGGGTAAAGCATCCCCATCCACTCATGTGCAAAGTCCAAAATGACCCTAGGTCATAACCCTAATGGGTAGTGGGCTTTTGCACCTCTTTGGGCTGCCTAAAAGGCCTCAAATGGTCATCTCCTCACAGCCCACATGAGGAGGATATCCCAACAAAGGATTGGCCGGTGCTCGAAGCGCTTGAGATCAGCCGATAGGAGGGCGAGCACAACGTCAAGAGGTGGTGGACCGGCATGCCCCGGCTAAATACCCGCAAATCAGGAGGTGATTGCTTCTCTCATCATGCTTATCTGTTGGAACATCGGAAACAAGAGAAACGTTAGAGTTTTCAGAAAGAAACCGACGACGTCTTTTCTCATCCCGAAACGTATTCCAGATGAGACCGAGCTATGTGTCACCGCGGGGGCTACGCACTTGAGCAAGATCATGCCGCAAGAGTAATTCCGTATGTAAGTTTACTTTGATTTGTTGGGATATTTTGTGGAACCGGTATTACGTACCATAAACTCCTTAGTTAACTGATGAGGCAAGCCTTTTGCCTAAGTTTGAAAAAAATACTGCTCGATCCACTCTCTGAGGTACAAATTGGAAGTCAGTGGTGTCAACCAAGAGCAACGAGCCGCACAAATAATACGTAGCAGGCCAACAAGATTCCATTCCGAGATAAATAAAGTAACGAGGTCAACAGGATAACAGTATTCAAGATCTGGTAAGCCATTACACTATCAGCGACCGACAACACTATTCAAGAGGAGATCTGCAAAGGAGTCGAGCCTTTGCAGTTCCCACGCTGTTGCATCGCTTCTGAACCCATTGACTATGATGATTTATCATCAGGTACCACCACGCAGCCTAGTAGTACACTAAGTAGCATCTGGTTATGTTAATTTACTGTCACTGGCAGCATCATTTTTGCACGGCGGCAAACATTCTTGGGAAGCCGCCATAAGAATACGCCCGTCAATGTTAACACCAAGGCACACCGCGCTTTGATGGTCCACGTGCTGCCTTGCTGTCGATCCCCGGTGCAAAGATTCTGGCCGAGTGGTATTTTACGCCGCTCTAGATTAATCAATGCTGTTGATGCGTATAGTACGCTTGCTTTTCTTGATCTGCTATTCTAGTAGATGGCTTAAACTAAACTGACAGTGGGAGATGTCTATCCTTTAGGTGCTTCTTGTCGGGCTTTGCTTCAAGGCTATTGATAATAGCATACTAGAGTTGTTTCACTCTGGGGGCTAGATTGAGCAGATGCGATTAGGTTCGTAGTATGTTTGAGAAAAGATTGCGAATTTTTAAAGAAAAAAGTAGCTACATCAGGTGGAGGTGCTAAATTCTCTTGATTCATGATTGGTCTTCATTTCTGGGAGTAGTTTTATTTAGTTAGATCTTTGGAGAGATTTGACTTCACCTACTATTAACTAGTACTTTGTTTTATAAACTACTTTTGCTTCAAAAACTGTAAACTCTTTTTGAGGGGCAACATTATCTTTTATTTCGAGGATAGAGATGCAGCATTGAACCTCAGCCCTATTGACAGAGTAAAATTAAGGATTTGGATACAATTAATCTAGTGTCTTGATAGTTAGCAAAAAAAATCACAATTGTGTGTTCATAAAAGATACAAAAAAAATAGGCCTGTAATATATTGGGCACAAACTTGCTATTGCGGTATTCATGATAAAAATATGACAATTTATGGCATGCATAAAAAAATAGTTACTGTAGTATGTACCCCCGCGCCCATTATGATTTGCTTTTCAACTCTGATTGTGGTTTTGGTATCAGTTATATGTCGAAATCTCTATCCCAGTCGCCATGTGACTTAACAACAAGCTGGAGATAATAAAAAGTCTATCTAGTTCAAATCTGTATGGAGATGTATAGGCATATGAGGGGACCTAGCAAGGTCCACACATTGTTCAGAAGTACTCCCTCCGTTCCAAATTACTCGTCGCTGAAATGGATGTATCTAAAACTAAAATACATCTAGATACATCCATACGTGTGACAAGTAATTCGGAACGGAGGGAGTATACGGAAAACTTCCTGTCGTTTGAGGCATAAGCTTTTCTTCTGGCTCTCCTCCATGTTAGGGTCAACACAAGAAACCTACTTCATAGAAAGACGATGCATTTGGATAACTATAATTGTGCCATTTGTGCGGACAACACAGAAGAAACTTTGTTACATCTGTTCTGGAATTTCCCTTTTGCTCTGCAGTGTTGGGACCATACAATTCCACTCAGGAAAAGGGGTATTTCAGTTTGATGACATTCAACTTACTCTACTGCACCTACCACATGATATTGCACTGGACATTGTGAGCATGGGTTGCTGGGGTATATGGTCCATCAGAAATGACAAGATGTTCAAGTCGGCTGCTCCTCACATATCAAGTTGGATTCACTACTTGCAGGAAGCTTTGTGGGTTGCTCAGATCAAAGCAAAACCAACAAAAGCAGAAAAGAATATAAGTTGGGTAGAACAGAACCTATAATCTTTTGATGACCGTGCTTCACAGAACGAATTTTGGTTGAGAGTTTTTTTCTTTATACTTTGTATTTGTACATATGATTTATTAGTGAAAATATTGTAGAACAATTGTTCCACGGTCTATGGTTCAAAAAAAAGTTCAAATCTGTATGCTCTATTTTGCCACGAAAGATACATATATTTGTCAGAAATTTGTATAAAAGGAACAAACTGCAACATAACTACATAAGCATGAGATTCGATCATAAATGCCAAGTGTTCCATATGCGGGCAAGGAGAGGGGATGGATTCCACAGTGTTGTTGAATGTACAAAGGCAAGAGACTTCTGAGCACCTCTTCGGTTGGATAAAATTATAGAGGGAAAATTGCTTCGTGCGAACATGGTCAGACTAGCTACTCCTCGTGGTGCAGTTGGAACAACCGGCTAATGTGGCATTTGTGGAACGACCTTGTACTTGGTGTTGGTCAGGCATTGATGTCCTTCCTATAGAACCCTATGAAGTTATGTGAAGATGTGAATAAAAGAACAGAGGCCTTGAAACAATATTCATATTCCTAGAGTGTTTTTTTTAATGTTAATGACAAGTGATTATGGGATTAATGTTTCTACTAGAGTGTATGGACACGTTTTCAGTCTTGTAGAATGCGAGGAGTGTCGTTGAAGACCCCTTAAGCAAAAAAGGGTAAAAAGAAGACAATGTGTCTAATCTCATACACTAGTTTATTTATGTTTTGAGTCATATGAAAGCATTACTATTAAGAGCCGGATGAAAATCAAGGAGGGGGGACCAATGCTTAAAACACATCCCAAGTTACATGGTAAGTTTTTTTAGCCCAGAACCATAGAACAAAAGTTATGCCTTCTGCGGTATTTTCAGTACTAAATAAACAAAATATTTATGATAAAGTTGCATTAAAAATATCTCAGTTAGGGAGCTACCAATTGCTGTTTTCCCAACATTATGAACAATATTTACAGCGTAGAAGCTGGAATTGTGACTAGATTCATCGTAGATGACTATCAATCCAACTTTTAGGGTCCCTTTGATTCAAAGGTTTTTGATAGGATCTTTGAAGGATTAAAATCCTTAGGAATTTTTCCTACGTTGGTCATTTGATTCATAGGATTGAATCTCGTAGGATTTTTTCCTAGGGATTCATTTGTACTACATTTCACAGGAATTCTAACATCCACTCCAACTTCTTGGAAGAAATCCTTTGTTTTTTCCATGACACAATCAAACAAACTCAAATCCTACAGGAATCCAATGGACATGCCATTCCAATCCTCCGTTTTTCCTATTACTGTGTTTTTGCAATCCTATGAGTCAAAAAGGCCCTTAGTATGTTGCTAATGCTACTCTTCGTGGGATATGAAGGCTGTGAGCTAGCCTCCGTACCCTGAAGTTTGCTCTTCGTATGGTTAAAAAAATTACCCTGAAAAGCCAGCAACTTTGGACTGAAAGAGGACAACAATGTTGGGATGGTAAAATATTTGCATGCGGCTACTTAATCATGCGGATTGATTTTTTTTTCTTGAATTAGGGAACCCACTAGTCGCTTAGGTCACGGAAAGGAAGGTCAGACATTGCAGTTCAAATTGGCCTGGGGGTAGTACTCTCGGGGATATTTATACAAGCGCCTAGTCTTGGCTCGGGGCTCGTTTCCATCATGGCTCCGTCACCGGAGACGTTGACGGCCCTGAGAATCATCATTCTTAATTATCCACATGGAACCACAAGGCCTCCTCCTCACTTCGTTGGGAAGAAATATAAAAGCGTTTGGCACAATGCCGGCACACACGGAGCCGGGTCCAAAGGACGAAACCGACGCAACATGTAGAGCAGAATTCGCAGTTTCGCAGTTTCTCTCAAAAAAAAAAGAATTCGCAGTTTCGCGCTAATGCCAAATGGCTCGGGAATCCACATGTAGCGTCATGAGGCATTGAGGCCGGGCAGCCACATCCGACACTTCCACATGTACGCCTCGTCTCGTGCCAGCAGCGCCGGCCCATCCGTCCATGCATGCCGGCGTCGATGGATCGTCTCTGCGGAGCACTTGAAGGCGACGCAGCGCCGGCCGGACGGGGCGATGGGTGGTGGCGCGGGCGTGTCAGGCGTCCCGTGGCTTTAATTCTAAGCGTATGCTGCCCCTGATAATGTCTCCGCATCGAACCACATTCATTCAATGCCACCTGCCGCTGATAGCCTGATACGTGTACTAGCTTCTTGAGCATGTTTTGGGCGGCACCAAACCCTGATGGCATCGGATTACCCCATACCATAGCTTCATTGCTTTTTTTTTTGATAAAAGAGAGCTACCTCTCCGATTTTCATTACCAGAAATCATCATGTCTTTGCTACATAAAAGAAACAAAGGATAACATCACACCCCAAACTAGATAAACCACCCTATCCCAAATTAATCCCATGGGGATTACGGAAAGAGTGTTCCAAAGTCTAGACCTAAGAATCTAGCCTCGGATCAGCTTTACCCCTATTGAACGGACAGAGGCAGCAAAACAGCGAAATGACCAGAAGGTACACAAGTTTGTGATTACAGGAAACATCTACTAAGTCCAAAGTACCATCATAAAGACTGAGGCGAAGCCAACTTTGAGATTGGAATAGATCCATCGCAGCAGAGTGGGGTATCATCCTTCAATCCGCCCGGTCTTCAGGCGCCACCCGTACGCTGCTTTGAATATCTCCTCCGCCACCTTACCCATAGCTTCATTGCTGAATGCTGACTTGTAACTAGTGTAGATTGGTAGTACGTGCTAGCATGCCACAGCTTTCCTTTGCTGACCTCCGAACAGGGTTCGTCCTTCCCTTTCATCAGTACGATAAACCAGCCTCGCTTTGAAGTAACCGGTGAGATGAACTGGTGATGGTTCTTGGGCGGCAACGCGACCGCCCACATGGTCATGGCCCATGCTAGCAGAGCTCAACTATGCTCCTCTGATGTAATTGCCGGCTTCTAAAACAGTTTTGGGTGGTCCGTTGCATCCCAAAGTGTAGAGGGGCCGTATTGGCCGTATGAAATACGGTGTGTTGTTGCTTCACATTACGTATACGTCAGTGGACCTCGACCCGGACCGTGCAACATCCAAATCCCTTGTGGTGGTGCCCAAGTGAAGGCCGAAAGCGACGGCGTTCCGCTGGCCCGATCAAATCAGCTTTCCGTCCCGTCCCGTCCAAGCCACGACGAGCCAACAGCCAGAACGGGAGTGATTTTCCACGAAGCAAAAGTTGCACTATACGGTGACAGGACCCAAAGCCGACGTATGCCCTCGAGTCGAGGCCCCAACAAAGTCCCACGAAGTCCTCGCTTGATTAACGCCGGTCGCTTCCACGGCCTAAAACGTTGCCATCTTGACGTGCCCTCCGCACTCAGGAGATACTACTAAATATGGCACTGCATGACCAAAAGTGTGCTCCCGACATCAAATTAGCTCGGTGAGCAGTAAAAGTCAAAAAAAATCTTAATTTATTTTGTGACAAAAGTTTCAAGTGCTTGCAAACATTCGTCATGGAATCACATTCATGTAATACGTGGCAAAAAAAAAAAATTCAGTGCTCTGAAATGCTTTTGAAAGTAGCATTTTCATAGTACTGATTTTGTTTATTCACCAGAAAAAGAGTACCATTTTTTTTGCCGCACCTTTTTAGGAATGTTATTCGATGACGGTTTTTTCCAAGCTCAGAAACTTTGTGTCCTCTGCATAATTCCAACTTATTTGTTAAGAGCAAGGTGACCATAAAAAAAGAGCAAGTGCCACGCATCACATACTATTTTTAAAAGAAAACTTCTAATTTATTCATCTTCAATAGCATTATGAAGAACATCAAAAATAATTATAAAAAAATACATCAAGATCCATAGATCATCCAAAGATGACTACAAACACTGAAGTGAGCTGAAGGCGTGCCACCGTCATGGCCCCTCCCTCGGCCGAGCCGGACAAAACTTGTTGTAGCAGTGTTCCCCTACACAAAAGGCCTCGCTTCGATTGATCTTATTTGTACATGCTATGATTTTATTTTTTTATGTGCATGGGCGTGCATGTGTTATATCCTCAATTAACTGGACAACTCTTCTATTATTATATGAAATGACATAGCTCATGTGCTTGCCTCGGCGAGCATGCATTTCGAATAACGACGACAATTCAATGGGATGCGTCACCTCATATTTGCGTCCTTATCTCCGGCGCTATGGCACCCTATCATCGACAAGTGCCACACCTTCTTCATCTTTGTTCCTCATGTGCAAACCCTGATATCAAAACTTCGAGCATAATCATAGGACGTCTATCTATAAGTTTTCTGCAAAAATGACTCGGTGTCAGCCGATCTGACCGAATTGCTGGATTAACATCATCCAACCCTGCCTGCCGGTTCTTCCCCCCAACGCCCCTTCAGATACAACACCGCGGCGAGTCGCGCCCTCTACCTCCTAACAAAGTGACAAGAAATTCAAGCAAGCTCGAAGGCCTTGTATAATGCAAGGTGCTCAGGGGGCTTAAAAAAGCAAACACCATTCCTCTAAGCACCTATGCTTATTTACAGAGGTAAACGCTTAATTAAGCACCTCTCATGTAAAAATAAGCATGGATGCTTAAAAAACTTGGATTTATTTGACTAAGCATCCGTCTATTCACCTTGCAATGCAATGTACAAGGCCTAGGTCAACTTATGCCAAATTGTTACCCGAAAGACTAATGCCATTTTTTTCAACCAACTACTCCCTCCGTTCGGAATTATTTGTCTCGGAAATGGATGTATCTAGAAATCTAGATACATCCATTTTCGAGACAAATAATTCGGAACGGAGGGAGTAATAAACAGAGAAAAATATTACTCATTTCCACATGACCTATTCTTTGCTGCCGCCCGCTACAGTACTTGGGTTACCCCAGAGGCCCAGACCTTTGACTACGTGGAGACCTTTGGGGTCAGACTGCCAGAAATACACACGAAACAGACCCGAGACCCACCGCAACCCCCGGCGGGATCGATTTCCCCTTCAACCTACCAACCCGACCCAACCCAGCCGCGGCCGGCTGAGCAGACCCATCCCCTCCCTCCCTCCTCCCGCATTGCTTCCCCTCCTCCTCCGCCCTCCACCCACACCACCACCGCCTCCTCCCTCCCCATAACTATCCCAACCCACTCGCTGTCACTGGGAGCAGATCGATCCGGGAGGCCGGCTCAGATTGGGGGGTTCTTCGGTCTCGCCCTATCGCCGCTCCAATCCGTGCCGCCGCTGCGTTTCTTGGTCCGGCGGCTGGTTGGCGGGGACTGGGGGAGGCGGGGGATGAAGGGGCTGGGCGGCGGGCCGAAGGTGCTGCTGGTGCACTCCTCGTCCAACAAGCCGTCCGGCGGCGGGTCGGGGTCGCCGTGGATGGGGCGGCGCCGGCTGTGGCTCGTCGTCTTCCTGGCCTGCTTCGCGTGCGTGTCCCTGGCCTCGCTGCTCTCCGCCGCGCGGGACGCGTCCTCGGCCGTCGGCGCCAGGCGGAGGGCCACGGGGTCGGCTTCGGGGGGCAGGCTCGCGGTGTCGGCGGGCGCGCGGAGGGCCGCCGCGGCCAAGGGGGAGGAGGCGGCGGCGGGGCCGGGGCTGCCGGGGTACGTGTTCGACGCGCTGGTGCAGTACGCGGCGGTGGGCGGCAACACGTCCGGGAGCATGCCTGCGGCGGACGTGCGCGCCATCGCGGCGGCGCTGAAGCGGCGGTCCCCGTGCAACCTGCTGGTGTTCGGGCTGGGCGGGGAGACGCCGCTGTGGCGCGCGCTCAACCACGGCGGCCGCACCGTGTTCCTGGACGAGAACCAGTGGTACGTGTCCCACCTGGAGGGGCGGCACCCGGGGCTGGAGGCCTACGACGTGGCCTACACCACCACGGTCCGCGAGTTCCCGGACCTCCTCGAGGCCGCGCGCGCCGCCCGCGCCGCCGAGTGCCGCCCCGTCCAGAACCTGCTCTTCTCCGACTGCCGCCTCGCCATCAACGACCTCCCCAACCAGCTCTACGACGTCGCCTGGGACGTCATCCTCGTCGACGGCCCGCGCGGGTACGGCTCTCGCCTTGTCCAAGATCCAAATTTTGTTTTCGTTTTGGGGGGAATAGATTTCTCGCTCGAGCGGAGGAAGCAGGTCCCTGAATCTCGCTCGGTTTTGAATGACGATGGCCGCCGTCTTGTTCAGGTACACGGCGTCGTCGCCGGGTCGGATGTCGGCGATATTCACGGCGGGCGTGCTGGCGCGGGCGCGGAAGGAGGAGGGCGCGGCGACGGACGTGCTGGTGCACGACTACGAGCGGGAGGTGGAGCGGGCGTGCTCCAGGGAGTTCCTGTGCGAGGAGAACCGCGTGCCGGCGAGCAGCACGCGGTCGCTCGCCCACTTCGTCATCCGCGGCGGCAGCGCCGTCCGCCGGGATGCCTTCTGCGGCCGCGCCGCCGCCACCGACACCGCCGCGCAGTAGATTAGAGATTTCCTTTCCTTTTCTTTTTTCTTTTTTACCCCGGTAACTTACCTCCTCTCTCTCTCTCTCTCTCCTAGTAGTATCTTTTTTACCGTCGTCTGATAGCCAATGATGATGTCGGCATGTGGTGAAAAAAGGGCGCAAGCGAAAGCTCGACCAAGCTGTAAAAATCAGTGAGAGGAATGAACTGTTGTGCTCACGGCTCACGCCATGGCGTCCGTTGCTCCTTTTCCTACTTTATTTTATTTCGCGTCGTCGATTTTTCACGTCGCCTGTACACAAGACAAGAACTGAACCAGAATGACAAAGAAAACTCACAGAACAAAGGATGAACACCGGAGAGCACGATTGAATTTTTTCCCCAAAAAATATGATGGGCAGTGGTGTGTTGGATTGCATTGCATTGATGGCATGGTGGCCTGGCCTAGTCGGCAGCACGGAGAAGGGAGGAGATGGAGGTTGGAGTGGCGACCGGCGGACGCCGGTGGCGTGGTGCTGCCATTACTGATGCAGCACGGCCGTCGACATGGTCGTGACTCGTGACGGGGAGCCAACTGCTGACGCGGACTGTCTGCGCGAGGCGCTGCCGGCCCGTGGGGGCGGGGCAGGGCAGGTGTGTCACGCGGGCGGATGGTGATCGGCCGGCAGCCGTGCAGCGGTGGCACGCACGGTGGCAGTGGGCGTATTGGCTGGCACCACGGAGAGAGATGTACCGGGCCTGCATCGGCTGAAATCGCTGTGGTTTTCTGTCTGCTTCGGTCGGGCTCGGGACGGTGATGCCAAACATGTGGTGGCATTCACTATTCAGGGTGCCAAACGCGCACACCATGTTCTGGTACACAGGGTGTTGCGGTGCACCCGATCTTGGGTTCACATGCTGTGGATCTTCAGAAAATTCCAAGCACACAATCTTCAAAAAATGGTCCCAGTTCACAGCCCGGTTTAGACTAACCATCGTTCTCCTGCTGTGCTTAGAGTTTCATTTGGACATCTGCAGTATTATACTACTCCCTCCGTCCCGAAATATAAGAACGTTTTGCAAGCTAACATCTGTTAGCTTGCAAAACGTTCGCTTTATTCCTGAAAGCATATGCGCGCCTTTTTTTTATCTACTACCACTATAAAAGAAAAAGAGGGGCAGATCCAAACAATTTTAACCGTTCATCTACAATATCTAATGGCTAATAATCCTCCCGTGTTTAACACAACAAGCCACGCATTAAGCCGATCGCTAACCTGCCCCGCTATTAAAAAAGAAATCTACCAACAACGACGACGCATACGACTCGCCTCCTCCTCCCCTGGCGGTTCCCGCGTGCGATTCGCCACTCGCTGTTCCTCCGTGGCGTCGGCGCCACCGAGCCGCCTTCGCCGCCCGCCGTTCCTCCCATTCTTTGTCGGCTACCGCCGAGCCGCCCTTTGCCCGCCCGAGCCGCCGCCGCCATGCGAGGCCGCCGCCCGCCCCGCCATGGCCGCCGCCTTTGCGAGGAGCCTCGCCGCCCCGCGCTTCGGCTTGACGGAGCGCTGCCGCCCCGCCGCCCACGGGGAGCGGGCAGCCGAGCCGTTCCTCCACGACCACCACAACCATGGCGAGGGGCTGCTCGACCTCCTCTCCTATGACTTCAAGTCCGCGATGCCGCGACAGGCGTGCTCCCTCCATGGTATGAGGAACATTGTATGCATATTGGTTCAACAGTTTGTTGTGACGGAATTGTAGAAGTTAGTAGTATATCTGTATTTGCAAATTCGTACTTTGTGGATATATCAATGTAGTGAATCGGTTTGCCAAAAAGTAGTGAATTTGATGTGCGGACTATTGTCGGTACCACTCAAACCGATCTGCGTTTTGATTCCTTTTCGTTTTCCCTTTGGCTCTGGCGACTTGGACATGCACAGATATTTGAGAAAGAAACAGAACACAAGGCCATCATTGAACTACTTTTACAACAATATAAGATATACATATCCCTTTGCTATTCAATTATTTAGCGGTGAAAAAGTGTTGAACTACTTAGCTCCCTGACAATCGGTTTGACTTCATGTCCATATGTGACCAAATAGTTTTAGGTGGCAAGTATAACTAGAACCGGCGTGAAATTCGACCTCTCGGAAGATGAAAAGAGAGGCTTACTTCAAAGAAGACGTGGTCGGTTCCCTCACCGCTACCATCTGTCTCGGATTTTGATTTTGATTTTTCCGGAGATTTCAGGATAGAAAGGCAGCTTTGGAGAGGGGTCGCAAAGATCAAGGCTATTATATCAACTATTGTGGTCAAAACGTCCATCGGGTGCATCCATATCGCCCCAGTTCATTACCAACCACCACGCGATTTACATCCACTGCGATCATGGATGACCACGTGAGACCTCGTCGCCGTCCTTCTCCCAGATACAATGGTCGGCTAATACGGTATTTTGATATGCTAATCATGCTTCCGTTTCACTAAACTCACAGAACAATACTACTTACTTTCTACTAATGGTGTTCTGTGAACTGCAAAGTTCAGAATTATCGCAACATTTTCATGATCTATATTCGAGCTTTTAGTATATGGTTTGTTTGACAAGCGGATAAGTGGTCAAGGGTCGTATATAAGAATATTGCAGGTCTATCTACACTCTTCTCAGCCTGGAAATCATTATATGCTTGCTGACTTGCTTTGCTCACATTGCCGCCAAAACTGTGAGCGGTCCTTGCATGTCTTATGAATTCATTGAAAGCGTCTAAAATATGGAGTTGCAGTATGGCTGCAAGCTGCTACTTTCATGTTATCACAAGAAGGCCAAAGCTCTCATTTTCTAGATATTTCGAGTTTAAATATGAAAGATATATGAAGAAAGGAATTTTCAGTATCATATATCTCAGCAGTTATGTTTTGAAACGGAATTGTTGGCTCATAATAATAGTTTGCTGAATTCTTCCAAGTCCCAGTTAGATTCTTCAAACTGTATGACCTTAGATGTATTGTGACCTGATGACCGTCGTATTTTTCTTGATATACTAGAAGCTGCAATCACTGCTGATGTACTTCTATATTTTCTTATTTCCCATTTATCTGCTATTTGACTTGTGATGGTTTAATAATGTTTAATCTTGAGTTCCAGCCTCCCGGTGACCTAACTGGGAAATTTGACAAATTTAAGCAATTCATGAATCTGTCAAAATTTGAGCTGTGAATGGGTAGGCCTCTCGGTGATGGCTTCTCAGGTGAGAGATTATATGCATTTGTAACTCCCAAGCTTGAAACCAAACAATGGTGTCACTATATTCACTAAAAGAATACCTATAACTGTACTTCAATATGCTTGAAATTAGACTTTGTTCTCTGCGTAAAATTCGATCGTGTGTAATAGTTCTCTGAAGGTAATCTTGTTGAGAATAATAGGCTTAACAGCCCTGCTTTTATACAAAGTTTAATTTTATGCTCAATAGACCAGCAACATGACTCGCTTCAGTATGTTATGTAATTAATCCGAGTAAGATTCTTGGAAAGTTGGAAGGCCTATCTGCATGAAAAAGAACTACAACTGAATGCCCACCATTTTGAAAGCTTTTTCTCCCGGGTGCTCTAACAGCTCAAAAAAAAGTGATGACATATTAAATTCCAGAATAATGTTCTTTTATCACGAGGAAATTACATAATCAATGTTAGTGCCCGCCTAAAGCCGCTCTGAGATGGATAGAGTAAGAGACACCCTTGAGGTACGTAGGCCTGGTTCATAGATGGACAGAGCAATGATCTCACCGCCGTCCGGGTCCATCCAGAGTGCTTAATTACTTGCAATTTGATGCAAGAGATGCTTCATAATCTGTTTTGAGTTTTTCCATCCTTCTAATTGTGTATATGCGTGGCAGAGAATTATGAAATTTTGATGTAAATAACTGACAACGCTGGATGCATGGTCATTTTAGTGAACTAGATATATAGTCTATATTGTTTGCCAACTGCAGTTAAATGTTGATAGCTTGGTCTTGACTGCTAAGCTAGCAAATTCTTCGGATGTTTGGTACAATTGAGTTTTTAAGGGTTGGCGTCTTTGATTTGTAGGACTTCTGTTATTAGCCCATTGAGCTTGTTTGATTTGTTTGATAAGATTTGTTTTTGTAGGACATCGAGAACTTCACTTTTTAAAATTGAAGCTTCACTCAGGTGAAGTGGTTCCCTTAGGCATTGATATATGCGGTGGAATATATGTACATGAAGGAAAATTGAATTAATATTTCAATCGGAGTAGAAGCCATGATTTGTGGACCCTATATATTGTAGTCTGCTTCACTTTCACTTATTATTGGGAGAATTTGCAAAACCGGACCATGTCTCAACACCGATGGAAGAAAGGTTAATTTGTCCATGAAATTTACTACCTTTTTGTCTTCCCATTTTAATGCTCATCACATATTTATATATGTCCGCCATGGTTAAGGTTTTCTAATATTATTGCACTGAAGCAGATCATTCCTTGCACCTGTTTTGCAAGCTAGATTGTATGAAAAATTATATCTGAGAGATGGGAAAAGGCAACCGTGTCACATTAATGTGGGGAGGCTAATATTAGATAGAGATTCTTGCATCTGCACGTTAAACTTTAGGTGTAATACTGCGAAATATTTACTTTTAGCTAGCATATCTTGGATCAACGATATAGCATTTGTTCCTCAACTTTAATGTCAATGCAAATGTAATTATGATCATGCATCAACAGGAGCAATCCTCATTTTATTTGAACATTCAGGTGTAATTATGATCATGGTGGCATTGCTCTGTTATTTGCATTGCTAAAGCTTGGTCATGGAAGATGTTATACCCGAGAGAAAAGATACAATGAGTCAACTATACAAATGATTCTATGAATATTCAGTACATGCTTCTCTGAATTTCAGTAAAGGTTGGTGGTACTGCTTATCTGAATTAACATATATCTAACGCCTCATCGAAACATCAATACAGACATTTATGAACACTGTCAAGGTAATCATTGAGAATTGTACCAACTGATGCACATTGTGATTCCAGCTTCGGAAAGAAGGAACTACTCCTCGTTCCATAATATAAGGCGTTTTGACACTAATGTAGTGTTAAAAGCGCTCTTATATTATGAGACATAAAGTATATGCTACTTGCATAAGCAGTTGTTTGACTTGCAGGTTATTTTCGAGGAGAATACCACTGACAAAGTTGGAGCCTCTGTCAAAATATTAACATGTGGCAGGTTGCTATTATATATATGCATATAAAAGAGGATTCGTGTTACATTATGTAAGTAGCAGATTTTGTTCTTGTTCTATATTCTTTCTTTGTGAACCTTGCTAAGTAACCATTCCTGTGTAGAGCCGGCGAATGAGGCCAGACGTGTGCTCCTTGCTGCCAGCTCCGCCCTCCTCCACCCTATCTCCTCAGAACGGGCAGCTCCATCCATCGGTACCTAGAAGGTAGCGACCTGACATCTCTCTCCCTCTCCATCCCTTCTTTATCTGCTAGAATTCTCGATTCTAACCTGACATTATAATGCATTTTAGCACAGAGGTTCGCCTCTACCACGATGGCCACATCACTGCAACCGAAACTCCACCATTGTCCAGCCACCGACCCAGTGCAGCTCGACTCAATCTGGACCATAACCTCTCTGGGTGTTAGCAACAATGTATCTTCAGAAATAAGCTTTGTTCATGTATATTATCTCTTTCAATTTGAAAGAGAAGACAAGAATAGTTTCATTATGGTTGTTCTGAAGGAATGACAAGGCCATTGATGTTTTCAAGGTTAGTACAGGTACATGCTTTATCCTATTGATACTTTTGAACACATACAACTTAGTCTTTGTGCTGGAAAAAGTTGAGCATGAGTATACAGTTTCAGAATGTGATGGTCCTCTGTCTAAAAAATTACGATAGGACAAATCTTGTGTCATTTCAATATCAGATTTTGGAGTTAATAGGAAGCATGTTTGGGGGTGAATTAAATCATAATGCATCCTATAGCTACCTAGATGAATTATCTCCATTAGTTCGACTCTGTTGACTGCCTCTGTTAAATCATAAAGCATGATACAAGCCTACTGTAGTTTGTCTTTGTTGATCACACATTCGACAATGTTGTAATGAAAATTTGCAAAAATATAGTTATCTCTCATGGATTGATATGTAAGCATAACATTTTATTCATTAAAATCTTTCATTGTCTTTTTTAGTTGTTCTCTCATGTCTCTATCTGATTAGGGTCGCCAGATTCAGTATAATCTTTCCTCTGCTTTTACTTCGCGATTCTGCAGATGTATATTAGGATGTATATGAGAATGAACTGAGCAATATCAGATCTTCACAATCAAGACAGCTGGATTGTGGATTGCCTAGGGCAGTGGTAATTCACAGAATGTATGATGTTCAATGGGAAGCATATGAGACTACCAATGTTCAGTAGAGATTTTCATTGATCTTCAATATTATTTACACCTTCATTTGTCCATGCGATTTGATTTTTTTCCACCCAAACAAACATTATTTTCAGTGAAAAATTTGCCGACGAAAATCTATATAAAACCATACAACTGTTTTAATAATTATGTGATGGAGTTCAGACGTGCGTTGCACGTGCAAGCTTACTAGTATTAGAAAAAACACAAGTACGCAACACCTGAACACGCTAGAAAACCGGCCGCCAAAAAGAAAGGACATTGGACGCCATTGCTTGTTCAGGAGAGCACATGAGCGAAGCCGCGGCGAACGTCTGGAACAGGGTATGACATGGCCGAAGAAAAGAAGGCCACGTTGCCGCCAAACCACCGGGTGCGATCTGGCTAACCGCTGCCCTCTTCTTCAGTTTGGGAAACCTGAACTTGCTCGGCCGGACGCATTAACGCACGCATGGGAATGGGAGGATCGTTGGATGCTGCTGGTGGTTTCGTCGGCTCTGGTGAATCTGTTCGGCGGTCCAGCAGCGCACGTCGGATCGGATGCTGTACCGTCGGTGCCATCTCGCTGTCAGCCCGCCTGGGGAACGTCCAGGTCACGCGGGAATCGCACGCCATGTAATGTAACCTCACCCATATAAAATGTCTCATCGGCAAAGCGCGATCGACGAAAAGTTTGGCGTATCCAATTGTATATCCATGGCACCAACGATGCATGACATGCAACCACGCAGCAGAAACTTCCGTTTTCTGACTGGCCACCAAGGTTCGGCAGTCGGCATCCTGAGCTGAATCCCATTTGTATGATATGATATGATATGGTATGGTATGGCATGAGCCGCTCCTTTGTATGATCCGTGTAACGTGATCGGTTGTGTATCAGTGTATGTATGCAAGCATGTTTGGTTCATGTGACTGCCGCAAAAAACAAAATGTTTGGTTCATGTCGTAGTATGCGTTACCGAGCTTTGCCAACCATTGGCTGGCCAAACATTTGTTGGCATCAAAATTAGGTAACATTTGGCAGGGTAAATTTGTCCACTAAGCAAACATACCCCTAATCCTTCCGCATGTACGTACGTGCAGAGAGTCCGCGCTTGATGTCTACTCATTTGTCGTACTAATCCCTGTATTTGAGCGGTGGAATATAAATTACCCCGGGTGTACTGGTTTGTCTTACTAATCCAGATAATCTATTCGGTATAATATTAGTTATTATGCCATTATAACCAAATAGAAAATTCCTTTTTTTTCCAGAAATAATCAATTCATCGAGAGAGCGGCTAAATGGCTCCGAGCTAATGCTCCTACGCATGAAAAGTAAAATCAAAAGAAATGCTAGAAAAATAAAAAAATCTGTTTTCTTACATGGAAATGTTTTAGTGTGTGAGGTCGGTGTCAAATTTCAGACTATTTGGACATCTGAGCAGCCGTCAGAAAAGAAGGATATGTGAAAAAGTTAACTATTCGGGACCAATTTTGTTTTATTTTCTCGAGAGCTACTCAGATCACCAAATGCGTTGAAATTCGACACAGACCTTACGTACTAAAATATCTTTCATGAAACAAAAATCAGAGTTTTTGGAATTTATTTAGTATTTTTTTTTAGATTTTACCGATCACCGAGATCAGATGAGGTGAAATGGATATTCGATTCATCGATGGCTATTCCAGCGTGGGAGCCCATCAACTTTTCCAGGGTTCTGACCCGGGAGAATATATAGTATCCGCCAGGGGCGGAGCCAGGATTTGAACATAGGGGGGGCGAAAAGGCAAAATGATCAACTAACACATAAAAAGCTGATATCTAGATGAGCTTTAGCAAAACTGACATAAAAACCACAACATATCGAGTGTCAATATAGCGTCTGTTTAATATATTTCCTGGTAGACAAATCTTTATTTTTTTTGCGGGTGGCCTCAGGATCTCTTCAATGCAGCTACTCACTAGCTCATGAGATATTTATCCGTAGGTGCGCTGCGGCAAATCTTCATTTGATATGAATTTTGGAGTTTTCTACCACATGTGCAACGTATGGCAACATATGTTTGTCTATAAAAACGGAAGTGCATTCATATTAGTATATAAACCAAGGAATTTATTGTTGGTATGGTTTTTTTAACAATCACTGGAGGGCCTGGTGTGTTCTTTTAATCCTTGAGGCATGGCATAAGTAGAAAAAAGATACATCTAATTAGTATTATTAGTCAATTTATTTGGATACTAGCTATAGATTGTATATACTGTGTAACTTCAGAATTGAGTGTTCAATAAGATAATCATGTACTACAAGTTCATACCTACTTGATCGATGCTGTGACGGCCGGTAGAATCGGGGGCACCGCACGAGGCGGATAGAGCTAGCCGGCAGGCGGCAGTCCATCAGGATCAGTGCAGCGTGGATGGAGAAGGTGCTAGCACCGGCTGCACCGCTTCTATTGCCTTCGTCAGATCACATGGCTGATGGCTCCTTCCGATGACAAGCGGGCGAGATCGGCCGCAGGCGGCGGACGCGGTAGCAGGAGTTCGATCCTTTTTTAGGGTTTGAGAGAGGAGTTTGATACGCGACGGAAGGAATGTCTACGATGGCATGATTAAAACGGTGAGCTGGGCTGTAAATGTTCGTGGGCTTCTAGCCATACGCACGTAGCTACAGGCCAGCCAATATAGATTAGGCCTAATTCTAATCAGCTGGCTAATCGTGCTTCTAGCCATACGCACGTACGCACATATTGTTGAGGGGGGCCGATCGTTGGGGGGGGGGGGTCTAGCCCCTGCTCGCCCCCCTGTCTCCGCCCCTGGTATCCGCAACACTCACATGGTTTCATGTTAAAATAAAAGTTAAGTTAAATGTTTCAAAAAAATTCAAAAAGGTGAATGTTCATTAGACACGTGGCCACAACCCCTAAAAAGTCAAATATAAATTGAAAATATACACAGGGAAATAAAATGATAAAACCAATATTTTTTATTTTACTTGTTTGTGAAATTTAAATTCTTTCTTTTTTTAAGATGGGAGGACGCCTATGAGTGTCTGGAGTATCTGATGCTTGTCCAAGGGTATCTCCAACACTGATCCTCAAAATGCCCACAACCGTTCAGACCAGAAGGCCCTGGACGTGAAGCAGGAGCCGTCCGGCATTGCGGCCATTTGTCAGGCCCGTCGAGTCAGTCGAATACAGGCTAACTTGCCGGCTAGCTCTACGGAAGACAGCGACGCCACAAGACGACGGACGAGGCGGCGAACAACGAGCCGACGCTACCATCCCCTCTGGTCCATGCCGACATCACATTGGAGGAGGCGCGGGCGCACTTCACCGACATGATGTCCGAAGAGAGGGAGGCAACATTTCGGCAAAAGCAATATGACCAAAGGCACAACCTTCGAATCCTCGACGAGCACCGATTCACGGACGACCCGAGGTTCCTCCATGAGCACCGGGCGCTTCTCCTGTCCTATCGCTGCGCTCGCGAGATGCAAGTGATGGCGGCTGCGCATCCTGCGGGCAGGCGGACACGCCATGTTCGGGAACATCGACGCAATATCGGATGAATTAAGGACAAGACCGAGGACGTTGCCAACACTGTGTCGATCGCAGTGCTACCGCCGTTCCCGCCCACCTGCCACGACGATGAGGCACACATCAACGTTTGGCACCGTCGATAGCGAGGAAGAGCAGAAGATGAGAGGCCGCTGCCGCTTGGGTCCCAGGAAGGCCACCGCCAACGTCTTGCTGGGCCTCACAACTGGTGAGCTTGCCCGAAGCTTCACGGAGGCCACTGCTCTTCCCCTCCCGCTGAAACTTCACTTCCCAATGCTCACGACTGGCCAATGAGCTTGCTGCCGAACATGAGGAAAACATGTCATGGAAAACAGGATCTCGCCGCGGCCGGCGATTATTTCTACTAGGTTAGAATAGCATAGTCTGCTATAGTTTACTTCAAATGTGTATGAATGTAAAGATTTCCACCCAGTTTGGATAGAGATCATACCATTTGCATGTAATTCATCCGGGTTTTTGAAATCCAATTTCAAATATATGCGGGTATGGTTGCATGGCCGGCTCCCGTATCACTGTCCGCGGATGTGACCGTACGTGTCTGTGGAGAGATACCGTGTTTGTTTTGGGGTCAGTGTTGGAGATGCCCTCACCCAATCGACACCAAGATGGCCACGGTGAAAAAGTAGGATGAGGAAAAGCTAAGCTCAAGCCTATAAGGCCTTATACAATGCTAAGTGTTTAAAGAGGTGCCTATAAAAATAAACCGAGCTTATTCTGAAGCATGAGTGGCTATTTAAAAAAAAGGCGCCTAATTAAACATTTACATATGCACATTTTCTTGAACACAGTATAGACGCAAGCGCTCATAAACACGCGCATACACTCACCCCAACAAACACACACACGCACAACCTACCTCTGTGAGCACATCTGAGAGACTGAGCCGGCATATCATATTGAGATTTTACAAAATCACCGTAGACGCCTCGTAGTCGATGGGAACATCTCCTCCCACTGAGAGCATGGTTAACAATATAACCAATAATCGACTATAAGGAGTTGCCATGTCATCTAGAGACTTTGCTGACATGTACAATAGTAAGTTTTA
This sequence comes from Aegilops speltoides, assembly GCA_021437245.1. Lineage (NCBI taxonomy): Eukaryota > Viridiplantae > Streptophyta > Magnoliopsida > Poales > Poaceae > Aegilops > Aegilops speltoides. The sequence continues at coordinate 493,979,655 of CM038147.1, read as the reverse complement.
TGTGTACTATTTTATTACTAGTTGACCCACCTTACAACCTCACAAAGCGTCTTGGGGCTCATGTTAGAGCTGGCTACTGGCTCTTGGTTAGACTAGCCACAGTGGGAGTAACTTCAACAGTAACATTGAGTCCAACTCAGCAAATTTGCTTATGTGGCAATGAGTTAATGAGAAGAGATGTAGTTTAAGTAATTAGTAATTCCCTCCGTCCGGGTTTATTATGCCCCCTTATATTTTGTGCCAGATTTTGATCATCTATATTATTAAAATATATAAATTATATGATGCAAAATTACACCATCGGGTTTTTGTTTGAAAGAACTTTCCAACAATATAATTTTTTGTGACACATAGTTTACATATTATTAGTTAAATTTGCAAGTCAAACTTTAGCACAAATAAGATGTGGCCTAATAAACCGGGATGGAGGGAATACTGTAACATCACATGTCCCAATGCAATATGAGTTTATAACCTAATAAATGAAGCTTTGCATGACACCACATTTATGTTACAACCCACTATGAAGGTAGTAATATAGTCTAGGGATATGTGTATGTTACTCTTCATTGTGGCTAGTCTTAGTAGTCAGCTGCAACCCCAAACCTAAGATGATTTGTGAGGATGTAAGATGGGCCAACTATTGATGAACTAATACTCCCTCCGTTTCTAAATATTTATCTTTTTAGATATTTCAAATGAATTACCACATACGGATGTATATAGACATATTTTAGAGTGTAGATTCACTCATTTTGCTCCGTATGTAGTCACTTGTTGAAATCTCTAGAAAGACAAACATTTAGGAACGGAGGGAGTACATATTTAAAACTAATATTATACATGCCGGCTAAGAGGTTGGCTGTAGATGACATGACAACCTATTGCCGACCATTGGCTGTATTATTAACCATGCTCTGAACGCACATTGTCGGAAATCCTGAAATAAATTCAGAATAAATGCGAGCACCCTGGTGAATGGAACGTCACTGTCCTTCTAACCACCAACTACATATTGATTCGCAGTACATTGTTTTTCATTGCGCTGTCGTTTTTTCACGTCTCCTGCAGCGGTGAAGCATGAACCGAAGCCAGCAAACACAGAAGAGCTGAAAAGGGAACTGAAAAACTCAGAAAATAAAAGAGACTTTCTCTCCCGACCGGAAAGAGGACACCGAAAGATGGGCAGGTGCGTCGCTGGCTCGCATTGATCACAGGATGGATAGCAGGTGGAAGGGAGAATCTTGTTCGCCGTTGGCACTTGGAACGGTCGGTCGCAATGAATTGGTGGAGCGGGGCATGGTCGCCGCCGTCCAAACCGGCTGGTGCCGGTGTCGCTACGAATTTACCCATCGACGATGCGGTGGCAGGGCCTCCATGCCGTTCTTCCTGGCCGGCCCAGGCAGTGCACTGCAGGCAGTGTCGCTGTCCCGATCAATGCTCTCGACGAGCAGCTGCCGGCTCGTGCGGGGCATATATAACTGCGTATGAATGAATGGTCAGATAAAAGAAGAGCAGGAAAGGAAAGTGTTCTCTGCCATTGCCAAACAGGGCCTCTACTTTTGGGTGCGATCTAGTCACCACTGTCCACTGCGTGTCGTCTCTTCTCTAATTTTTTTTGATCCGTCCATTGTTGCAGTCTGGGAAACCGGAACTTACCTCTGACCATTAGCCAATTAGCCGGATCCGTCCATTGTGTGAGCATTGGATGCTAATGGCAATGGCATGCTGCCTCACACACTCCCAGCCGCGCCCTTGCGTGAGCGCTGAGCACGAACTCACTCACTGTCCGAGACGTCCAAGTCACGAGGAACTCACGCTCCATCACTTCACTGTCTGATCTGCGAGCAGGAACAGCGAAGGCTTTGGCATTTCCATTTGTATCCATGGCGCCAACTTCGACGCTAGCCTAACTCGGCATTTTTATTTTAGTTTTGACTGATCGGACTCCCGGAGTGGAATCCTACGCATTTGGCAACGTCGTGGCGTCTTATTTGCTTGACCGGCGTGGCTCGATCAGTTGTGTGTGCGTGCCAATGCCCTTCAGTACGTGCAATTCTGTCTTCACTCGATGTGTACTCATTTGTCTTGCTAATCAAAGAGAGATGATTCCCTGCAAGAAAATTTCCTTTTTTTTTGCAAACATGTAAAATATTTTTCAGCTGCCAATCATTTCATCATCGTTCATGCAGCACGCGACTTTTGAGGCAGAAATTGCCCGATGGTTCATAGAGGGATCGAACGTGGAATGTCAGTTACTTCGATCAGTCATCCTGCTTTCGCCTAGCTTTGTGGATAAAGCTAAACTTTGATTAGTAGTTGATAATATGTTATTTGAAAAGGTTCATGAATTTGGAAGATTGTTCATAATTTTATTTAAAAATCATGACTTTTAGAAACAGCCCTCAATTTTAAAAAATTAAAGAGTTTGAAAAAAAATCAAGAATTTGTAAACTTTCACGATTTTCGTTTTTTAATTTGGAACATTGTTTTTTGAAATTTCAGCAGATTTTTTTAGAAAATTCTTGTTTAAAAAAATCGGGAACAGTTTTAGAATTCGTGAACTTTGTCTGAAATTCAGGACATTCAAGCTTGTGAAATTTTTTGCAATTCACTTTTAGAAAAATCTCCAACATTTATAAAGAAGCAAAAATACAAAAAAGGTGAATTTGGGCCGTCCCAAGTAGCTCAGACTCCCTCTTTCTTTGTGTTATTGTGTTTTTTATTTGCTTTGTTTTTTATTACTTTTGTTTTTCCATTATTTTTTCTTTTATCATTTCCCTTTTTCTTTTCTTCTTTCATTTTACTTTGCATTCTTTTAGTGCACCCCATATTTTCCATATTTTATATTTTTTAAATCACACACATTTTGTGAATTCGGGAACACTTTCTGAATTCATGGAACAATTTCGAAATCATGAACGGGCAAACATTTTTTATTTCCTATTTTTTTAAAAAATTGTGAACCGTTTTGGAAATCGCAAAAAAATTGTTTCCCCGAACATTTTTTGAAGTTGCTAACATTTTTGGATTCTTGCATGTGTTTTCATATTGGCGAACATTTTTTAAATTTGTGGACATTTTTTGAATGTGTGAACATTTTAGAAATTTGATCGAAAGTACTTGAATAGATAACTGACCGAAATAAAGAAAAATGTTGAGAAAACCGATAAAGAAAGCAGAGATAGAGATGTACAGTATTCAGCTCGCTATGCATACTGGGTGGCCACTGGCCAGTTTGGGCCAATAGAGGCCACTCTGAACATGATTCCCATCTATCTACAACGCGTACCACACCAAATAGGAGCTCCCAGTTTAACCCCACATTAGCGCGTTATAAGCATCGATAAGTTCGCGTTCACACACACCCTAGCAGGCCATAGCCCAGCCAGCTCGCTCGTTTGCTCGGTGTTGACAGCTCGCGCCATTGCCAACATGTAGTGTACTGGTTCTGGAGATAACCAATTCCGAATTTTTATAGATTAAAAATTTCATATATTCACACATTTTAAAAATATACGTGATATCTAAAAAAATCACAGAAATTAAGAAGTTTTGTGAATTCAAAAAATGTTTGCGGAATAGTCAAATGTTCATGTTTTTTTGTGAATTTTAAAAAGGTTCACACATTTGATAAAAAAATTACCGATTTAAAGTGGATTTATGAAATTGAGATGGCATACTTAAAAATTGTTCTTGATTTTTTAAAAAAGACCATTTTTTAAAAACAAGTTCATGCTATTTAATAGAAAAAGCAAAAAGAGAAAAGGAAAAAAGAAAAGAAAAAACCAGCAAAAAAAGAAATGAAAACCCGGTCGGAAGCTTTTAAAGGCTTCACAAAACCAGTTTGGTGTAGTCCATACTAGATGGGTCAGCCATTAGTAAAACAGCATGGGATGGGGTGTGTGTCCCTTCTACGAAAACAAACTATGCTCTGGAAGACACACCAACACATTCATCGTCACCGTGTACGAGAGGCCCCTCCTAATTTACCTTAACAAATTAATTGCAATAGATCCGTCCGAAGAACTCTTTCGAGGCCTTTGACTAACCCATCATGAAACACAAAGAAATGTGCAACATGCTATGAATCCAAAAAAAAATTAACATTCCACCCCTAGGTACCCGTTATGCTAGTTTTTTTGCACTTGGCATACCATAGGGATCACCAGCGCCTCTCTGTTATTCAACCCCTATGAAATGATACATATGTTGAGAGCCCGAAGAACTTCCTGTGCGATCTCCTCCCAAAAGATGTGCCAATATTCCCTATTGAAAATTCCATGCAATCCATCCGGTCCCAAGGCCCTGAGGTCCCCAATACTATCTATTCCTTTTAAACTATCTTTATGCGTATGGATCTAGCAGCATATATCATTCATCTTCTTTTTTCTCGAATACACACGAGTGTGCGTATCATTCATTAAAGAAGAGAGGGAGAGATTCCTAGAAATTCACATGGTTACAAGTCAAATGGTGGTAGCCAACTGGAACCACCTAGGAAGTCTATGAGAACTACTCCGTAGCTACCCACACTCCTACGCCACGCCAAAGGCCTCGTCATCGCCCTTGATTAAGCCGGCTTGCTTCCAGAGTCGTCCTTCGTCCTCGATACATTGGAGTCTCGAGATAAGGAGGGAGATGTGCCATTGAAGACTATGTCATTTCGATGCTTCCATAGCATTCACATGCCGAGGAGGCACCCCGCGTGCGTAGATCTCCGATGCTCGCCTCACTGGTCTTGCCTGATGACCACTCGCCCAATGTCTCTCCATCATGGGGCATGAACTCCGGTCTGCCGGTGGCTACACTGAACCAGTTCCACACTTCCCTCACAAAGACACACGAGATCGAGAGGTGGTTGGTGGTCTCATCTGCTAGTCGCATAGCGGGCATTGATCTTGATGCGTCAATCCCCGTCCGACCAATCTGTCTGAAATCTAGCATCGGCCCCTTTGCCCAAGCCAAGTAAAGAAATGCCATTGTAGAGGTGCTTTGGACTTCCAAATGAAAGTAGCCGTCGGTGTCAGTGTCAAAACCGACTGATCCCCGATAGGGGGGGGGGGACACAAGCTGTACGTCTGAGGACCGAAAGTAGCTATGAACAAAGGACACAGTATTACCCAGGTTTGGGCCCTCTTAATGGAGGTAAAACCCTACTCCTGCTTGATTATATTTGAGGATATAGGGGTTACAAGAGTTGATCTACCACGAGATCGAGTTGGCTAACCATAGATTGGCTAGCCTAGCAATGTTGTGATCCTGCCTCCGATCTACCCTCCGGTTTATATAGACACCAGAGGGTCTTAGGGTTGTACAAAGTCGGTTTTATAGAAAGGAATAATATATCCGGACACCTATACTTGCCATCCACGCATATGGGAGTCCCTACCGGACACGAGAGGTGATCTTCTGTCTTGTATCTCGACGGCCCATCAGTTCGGCCCACATCCAATAAACCGGACGCCCGAGAACCCCCTAGTCCAGGACTCCCATAGTAGCCCCTGAACCAGTCTTCCATGATGATATATTCGGCGTCCAGATTGTCTTCGGCATTGCAAGGCGGGTTCCTTTGAAGAATACACATTAGTTTTCCTCTGTAAAAGAATTATATCCGGCTTTCATAATAAACACAACCCTTAGCCGCGAAGGCAGGATATATGTAAAAAATAAGAACAGTGTCTTTTACTGAAAACCTTTTCGGCGAAGCGTCAGACTTGACCCTTCAGCATTTTGAGCGGTTTTCCCACCCCGTGTTCTGTGTTTCGAGGCCACGCCTCATTGGCACGTCCTGTCAAAACAGAGATCGTGCCCACTTAATATGGGATTGCACATCAATGATATTTGGGTAACCCAACCGTTTGTGGCGCACACTTTCATTGGGAATAGTCGAGATTCAAGGCACGAGTGGGGGGCGGTTGGTATTGTTACTGCCTATTAGAGGGCAATGGATCTTTACTTTCTCCCACACACCTTCACATCTCCTCAGCCTTCCAATCTCCCAAGCTCTCTGCACCAGCAAAGTTTCCGTCTTTCTCACCACCACCACCACCTGCTCCGACCATGGCCGGATCTGGCTCCAAAGGCAAGTGGGAGGCCTCCTCCGTCACGGAGAAGGAGATAAAAAATCTCCGGAGTGCGGGGTACCTCGCCACCAACATCAAGCATCGGCTTCCCCCCGTAGGTCAAGTCATTCCCACTCCGGAGCCCGGCGAACGGGTCGTCTTCCTTACCCACTTCCTTAGAGGGTTAGGTTTTCCACTCCACCCATCCGTCCATGGACTCATGTACTACTACGGGCTAGATTTCCACGATCTAGCCCCGAACTCTTTCCTCCACATCTCGGCGTTCATCATCGTGTGTGAGGCTCTCCTCCGCGTCCACCCACACTTCAACCTATGGCTCAAGGTCTTCAACGTGAAGCCGAAGGTGGTCGACGGGAAGCATGCAGACTGCGGCGGAGCTATGATCAACAAGCTGCCGAACACCACATGGCCCAAGGGGGCCTTCGTGGAGACCGTGAAGATCTGGCAGTAGAGTGGTTCTACACCACTGAGCCGCGCCGCACTAAGTGGGCGGCGATTCTGGAGTTCAGATCCGGACCCCCCATGAGGCTCGTTCCTGGAACGCGAAGGGCCACGACTGGGGGTCCCGGACGGAGGTGCAAGCGCTGCAAATGCGCATCACCAATGTGCTGGGGAAGAACGTTAGTCTAACCAACGTGATTCAGATTATGCTCTTCTGTCGCATTCTCCCCTGCCAGCGCCGGGCTTCCCTCATGTGGGAATTCAAGCTGGAGGAGCTGCAGACTCTACAGCAGTTACTTGGCACCACACACGAGCGAATGTGGAAGCTGCTCTTCAAGGCGCAGAAGAGCTGGCTCATGGAGACCGAAGATGTCGGCCTCAATGCCACGAATTCATCCTCTCTGGTAAGTATTCGATATTTCCGAAGACATACCTAGTCCCAAAGGCCATCTCCTGGCCGGGGAGGAGCGAACGAGACCGCCTAGAAGGCGCCCGAGGACAACACCTCGAACGCTGTAGAGCGGGGCATGGCGACCCCCATGACCACCGAGGGTGGGGGGCCTCAACCATCCGGGCCCTCGCTGAACACTGTCCCGGAGACCAGCACGACTCCGGGTTCGGACCAACATCCCCTTTCGAAAGAGGGGGGGGGGGGAGGAGCAGGAGCTCCATCGGCGGCCTCTGTCAATCCGGAGGCCGCTAACATCATGCAGGAGGCACTGCAACGTGCCTCCATCGTGGAGGAACACCGCACCCTGATGGGTGCGGTTATGGAAAAGGTCCGGTCCGCGAAGAGCGGAATGACCAAAGCCTTCAACAGCCTACTGACAGGCTGTTGGAATAACTATTAGTAGAATAACTATTCTGATAACACTTTCGCACTGCATACTCAACGCAAGTGCACGTCATTGTTTGAACCAAGTGTGTTGCAGTACTCAGGCGAGTGAACTTCGCGTCGGAAAAAACTGCATGCTTGTGTTTTTCCGATACATTTTTTGCTCTAGTTTTTTAACCGTTTGTCAGAACGAGGCGTGTAATATACCGTTGAAAAGCTATAGATTAGGCACAACTTCACCATGTTGAACACTTTTCGAGATTCCTCGCAGTTTAAGAGCAGTTTTGAAAATGGTGCGGCCCACGACGAGTGGCAGCGAGCGTTTTTTTGCTTTTTTTTCTAAACCGCTTGTCGGAATGAAGCAAATGATACATCTTTGGAAAGATATCACCGAGGCGCATCTTTTTCATATATATTATTTTCTCTAATTCGTTACAGTTTAAGAGCAGTTTCAAATTTATTAAGTTGTGGCATTCTGTTTTTCAATTTTTTTTCAAATTTTCGGTACTGTTTTCTCTCGTGTTTTTTAACCGCTTGTCGAAATGATGCGGGTGATACGCCGTTTAAAAGCTATGGACGAGGCGCAATGTTTATATGTGGTAATGTTTTTGAGATTCCTTACGTTTTAAGTTAATTTTAGAAATCATGCGGCGGACGACGAGTGGCAGCGGTGGTTTTTCGATAAATTTATTCGAACCACTTGTCGGAATGATTCAAATGATATGCCAATGAAAAGATATCGACAAGACGCTACTTTTTCATGTAGAACACTCTCTCTAAGTCCTTACAATTTAAGAGCAGTTTTGATTTTACCGAAATGCGGACACTGTTTTTCGCGACACCCAAATCGTCATGTGTACTGCTTCAGACAGATGAACGCACTGCTTCAAACTGAAAACCGCACAGCATCCGATGGGCAAACGAACCACATCATTTTTTTGTCGGACCAAAATTTTCTTAGACGAGGAAGTGGAGTGCGCTTCACATCGGGTGTAAGTGAACCACATCAATGGAAAAATGAACCGAGACACAAGCCTAAGTGTACCGTATGCTTTTTCTTTGTGTTTTTTTAACTTGTTTCATAGGATTAAGTGGACCATATTTGTCAATGTTAGTGTGCTGTATCGGACGGGAAAGTGCACTGCAATGTCATCACAGAGGATTGCACACGATTCTTTTTGTTATCGTTTAAAACGAAAAGAAATGCATACTACAGTGGAGCGAACCTCTAAAAAACAGAAAAAGTGCATACTATGGTTGAGAGAACCTCTCCACACAATAAAACTTAACCTCTCTTGTTGACAGAAGTGAACCTCTTGACACAGTTTTTTTGCATGCCCAATGTATATTGAGGGGGAACTGAAACCTAGATAGAACAGAAGTGCACTTCATTTTCATGCTATTTTTACATTGTACAGGAGCATAGGCCCCTAGCCGGCTACCACGCAAAACACACACATACACTGTACTGCAGTGGGGATGGCATCGACAACAACCAAAACAAACTGAAGGCCGTCGCCGGTGAACTGCATGTTGCAGAAGAAGAGAGCTGCGAGGGGGTGCTCCGGTGAACCACCGGTGATGTGTGCGAGCAACAGCAAAAACAATAGCGATTTGTGTACTGCACCAATGGTCCAACCAACCTGCAACGAAGAGCAACCTGCACTGCTCGCTGCATGGGCCAGCTGGAGAACCTCCTGTCTGCACCAAGTAAACTGCGGCAACAATCCAACTGGAGAACCTCCTGCCGAAGTGCGTGTCAATCGTCCTCAAGTGCTTGCGCACTGCACAGACGCCCTAACTCACCTACAACGATAGCAAGCTGCACTGCTCGCCGTTAGTGGATAACAACAACGAAAAATTGGACCTGGGCATGGTCTTTTGTACGTGACGGGAAGAGGACCGCCGGAGTCCAGTGGTGGCTACCCCGCCGCCGGACCGCACTGCACACACGCCCGTCAGAGGAGAGTCGCGCCCACCAAAACTAAACTGCAGTGCATCTAGGGGGTGGAATCTCGCTATTATTGACGCGCATGGTGGCCACGGCCTTGGCCACAGTCGGAGACCGCCGGATCTCCTTGTCCCGTCGTCTGCAAGATCGCTGGAGGAGCCAGCCGGAGCACATCGCCACTAGCCGTGCCACAGTCGGGAGGAAGGTGGCGGAACGGGAAGGGGGGAGTCACCGGCGACCCCCGTTGCTGAAGAGAGGCAGTGGGGGGGGGTACCTTCCCCCGTCGTGGTCATGGTAGGCGCGCTGGAGGGGAGCCTATCGTCGCGGGAAGGGGGATCCGGTCGTCTTCGTACTCCACGACCATCAGGGAGGCCGGATCCGATGAGTTTGCCGGTGGTAGCGCGGGACCCTGTGGGCGCGGTGAGCGTGGGGGAGGTCGAAGTTGACCCCCGTGCCGCGGGGGCGGCAGATCCGGCCGCCGTGGAGGCGGATTTGATCTGGGGAAGGTGGCAGAGGAGTTGCATCCGCACCTGCGGTGGCAGCGAGGGCAGGTACGCGCGAGGCGGCGCGGGGTCGCTCCCCTGGTGATGCACGGCTGGATGCATGGCGGCGCTTGGGAGGAGGCTGCAGGGACGGGGGAGAAGAAGGCGGCGCCAGGGAGGAGGACGCAGGGTCGGGAAGAGGAAGATGGCGCCGGGGAGGAGGCCGCGGGGCCGGGTAGAGGAAGACAACACCGGGGGAGGAAGGTAGCACCAATGGGGAGGCCGCGTGGCCGGCGAGGAGGCCGCGTCGGGCAGGTGGTTGCAGGGTTGGTGCACCAAAGGAGGAAGAGGAGGTGGGAGAGGTTGGAGGTGGGTTGCGTGGGGTGGTGTGTGTGTGTGTTTTAGTTAATAAGGTGGTTCGATTTAGGAGTCATGCGCGGTCCGAAACTGTTAGCAGAATAAGACGTTTTGTGTGCAGAAGAAGACTCTTAAGTGTTATATATATATATATATATATATATATATATATATATATATATATATATATATATATATATATATATGATAACCCACAAGTGTAGGGGATAATTGTAGCCTCTTTCGATAAGTAAGAGTGTCGAACCCAACGAGGAGCTAGAGGTAGAACAAATATTCTCAAGTCCTATCTGCCACTGATACGACTCTACGCATGCTTAGTGTCTGCTTTACCTAGAACAAGTAGGAAACTAGAAGTACTTTATAGGTGTTGTTGGATAGGTTTGCAAGATAATAAAGGGTACGTAAATAAAAAGTAGGGGCTGTTTAGATAAAGAAGCAATAAAGTAAATATAGCGAGTGTGGAAAAGTGGTGGTAGGAGTTATGAAATTGTCCCTAAGCAATTGACTACCTTACTAGACCGATAGCAAGTTTTATGTGGGAGAGGCATAAGCTAACATACTTTCTCTTCTTGGATCATATGCACTTATGATTGTAACTCTAGCAAGCATCCGCAACTACTAAAGATCATTAAGGTAAAACCCAACCATAGCATTAAAGCATCAAGTCCCCTTTATCCCATACGCCACAACCCCCTTACTCGGGTTTATGCTTCTGTCACTCAAGCAACCCACTATAAGCGAATCATGAACGTATTGCAACACCCTACAGCGGGAATCCCTCACGCTTGCGCGACACGGAGGGCACAATAGGACAACAACATAACCACAAGCAAATTAAACCAATCATAGCAATTCATCAATCACCGGTAGGACAACTAAAATCTACTCAGACATCATAGGATGGCAACACATCGTTGGATAATAATATGAAGCATAAAGCACCATGTTTAAGTAGAGGGTACAACGGGTTGTGGGAGAGTGCACCGCTGTAGATAGATGGGGGAAGGTGATGGAGATGTTGGTGAAGATGGCGGAGGTGTTGGTGTAGATCGCGGTGATGATGATGGCCCCCGGCGGTGTTCCGGTGCCACCGGAAGCAAGGGGGAGAGAGCCCCTCTTCTTCTTCTTCCTTGACCTTCTCCTTAGATGGGAGAAGGGTTTCCCCTCTGGTCCTTGGTTCCCATGGTGTGGGAGGGGCGAGAGCCCCTCCGAGATTGGATCTATCTCTCTGTCTCTCTCTGTTTTTGCGTTCCCATATTCTGCCCTGGCACCGTTTCTTTTATATCCGGAGATCCGTAACTCCGATTGGATTGAAACCTTCACCCAGATTTTTTCCAAAAATTAGCTTTCTTGCGGCCAAGGAAGAGCGTCAACCGCCTTACAAGGGGCTCACGAGGGTCAGGGGCGCGCCCAGTATAAGTGGTGGCACGGGCCACCCTCGTGGCCACCTCGGGCACTGTCTCGCATTGATTTTACTTCCCAAAAATCATAAATATTCTAAAAATAAGCTCCGTCCGTTTTTATCCCGTTTGGACTCCGTTTGATATTGGGTTTCTGCGAAACATAAAACATGCAACAAACAGAGGCGGCCTTGGGCATCTGGATCAATATGTTAGTCACAAAAATAATATAAAAAGTTGCCAAAAGTATATGAAAGTTGAATAATATTGGCATGGAACAATAAAAAATTATAGATACGACGGAGACATATCAACATCCCCAAGCTTAATTCCTTCTCGTCCTCGAGTAGGTAAATTATAAAAAGGATAATTTTTGATGTGGAATGCTACCTAGCATAATCTTCATCATATGTCTAATCATGGCATGAATATTAAGACACGAGTGATTCAAAGCAATAGTCTATCATTTGACATAAAAACAATAATACTTAGGGCATCCCAACAAACAATCATTTCTTTCAAAATATCAATGCTTCAGAACATTATCCCTACAAAATCATATAGTCTTGTATGCTCCCTTTTCTTAACACAAGGTACCCCTCATGCCTATCCCAGTGTCAGCCAAGCAATTGTTTCATACTTTAGTATTCTCAAACTTTTTCAACTTTCACGCAATACATGAGCGTGAGCCATGGATATAGCACTATGGGTGGAATAGAATATGATGGTGGAGGTTATGTGGAGAAGACAAAAAGGGAGAAAGTCTCACATCGACGCGGCTAATCAATGGGCTATGGAGATGCCCATCAATTGATGTCAATGCGAGGAGTAGGGATTGCCATGCAACGGATGCACTAGAGCTATAAGTATATGAAAGCTCAAACTGAAAACTAAGTGGGTGTGCATCCAACTTGCTTGCTCATGAAGACCTAGGGCATTTGAGGAAGCCCATCGTTGGAATATACAAGCCAAGTTCTATAATGAAAAATTCCCACTAGTATATGAAAGTGACAACATAGGAGACTCTCTATATGAAGAACATGGTGCTACTCTGAAGCAGAAGTGTGGTTAAAGGATAGTAACATTGCCCCTTTTCTTTCTTTACTTTTTTTTGGATGGGCTTCTTTGGCCCCCCTTTTTTTATTTAGGCTTCTTTGGCCTCTCCTTTTTTATGGGGCAATGCTCTATAATGATGATCATCACACTTTATTTACTTACAACTTAATATTACAACTCGATATCTAGAACAAAGGTATGACTCTATACGAATGCTTCCGGCAGTGTACCAGGATGTGCAATGATCTAGCGTAGCAATGACATCAAAAAACGGACAAGCCATGAAAACATCATGCTAGCTATCTTACGACCATGCAAGGCAATATGACAATGAATGCTCAAGTCATGTATATGATGATGATGATGGAAGTTGCATGGCAATATATCTCAGAATGGCTATGGAAATGCCATGATAGGTAGGTATGGTGGCTGTTTTGAGGAAGATATAAGGAGGCTTATGTGTGATAGAGCGTATCGTATCACGAGGTTTGGATGCATCGACGAAGTTTGCACCAACTGTCGAGGTGAGAAAGGGGAATGCATGGTACCGAAGAGGCTAGCAATGATGGAAGGGTAAGAGTGCGTATAATCCATGGACTCAACATTAGTCATAAAGAACTCACATACTTATTGCAAAAGTTTATTAGCCATCGAAACAAAGTACTACGCGCATGCTCCTAGGGGGGAGGTTGGTAGGAGTTAACCATCGCGCGACCCCGACCTTCACGCAAAGATAAACAATCAAAATACAATGCACGCCAATTTGGTTACATAGTGAGTAGACCATACGTGCATGCTTCGGGAATCACAAACATTAACACCAACATCCTTTCTAAACACAACCATCTACTAGTACCTCCCACATATTATCATCACTATGTCGCAAAACTATTGCAAGGAATCAAACATATCATATTGAACGATCTACAAGGTTATGTAGGATTTTATGACTAACCATGTGAATGACCAATTCCTGTCATCTCTCTAAATAGATATAAGTGAAGCAAGAGAGTTTAATTCTTTCTACAAATGATATGACCATGCTGTAACAAATATAAGTGAAACAAAAGAGCATTCTAAAAATGGCGGTTTTCTATGTGAAGAGAAACAGGCAATCCAAACTTCAAAAGATATAAGTGAAGCACATGAAGCATTCTATAAAGCCATTCTCAAAAGATTTAAGTGAAGTGCATTGAGCATTCTATAAATCAACCAAGTACTATATCATACCAGCATGGTGCATAAAAGAAAAGTGAAAACTAAATGCAAAAGACGCTCCAAGACTTGCACATATCGCATGAACGAAACGAATCCGAAAACGTACCGATACTTGTTGAAGAAAGAGGGGATGCCTTCCGGGGCATCCCCAAGCTTAGACGCTTGAGTCTCCTGGAATATTTACTTGGGGTTCCTTGGGCATCCCTAAGCTTGAGCTCTTGCCTCTCTTCCTTTTCCTCATATCGAGACCTTCTCGATCAAACACTTCATCCACACAAAACTTCAACAGAAAACTCGGTAAGATCCGTTAGTATAATAAAGCAAATCACTACTCTAGGTACTGTTGCAAACCAATTCAAATTTTGTTTTTTCATTGTGTCTACTGTAATATAACTTTTTCATGGCTTAATCCACTGATAGAAATTGATAGTTTCATCAAAACAAGCAAACTATGCATCAAAAACAGAATCTGTCAAAAACAGAACAGTCTGTAGCAATCTGAACATTTACCATACTTCTGGTACCCTAAAAATTCTACAAAACTTAAGATAAATAAAAAATTTATACATAAAGAAAGTGCAAAAAGAATCAGAACCGTTTGATTTTCCAATTAAAAATGTAAAATCGCGGACTACAGCCAAAGTTTCTATCCTGCACCGTACAAACCAACAAGCATTGTAAACATCCTAAAGGAAAACCTCGGCACATTATTTTTATAGTACAATGGAATTGTAAAAGGGGATAATTATTTTTGATGAAAAGTTTCTATAATTAAGAGTCACAAAGTTTCCATGAGCATGAACAAAGTTCAAGGAGCTCTCCCACTTCAACAATGCTTGTCTCTCTCACTTTCACTTCCCTTTTTGAAAAGTTTTGGGTTCCCCTCTTTATTTTTTTGTTTTTAAACTATATAAAAAAACTCAAAAGAAATAAATGACTCTCTAAAACTTCCGGGTTGTCTCCCTGGCAATGCTTTCTTTAAAGCCATTAAGCTAGGCATATGGTGCTCAAGTAATGGATCCACCCGGATCCCAAGGTATATCAAATCCAATTTTAATTAACAATGATTTGTAATTTAGTAGTGAGCGCAAAGTAACATATATCAAGCAATGACGAAGTCTAAATATCTTCCTATGCATCGGCATGTCATAAAAGAACAATTCATGCACACATAGTAAAGGTCAATGCATAGTATAAGCATTTTATTGCAATTTTATCATATTGGAAACATAGAGAGGTGGAGATATAGTTCCTCTCATAATAATTGCAAGTAGGAGCAGCAAGCACATGCATATTACATTCATCAAAATTATCATGTGCAATGGTAAAAGGCAACCCATCAATATAATCCTTAATAAGTACAAACTTCTCCGATATAGTGTAGTTTGGAGAGTTCAAAAAGATAATAGGACTATCATGCGTGGGTGCAATAACAACAATTTCATGTTTAACATAAGGAAATATAGCAAGTTCATCTCCATAAGCATAATTCATATTGGCATATTGGCCACAAGCATAGCAAGTATCATCAAAAAGGGATATTTCAAATGAATTAAAGGGATCATAGCAATCATCATAGCAATCATCATAGCAATCATCCTTCGGAAAGCACAAAGGGGAATTAAACAATGTATGAATTGAAGAGTTACACTCATTAGAAGGTGGGCACAGGTAGCTAATCCGCTCTTCCTCTTTTTGTTCTTCGCTCTCCTCATCATCTTTTTCATCCAATGAGCTCACAGTTTCATTAATTTCTTCTAAATATTAGTCTTGTTGGATAGCGAAGACTTTCTCAATAAATGCATCAATTTTGGAATTGAATTCATAATTCTCATAGCAACATTTAAGTATAGCAAAATTTTCAGGTCTATAAACTGAATCATCAAAATCTTCCGACGTTTTAAACATAGAATCAATCTCATAAGCACCCATAAAAGCAACGAATTCATCTATTTGTTCCACATCATAGTAATCATAGATACCATTAGCATAAGAAGCCAAGGTTTTATTATCACTGAATTTGCATGAAAAGGGAAGGTGTGGAGACTTTATCCTAGAGCAACAGGTATAGTCATGTCTCAAGCATAGATCCCGAGCATACCAACGCAACATATAAATTTGATCCCATAATAGTTTCCCTTTTTGTGTCAAGCGATAATCCCTAAAGTATTCACGTTGATCCAAAGTGTCTCCCATAACATAATTGAATGGGATTTTCTCAGGATTAACAAAGTAGTACATAATATCTTTCACATAATGAGCATCGAGGGTTTTAGGAGGTTCCCCATCTCCATGAGTAGCAAGTACACCTATTTTTTTTGGTATTTAGTGTTCCATATCCATAACTAAAGATAGAGAACAACTTAGAACAGCAAATAAAAATTACTTAGTGATAAAGCAAGCAAGCACACAAGAGAATAATCGCCGCACGCTATGACTCCCCGGCAACGGCGCCAGAAAAAGGTCTTGATAACCCACAAGTGTAGGGGATAATTGTAGCCTCTTTCGATAAGTAAGAGTGTCGAACCCAACGAGGAGCTAAATGTAGAACAAATATTCTCTCAAGTCCTATCTACCACTGATACGACTCTATGCACACTTAGTGTTCGCTTTACCTAGAACAAGTATGAAACTAGAAGTACTTTGTAGGTGTTGTTGGATAGGTTTGCAAGATAATAAAGGGTACGTAAATAAAAAGTAGGGGCTGTTTAGATAAAGAAGCAATAAAGTAAATATAGCGAGTGTGGAAAATTGGTGGTAGGAGTTATGAAATTGTCCCTAAGCAATTGACTACCTTACTAGACCGATAGCAAGTTTTATGTGGGAGAGGCATAAGCTAACATACTTTCTCTTCTTGGATCATATGCACTTATGATTGTAACTCTAGCAAGCATCGCAACTACTAAAGATCATTAAGGTAAAACCCAACCATAGCATTAAAGCATCAAGTCCCCTTTATCCCATACGCCACAACCCCCTTACTCGGGTTTATGCTTCTGTCACTCAAGCAACCCACTATAAGCGAATCATGAACGTATTGCAACACCCTACAGCGGGAATCCCTCACGCTTGAGCGACACGGAGGGCACAATAGGACAGCAACATAACCACAAGCAAATTAAACCAATCATAGCAATTCATCAATCACCGGTAGGACAACGAAAATCTACTCAGACATCATAGGATGGCAACACATCAATAATATGAAGCATAAAGCACCATGTTCAAGTAGTGGGTACTGCGGGTTGCGGGAGAGTGGACCGCTGTAGATAGATTGGGGAAGGTGATGGAGATGTTGGTGAAGATGGCGGAGGTGTTGGTGTAGATCGCGGTGATGATGATGGCCCCCGGCGGCGTTCGGGTGCCACCGGAAACAAGGGGGGAGAGCCCCCCTTCTTATTCTTCTTCCTTGACCTTCTCCCTAGATGGGAGAAGGGTTTCCCCTCTGGTCCTTGGCTAATCCCATGGCGTGGGAGGGGCGAGATCCCCTCCGAGATTGGATCTATCTCTCTGTCTCTCTCTGTTTCCGCGTTCCCAGATTCTGCCCTGGCACCGTTTCTTTTATATCCGGAGATCCGTAACTCCGATTGGATTGAAACCGTTTCTTTTATATCTGGATACCCATGTTGGCTCCCACATGTTCCACGATGATCTCATCGGATGAACCACGATGTCAAGGACTCAATCGATCCCGTATACAATTCCCTTTGTCTAGCGGTATTATACTTGCCCGAGATTCGATCGTCGGTATACCGATACCTTGTTCAATCTCGTTACCGGCAAGTCTCTTTACTCGTTCCGTAACACATCATCCGTGATCAACCCCTTGGTCACATTGTGCACATTATGATGATGTCCTACCAAGTGGGCCAGAGATACCTCTCCGTTTACGGAGTGACAAATCGATCTCGATTCGTGCCAACCCGCAGACACTTTCGGAGATACCTGTAGTGCACCTTTATAGCCACCCGATTCACGTTGTGACATTTGATACACCCAAAGCATTCCTACGGTATCCGGGAGTTGCACAATCACATGGTCTAAGGAAAAGATACTTGACATTAGAAAAGCTTTAGCATACTGAACTACGATCTCTACGTGCTAGGCTTAGGATTGGGTCTTGTCCATCACATCATTCTCCTAATGATGTGATCCGTTATCAACGACATCCAATGTCCATGGTCGGAAACCGTAACCATCTATTGATCAACGAGCTAGTCTACTAGAGGTTTACTAGGGACATGGTGTTGTCTATGTATCCACACATGTATCGAGTTTCCTATCAATACAATTATAGCATGGATAATAAGCGATTATCATGAACAAGGAAATATAATAATAACTAATTTATTATTGCCTCTAGGGCATATTTCCAACAGTCTCCCACTTGCACTAGAGTCAATAATGTTCACATCGCCATGTGATTAACACTCACTGAGTCACATCGCCATGTGACCAACATCAAAAGAGTTTACTAGTGTCACTAAACTAGTTCACATCATCATGTGATTAAGACTCAATGAGTTCGGGGTTTGATCATGTTTTGCTTGTGAGAGAGGTTTTAGTCAGCGAGTGCGAACCTTTCAGATCCGTGTGTGCTTTGCAAATTTCTAGGTCATATTATAAACGCTGCTTCCACGCTCCACTTGGAGCTATTCCAAATGGTTGCTCCACTATACGTATCCGGTTTGCTACTCAGAGTCACTCGGATAGGTGTTAAAGCTTGCACCAACATAACCCTTTACGCCGAACTCTTTATCACCTCCATAATCGAGAAACATGTCCTTACTTACTCCAAGGACAATTTTGACCGCTGTCCAATGATCCATTCCTGGATCATTCTTGTACCCCTTGACTGACTCATTGCAAGGCACACTTCCGGTGCGGTACACAGCATAGCATATGTAGAGCCTACGTCCAAAGCGTAGGGGATGACCTTCGTCCTTTCTCTCTTTTCTGCCGTGGTCGAGCTTTAAGTCTTAACTTCATACCTTACAACTTAGGCAAGAACTCCTTCTTTGACTGATCCATCTTGAACACCTTCAAGATCATGTCAAGGTATGTGCTCATTTTGAAAGTACCATTAAGCGTTTTTGATCTATCATTATAGATCTTGATGCTCAATGTTCAAGTAGCTTAATCCAGGTTTTCCATTGAAAAACACTTTTCAAATAACCCTATATGCTTTCCGAAATTCTACATCATTTACGATCAACAATATGTTTACAACATATACTTATCGAAATTCTATAGTGCTCCCACTCACTTCTTTGGAAATACAAGTTTCTCATAAACTTTGTATAAACCAAAAATCTTTGATCATCTTATCAAAGTGCATATTCCAACTCGAGATGCTTACTCCGGTCCTTAGAAGGATCGCTAGAGCTAGCACACCTTTTAGCATCCTTAGGATCGACAAAGCCTTTTCGATTGTATCATATACAATCTTTCCCTCTGGCTGGTAAGGAAACTCGTTTTGACATCCATCGCGATTTCATAAATGCAGCTAATGCTAACATGATCCCGACGGACTTAAGCATCGCTACGGATGAGAAAATCTCATCGTAGTCAACTCCTTGAACTTGTGAAAAACTCTTCGCCACAAGTCGAGCTTCATAGATGGTGACATTACCGTCCACGTCCGTCTTCTTCTTAAAGATCCATTTATCTCAATGGCTTGCCGATCATCGGGCAAGTCCACCAAAGTTCATGCTTTGTTCTGATACATGGATCCTATCTCGGATTTCATGGCTTCTAACCATTTGTTGGAATTTGGGCCCACCATCACTTCTCCATAGCTCGTAGGTTCATTGTTGTCTAGTAACATGACCTTTAAGACATGATTACTGTACCACTCTGAAGTAGTACGCATCCTTGTCACCCTACGAGGTACGGTAGTGACTTGATCCAAAACTTCATGATCACTATCATAAGCTTCTACTTCAATTGGTGTAGGAGCCACATGAACAACTTCCTGTGCCCTACTACACACTTGTTGAAGTGACGGTTCAATAACCTCATCAAGTCTCCACCATCCTCCCACTCAATTCTCGAGACAAACCTTTCTTCGAGAAAGGACCCGATTCAAGAAATAATCCCTATTGCTTTCGTATCTGAATTAGGAGGTATACCCAACTGTTTTGGGTGTCCTATGAAGATGCATTTTATCCGCTTTGGGTTCGAGCTTATCAACCTGGAACTTTTTCACATAAGTGTCGCAGCCCCAATCCTTTAAGAAATGACAGCTTAGGTTTCTCTAAACCATAGTTCATACGGTGTCATCTCAACGGAATTACGTGGTGCCCTATTTAAAGTGAATGTGGTTGTCTCTAATGCCTAACCCATAAACGATAGTGGTAATTCGATAAGAGACATCATGGTACGCACCATATCCAATAGGGTGCAACTATGATGTTCGGACACCTGACACACTATGGTGTTCGAGCGGTATTAATTGTGAAACAATTTCCATAATGTCTTAATTGCGTGCCAAAGCTTGTAACTCAGATACTCATCTCTATGATCATATCATAGACATTTTATCCTCTTGTCACAATGATCTTCAACTTCACTCTGAAATTACTTGAACCATTCAATAATTCAGACTTGAGTTTCGTCAAGTAAATATACTCAACATCTACTCGAATCATCTGTGAAGTAAGAACATAACGATATTCACTGCATGCCTCAGCACTCATTGGACTGCACACATCAAAATGTGTTACTTCCAACAAGTTGCTATCTTGTTCCATTTTACTAAAAAACAAGGCTTTTCAGTCATCTTGCCCATGTGGTATGATTTGCATATCTCAAGTGATTCAAAATCAAGTGAGTCCAAACGATCCATCTGCATGGACTTTCTTCATGCGTATACACCAATAGACATGGTTCACATGTCTCAAACTTTTCAAAAATGAGTGATTCCAAAGATCCATCAATATGGAGCTTCTTTATGCGTTTTATACCAATATGACTTACATGGCAGTGCCACAAGTAAGTGGTACTGTCATTACTATCTTATATCTTTTGGCATGAACATGTGTATCACTACGATCAGATTCAATAAACCATTCATTTTAGGTGCAAGACCATTGAAGGTATTATTCAAATAAACAGAGTAACCATTATTCTCCTTAAATGAATAACGTATTGCGATAGACATAATCCAATCATGTCTATGCAAACACCAAATGACAATTATTCAGGTTTAATACTAATCTTGATGGTAGAGGGAGCGTGCGATGTTTGATCACATCAAACTTGGAAATACTTCCAACACATATCGTCAGCTCACCTTTAGCTAGTCTCCGTTTATTCCGTAGCTCTTTTATTTCGAGTTACTAACACTTAGCAACCGAACCGGTATCTAATACCCTGGTGCTACTAGGAGTACTACTAAAGTATGCATTAACATAATGTATATCCAATATATTTCTATCGACCTTGCCAGTCTTCTCATCTACCAAGTATCTAGGGTAATTCCGCTCTAGTGACTATTCCCCTTATCACAGAAGCACTTAGTCTCGGGTTTGGGTTCAACCTTGGGTTTCTTCACTAGAGCAGCAACTGATTTACCGTTTCATGAAGTATCCCTTCTTGCCCTTGCCCTTCTTGAAACTAGTGGTTTCACCAACCATCAATAATTGATGCTCCTTCTTGATTTCTACTTTCGCGGTGTCAAACATCGCGAATACCTCAAGGATCATCATATCTATCCCGATATGTTATAGTTCATCACGAAGCTCTAGCAGCTTGGTGGCAATGACTTTGGAGAAACATCACTATCTCATCGGAAGATCAACTCCCTCGATTCAAGTGATTGTTGCACTCAGATAATCGAGCACAAGCTCAACGATTGATCTTTTCTCCCTTAGTTTGCGGCTAAGAAAATCGTCGGAGGTCTCATACCTCTTGGCGTGGCACGAGCCTGAAATCCCAATTTCAGCCCTCAAAACATCTCATATGTTCGCGACATTTCAAAAACGTCTTTGGTGCCTCAACTCTAAACCGTTTAAGCGAACTATCACGTAGTTATCAAAAGCGTGTATGTCGATGTTCGCAACATCCACAAGCGGCGTTTGGGGTTCAGCACCTGAGCGGTGCATCAAGGACATAAGCTTTCTATTATGCGCATAATTGCTCTGTCAACTTTCAACTATATTTTCTCTAGGAACATATCTAAGCAGTGGAACTAAAGCGTGAGCTTCGACATAATTTGCAAAGATCTTTTGACTATGTTCGGGATAATTAAGTTCATCTTATGAACTCCCACTCAGATAGACATCCTCGGTCATCTAAGTGATTACATGATCCGAGTCAACTAGGCCGTGTCCGATCATCACGTGAGACGGACTAGTCATCATCGGTGAACATCTTCATGTTGCTCGTATCTACTATCGACTCATGCTCGACCTTTCGGTCTCGTGTTCCGAGGCCATGTCTGTACATGCTAGGCTTGTCAAGTTAACCCTAAGTGTTTGGCGTGTGTAAATCTGTCTTACACCGTTGTATGTGAGCGTAAGAATCCATCACACCCGATCATCACGTGGTGCTTAGAAGCGACGAACTTTAGCAACGGTGCACAGTTAGGGGAGAACACTTCTTGAAATTTTTTGTAAGGGATCATCTTATTTACTACCGTCGTTCTAAGTAAACAAGATGCATAAACATGATAAACATCACATTTAATCAAATAGTGACATGATATGGCCAATATCATTTTGCTCCTTTTGATCTCCATCTTTGGGGCTCCATGATCATCATCGTCACCGGCATGACACCATGATCTCCATCATCGTGTCTTCATGAAGTTGTCTCGCCAACTATTACTTCTACTACTATGGCTACCGGTTAGTAATAAAGTAAAGTAATTACACGGCGTTGTTCAATGACACGCAGGTCATACAAAAAATTAAGACAACTCCTATGGCTCCTGCCGGTTGTCATACTCATCGACATGCAAGTCGTGAATCCTATTACAAGAACATGATCAATCTCATACATCACATATCATTCATCACATTCTTCTTGGCCATATCACATCACATATCATACCATGCAAAAACAAGTTAGACGTCCTCTAATTGTTGTTTGCATGTTTTACGTGGCTGCTATGGGTTTCTAGCAAGAACGTTTCTTACCTATGCAAAAACCACAACGTGATATGCCAATTGCTATTTACCCTTCATAAGGACCCTTTTCATCGAATCCATTCCGACTAAAGTTGGAGAGACTGGCATCCGCTAGCCACCTTATGCACCAAGTGCATGTCGATTCAGTGGAACTGTCTCACGTAAAATGCGTGTAAGGTCGGTCCGGCCGCTTCATCCCACAATACCGTCGAAACAAGATTGGACTAGTAACGGTAAGCATATTGAACAAAATCAATGCCCACAACTACTTTGTGTTCTACTCGTGCAAAGAATCTACGCAATAGACCTAGCTCATGATGCCCTTTGTTGGGAGCGAGCAGAAATTCAAAATTTTCCTCGTGTCACCAAGATCTATCTATGGAGAAACCAGCAGCGAGGGAAGGAGAGTGCATCTACATACCCTTGTAGATCGCTAAGCGGAAGCGTTCAAGAGAACGGGGTTGAAGGAGTCGTACTCGTCATGATCCAAATCACCGGAGATCCTAGTGCGAGCGGACGGCACCTCGCGTTCAACACACGTACAGTCCGGTGACGTCTCCCATTCCTTGATCCAGCAAGGAGAGAGGGAGAGGTTGAGGAAGACTCCATACAGCAGCAGCACAACGGCGTGGTGGTGGTGGAGGAGCGTGGCAATCCTGCAGGGCATCGCCAAGCACCGCGGGAGAGGAGTACTTGGGAGAGGGGAGGGCTGCACCAGAACTTGTGGTGCGGCTGCCCTCCCACCCCCACATATTTATAGGGGCAAGGGAGAGGGGGGCCAGCCCGCTCAGATCCAATCAGAGGAGGGGGCGGCGGCCAAGGGGGGGAGGAGTGCCTCCCATGTCAAGTGGAGGCCCTCCCCCTTAGGGTTTTCCCTCTCCCATGCGCATGGGCCTTGGGGGGGCTGGTGCCCCTGGCCCATTAAGGCTAGGGAGCCCCCTTACAGCCCATGCTACTGTATTGGACGTGGTGGAACAATTTCCGAACCTCCGGACCCCTCCGGAATCCTCCGGAACCTTCTGGAAGCTTCCCGGTACAATACCGAAAAAACCCAAACTTTTTCCGGAACCCGAACAACAACTTTCCATATATAAATATTTACCTCCGGACCATTCCGGAACTCCTCGTGACGTCTGGGATCTCATCCGGGACTCCGAACAACATTCGGTAACCACATACAAACTTCCTTTATAACCCTAGCGTCATCGAACCTTAAGTGTGTAGACCCTACGGGTTCGGGAGACATGTAGACATGACCGAGACGTTCTCTGGTCAATAACCAACAGCGGGATCTGGATACCCATGTTGGCTCCCACATGTTCCACGATGATCTCATCGGATGAACCATGATGTCAAGGACTCAATCGATCCCGTATACAATTCCCTTTGTCTAGCGGTATTATACTTGCCCGAGATTCGATCGTCGGTATACCGATACCTTGTTCAATCTCGTTACGGCAAGTCTCTTTACTCATTCCGTAACACATCATCCGTGATCAACCCCTTGGTCACATTGTGCACATTATGATGATGTCCTACCGAGTGGGCCCGAGATACCTCTCCGTTTACGGAGTGACAAATCGATCTCGATTCGTGCCAACCCATGACACTTTCGGAGATACCTGTAGTGCACCTTTATAGCCACCCGATTCGTTGTGGACGTTTGATCGCCCAAAGCATTCCTACGGTATCCGGGAGTTGCACAATCTCATGGTCTAAGGAAAAGATACTTGACATTAGAAAAGCTTTAGCATACGAACTACGATCTACGTGCTAGGCTTAGGATTGGGTCTTGTCCATCACATCATTCTCCTAATGATGTGATCCGTTATCAACGACATCCAATGTCCATGGTCAGAAACCGTAACCATCTATTGATCAACGAGCTAGTCTACTAGAGGCTTACTAGGGACATGGTGTTGTCTATGTATCCACACATGTATCTGAGTTTCCTATCAATACAATTATAGCATGGATAATAAACGATTATCATGAACAAGGAAATATAATAATAACTAATTTATTATTGCCTCTGGGGCATATTTCCAATAAATAGCACACGGCAACTGGAGGTTCACTTGAATATTCATTCATGTGGGTATAGGGGTCAATATGGGTGTCCACGGCTCCGATGTTGATCATTGATCGGAAGGGGTTCCGGGCCATGTATATACTTCACCGAACCTATAGGGTCACATGCTTAAGGGTCATCTATCTGCTAAATACTAGACAGGGAGTCTGAGAGAAAATCACTGAAAAAGTTTCGGACACCGGAAAAGTTCCGGACAACGGAAAAAGTTCTGCAGAGAGAGGTCACCGGATGAGTTTCTGTGAAACTGAAAAGTTGTTTCTGGGGATACCATTAAGTCAAATTGGTTTCGGCACATGCCTGATAATTCTTGGAGGGTGCCAGAATCATTCTAGAATTTTCCGGGATAATAACCGGATATGCTCCGGAGCTCCCGGAACCACTTTAGATGCTTTTCGCAGATGAAAATCATTAATACAAAATTATTTTGAAATGCATTTAAAATCATTTTGGTGGGTACTGGAAATGTTCTAAGCCCACATAAATATTTTCAGTTCGAACGGACGCTGAAAAATGTCGTTGTGAATAGTGAAAGTGCTTTTTGGGATATTTATGGAAAACCACCTTTTGGGATATTTTCCAAAAGGCTTCTAGAAGGGCTTGGGGGCCAAGGAAGCTCCTCATGGGGGGCTCCCAAGGAGTGGCCGGCCAAGGGTGGAGCTCCTCCATGGAGCTCCACATGGCCCTCTCTTTCCCTTTTATACCCTTTGTGTGTGACATAAAGTGGGGGCACTTTCCGTATTTCTGAATACCCATCCTACCCCTTGGTTTCCCTATAAATAGGAGGTCAGGGGCTGCCCAAACCTCATCCCTTGCTCTCATACAAGTGCCATGCAATGATCTAGCTTCTCTCTCCCTCCCCGCGAAATAGTTTCGTAGAGCCGAAAGGCTGTCTGGGTTCCAGTGGGAACTAGTTCTGGACGGTGAAGCCCTGCTGGATAGATGACACCGTATGTGTGAAACTCTGTTGAGATATCGAGGTTTCGGTCTTAGTTCGAGAGTGCCTCCCGAAGGGCTGTCCGTGTGACCATCCCAGTTTTGAAGGTTCTCCCGAAGGGCTGTCCGAGTGACCGTCCGAGTTTTGAGGGTCCTCCCAAAGGGATGTCCGCGACACCGTCCGAGGGATTGTCCGACCGGCTCACGGAGGGCTGTCCGTGGGGCGGATGAGGGTATCCATCCTCGCGGTTGGGAGGTTGTAAATCCTAGTTGCGGGGATCTGGACCACCGATCGTCATCGACTCTACTTCCGCTGCGCTACGAGTCGGTAACGGAAAAGATAAAACCTTGTATGTAGTTTCCTTAGTGATCTTGGGCTGGTGCGTAGGTCAATTTTTTTGTTTTCTGCTGCGTTACCCTACAGTGGCATCAAGAGCCGTGCTATGCGTAGATGCAGGTTGCGATCTAGAATACATAGAGATGTATGGGTGTTGCACAATATAATTTGTTGTAGGTGAGTTCTATTACTGAAAATTGTTTGTGCGGGTAGTAGATGAAATCTGTTACCCGATGTTCCCGGTGCTTCCCTTGAATTTGCATAATCCTGATCTTGATGGCATGGTGGAATCTCACAAAGTTCTGGCAATCCGCGATCCTTTCATGCTGCTCCTGAGTATGCTGATTGGTAGATCAACGAAGTGCTAACAGTTCTTTGGGTTCCACCATAGTTAAAGAAAGATGGATGTTTCACAGACAAAAGGGCAATGTAGATATGATCTGCACGGGGGTCATGCGTATGACGAAGTTTAGTTTGGGGCTCAAGATTTTATTATCTCGTGTTTCATACACCTTGCAAAGTTAATCTAGTGACTTGAATAAACCATACTTGATGATGGACGTAGGTATCTTCGGTTTGTTTCGAAACCTTAGAAGCCACGTAAAACCTTTTTTGTATGAACCGATTAGAGGCATCGAACTTGGTTTTGCAGGATGGTTTGCATCTGATGTGGTATAGTAGTGTTCATAATAATTTGATTATGTATGAGATGACTATATAATGTAAATTAACATGACCTGCATGTCATGATTCGGCATGATGGCTGGAGCCATATGATTGTCACTATAATGACCTGCATGTCATCCTTAAGTAATGCACTTATTTTATTAGCTATAGATATAGCAATATTATCCGGTGCATTGACAAGGTGGTGGCAATCTTCGCGAAGGTGAACACCGACACAAATGTCGAAGACGAAGAAATGAAAGTCTTCTTCGTCAGAAAGGGCTATACCATATCATGCTAATTATGAATTGCCTGAGATGTTTATCCCTTTGGTGCACCCTTATTGATTGCACGATATGATGAGGATACAGACCTAGGGTAGGGTCATAGGCTTGGCCTATACGTCCTACCCAAGGTCACTACCCTAGAAGATAAGAAGTCCAAGAGGCAGCAAGAGACCCCCAGTCGAAGATGTCGAGTGCAATCCACTCAACAATCATGTCACTCGGGAGTCCTCCTACCTACTGTCATTCGACCATCCAGAGAATCACTCGACCTACCGAAGACCAGGAGTCACTCAGCATTACAACAGACAGGCGTTCACTCCATAGTCTTTAAGGTCATTAACAGCACTTAAGGCTGGCGTTACCAGTAACGCCCCCAGTTTATGTACATTAAGTCCCTTGTAATGGAGGGCGATGGGGGTTCTGGCGTACTCTATATAAGCCACCCCCCTCCTCCGGCACAAGGGTTCGCACCCCCTGTAACATCACACATATAATCCAATCGACCGCCTCCGGGCACCGAGACGTAGGGCTGTTACTTCCACTGAGAAGGGCCTAAACTCGTAAAACTCGTGTGTACACCTTCACCATAGCTGAGATCTTGCCTCTCCATACCTACCCCTCTTTCTACTATCAGTCTTAGAACCATGACAGTTGGCGCCCACCGTGGGGCAGGTGTCTTAGCGACTTGTTGGTGAAGTTACAAGTTTTTCCGATCATCATCATCATGGTTTCCTGCGGCGGATTGGCGGAGGGCCACGAGATCCGTCTCGGCACGCTCGTTTTTGTCGCCCACGACTCCGCTTGGCTTCAAGAAGCTCCCCTTGACATAGGCGCTCCCCGTTCAAGGGGCGATGCACTTTCGCGTGTGTGTTCGCGGCGTCCTTCTCCGGCAGCCGTCGATCCAGCATCAGTCGACTCCGATGGTGTCTTCCCTCCCCGCTGTTCGCCGCCGCAAGCGATCCGGTCGATCACGGCTTCAGCGGTGGGTGAAACACGTGGTGGCTCGGCGTTCGGCCACCCATCAAGTCGCGGCAATCGAGCCCGACGAAACTCTCCACGGCCTGTTCAATCTGTCAACTGGCTCCACGAAGACCGTATCCGAGTGCGCTAGCAGCGACCCTGCAGCTAAAGTCTTGATGGTCGATGGACCGCATGGTCCACCCGGCTTCCGTTGCAAAGACGGCGAAGATGGTGGCGGCAATCCGGCGCGCGTCCATGAACCCCTTTCTTCACAGCAGAGGGAAGAACTTCGTCGCTGCAACATGGATGCACTCCACACGCCCATCGTTGGAGAAACCCCCGAGGCTCGGGCCGTGGAAGAGGCGTGCAGTTCGGCGAATTTGGTGGCGCACTTTCATTGGAGAACTGCGGCGCGCTCGATGAGTGGGCTCGGGGCGGGTCCACGAGTCGGTCGGCAAGCAGCTTTTCGCCTCCGCCTAAGGTATATCAGTACTCGATTCAAAACCTCACAGCTGCGGCCCGAATAGCGAGTCGATCCAACCTTCGATCGAAGCTTGGCGGAGGTTGATGCGAGATCCGGGCCTTGCTCCGGCGAAGAAGCGAGAACACCTTAGTGTCTCAGTCGCGGAATAGGATTCACAGCAGATCCGTACTAGCGGATACAGTTCAGTCAGCCCACAGCCCAAGATCGCCCCTGCGACGTGAAGGCCATGGACAATATAATCGTCAGCTCGACTGCGACAATCGTCATCGAGTGCCCACGCCTCCTCCAATGAGTGCGTCATATGTGCCTCGGCAGAACGATGATAGACACTGTCACAGTGGCAAGCGCAGAGCACCAGTCGACCAAGGGAGCCAGGCTTCGATGCGAGATCCATTCTCGTTCAAGGCCTAGTCGACCGGAGCAGAGCGCATAGAGAAGACCCTGGCAGAGATCGTCCAAGTGGCAGCAGAGTGCATGTTTCAGGTCCAGAGTGTTTCAACAGAGCCATCAGGGCCGCAGTGATTCCTCCCAACTTCAGGTTGGCAACCGGAGTCAGTAAGTTCACTGGAGAATCCAAGCCTGAAACTTGGCTTGAGGATTACCGAGTGGCTGTGCAGATTGGAGGCGGAAAAGATGAAGTAGCGATGAATCATCTTCCTCTGATGTTGGATGGGTCGGCCCTCGCGTGGTTGACTCAGTTGGCTCCAGGCAGTATATACAGTTGGGAAGAGCTGGCTCGAGTGTTCGTCTGAATTTTTGAGGGCACTTGCAAGGGACCAGCAGGATTGACCGAGTTGCAGCATTGTGTGCAGAAGCCGAGTGAGACTTTGAGAGACTTATTCAGAGGTGGACCACTTTGCATCACACCGTTGAAAATGTATCAGAGCATCAAGAAGTGTGCGCCTTCAAGGAAGGCGTCAAATACCGAGAGTTGGTCCTGAAGTTCGGTCGGACTGGAGATATGACTCTGACTCGAATGATGGAGATAGCCACCCGGTACGCTAGTGGAGAAGAAGAGGATCGACTCCGTAGCGGGAAGAGTAAGCCAGTCGGCCAAGAGGCCGGTGGAGGTAATTCCAATCGGAAACATAAGCGTAAGGCCGAGCCGGCGGCACCCGGTGAGATTGCAGCAGTGGCTCAAGGAAAGTTTAAGGGAAAACCTAATGGGCCCTGGCCCCCTAAGAAGGTAAAGGATCAAGCAGCGAATGATGTGTTGGATTTACCATGTCACATCCACACGAAGAAGGATGAAGAAGGTAATCTGATCTACCCTAAGCATACCACTCGACAATGCTGACTCCTGATCTAGCAGTTCCGAGAAAAACAGCCCAGTGAGAAGGAGAAAGAGTCGGACAAAGATGAGGATGGAGAGGAAGATGACGGTTATCCCAAAGTCAATTCCACCCTCATGATTTTTGCTGATGTTGAGAGCAAGAGTCGGTTGAAAGTTATCAACAGAGAGGTGAATATGGTCGCTCCAGTGACGATGACCACATACCTGAAATGGTCTCAGACAACCATCATATTCGACTAGTCTGACCATCCTGCTCATGTATCCACCCTCGAGAGGCAAGCACTGGTGGTCAACCCCGTGGTCGGAGGCACTCGACTGACTAAAGTGCTAATGGACGGTGGTAGCGGTCTGAATATCCTTTATGCAGAAACCTTGAAAGGGATGGGCATTCCGATGTCCAAACTTAGCGAGAGCAATATTAGTTTCCATGCTGTTATCCCTGGAAAGAAAGCCGAATCACTCGGCCAGATCGCTCTCGACGTGGTTTTTGGTGATTCCAAGCATTACCATAAAGAAAAGTTGACATTTGAAGTCGTGGATTTCCAGAGTGCTTATCATGCCATTCTGGGTAGGCCTGCCTACGCACGTTTTATGGCTCGACCATGTTACGTGTACCTCAAGTTGAAGATGCCTAGCCCCAAAGGTGTGATCACAGTTACTGGCAATCGACAGAAAGCATAGGAATGCTTCCAGAAAGGTTCCAAAATTGCCGATGCGCAGATGGCAACAGTTGAACTTCAAGAGTATCAGAAGAATGCAGATCCGAGTGATTTGCTCCGAGTCAAGAAGCCTGCCATGGATTCTGCATTTCAGTCGTCTGGTGAAACGAAGCCGATTCATATTTACCCGACCGATCCCAATGCCGCACCGACTCATATATCAACGACACTCGATAGCAAATAGGAAGAAGCGCTCATCCAGTTCCTCCGTGAGAACTAGGACATCTTTGCATGGAAACCCTCTGACATGCCAGGTGTACCCAAAGGACTGGCTGAGCACCGTTTGCATGTCGACCCCAAGGAAAAACCCGTCAAAGAGCACCTTCGGCGGTCCGCCGTGCAGAAGAGGAAAGCGATTGGCGAGGAAGTAGCTCGGCTGCTAGCGGAAGAGTTCATCCGTGAAATCTACCACTCCGAGTGGCTTGCCAATGTAGTCATGGTCCCTAAGAAGCACGATTCGCTTCGTATGTGCATTGATTTCAAGCATATCAATCAGGCCTTCCCGAAAGATCACTTCCCTCTCCCCCGCATCGATCAGATTGTTGACTCGACTGTGGGGTGTGAGCGCTTGTCTTTTTTAGATGCATATTCCGGGTATCATCAGATCCGATTGTATGGTCCCATGAAATAAAAACAGCCTTCATCACCCCATTCGGGTGCTTTTGCTATGTCACCATGCCATTTGGTCTTAAAAATGCGGGAGCCACATTCATGAGAATGATTCAGAAGTGCCTGCTCACTCAAATCAATTGGAATGTGGAAGCATACATGGATGACATTGTGGTCAAGTCTCGCAAAGGTTCCAGCCTATTGACTGACCTCGCAGAAACCTTTGCCAACCTAAGAAGGTACGATATCAAGCTTAATCCGTCGAAGTGCACGTTCGGAGTTCCAGGAGGAAAGTTACTTGGTTTTCTCGTTTCCGAGCGAGGGATCGACGCCAATCTAGAAAAAGTTGATACCATCCTCCGAATGAAACGCCCTGTTCGAGTGCATGACGTTCAGAAGTTGACTGGTTGTTTGGGCGCCTTGAGTCGATTCATTTCTCGTCTCGGTGAAAAGGCCTTGCCTCTTTACCGACTGATGAAGAAATCTGATAAGTTCGAGTGGACTGAGGAAGCTGATGCAGCGTTTGCAGAACTCAAAACCCTACTTTCCACCCAACCGGTGCTTGCTGCGCCAATCAGCAAAGAGCCTTTACTGCTTTATATTGCAGCCACTGGACAAGTTGTCAGTACAGTACTCACGGTCGAGCAAGTAGAGGAAGGAAAAGCTTACAAGGTTAGGCGCCCAGTTTATTATCTATCTGAAGTTTTGACTCCATCCAAACAACGATATCCGCATTATCAGAAGCTTGTCCATGGAATATACATGACCATGAAGAAGGTTGCACATTATTTCTCTGATCACTCCATTACAGTCGTCAGCGACGCACCACTATCTGAAATTCTAAATAACAGAGATGCAACTGGTCGAGTGGCAAAATGGGTGATTGAACTCCTTCCATTGGATATCAAGTTTGAGGTGAAGAAAGCTATCAAGTCCCAAGCAATCACAGATTTCCTTGCCGAGTGGATTGAGCAACAACTACCGACTCAAGTTCACTCGGAGCATTGGACTATGTTCTTTGATGGCTCCAAGATGCTGAATGGTTCAGGTGCTGGGGTAGTATTGGTATCCCCCCGTGGAGACAAACTTAGCTATGTTCTCCAGATCCATTTTGATTCCTCCAATAATGAAGTCGAATATGAAGCACTTTTATACGGGTTGCGTATGGCCATTTCACTCGGCGCCCGTCGCCTTATGGTCTACGGTGACTCAGATTTGGTGGTTAATCAAGTGATGAAGGAATGGGATGTCAGGAGCCCGACCATGACTGGTTATTGCAATGCAGTAAGAAAGTTGGAAAAGAAGTTTGAATGATTGGAGCTTCACCATATACCCCGACTGAAAAATCAAGTTGCAGATGAGTTAGCAAAGATAGGTTCAAAGAGAGAGGCCATTCCCCGCAATGTGTTTTTGGAACATATTCATTCACCTTCAGTTCAGGAAGATCCTTTCACTGAAGAGGCACCACAGCCCAAGAGCGCCACAGATCCGACTGAAGTCGAAATCCTAGCAGTGGCCGACTTAGTCATGGAGGCTTTGGTCATCACTCCCGACTAGACAGTGCCGTACATTGTATACATTCTTAGGAAAGAACTTCCAGAGGATGAAGAAGAGGCTCGACAGATCGTCCGGTGATCTAAAGCCTTTACCGTGATAAAAGGTCAGTTGTTGAGAGAAAGTGTAACTCGGGTCTACCAGAAATGCATCACGCCGGAAGAAGGCCGACTGATCCTCAATTATATTCACTCGAGGACCTGTGGTCACCATGCGTCCTCTCGGACCATCGTGGCCAAAGCATACCGAGGCGGATTTTACTGGCCATGTGCCAATGAGATGGCAAAAGAAATAGTGGACAAGTGTGAAGGTTGTCAGTTTTACTCCAACATGTCCCATAAACCTGCATCAGCTCTGAAAACTATTCCACTTATGCGGTCTTTTTGCTGTCGGGGATTGGACATGGTTGGACTCTCGAGGTGGCAGTGGATTTACTCATGTCTTTGGTGGCGGTCGACAAGTTCACCAAATGGATCGAAGCCAAGCCCATCAAAAACCTTGAAGCAAGTACAACTGTGAGTTTCATGAGGGAACTGATATTCAGATATGGTGTTCTGCACAACATCATCACGGATAACGGCTCGAACTTCGACTCTGATGAATTCAGAACCTTTTGTGCTTCCCAAGGCATGAGGGTTGACTACGCTTCGATCGCTCATCCTCAGTCGAATGGCATGCCGAGCGAGCAAATGGATTGATTCTCAAAGGACTGAAACCCCGGTTGATGCATGACCTCAAGCATGCAGCAGGGGCTTGGGTCGATGAGCTCCCATCAGTACTTTGGGGATTGAGGACAACTCCTAATCGGTCGACTAGACGGACTCCATTCTTCTTAGTCTACGGAGCCGAAGCCGTACTCCCGAGTGATTTGCTCCACAACATGCCCCGAGTTGAACTCTTCTCAGAAGAGGAAGCAGAGCAGGCTCGGCAAGATGCAGTCGATCTCCTGGAAGAAAAAAGAGAGATGGCCTTGATCCGGTCGACCATTTATCAGCAAGACTTGCATCGATTCCATGCCAGAAACGTAAGGGGTCGAGCATTTCAAGAAGGAGACCTGGTTCTTCGAGTGGACCAGCAGAAACCACACAAGCTCGCTCCTGCTTGGGAAGGCCCTTTCATCGTCACCAAAGTGCTCCACAACGGAGCGTATCGTCTCTTCAACGTCGAGCGCAATAAAGATGAGCCACGCACTTGGAATGCGGAACTGCTCCGCCCTTTTTACTCTTAAGTATTTAGACTGATGAGATGTAATAAGAAGTACCTTTTAGTTTGATTATCAAAAGACATGATGTTATAGTCTTCCGAATGATTGTTGTTCATTTTTTACATGTTATAAAATCCCCCAGTGGGTGCCTTAGCTGCGAATCAATTTTGCCTAAGTCGAAGAGAAAATCCTACCGAGTGGTGAGTCTGCCTCTCACTCGGGGGCTTAGCTGCAGTCAAGTACTCGCCTAAGTAATAAAAAATCCTACTGAGTGGTGAGTCTGCCTCTCACTCGAGGGCTTAGCTATAGTCTAGTACTCGCCTAAGTAATAAAAAATCCTACCGAGTGGTGAGTCTGCCTCTCACTCGGGGGCTTAGCTGCAGTCAAGTACTCGCCTAAGTAATAAAAAATCCTACCGAGTGGTGAGTCTGCCTCTCACTCGGGGGCTTAGCTGCAGTCTAGTACTTGCCTAAGTAATAAAAAATCCTACTGAGTGGTGAGTCTGCCTCTCACTCGATGGCTTAGCTGCAGTCCAGTACTCGCCTAAGTTTGAAAAATCCTACCGTGTGGTGAGTCTGCCTCTCACTCGGGGGCTTAGCTGCAGTCCAGTACTCGCCTAAGTTTAAAAAGTCCTACCAAACGGTACGGGTCGGCCATGACCCCCCCCTCCCGGGGCTGCACCGTCAAGAAGAAGGATGAGATTGTGGGAGCAATCTTCCCGCTCGAGGGCTTAGCTGCAGTCCAGTACTTGCCTAAGTTTGAAAAATCCAACCGAGTGGTGAGCAATCCTCCCACTCGGGGGCTTAGCTGCAGTCCAGTACTTGCCTAAGTTTGAAAAATCCTACCGAGTGGTGAGCAATCCTCCCACTCGGGGCTTAGCCAGTAGTCGAAGCTTGCCTAAGTTTGAAAAATCCTACCGAGTGGTGAGCAATCCTCCCACTCGGGGGCTTAGCTGCAGTCCAGTACTCGCCTAAGTTTGAAAAATCCTACCGAGTGGTGAGCAATACTCCCCACTCGGGGGCTTAGCTGCAGACCAGTACTCGCCTAAGTTTGAAAAATCCTACCGAGTGGTGAGAAGCCCTCCCACTCAGGGGCTTAGCTGCAGTCCAGTACTCGCCTAAGTTTTGAAAACCCTCCCGAGTGAAAATTGATCTTCTCGCTCGGGGACTTAGCAAAGTGCGGGCCGACCACGACCCCCACTCCAGCGTTGCACCATCAAGAAGAAGGACGAGATTGAGCGTGTCACCAAGGCGAGCCACTTTCAGGAACGTCAAGACCATTGCTGAATACCTTGTTGATGAGCTGACTGGCCCCGCCGAATGGTGCGGGTCGACCACGACCCCCCTGGGGGGCTGCACCGTCAAGAAGAATGACGAGATTGTGCGCACTATCAAAGGCCCATCCAACGGCTGGCGCCAAGGCAGAGGGCTAACAGGAACGTCAAGACCATTGCTGAGTGCCTTGCTGATGAGCTGATCAATGCTGCTCAAGGTTCGTCCAACTAGTCGACTGCTGATTCTTCTTCAAAAGCTGCATCAAGCAAACAGAAACCAATCCGAGAGAAGAAAGAATTTCACGCGAAGATAAATGCAACATATTCGAAGATAAATCCAAAGATTCCTAACCGCAGATTAAAGTACTCGGGCGTCAGACCTGAAGGAGTTTTAACGATTACAAAATCACTCGGCATTCCGATGCAAATAAAGGTGAAGCATAATGTTTTTTAGTCACTCGGCGGGAGAAGGACTGGCCATCGCAGAAGCTGTCGAGGTCGATGCTGTCGGCAATACGAGTGGCTGCCTCGAGGAAGGTGTCCATGAAGGACTGGAAGGAGTGCTTCTTAGTATTCGCTACCTTGAGGGCAGCCAGCTTGTCTTCCTTAGCCTCCTTGCAGTGCACTCGAACCAATGACAAGGCGATGTCAGCACCACAGTGAGCAGAGGACTTCTTCCACTCTTGCACTCGGCCAGGAATCTGATTAAGTCGAGTCATCAGCGACTCGAGGTCTTGAGAAAGTTCCGCCCAAGGTCAGAGTTCAGTGTACACTCGGGTCATCACCGCCTTCAGTCGAGCCAGATAAGCGACTGCACCATCCAAGCGTGACTCCAATCGCAGTAGGTTCATCGCAATGTCATCTTTCATGGGACAATTGATGGGGTCGAGACCTGTCTCGACCCGCCCGGTTTCAGCTTCAAAGTCCTGACAAAGTTCTGTCCCATCGCGAAAAACAACGAGTCGACAATATTACAACAAACTTTAGTCGATGACAAATTAACCAGTCGAATGACCATAGCTTCAAGCTTCAGAACAAGTTTCGCGACAAGTTGTTCCAGATAGGACTCTAGCTTGTCTGTCTTGGTTCTGAGACCACCAACTTCAGTGGTCAGGTTCTCCTTGTCCTTCCTCAGCTGCTCAACTTCTCGATTAGCTTCCAAGATGGCGGTCTTCAACTTTGCGTTCTCCTCCTCCAATTTGCCGACTGAAGCCAGCTTCTGGTCCGCAAGCTTCGTCTTCTGACGTGCTTCCTTCTGAGCAGCAGCAAGGTCCGGGTCCTTCTTCCCCAAAGCCTCCTTCATCCTCTCTAAAGAAACAACACTCTTCAGACGAGCCTGAAGTTGGCGATTTTCACTATGCACATCTGCTTGTGTGAACTTACTCGGTTCAAAGAGACTGAAAGAAAAAGCAGTGGGAAGTGCGAGCTACAAAGCAAACAAGACAGTTGAATGATTACCTCCCATGATGGCCGTCTCTTGTTGAGCAGTCTTGAGATTCTTCTTTGCGAGTTCTAGGTCAAGTTCAACGCTGATATGCTTCTTCTTTAACTCGGAAAGTCGAGCTCCAAGATCACAAGACCTCTGCAGTCAGCAAGAGAGATATGTCATCGGCGTAAATAAGAGAGCGATGATAGGAAAAGTTACTCTAAGACTACTGCCGAATCAAATATTCAACAGTAGTCTCGGGGAATACAACCAGTGGGTGCACTTAGCGTGCCCCCACTGGTTCAGATCAATACTCATCAGGGTCTGCCCAGCATGAGTTCAAAAAAGAGAGGAGAATACATCCTAAGACCTTAGTCGACTGCCAGCAGTCGACCGTGGTCTCGGGGACTACACCTAGTGGATGCACTTAGCGTGCCCCCACTCGTTCAGATCAATACTCAGCAAGGTCTGCCTGAACACTTTACTGAGACTCAGCTCGAGTCGAGTGGAGTGGAAGATTTCCTAAACTCTAAACAAAGGAACACCCCAGTGGGTGATCAGATATAAAACAACACTCAAAAGTTCAGTCGAAGTTTTGCTGACCTAAACACTAGTCTGAAGGGCAGTGTTGGCGTTGTAAGCCACCTGACTAGCTTCATGCATCACCTTCACCTGCTCCATGACAAGGTTCACCTGACGAAGAGCTTCCCTAGCGGCGCTCGGCGAGTCGTCTGGGGTCTGATACGCGACAAAGAGTGATGGCTCCAAGGCAGTCGAAGTAGTTACCGGGTCGGACGCGTGGAGTTGCATCGGAGCGACAGGAGTCTATGCAGTCGATCCCAACGGACGATCAGTCGTCAGCGGGCTGGCAAATGTGACGTTGGTCCGAACTGACCCTCCAGAACGTTGGACCACCGCCTCAAGCGCCGGCGTCGACTGAGGGACTTGAATTTCAAGCCTCCTCCTATTTGAGCTTCCACTCTTCTTCGTCCTCTCCTGTAGAGGTGCTTATTCTTCTTCATCATCAGGGAGCACAACGATTTCTTGTGGAACTTCAGAAAGGGAGAAATATCAAATATTCAGTCGATTGACTACCCACTCGACTAAATGAAACTTGGTCGAACGGACTTACCAGCCCGAGAGGTGGCCTCCTCGTCTCCTGGTGCCTTATCGATATCTATGTCAGTAGCAGCAGAGGTGGGGCTGGAAAGATGCATAATCCAATTGGTCAGAATAGAAATTTCAGTCGGGTTGTATAAACACAAGTGTGATACTCACCCCGAAGCCACTGGAACGTCCATCTTGATCCACGGCAAAGTCTTCCGAGTCTTGGGAGGAGCAACCTTGGGCTACTTGGCGATCTTCTCCGTCGGCTCCGGAGTCGACGTCTGAGTGCACTTCTGAGCGTGGGTACTCGGAGCCACGTTCTTCCCGCGCCCGCCCGCCGGGTCGTGTTGCAGCTTGGATCGGCGCTCGGAACGTGGGGGCGAGTCGACTTCTTCCTCGTCATCTGACTCCTCGCTCTCCTCCTCCTCCTCTTCATCCGAAGACTCCCAGTCGCCACTCTCTTCTGCGCTGGCCTCTCCCTCCTGGCCCTGCTCCAGAGCTTGTTCGCCGTTGGGCATCGAATACATCTCGGTAAAAACCTACAAGACAAAAAGTCAAGTAAAAGTCAGCCGACATCAAGTGCAGTTGGAACATATACGCCAGGCGGTCGGGATAAAAGGGCATACCTTGTCGGGCCGATTGTCGTCTCTGAAAGGGATGACTCGCCTGGATCCTCTGGGGTTGTCCTGATTGCCTGTGATACTCTTCAACCACATGGCCACGGTCTCGGACGACACTTCCTCTGGGTGGACCCGAGCGGTGTCTTCAGGTCCAGAGTACAACCGCATAGTACGATCACAAGCCTGGAGAGGCTGGATGCATCGACTGAGGAACACTTACAGCAAGTCCAGGTCGGTGACACCCTCGTTGATAAGTTGGACCACTTTCTCCACCAACATCTTCGTCTCCACATTCTCAGCAGCAGTCACTTTGAGTGGAGAAGGAGTCTGAACGCGGTCGGATGTGAAGTGGGGGAGGCCGGTCGACTGACCTGGAACTGCGACATCCTGGCAGTAGAACCAGGTTGACTGCCAGCCCCTAACCGATTCAGGGAGAGTCATAGCAGTGAAATAACTCCTATGCCTTTTCTGGATACCTAAACCCCCACACATCTGGATGACATGGGTCTTTGAGTCACTCGACTTTGCTTTTTTGACCGACTGGGAGCGGATGGTGAAGATGTGTTTGAAAAGACCCCTGTGCGGTTGACACCCCAAGAAGTTTTCACACATCGACACGAACGCGGCCAGATACGTGATGGTGTTGGGAGAAAAATGGTGGAGTTGAGCACCGAAGAAATTCTAGAATCCCCGGAAGAAGGGGTGCGGAGGAAGCAAAAAACCCCGGTCGACGTGGGTGGCGAGCAGTACACACTCACCTGGTCGAGTCTGAGGCTCCATCTCCCCCTCCGGCAACCTTGCCGCTCCCTTGGCGATCAGTCCAGACTCCGCCAGCTCGTCCAGATCTTCCTGCCAACCGAGGACAGGATCCAATCACCCTGGATCCAGCTCGGTGGCAGCCCCACGTGTGATGACGACCCGCGGTTCTGCTTTTTTGCCCTTCGCCGCCCCCGTCGCCTTCTTTGCGCACGCTAGCGCCACCGTCTTGTACTTCACCATGGCGGCGGAGCGGCAGCATCGAGAGCGGAAGAGTTGGGCGCGGTGGAGAAACAGAGGAAGAAGAAGGAGCAACGGGCGTGCACAGTGCAGACGCCTCGGCCCCGTCACCTTATAAAGGGTTGCTTCAGTGGTAGCGCGTGGGGCGAGCAATCTGTCAAATCCGCGCGATCGCGCGCAACGTATGTGGCGAAAAAGGCAACACAGAAATCGAGGCATCGCTGTTTATCTGCTCCGCCCGCTTCGGCGCTCCCCGTCCCACGCGCTTCCCTGAAATTTCATATCCCGCGAAATCAGGGATACACAACAGTCAATCGCGCCCAAGATCATGCGCTCTAATACAACACTTGGTGCATGATGCCATAAGTTCAGTCAACAAATCTCTGAATGGATCAAGGCGGCAGAGTCGATGCCGAAGTACCAACGTGAGTTTTCCATCTTGCAGAAAATGCTCGCGAAGGTGCAAAGCTCAGAACAAGTTCAACTTCAACCTACTTTCCACTCGAACCTTAATCCATTCGGGGGCTACTGATGAGGATATAGACCTGGGGTAGGGTCATAGGCCTGGCCTATACGTCCTACCCAAGGTCACTACCCTAGAAGATAAGAAGTCCAAGAGGCAGCAAGAGACCCCCAGTCGAAGATGTCGAGTGCAATCCACTCGACAATCATGTCACTCGGGAGTCCTCCTACCTACTGTCATTCGACCATCCAGAGAATCACTCGACCTACCAAAGACCAGGAGTCACTTAGCATTACAACGAACATGCGTTCACTCCGTAGTCTTTAAGGTCATTAACAACACTTAAGGCTGGCGTTACCAGTAACGCCCCCACTCTATGTACATTAAGTCCCTTGTAATGGAGGGCGATGGGGGTCCTGGCGTACTCTATATAAGCCACCCCTTCCTCCGACACAATGGTTCGCAGCCCCTCTAACATCACACATATAATCCAATCGACCGCCTCCAGGCACCGAGACGTAGGGCTGTTACTTCCACTGAGAAGGGCCTGAACTCGTAAAACTCATGTGCACACCTTCACCATAGCTAAGAGCTTGCCTCTCCATACCTACCCCCTTTCTACTGTCAGTCTTAGAACCACGACATGGTAGTCTCTTTTTATTAGGGTAATCTCTCACTAAAAAATCAAGTAGTTAGTGTTCTCCCAAGTGTAGCACCGTCACGACACCTATCTTTTCGGGGTGCGCCATGGATGCATGGGTACGAACGATTAGAGAAGTGTGAGGCGGGTGAGGTCAGACCTCGCAGCAAGATCACTTGGTTGTCTTGACGTTCATGGCAGGATTGTCCTGAGCTCGGAACACACACATCAAAAGATGAGCAAGAGTCACATAGAGATGTGATCGACAAGTTAGCCTACCGATTAAAATTCCCGTTACGAGATGATGATTCTCTGGCGATGAATTGAAGTCTGGATCTAGTATCACTCAAAATTAATTATGAGAGATATTGATTTGAGTGGGAGCTCACTGTGGAATTAACATGTTTAATTCTCAGTGCAATTAATTATGAACACTGTCTAAGTGTTTCTTGCAAAATAGTTGTAGAATAATGGCTCGCGTTTCCACCTTACCTGTTAAAATTGAATAGTTGTTAAATATCTGGTTAAAACTTTACGATTGGTAATGTAATGTGAGGATTGTCCTCAAAAGTGCCGAGAAGGACTTTGTCCTATTGCATGCTTTCCGTATACTCTCGCTAAATTCTATGGATGATGAAACTCTCGTCCTTCGATCCAAAAGCTGGAATTCTGTTGCGGTCAAGTGCAATATGTTTGCTTCCATGAAACGCAAACTTTGAATGTTTGGGATAGTTATGTGATATTCATGGAACTGAAAATTAATTTACAAATAAAAACAAAGGCTGAAAGATATGAAATATCCAAAGCAATGTTTCTTTGAAAATTATTAGTAAAGTGTTTACTATGCATTAGACTGATAAGAGAGGGATCCAGAAGAACGCCTGTCATATGATGAAAGGTGAATAAAACAACAACTTAAAGAGAAAGGAAGTGTCCAAAGGGTGTTAGTATGACTTACACGCCTAGGAAGTACGAAGCTAACGCCACTCTTAAGTTGGGTGCGTCTTTTGTGAGTAGGAGAAATACTAAAAGTTAAACTGTTAGAAGTATAAAGGCAGAAAGAAAGAAGACTGGAATGTCCAGCTCATGTATGAATGTCATACAAGTTTTTGATGTATAGAAGGCTGGTCAAAGATATAGTTCTTGGGAATTATGGTTAAACATGTTAATCACTAATCTTTGGGTATTGTGAGTTAATCACAAAGATACCCGCTCGATTGCATTCTGTTGCGAATCGATGTAAGAGCTACTATGGCCTCAAAAGACTAGCCAAGAATGAGGTTTTAAAATGTGTTGGGAACATAGTAAAAGTTACTATACCTTCCATCGGTGTATTACCTATGTATTTTCTTTCATAATTCATTTTAGAGCTTTACACACTCTAGCCCTTTGCATAAGGTATCTTGCAAGAAGGTTGTTCATAAGAGAACTTTTGATGTTACACACTCTAGCCATGCTTCCATCCAAGATGGGATGTATGTTATGAATATTGATGGTAAAATGATACATCCATAACACTGACGCTGAATGTAGCAAGACTAAAAGAATACCACACAAGTGTGGCACTACATTTGGTCACATTGGAGAAACCCACATGGAAAAAATTCCATTATGATGGATTTTGAAGTCGTTTGATTTTGAATCATCTGACACTTGCAACTTTCCTCCGAAAAGTGAACTGACTAGAATACCATTCACAGGCCATAAAGAACGAGCAACAAACTTATTGGTGATCATACATTTTGATGTGTGTAGTTTAGTAAATGTTGTTGCAAGTACTGGATTTATATATCTTG
Source organism: Aegilops speltoides (assembly GCA_021437245.1). Taxonomy (NCBI): domain Eukaryota; kingdom Viridiplantae; phylum Streptophyta; class Magnoliopsida; order Poales; family Poaceae; genus Aegilops; species Aegilops speltoides. The sequence continues at coordinate 493,937,217 of CM038147.1, read as the reverse complement.
AGAAATGACTCAAGTAGATATAAGGATATTTGCTTGATGAGACATAAGTCTGGATCTTTTGAAATCATTCGAAAGGTTTTCAAAAATGAAGTAGAAGTTATTGTAACAAGGAAATTACATTTCTATAATTTGATTGCAGAAAGGAATATCTGAGTTACAAGTTTAGCAAATGTATGATGAGTTGTGAAAAGAGTTTCATAACTTACGCCTCCCGGAACACCACTATGAGTGGAATGTCTGTGAAGATGTAATCAAACCATTTATGTCATGGTAAGATCAAATATGACATAAATAAATTTGCCATTATCACTTTTAAAGAGTAATGCTTTAGAGACTGCGGCTTTTACACTGAAAAGAGCTCCATCAGGTCCGTTGAAATGACGGCATGGTATGGTACGCCCAACCATGTTATATCTTTTCTTAACATTTGGAATATGAGGCTTGTGTAAAAGGTTACAAACCTATTCCAAATCATAGAAGTGCTACTTTTTAGGTTATCCAAATTAATAGGGTATTCCCCCACCACTATACCGAGGCAAAATGTTTTGCCACAAAGAACAGTGTGATTTTGAAGAAAATTGTTCTTTCAAAAAGGTGAGTGGGAGGACAAGTACAACTCGACGAGATAACTTTATCTTCGTCATCAAATCAAAGGAAAGGAACCTTGGAAGTAATTCCAGAGTTTCCTACTACGACTGATACGGAAGTCTCTACAATAGAATGTATGGACTTCGGTCGAACTTGCAGCTGAACCATGTAGGCAAGGCTCGTGCAAACCTCTCAAGTGCGCAAACAAAATATTGTTGTTAGACAACAATATACCTACGATACACAAAGAAGCGTTGATCGGCCCTGACTCCAAAATTGGCTAAATGCCAATATAATCTAAGATAGTTTCCATAAATGATTCAAGATTTAAATCTTGATAAACCCTCTGAAAGACTTAGAGTCTAACGGATTGTAATGGGACTATAAACTAATATGGATAAAAATGTGTTATCCATTAAGCTCGACTTGTTGCAATAACAAGTTCAAGGAGTTGACTACAATGGGATTGTCTCACCATAGCAATGCTTAAAGGTGGTTCGGGTTAAACTAGCAATTAATACATATTTCAAACATGAGATATGAAACATGGATGACAAAAGAATTTCCATGAAATGTAAATACAACCTAGGACTTGTATGTGATACAATCCAAAGTATTTTGTCGGTCCAGAGGATGCTAGTAAGTATGCAAACTTCAGAGTTCCAGCAATGGACAGAAGAGAGCAAAATGGAGTTGGAATCTTTGTTTTTGATGGAATGATCAAAGGTGTTTGACTTCATCAATGGGTAACGAAGATGCTTGTGGTTTCAAGAAAGTAAGTGGGAGCATAATAATATTTCTGAAAACCTTGTGTGCTTGACACATTGTTAGCTAGAAATAAATTTCTTGACACGAATTAGGACTTCTTTGAAAATAGTTTTCCGATGAAGCACTTGGGCTAAATAGCCTTAATATTAGGCATAATGATCTATGGAGATAGATTTACCTAATGGGGCTGAGCAAAAAATACATATTGACAAGATGCTAAAACCGTTTAGCACTAGGAACGACAAGGAGTGATTCTTGCCGAAGTCACATGGAAAGAGTTTTTGCAAGAATCGGTGTCCCAAAACACCGATGAGCAAAATACATGATGGAGATTCCACACACTCCTATGTTTGGATTAATCATGTATTCCATGGTATGTAAAACAACCAGATATGTCCAATACTCCCAAGCTGTTGCGAGTATAGATACCAAAGTGATCAAAAGTACTGATCATGGGACAACAGAGAAAATGGTCATTGAGTACTAAAGTAGCACTGATGACATGCTTTCTCGCAAGTGGAGATCATGAAGAGTTCATTGCAAAATGTTACAGTGATACAGTCTTCATATTTTCTCCATGCGATTTTGGATTTAAATTGAGGGTTTTGTGTAACACACAATATGGTGGCACAGTTAGTTGAAAATTGTTCGAAACAAGTTACCTTGGCGAATTCTATAACAGAGGCGAACTATGTAGCCGCTTTAGAAGCGAGAAACAAGATGTTGAATCATATAGTTCATTCATGAACTTAAGTATGGTTCCAAGAAGGCTTTGGTCAATGGGACACTATTGCAGATAGTTGCTCCATAGCTTAGTTTGAGGAATCATGTTTTGACCAATGATTCACATATATACAAAGCCAAGTCCGCACAAAATATGAATTTTGTGAAAGCGTGAAAACGCGAGGATATGTAGAGATACACACGGAGCTGAAGTCGTCAGATCCATTGGACATCAGGCTATACCACAAGCGAAGCATATTTACACTGGTGTGCCACAGGTGTGAAGTGCATTAGCATTAAACTAGATTATTGACTCTAGTGCAAGTGGGAGTCTGTAGGAGATATGCCCTAGAGGTAATAATAAATGTTATTGATTATCTCCCTGTTCATAATTATGTTTATGTTCGATGATATAACTGCTATGGTTCTCGGGTCTGCAGTAACCACGAGGCTCGGAGGAAGACTCATATGCACGTGTGGAATAATAAATGGTAAAGTGTGTTCCTAGTCTGGCCTCTAAGACTAGCTCAAGTGTTGCGTGATGGTTCTGTTTTCCTAATCATGGGCATGTCTATGCCAGCAATTTTGAGGGCACAATGTTAAATTAACATTTGTGTTGAATCGACCCAGTTTGATGTTATGCTATGAGATTCATTTGTCACAAGTTAATGGTATATAACACAGAGATGGTTAACGTTTGCATGATTTCTTAGACCATGAGAGTATCGAGTTTCTTCATGCTTGCTTCATGAACTTTGGGGTTTGTTAAACGTCATCCGTAAATGGGTGTCTATTACGGCGACTTACGGGTTCATGGAAAAGTATGTCAAGTAACTTAATAGCTCAAGATTGGAATTTGCTCCTCCAACGATGGAGAGATATCTCTGGCCCTCTCGGTGTTACGATATCCATCATCGTCTGGCCAGACACTTTGTGATTTGATCACGGGGATGCCGGAACACGGTAATGAGAAAAAAGAACAATACCAATAACGAGGTAACTGGCATAGTGGACAAGTTGTTGATCCACGGGAATGCCAACATGTCTCACCGTGTGGGTATAGGGGTCAATATGGGTGTCCACGGCAACGATGTTGATCATTGATCGGAAGGGGTTCTGGTTCATGTATATACTTCACCGAACCTATAGGGTCACACGCTTAAGGGTCATCTATCTGCTGAATACTAGACAGGGAGTCTGAGAGAAAATCACCGAAAAAGTTTTGGACACCAGAAAAGTTTCGGACAGTGGAAAAAGTTCCGCAAAGAGAGGTCACCGGATGAGTTTCGGTGAAACTGAAAAGTTATTTCAGGGGATACCATTAAGTCAAATTGGTTTCGGCACATGCCTGATAATTCTTGGAGGGTGCAGAATCATTCTAGAAACTTTCTGGAAATTTTCCGGGATAATAACCGGATATGCTCCGGAGCTGCCGGAACCACTTTAGATGCTTTTCGCAGATGAAAATCACTAATCCGATTTTTTTTGGAATGCGTTGAAAATCATTTTGGTGGGTACTGGAAATGTTCTAAGCCCACATAAATATTTCCAGTTCAAATGGACGCTGAAAAATGTCATCATGAATAGTGAAAGGGCTTCTAGAAGGGCTTGGGGGCCAAGGAAGCCCCTCATGGGGGCCCCCAAGGAGTGGCCGGTCAAGGGTGGAGCTCCACATGGCCCCCTCTTTCCCTTTTATACCCTTTGTGTGTGACATAAAGTGGGGGCACTTTTCGTATTTCTGAATACCCATCCTACCCCTTGGTTTCCCTATAAATAGGAGGTAAGGGGGCTGCCCAAACCTCATCCCTTGCTCTCATACAAGTGCCATGCAATGATCTGGCTTCTCTCTCCCTCCCTGCAAAATAGTTTCGTAGAGCCGAAAGGCTGTCTGGGTTCCAGCGGGAACTAGTTCTGGATGGCGAAGCCCTGCTGGATAGATGACACCGTATGTGTGCAACTCTGTAGAGATATCGAGGTTTCGGGTCTTAGTTCGAGAGTGCCTCCCGAAGGGCTGTCTGTGTGACCATCCCAGTTTTGAAGGTTCTCCCGAAGGGCTGTCCCGTCCGAGTTTTGAGGGTCCTCCCGAAGGGCTGTCCACGACACCGTCTGAGGGAAAGTCTAACACAGGGCCTAAAGATCATAGTTCAAAAAAGGAACTCCAATGATGCCCTACCGCATGTCTGCGCCATTTCTCCTTAGTAATAAGTCCTTTGAGAGGAGTATTTGATGGTTGGGAAGCGCTAGCCTTAAGAGGGATCTTCTACAACAATCATCTCGCAAGTAGGGCTCTTGATAAACCTGCAGTAAGGGGAAACATATATATGCGGTCCAGATAGGTTCAAGTTATACAATGGACCTCCTCCGCAGTGTGCCTCCGGCGCCGCCCAAGGTAATTTTAGTGCGTAGTTATGTACGTGCGGTACACAAGCCGCAACCTGGTAGGGCGATCGGCGGAGGCCGAACTGCTAATCAAGGTTTGGATCCGTTGATTTATCGCTATTATGCACGGACCAGACTCGTTTGGATACGTCATTGGCTTTATTGGCCGGTGGACTGCTCGGCTTGATAAGACCGCCATACACTTCGGCTACAAGGCCCGTTGTGTGCTCTTTAGTATAGAGGGAGCGCTCCATGTTACCATTGACTGTAATAAGGCTACGAGGTCTGGGCATCTTAAGCTTTAAGTAGGCATAATGCGGGACTGCATTAAAGCGTGCGAAAGCAGTTTGTGTGAGCAGTGCATGGTAGCCACTGCGGAAAGGGACAACGTCGAAGATTAACTCTTCGCTGCGAAAGTTGTCTGGGGAGCCGAATATTACCTCCAGTGTGAGTGAGCCCATACAACGGGCCTCCACTCCTGGTATCACACCTTTAAAGGTAGTGTTACTTGGCTTGATTCGTGACGGGTCATTGCCCATCTTACGGACAGTGTCTTGATAAATCAAGTTGAGACTGCTGCCTCCGTCCTTGAGGACTCTAGTGAGGTGGTATCCGTCAATAATTGGATCAAGTACCAGGGCAGCCGAGCCCCCGTGATGGATACTGGTGGGGTGATCCCTGCAATCAAAGGTGATCGGACAGGCTGACCATGGGTTGAACTTGGGGGCGACTGGCTCTACAGCGTAGACGCCCCGAAGTGCGCGCTTGCGCTCCCTTTTGGGAATGTGAGTTACATAAATCATGTTCACCGTTTTCACCTCGGGGGGAAACTGCTTCTGACCCCCGGTGTTCGGCTGACGGGGCTCGTCATCGTCTTCGCTTGGAGGCCCTTTTCCCTTATGTTCGGTATTTATTTTACCATCCTATTTGAAAACCCAAAAATTCCTGTTGGTGTGGTTTGCAGGCTTATCGGGCGGGTCGTGAATCTGACAGGGCCTATCGAGGATTTTATCCAGGCTGGATGGCCCGTCCTTGTTTCCTTTGAAGGGTTTCTTCCGCAGACCGGACTTAGGACCGCTGAATCTGGCATTGACTGCCATATCGTCTGCGTCGTCATTGTTGTTGTTCCGGCGTTTGTATTTATTGCGGCGAGGTTTACCATTGCCATCCCACACCTCAGAAGTGCCGGGGTCACCCGAGCTATTGCTTCTACGAGCCAACCAGCTGTCTTTGACCGCACAGAACCGGGTCATGAGTGTCATTAAGGCTGCCATGGTCTTCGGCTTTTCCGGGCGAGCCATTCATCACGGACGCTGTGTTTAAAGGCCGCTAAGGCTTCGGTGTCCGGACAGTCTATGATCTAGTTCTTTTTAGTTAAGAACCGATTCCAAAGTTTGCGGGCTGATTCGCCTGGCTGCTGAATTATGTGACTCAAGTCGCCAGCATCCGGTGGCCGAACATAAGTGCCCTGAAAGTTGGCCCAAAAAGCATCTTCCAAGTCTTCCTAGGTTCCAATGGAGTTTTCTGGGAGGCCGTTTAGCCAGTGCCGTGCTAGTCCTTTCAGCTTTAGAAGAAGATATTTGATGGCGTGAAATTCATCTCCTCGAGCCATGTGGATGTGGAGAAGAAAATCTTCAATCCAGACGTTCGGATCCGTCATTCCATCATACTGTTCGATGTTTACGGGTTAAAACCCTTCTGGAAAATGGTGTTCCATGACCTCATTGGTGAAGCATAAAGGGTGTGCAACCCCTCTGTATCATGCAATATCGGGGCGGAGATCGGCTGACATCTGAGTTCGGTTCTGATCCCGATTATAATAATGGTCATCACGCCGGGCTTCATAGCCGTTGTCTCACGCCGGGGCACGGCCCCTTGATCCGTTGATTGATCTAGTCCGACCAGCTTTATTGGCTAGGTCACGTTGCAAGTCATATGTGTATCCCGCAGCTGCTATCTCCGTGCCTCTTCGGCGAGGAGGTGAGGGTTGGTGTTTGACTTGATATGCCGCTTTATCCCGTCGACATGGTGGTCGGTCTGGTTGGTCTGCCTGATTGTATTTGAACGGTATTGGCTCAAGGGCTTCGTCGTCAAACTGTGGCAACAACTTGCGCTTAGGGTAACTCTTAACAGGTCGCTCGTGGCCGTATTCCTCAGCGGACAGGACCTTAGTCCACCTTTCATTAAGCGTATCTTGTTCGGCTTTGAGCTCCAGCTGCTACTTTTTTAGGCTCCGGGCTGTAGCAATGAGCTATCACTTGAAGCGTTCTTGATCGAGGGGTTCCTTTGGGACGATAAAATCTTTGTTGCCGAGGCTGACCTCCTCTTCGGATTCTAGCATATAGTTGCTGCCCTTCGAATCTTCGTGATCAGCGTGTTCGGGACTATGTTCACCCTCTTTGCTCTCGTCTTGTTCGGACATGGGCTCGACGGGGTATTCAGGATCTTCAGCATCATCTGGAGTCTCATTTTCTCCGGTGCTGGTGTTACTATCCTTCACCCGACGCGATCATAAGCGGCGCTGCTGATGTCAGCACTTTGGTGGTTTATCGACAGGTTTGTCCTCATCAGGGTTCTGATTATCCTCGTCATCCTTTTTATCAGGAGTGTCCACCATGTATACATCATAGGTTGAAGTGGCCGTCCAATGCCCCGTGATGAGTGGGGTTTGTTCTGGCTCAGCGTCTGCATCGTCGTCCATACCATCGATGTCTTCGGACGCGTAATCCAACATGTCGGTTAAATCCTTGACAGTAGCTACTAAGTGGGTGGTGGGTGGGGCGTAAAATTCCCCGCTCTCAGCCTCCTGCCCGAGCTGGGTACAGTTTGGAGATAAAGCACCGGCGATGACGAGAGCCTACATCAATCCCCATGTTTCGTCTAGGAGCGGAAGTGGGACCGAAAACTGATGATCTGTAGAGCTGAGTTCATCATGGGACACCTGATCGGACCCAATGAGTGCAGACCTCGACAGTTTGAGGTGGTTGCCCAGAGCTAGGTCTAAGATTGCATCTGGGTCTTCGGTTGGGAGTTCCACAAAGGGAAGAGGTCCAACGGGGATTTCGCTTCCGTCTTCGGACAATGAGACCCGCCCCGGATCTAAGGCCTGGGTGGGTATGAGTGTTGGCCCTGGACAAGATCTAATAGGGGATCCGAAGAGTCTTCTTGGCGGGGACATAGAGTGGCAGCCGAGGCCGCGAACCCGTCGAAGACCATGTCTCCTCGGATGTTAGCAACATAGTTCAGGTTTCCAAACCTGATCTGGTGGCCGGGGGCATAACTATCGACCTGCTCGAGGCGGCCGATCGAGTTGGAACGAAGCACAAAGCCACCGATCACAAAGACCTGCCTAGGAAGAAAGGTTTCCCTAGACGCAGCATCATTGTTGATGAAGAGGTGAGCCAACGATCCTTCTATCGACAATACAACGGAGCTCTCAATGAAAGCACCAATGTCGGTGTCAAAACTAGCAGATCTCGGGTACTCGGGCCCAAGCTGTACGTCTGAGGTCTGAAGGTAACTATGAACAAAGGACACAGTATTTACCCAGGTTTGGGCTCTCTTAATGGAGGTAAAACCCTACTCCTGCTTGATCATATTCGAGGATATAGGGGTTACAAGAGTTGATCTACCATGAGATCGAGTTGGCTAACCCTAGATTGGCCAGCCTAGCAATGTTGTGATCATGCCTCCAATCTACCCTCTGGTTTATATAGACACCGGAGGGGCTTAGGGTTGTACAAAGTCGGTTTTACAGAAATGAATAATATATCCGGACACCTATACTTGCCATCCACGCATACGGGAGTCCCTACCGGACACGAGAGGTGATCTTCTGTCTTGTATCTCGACGGCCCATCAGTCCGACCCACATCCAATAGACCGGACGCCCGAGGACCCCCTAGTCCAGGACTCCCATAGTCAGCGCCACCTCCAGCCCCATGAACTTGGCCGCATATGTTGATCGCACTGAAAAGTGCTCATCTTTTCCCCAGGCCAGGCTGAACGAATCATCAACACCCTCCAACAACCGTGTCTCCGCTACCCGTGTCCAGAGGCCCATGAACTGGTTCAGGACTGCTGCATCTAGATCCGTCCCTATGTCTCCATCCCAGGCATCATTCACAAGCGCTGCTGAAACCAACTTCTCTTCTTTGCTTCCATTTCATTATTCCCCAGACCCCTATGGACCTAGTCGAGCTCGGTTGGGTGTTCCGGAATGTCATCTTCTATAGTTTCCATTTCATAATGTAATTTTCATCTTCTATAGTTTCCATGTCATAATGTCCATCCTCTTAGGTTCATGTCTACCAAGATTTTTGTAGCATCTCATAAATTCGATCATAAATCTACAACCCAGCATTTATGACCACCAATGTGCCAAAAGGTGACCGAGAAGGAAAGTGAAGCCAAATGGCATTCCATGATATAGACTACTATACTAATCTTGACAAAATTTCTCAGCAAGACACGTCAAAATAATAATAGTGGACATACTTATAAAGCAATATTTTCTATTAGTTAGATATATGTAAATGACATCAACAATATGATACGTCTCCAACGTATCTATAATTTTTGATTGTTCCATGCAATTATATTATCAGTTTTGGATGTCTAATGGGCTTTATTATACACTTTTATATTATTTTTGGGACTAACCTATTAATCGGAGGCCTAGTCCAAATTGCTGTTTTTTGCCTATTTCAGTGTTTCGCAGAAAAGGAATATCAAACGGAGTCCAAACGGAATGAAACCTTCGGGAGAGTCGTTTTTGTAACAAACGCAATCCAGGAGACTTGGAGTGGATGTCAAGAAAGCAACGAGGCTGCCACGAGGCAGGGAGGCGCGCCCCCACCATCGTGGGCCTCTCATGGCTCCCCTGATCGACTTCTTTTGCCCATATATACTCATATACCCTGAAAACATCCGAGAGCACCACGAAACCCTATTTCCACCGCCACAACCTTTTGTACCCATGAGATCCCATGCTCCGCCGGAGGGGAAATCAATCACGGAGGGCTTCTACATGAACACCATAGCCTCTCCGATGAAGTGTGAGTAGTTTACCTCAGACCTTTGGGTCCATAGTTATTAGCTAGATGGCTTCTTCTTTCTCTTTGGATATCAATACAAAGTTCTCCTGAATCTTATTGGAGATCTATTTGATGTAATTCTTTTTGTGGTGTGTTTGTCGAGATTCGATTAATTGTGGGTTTATGATGAAGATTATCTATGAACAATATTTGAATCTCCTCTGAATTCTTTTATGTATGATTTGTTATCTTTGCAAGTCTCTTCGAATTATCAGTTTGGTTTGGCCTACTAGATTGATCTTTCTTGCAATGGGAGAGGTGCTTAGCTTTGGGTTCAATCTTGCGGTGTCCTTTCCCGGTGGATGTGAGGGCAGACAAGGCACGATCTTGTATTGTTGCCATCGAGGATAAAAAGATGGGGTTTATATCATATTGCTTGAGTTTATCCCTCTACATCATGTCATCTTGCCTAATGTGTTACTCTGTTCTTATGAACTTAATACTCTAGAAGCATGCTGGATAGCGGTCGATGTGTGGAGTAATAGTAGTAGATGCAGAATCGTTTCGATCTACTTGTCGCGGACGTGATGCCTATATACATGATCATGCCTAGATATTCTCATAACTATGCATTTTTCTATCAATTGCTCGACAGTAATTTGTTCACCCACCGTAATACTTATGCTATCTTGAGAGAAGCCACTAGTGAAACCTATGGCCCCCGGGTCTATTTTCCATCATATAATGTCAGGACCCCGACTCAATGCCACATCGATCTAGCATGTAACACTTCATATCACTTTGTGGCCTCACGCACCGTATTCCCACGGGTGTCGCCTTACCTTTGCCCGGGACCGTTTGCGCCTTTTGGCACACGTATATGATAGTGTCGCTAGCATCCATATGATAAGGAGCCCGGGCTGACATGGCTAGTCGTAAACCCAAAGTGGCACAAACTTACAGGGACAGGCATCCATGACCCAACATCGAACGTGTCGGTCATCAGCGAGTGAATCCAGGCTGTAGCACTGGGCTAGCAGGACTCCGGTGAACCGGGCTGTAGCGGGCTAACAGGACTCCGGTATTCATCGCGTGACATTTCCTCGAAGGGACAGACACAGGAACGAAGAAGGACACATGCCAGCCAGCCTAAGTGTTCCGGAGCAGTAGCAAGCTACCATGGCTCGGTGGAAACACTAGGAGACATTTCCGGGTAAGAGAGGCTACTAAGGAAAAACAACTAGATAGTCAGATCCCACACATACCAAGCATTTCAATAACATACACACAATATGCTCGATATGTGCAAATACAACATGGCATCACAACATGACTCTACGACTCAAGTATTTATTCATTAGGCTCCGAGGAGCGAGATATTGCAAACATAGGTCTCATAACCCAACATTCAGAGCATACAAATCAAAGCACAAGTGGAAGCTTAACATGTCTGAGTACAGACATCTACAAATGAAAAAGTCTTAGAAGCCTGACTATCTACTAGATCCTGCCGAGGGCACAAGATCGTAGCTGAGGTAACAAGCTAAACGTCGGAGTCCACGCGGGACTACTAGTGAGACGGAAGTCTCTGCAAAACATAAAATAGGCAAATGTGAGTACAAATGTACCCAGCAAGACTTACATCAGAACTATCTACATATGCATCATTATCAACAAAGGGATGGTGGGGTTTAACTGCAGCAAGCCAGCTTTGACTCGGTGGCTATCTGAACTACGATTGCAAGTAACTCTTTTGAGGTGGCGCTACGAGTCCACATATTCACCATATCAATACACCACTATGGATCCGCTCCGTCTCCCTCACGAGAACGCCATCCATAGCACTCACGCTATCTTGCGCATTTTAGAGTATCCACTTTCACTTGTCTATGAACTGTACAAAGGGTCCAAGTTTCCATATCCGAGGAATCCGGCTATTTGAATAGATAATGATAACCCTGCAGGGTGTACTTCTTCACACGCTCTCGCCACTTATCGCCCAGACCGTCATGTACCTCGGCAACCTTCAAGCGGAAGCCGGGCGAGGGAGTCGGCCACGACCTGACTAACCACGCAACTCTCTCGTCCAGGTTTATCGCCTATTCAGGTTCCATCCGCAAGGAGATGCGGCCGGGGTGTCGCTCACGGCCCCAAACGATGTGTGCAGTGTTCCCAAGTTCACCATCCGGGTGCCACTTGGTACACCGCCATCTTGTGCCTAGTCATCCCAAGCCCACTGCATGGGTGCCACTTGGTAGACTACTAACACTACCTACAAACACCAGAAACTAGTTGCAACTCCTGGACAGAGATCGGGTTGATTAATAAGTCGAGAGGGGCCGAGTTACCGGAACCCAATGTGTGGTAGAGTAGCTGTTCATGGATCACAAACACAGAACTCAGTTCCTGAGGACGGCTTCAATGAGACAACCCACCATGTACTCCTACATGGCCTCTCACCGCTACCTTTACCAAATCGTGTTCACACACTTAGCTCTCAACAGTAGGACATGTTCACACACCTCCGATTCATCCCCGATGAATCAGACCTGACTCAACTCTAAGCAATAGCAGGCATGAAAGCAAGCATGAAAGAGTAGGCACATCAGGGCTCAAACAACTCCTACTCATGCTAGTGGGTTTCATCTATTTACTGTGGCAATGACTGGTCATGCAGAGGAAAGGGGTTCAACTACCGCAGCATGTAACAGTTGAATCGTTGTTGTCCTAATGCAGTAAAAGAGAGCAGGAGCGAGAGAGTGGGATTTTATCGGAATGAACAAGGGGGTTTTGCTTGCCTGGCACTTCTGAAGATAATATAGCTCTTCATCGGTGTCATCGATCTCATCGTCGAACCCACGTCTATCGAGAGGGAACAACCACCGGCAAACACAGAAAGAACACAATCAACAAATGGCGATATGCAGCAATATGATGCATGCTATGACATGGCAATATGAATGTGTTTTGGGCTAATGCAAGCTAGAACAGATTGAAATGAGTCCATTTGAACCAAAGATTCAAATGCAAACTCATTTTATGAAGTCATATTAGTGCATTAACTTGATTCACCTAAACAGCAAGGTTATTGTGTTCTAACATGCATGAAACCAGTACAGATGGATAGATTGGATTTTTCTGATAATTTTTCATATATAATTTGTTTGATTTGGAGCTACGGTTGATTTTCTATGATTTTTAGAAGTTAGCACTATTTTCTGAAATATCCTGAATAAGAATAAATTCAGAAAAAGGAGTTACTGCATCAGCACTGCGTCACTGTGACGTCAGCAGGTCAACAGGGTCGCCCAGAGTCAAACTGACCAGTGGGACCTACTGGTCAGTGACACACCGCTGGCATGAGTCACTGACGTGTGGGGCCGGTCAAAGGCCATGTAAGCAAGTCAAACTGACTTGTGGGACCAGCTGGGTTAATAACTAATCTAAACATAACATTAAGTTAAACTAAACAGGCACTGGGCCCACATGGCAGTGGCTCTAGGGGGTTTTAGCAGGGTCATTAGCACTACTAAGCCAGTGCCACGTCAGCTCGCCGGAGCTTGGTCGGCGGCGACCAAAAACGCTGTGGAGTTTCGCCGGAGTTGCTCGGGTTTCTCGTGCGGGTCACCGTTTGGCGCACTGGGGCACCAGGAGGAAGCCCTCGCTCGGTCGCATCGAGCAGAGGCAGCAGCAGGGCGCAGGGTGGCCGGAGCTCGCCGGAGCAGAGCTCGCGGCGGCGCCGGAGTTCGGACGTGCTCGAGTTCATCACTAGGGTGTTCAGGAGGAGGATCTGGTGGTGGCTACGGGTGCGCGGAGAGGTTCTGAGCACGTTGGTGTGCTTGGACACGGGCTGCAGTGACCGTGGCCGTGACTGCATCATCGCCGGCGGCGAGGAGCTCACGGCTCGGACGGAACTATGGTCTAGGCGAGGCAAACGAGCGCGAAAGTAAGGGGGAACAGCGTAGGAGCTCACAGCGGGTCGGATGAGGTAGGCGGCGAGCACGGGGAGGCATAGACGGCGACGAAACGGCGATGGCAATCTCGGGTGGCCGAGGATGAAGACGACGGCGGTGACGACGATACGTTGTCTCCCCTGTTTCTTGGCTCGTCGAGGACGTCGAGGGAGTCTAAGCGGAGCTCGTGGACGCGTCGGCGAGATGAGAGGTGGACGGTGGCTACGGCAACGACGAGCGGCGGCGATGACGGCACTCGGTCGCAGGAGAGAGAGGGCGGCAGAGGAGGGGATGGGGATGAGCAAGCGGTCGAGGGAGGCGAGGGGGAGTGCGTGGCGCCCTTGGGTGCCTCCAGCGGCGAGCGGGTAAGCAGGAGGTGGCCGCGCGCGTGCTGGCGTGCGGCGGCCACACGCTCTCGTCCTCCTGGCGAAGGAGGAAGACGACAAGGAGGAGGCCGGTGGGCTGGGCAGGTGGGCCAACCACAGAGCTGGGCGATTCTTGGCGCCTGTAAGCTCTGTAAGTTTCGCCTATTTTACTTTTACATTCTATTTTCTATTTTTCTCAGTAGTTGTTTGGGCTTTATTAAAAATACCAGAGCACTTCTAAAAATCCTGAAAATAATTGTGGGCACCTTCTGAAATATATGCAACAGCCCACATTTAGTTTCAGAATTATTTGAGCATTTAAATTATTTTATAGCATTTAAATGCCCAAATGCAAATACTATATGATTTAATTCAAAAATCCAGAATGGCCTAGAAATATGCTCATCATTTTTGGCAAAGGTTTTCACCTTTATGAAAAATCATGAACATTTCCAAAGGCATTTTGGGTTCATTGAAGATTATTTTAGGTTGAACCTATTTGATTTGATCTGGTGCTAGGGTTTGAACAATCCCCATTTCAGGTTTAAGAGAAATTAAACATGATGCACACATGAAGGGCTAGCCTAGTGCATGCCAGGACTAGGGATGTGACATATAAGTTTCCGATCTATTTTATTTTGCAATCTTTACTTTCCAATCTATATCATAAAAATACCAAAAATATTTATCTTGTTATCTTTACCAGATCTCACTTTTGCAAGTGGCTGTGAAGGGATTGACAACCCCTTTATCGCGTTGGTTGCAAGGTTCTCATTTGTTTGTGCAGGTACAAGGGATTTGAGTGTAGCCTCCTACTGGATTGATGCCTTGGTTCTCAAAAACTGAGGGTCGCTACTTTGCTGCATCACCCTTTCCTCTTCAAGGGAAAACCAACGCATGCTCAAGAGGTAGCAAGAAAGATTTCTCGCGCCGTTGCCGGGGAGTCTACGCACAAGTCAAGACATACCAAGTACCCATCACAAACCCTTATCTCTCGCATTACATTATTTACCATTTCCCTCTCATTTTCCTCTCCCCCACTTCACCCTTGCCTTTTTATTCGCCCTCTTTTTCCCGTTCGCCTCTTTTTTGCTTGCCTCTTGTGTGCTTGTGTGTTGGATTGTTTGTCACGATGGTTCAAGATAATACTAAATTGTGTGATTTTTCCAATACCAACAACAATGATTTTCTTAGCACTCTGATTGATCCTATTACCGATGCCGAATCTTGTGAAATTAATGTTGCTTTGTGGAATCTTGTCATGAAATATCAATTCTCCGGCCTTCCTAGCAAAGACGTCGCTACACATCTAAACAACTTTGTTGATTTGTGTGATATGCAAAAGAAGAGAGATGTGGATAATAATATTGTGAAATTGAAGCTATTTCCATTTTCACTTAGAGATCGTGCTAAAACTTGGTTTTCAGCTTTGCCTAAAAATAGTATTGATTCATGGAATAAGTGCAAAGATGCTTTTATCTCTAAGTATTTTCCTCCCGCTAAGATCATCTCTCTTAGAAACGATATTATGAATTTTAAGCAACTTGATCATGAACATGTTGCACAAGCTTGGGAGAGAATGAAATTAATGATTCAGTAATTGCCCTACACATGGTTTGAATTTATGGATGATTATACAAATTCTTTATGACGGATTGAATTTTGCTTCTAGAAATCTTTTAGATTCGGCCATGGAGGCACTTTATGGAAATCACTTTAGGAGAAGCTACTAAACTCCTAGATAATATTATGATTAATTATTCTCAATGGTACACCAAAAGATCTACTAGTAAAAAGGTTCATGCGATAGAAGAGATTAATGTTTTGAGTGGAAATATGGATGAACTTATGAAATTGTTTGCTAATAAGAGTGTTTCCTCTGATCCTAATGATATGCCTTTATCCCCACTTTGTTTGAGAATCATAATGAATCTATAGATGTGAATTTTGTTGGTAGGAACAATTTTGGTAACAACGCTTATAGAGGAAACTTTAAACCTAGGCCATTCCCTAGTAATTCCTCTAATAATTTTGTAATTCCTACAACAACTCTTATGGAAATTTTAATAAGCTGCCCTCCAATTTTGAGATTAGTGTGAAAGAGTTTATGATTTCTCAAAAGAATTTCAATGCTTTGCTTGAAGAAAAATTGCCTAAGATTGATGAGTTGGCTAGGAACGTGGATAGAATTTCTCTTGATGTTGATTCTTTGAAACTTAGATCTATTCCACCTAAGCATGATATCAATGAGTCCCTCAAAGCCACGAGAATTTCCATTGATGAGTGCAAAGAAAGAACCGCTAGAATGCGTGCAAAAAAGGATTGCTTTGTAAAGGCAAGTTCTTCTAGTTTTCATGATAATAGAGATGAAGATCTAAAAGTGATTGATGTGTCTCCTATTAAATATTTGTTTTGCAATATGAATCTTGATAATGATAGGACTAGAGATGAGTCAACTTTAGTGAAGAGGCGTCCCAATGATTCAAAGTTTTTAGATCTTGATGCAAAAATTGGTAAAAGTGGGATTGAAGAGGTCAAAACTTTACATAGCAATGAACCCACTATTTTGGATTTCAAGGAATTTAATTATGATAATTTTTCTTTAATAGATTGCATTTCCTTGTTGCAATCCGTGTTAAATTCTCCTCATGCTTATAGTCAAAATAAAGTTTTTACTAAACATATCATTATGCTTTCATGCAATCTTATGAAGAAAAACTTGAATTAGAAGTTTCTATCCCTAGAAAACTTTATGATGAGTGGGGACCTACTACTAAAATTAAAATTAAAGATCATGAATGCTATGCTTTGTGTGATTTGGGTGCTAGTGTTTCCACGATTCCAAAAACTTTGTGTGATGTGTTAGGTTTCCGCGAATTTAATGATTGCTCTTTAAACTTGCACCTTGCGGATTCCACCATTAAGAAACCTATGAGAAGGATTAATGATGTTCTTATTGTTGCAAATAGGAATTATGTGCCCGTAGATGCTATTGTTCTTGATATAGATTGCAATCATTCATGTCCTATTATTCTTGGTAGACCTTTCCTTAGAATGATTGGTGCAATTATTGATATGAAACAAGGAAATATTAGATTTAAATTTCCATTAAGGAAAGGCATGTAACACTTTCCTAGGAAGAAAATCAAATCACCTTATGAATCTATTATGAGAGCCACCTATGAATTGAATACCAAAGATGGCAATACTTAGATCTATTCACGCTTTTATGCATAGCTAGGGGCGTTAAACGATAGCGCTTGTTGGGAGGCAACCCAATTTTATTTTTGTTCTTTACTTTTTGTTCCTGTTTATTAATAAATAATTAATCTAGCCACTGGTTATATGTGGTTTTATTTTTTAATTAGTATTTGTGCCAAGTAAAACCTATAGGATCTTCTTGGGTGATAGTTAATTTGATCTTGCTGAAAAACAGAAACTTTTGGCGCACGAGAATATTTTTCATAAATCAAAGAAACGTGATTTTCAGTTGATTATTTTCGAAGAAGATTAATAAAAAAATTATCTAGGACTTCCTATTTTTGTAGAATTTTTGGGGTTGCATAAGTATTCGAAAGTTACAGATTGCTACAAACTGTTCTGTTTTTGACAGATTCTGTTTTTCTTGTGTCGTTTGCTTATTTTGATGAATCTATGGCTAGTATCTGGGGTATGAACCATAGAGAAGTTGGAATACAGTAGGTTTAACCCCAATATAAATAAATAATGAGTTCATTACAGTAACTTAAAGTGGTGGTTTGTTTTATTTCGCTAACGGAGCTCATGAGATTTTCTGTTGAGTTTTGTGTTGTGGAGTTTTCAAGTTTTTGGGTAAAGATTTGATGGATTATGGAATAAGGAGTGGCAAGAGCCTAAGATTGGGGATGCCCAAGGCTCCCCAAGGTAAAATTCAAGGACAACCAAAAGCCTAAGTTTGGGGATGCCCCTGAAGGCATCCCCTCTTTCGTCTTCGTCCATCGGTAACTTTACTTGATGCTATTTTTTATTCACCACATGATATGTGTTTCGCTTTTAGTGTCTTGTATGATTTGAGTCTTTGCTTTTTAGTTTACCTCAATCATCCTTTCTGTACACACCTTTTGGGAGAGATACACATGAATCAGAATTTATTAGAATACTCTATGTGCTTCACTTATATCTTTTGAGCTAGATAATTTTGCTCTAGTACTTCACTTATATGTTTTTAGAGCACGGCGGTGGCTTTATTTTATAGAAATTATTGATCTCTCATGCTTCACTTATATTATTTTGAGAGTCCTTTAAAACAGCATGGTAATTTGCTTTGGTTAAAATTTTAGTCCTAATATGATGAGCATCCAAGATAGGTATAATAAAAACTATCATATAAAGTGCATTGAATACTATGAGAAGTTTGATACTTGATGATTGTTTTGAGATATGAGGATGGTAATATTAGAGTCATGCTAGTTGAGTAGTTGTGAATTTGAGGAATACTTGTGTTAAAAGTTTGTGATTCCCATAGCATGCACGTATGGTGAACCGTTATGTGATGAAGTTGGAGCATGACTTATTTATTAATTGTGTTCCTTATGTGTGGAGGTTGGGATCGCGCGATGGTTAACTCCTACCAACCCTTCCCCTAGGAGCATGCGTGTAGTACTTTGTTTTGATAACTTGTAGATTTTTGCAATAAGTATGTGAGTTCTTCATGACTAATGTTGAGTCCATGGATTATATGCACTCTCACCCTTCCACCATTGCTAGCCTCTCTTGTGCCGCGCAACTTTCGCCGGTATCATACACCCACCATATACCTTCCTCAAAACAGCCACCATACCTACCTATTATGGCATTTCCATAGCCATTCCGAGATATATTGCCATGCAACTTTCCACCATTACGTTTATTATGACACGCTCCACCATTGTCATATTGCTTTGCATGATCATGTAGTTGACATTGTATTTGTGGCAAAGCCACCATTCATAATTCTTTCATACATGTCAATCTTGATTCACTATCCGGTACATCACGGAGGCATCCACATAGAGTCATATTTTGTTCTAAGATTCTTGAGTTGTAAGTAGATAAAAGTGTGATGATCTTCATTATTAGTGCATTGTCCCATGTGAGGAAAGGATGATGGAACAATGATTCCCTCAAAAGTTGGGATGAGTCTCCGGACTTTATGAAAAATAAAAGAGACCAAAGAAGCCCACCAAAAGAAAAAAAATGATGAGAGAAAAAGAGAGAAGGGACAACGTTACTATCCTTTTACCACACTTGTGCTTCAAAGTAGCACCATGATCTTCATGATAGAGAGTCTCCTATGTTGTCACCTTCATATGCTAGTGGGATTTTTCATTATAGAACTTGGCTTGTATATTCCAATGATGGCTTCCACAAATTTCCCTAGGTCTTCGTGAGCAAGCAAGTTGGATGCACACCCACTTAGTTTCTTTTGATGAGCTTTCATACACTTATAGCTCTAGTGCATCTGTTTCATGGAAATCCCTACTCATTCACATTGATATCTATTATGGCATCTCCATAGCCCGTTGATACGCCTAGTTGATGTGAGACCATCTTCTCTTTTTTTGTCTTCTCCACAACCACCATCCTATTCCACCTATAGTGCTATGTCCATGGCTCACGCTCATGTATTGCGTGAAGATTGAAAAAAGTTTGAGAATACTAAAGTATGAAACAATTGCTTGGCTGAAACCAGGGTTGTGCACGATTTAATATTTTGTGTGATGAAGATATATAGAGCATAGCCAGACTATATGATTTTGTAGGGATAACTTTCTTTGGCCATGTTATTTTGAGAAGACATGATTACTTTGTTAGTATGCTTGAAGTATTATTACTCTTATGTCAATATTAAACTTGAGGACGATGCTAGGTAGCATTCCACATCAAAAATTCTGTTTTTATTGTTTACCTACTCGAGGACGAGCATGAATTAAGCTTGGGGATGCTTGATACGTCTCCAACATATCTATAATTTTTGATTGTTCCATGCTATTATATTATCTGTTTTGGATGTTTAATGGGCTTTAATATACACTTTTATATTATTTTTGGGACTAACCTATTAACCGGAGGCCCAGTCCAAATTGCTGTTTTTTTGCCTATTTCAGTGCTTCGCAGAAAAGGAATATCAGACGGAGTCCAAACGGAATGATACCTTTGGGAGAGTTATTTTTGGAACAAACGCAATCCAGGAGACTTCGAGTGGACGTCAAGAAAGCAACGAGGCGGCCACGAGGCAAGGAGGCACGCCCAGGGGGAGTAGGCGCGCCCCCACCCTCGTGGGCCCCTCGTGGCTCCCCTGACCGACTTCTTTCGCCTATATATACTCATATACCCTGAAAACATCCGAGAGCACCACAAAACCCTATTTCCACCGCCGCAACCTTTTGTACCGTGAGATCCCATCTTAGGGCCTTTTAAGCGCTCACGGAGGAGGAATCGATCATGGAGGGCTTCTACATCAACACCATAGCCTCTCCGATGAAGTGTGAGTAGTTTACCTCAAACCTTTCGGTCCATAGTTATTAGTTAGATGGCTTATTCTCTCTCTTTGGATCTCAATACAAAGTTCTCCTCGATCTTCTTGGAGATTTATTCGACGTAATTATTTTTGTGGTGTGTTTGTCGAGATCCGATGAATTGTGGGTTTATGATTAAGATTATCGATGAAGAATATTTGAATCTCCTCTGAATTCTTTTATGTATGATTTGTTATCTTTGCAAGTCTCTTCGAATTATCAGTTTGGTTTGGCCTACTAGATTGATCTTTCTTGCAATGGGAGAAGTGCTTAGCTTTGGGTTCAATCTTGCGGTGTCCTTTCCCGGTGACAGCAGGGGCAGCAAGGCACGTATTGTATTGTTGCCAATAAGGATAAAAAGATGGGGTTTATATCATATTGCTTGATTTTATCCCTCTACATCATGTCATCTTGCCTAATGCATTACTCTGTTCTTATGAACTTAATACTCTAGATGCATGCTGGATAGCGGTTGATGTGTGGAGTAATAGTAGTAGATGCAGAATCGTTTCGATCTACTTGTCGCAGACGTGATGCCTATATACATGATCATGCCTAGATATTCTCATAACTATGCACTTTTCTATCAATTGCTCGACAGTAATTTGTTCACCCATCGTAATACTTATGCTATCTTGAGAGAAGCCACTAGTGAAACCTATGGTCCCCGGGTCTATTTTCCATTATATAAGTTTCCGATCTATTTTATTTTGCAATCTTTACTTTCCAATCTATATCATAAAAATACCAAAAATATTTATATTATTATCTTTATTAGATCTCACTTTTGCAAGTGGCCGTGAAGGGATTGACAACCCCTTTATCGCCTTGGTTGCAAGGTTCTTATTTGTTTGTGCAGGTACGAGGGATTTGAGTGTACTCTCCTACTGGATTGATACCTTGGTTCTCAAAAACTGAGGGAAATACTTACGCTACTTTGTTGCATCACCCTTTCCTCTTCAAGGGAAAACCAACACATGCTCAAGAGGTAGCACTATACAATTAGAATATGGATTATATGATGCTACTAAGTAGAAAATGCATTTGCCAATGGGCATGTGGAAAGATTCACGTCGCTCTCAGTGAATGGATTAGCTCTTTAGACCATTGGTGCGTTTGATACACTCAATGCTTGAATCCTATATTTGCATCGGAAAAAATAGTACTACATATATAGAACCAAAATGCAACAATGACCTTTCTGTTCAGATCAATACAAATGAAAATTTAGTGTAAATAACAACAGTCAAAAAACTGCAAATATACTACTTCGTCCACTCATAAATATAAGATGTTTTGGATATATCAATATGAACTACATACGGGTGTGTGAAAACACACTAAAGCCTCTGCTACCGCGGATTTTTCACCGTTGTAATGCCCGTCTATATACATCCAAATCATAAAGAGAGTTAGAACATCTTATATTTGTGAATGGAGGGAGTATTTAGTGAACTGTTTGGCTACACTTTGGTGATGTACATTACAAACTCACCTATTTACAAACTGTGCAACTATGACTGTACACTACTCTTAGTTCTTACCAACGAAAGCTATATAATCAATGGTAGCTTTTGTACATTTGGTGCATGTACAGAAAGCATCAGCTCTTATGGTGGCAACAACACCAGCCTCTCAGCGAATCTGATGAATGGGAAGATGAACATATGTGAGGAGTAAATTTGACTAAACTAAAGATGCAATGAAAAGGGTAATATTATGATAAATTTGTACACATCTAGATAAGATGCAACAATGCCTTATGCTCATGACACACCACTATAATAGGTTTGAAGAAGAAAATCTAGGATGATTCACTTGGAACGAATCCTAAGAAAATGTAATACATCTTTATTCTGAAATTAATGTAAGGAAAGATAATTTAATAAATGAAAGGACAATACGATTTGAACAACTATTCAACTAAAGACCTTACGAATGAAGGGAATGTTTATTGCAAATACTAATGTAAGAAGAAAGAAATGATTCTTGGAATGTTTTTATTCCAAATCATAATACTAATAATTTGGCATATCATCATTGTACTGCAAACTTATAGTGATTTGCCTATATATAGATAGTAATACAAACCTAATCTTGAGATTGTAAATGCTACCCCAATTTTATTTTCCAACTAAATAACATAATCAATTACATGATAAGGAGTTAGTGGACATACTTTCCAGCCATAGCCTCTCGAACTAACCATTTCAATTAAAACAATGCTTACCTTAGATCGTATGAAAGCCAACACAAATGTGTTTCACGGAAGAAACATTCCAGTTATCGGTGATTATAAATATATCATATTCTAGATGCCACCGTACAGTCCAATATCTGAAGTTAAACAATGCAAGAACAAAGATCGTGCATACAATTAGTAGTACCGAAGTCAAAAATTAATTTGAATTCTTTTAATCAGCAATCCTCATCTCCAATTAAATACTCCCTCTGTATCACAATATAAGACGTGTTTTATCTAAATTTAGATAATAAATGTTTTATATTTTGATATGTAGGAAATACATTGTTATGTCATCTTTTCATTGATCCATAATGTCCGCCAAGATTTATAATTTTCTCTATTACCTAAATCCACATGCTAAATCACGTGAACGAAATCAGGTGGAATTCAACCAATGCAATCAAGACTAAGATCCAACAGTAAACGGAAAAATGAAAAGATGAAGCAATCAAGAAGAGTTGTCATAGCAGTATGCTAGGAGAAGCAAAGCAACATACCTGATTCTCAATTTTGTGGCTCTCCTTTGGGCTACATGATGATTGCGATGTGACATTTACTAATGGTCATGATTGGCAAGTGTGGGTTGATCTGTCAAGCGGTGGACGAATGTTTTCGATCCCTGATCATCAGTTCTAGTGAATGAAGGATGTCTTTGAACATGACTCACTGCAAGGAATCAAATATCAACATCAAATCAAAAATTAAGAATTAACAAAGAAAAGAGAAACTAATGTCACCCTTTCCATCCATAGTAAAGCGTGGCTAAAGTATCCTCCTCACGCGGCTGAGTTCTCGCCTTGCCGACACTGGCTTTCGCTCTTGTTATAGCTCACGCGAAAAAGAAGAATCGACCAGGGGGAGAAAAAAAAGGAAAGAAAGAGAGTTGAAGGCATGTGAAGATGGGGATTACATGTGGTGGCGACATAACCCAGAGTCGCCGGCTTGCCGCTGCCGCCGTGGTTAGGGCTATCAAGGACCCGAGAGATAGGAGAAAGGGTTTGAGGTGAGCGAGCTATCGTGGGAGAAAGAGAGATGGGCGTCGGCGATATCACCCTCCACCAGAAAGATAGGGTGCACCGTCGCCATAATCGATTGATCCATCCCCGCATCATCCTCTCGCCTCTTGTGCAGCGCCGGATCCCCTTTTCCTTTCTCTCACAACGACTTAGCAGTTTTGTGTGTTGGAGAATTTTCTTTCCTCAGGAGGGTTAGCGGCCGGGTGGATTAACCACATGCCTTCAAAAAAGACCCCAGAGTAGCGGCCCATTAGGACAGGCGGCCCAGGTTACGCTACATTGTGGCTGAAACAAAGATCTAACGGCCAGAAACTGTTCGAACGCATAATCTAACGACCGAAAACCTAAAAAACCCTAAAAGATAAGGTTTGGACGATATAAAACACCAGACAAGCCCCCGCCCCGTCCTCTCCGGTGCCCAAATCCCCAGTGCCGCCACTGCTGTAGTGCCATGGAAATGCCGAAGATCACCGTCGCGTCAGCGCCGCCACCGCGCCGCAAGCCGCCCCGCATGGAGTACCGTGCGCGGTTCGATGAGGCATGGTACGGTGCGCGCATGGTGGTGCAGGATGGCTGGCTGCGTGTCATGTTCGAGAATTTCACCGAGGACGCAGACGAGTGGTACGATCCGGACGCGCCCGAGCTGGCCTCCCCGCACGCCGTGGACGCACTGCGTGCAAGGTTCCGCCGGGCGTGTCCCACCCTGGATGACGCCCGCTGTGGTGATCTTCGCCCGGGTGACCAGCTCTGCCTCGCCTGCGATATGCATGGCGGCGAGATAAAATACTACGATGCCGTCCTAGAGGCTGTATGTCCTCCGCGTCGCGCCCTACTCACACACATACATGTTCTACTAGGATTAGTAATAATTGGCCCCGACCAACTATGCAGGTAGAGAAGGAACCTCACGGCATCGTGGACGGCGAAGAGCGCTGCGCGTGCCGTTTCACGGTGCAATGGACGGAGGGGCCGCGCCGCAATTGCCAGGACAAGGTGGGCGCCGAGGTGATCTGCTGCGTGCAGGAGTCACCGATCCAAGATCCGGTGCTGAGCGAGTTCCTAGATGATGTGACAAAGCGGTTCGGCGACGAGCAAGGGAAGGCGACGACGGCGTCTCAGGCAGCCCCGAGCGGCGAGGGGGAAATTGCGCCGGTGTCCAGCCTCACAAACTCCCCGAGTAGCTTGTCCTATTCTTCTTAATGAAGGTATATCTCCCTGCATTCATTATAATTAAATAATTACTTTTCTGTAAATAAATATAAATTCCTTTGGATCGCCTTACATAGATCGCCTTACAGAGTAAGTACAAGTTTGGGGCTGTTTGGATTGGAGTCCTCGACTGCCCATCCAAAAAAACTTAGTTCATTGACTGGGCATTCCCGGTAATGGTCACTAATTATGTGGTGTGCCAAAGCGTCTCAGTTCCTTTAGTTCTCCCAACCCAAATTGTTGGAGAGTTGTCAAGGATAAAATCGTTCGCAAATTATTTGGCTCGCCTACGTTTACCTCCGATGTATATTTTCCTGATTCTGAAGGGCGCTGGGTATAGATGATGGGCGACACATGGATGGAGATCCTGGTGGTAGCCATGGCTTCGTTCCTAGAGGAGAGATCAGGCCTGGTTGCAAACAAGTACATATGCCTCTCGTCAGCGTCTTTCTGCCCCATTACTGACCTAGAAACGAGTCTTCCCCATTATTAGGGGAAGAATCCAACTCCTAGACCTAGGATTTCACCCATGTTTGCCTGGTGAGAAAGAAAGGTTAGAGGTGCACATTCGTTTGCCGAAGTAGTTGCCTCCCTGTCTCATCATCCTACTCTTCTTCTCTCTGGCACATTTGTTATTTGAGTTCTAGCTGCAAGAGAGGCAACTGACAAGATGGTTTTGGTATCGAGCGAGAAGGGAGGTCTGACTATGGTCACGACCACTATATGTGGCAACACGATGAGATTGGGGAATTTGGAATCTCTTCTTCGAATAGATATGCTAGATCCAGTGGTGCCAAGCATGTTGGCATGCAGACACAAACAATCAGCCCTCCTGGCCGCTAGGGGGAGTGGTGGGCGTGCAATGTGCAGCTGCCTACGAGTGTGGGTCACGCCATCGATATTCGACAACAACCCGAGCTGATGCTGGCGAATCCTCAAGGGCACGAGCATCCGACCCCTGCAAATCTTAGACATGAAACTTAAACAATAAGGGTGAGAGGACCCCCATATAACACCCTTAACACTTTGAAAATAAGTACCAACGGTGTTATTCAATCTGACAGTCAAATTACCATTTTAAGAGCACACTTCTAATCTAGTCACACTACATAGGACTAAAACCCCACTCAACGTGGCAGTCAAAAGGAAATCTTAGTTGACCTTGTTAGGCCTTTTAAAAGTCCAATTTAAGAACAATACAAACTTTTTCCAAATGTGACATGATGATGGATCTCATGTAGAGCTAAGATACCATCTATGATATTTCTGAGTTTTTCTTTCCACGAAAGCATTCTGGTGCTTACTAATCAACTTATCACCAACGGGATCTACTCTAATATCCAGTGCTTTAGTAATCAACGTGTAAAGGCATTTAATCAAGAAAATAATTCTAAATTGTTGAATTCTACTAGCCCCTGAGATTTTGGGCAACAAAGTTATGATACCATAATTATGCTCATAGACATCCAAGGTCCGAGTATGGAATAGTGAAATAGGGCCATGACATAATGTTGCACCGCATCCTAGAGTTTTGAAAAAAAATATCCAATAAGTATATTGTCATACCCAGGCACCCTATTGGCATCCATAGAAATAAGGCTTATTTCATTTCTTCAACATATAAAGGTCTAATAAACATTTCTTTATCCATGTGCGTCACTTTTTCCCCCTATCATACCAAGTACCTGGGAATAAACTGAAAATGTATCTAGGAATGGTCAAAAATAAATCATAGTACTATTGAGTAGCATGAATTAGAAGATTTTCAGTTCCTCAATACACACATCACCTACAATTAAGAAGTGTATGGTATTTTTTCCTCTTTCGCCATTAGCAATTTTATGAAAATATGGGGTATTTTGATCCCATTCGAAACCACCTTTAGTGTAATTGTTGCAACCAACTGATTTCTTCATCGGCGAGGTTGTTATTGAGTTCCACTATAATGTCAAGTATTCTACAATACAAGTCGGGAGGAGAGAGCTTAATGCCAAAAGGATGTGTAAATCAGGAGCTCTTCCTAAGATTTTATTTCCTCTTTTAGAATGCCCAAATTGGCTGGCCCCATAAGTTAAAATGTTGTTTAAACCTCTTAACTTTTATATTCATAACATATATAGGGTCATCAGAGAAAATTCTCTTATTCCAAACTTTATCCACTAGGGCGAGAAATTCAACATTTTATCATTGTGAGATCAAACCTGAATTATGTAGCTTCACGGGGTATAGCCACCTAACCACTAGAGGACAATAACAAAGGGGTTGGGTCGATAAATTTCTAACTAATTTCCATGTTTTCGTCTTATCAGGTCGAGGACTTCAACCGTGCTGATGGGCAACGGTTCAAGTGCTTCTGTTCGTGGTGTTGGCACGGTCGATCTAAAGTTTACTTGGCGAAGATCGTGCGGTGAAGAACGTGCATTATGTCCCTCCGTCAATAAAAATCTTGTTAGCGGATCTCTTCTGTGTAGAGATGGCTATAAGCTTGTCTTTGAGTCGAATAAATTTGTAATATCCAAGTATGGAACCTTTGTTGGTAAAGGCTATGAGTCAGGAGGCCTGTTTCGTTTATCCTTATCAGACGTTTGCAATAAAGTTGTTAATCATATTTGCAACAATAGTGAATCAAATGTGTGGCATTCACGACTTTGTCATGTTAACTTTGGTTGCATGTCGCGACTAGCGAAGTTGAACTTAATCCCTAGTTTCACCACCGTTAAGGGATCTAAGTGTCAAGTGTGTGTGCAAGCTAAGCAACCTCGTAAATCTCACGTGACTGCGGAGACGAGAAATCTTGCACCACTAGAACTTATACATTCAGATCTATGTGAAATGAATGGTGTTTTGACAAAAGGTGGAAAGAAATATTTCATGACGTTAATTGACGACTCCACTAGATACTGCTGTGTGTATCTTCTGAAATCTAAGGATGAGGCTTTGAACTTTTTCAAGATCTATAAAGCTGAAGTGGAAAACCAACTTGACCGGAAAATCAAGAGGCTTAGGTCCGACCGTGGTGGAGAGTATTTTTCCAATGAATTTGATGCTTTTATGCGGAACATGGTATAATCCATGAGAGGACGCCTCCTACTCACCTCGGTCAAATGGGGTGGCGAAAGAAAGAACCGTACTCTAACTGATTTGGTTAACGCCATGTTAGACACATCGGGTCTCTCCAAGGCATGGTGAGGGGAGGCGATATTGACAGCATGTCATGTCCTAAATCGAGTTCCCACAAAGAACAAAGAGATAACTCCATTCGAGGAATGGGAGAAGAAAAGGTTAAAACTCTCTTATCTGCGAACATGGGTTTGTTTGGCGAAAGTCAATGTTCCAATTCCAAAGAAGTGGAAACTTGGACCAAAGACTGTGGATTGTGTTTTCTTGGGATATGCTTTTCATAGCATTGGCTATAGATTCTTGGTTGTAAAATCTGAGGTACCTGACATGCATGTCGGTACGAGCATGGAGTCGAATGATGCGACTTTCTTTGAAGATATCTTTCCCATGAAGGATATGGCTACCTCATCTAATCAGGAGATGCCTAGTTCATCAAATCAGGAACCAGTTACAATTATCGAACCTGCCATTTCGATGGAACACTTTCAAAGTCCTGTGGAGGAGAACAATGAAGTTCTTATTAGGAGCAAGAGAGAGGACTGCAAAGTCCTTTGGTGATGATTTTCTTGTGTATCTTATAGATGATACTCCAGTTCTATTTCAGAGGCCTATGCATCGAAGATGCTGACTCTTGGAAGGAAGCAGTTAAATGGCGAGATGGATTCCATCTTGGCGAATGAAACTTGGGAGATAACGATCGTCCTTATGGGTGCAAACCTATAGGATGCAAATGGGTATTCAAGAAGAAGCTTAGGCCTGATGGTACTACTGAAAAGTACAAGGCTCGGCTCGTGGCTAAGGGTTATACCCAAAAGGAAGGTGAAGATTTCTTTGATACTTACTCACCTGTGGCTCGGCTGACCACTATTCGAGTTCTACTTTCACTAGCTGCCTCACATGGTCTTCTCGTTCATCAAATGGATGTTAAGACTGCTTTCCTGAATGGAGAGTTGGATGAGGAAATTTATATGGAACAACCAGATGGGTATGTAATAGATGGTCAGGAAGGGAAAGTGTGCAAGTTGCTGAAGTCTTTGTACGGACTCAAGCAAGCACCCAAACAGTGGCATGAGAAGTTCGAAAGAACTTTAACAGCCGCAGGCTTTGTTGTGAACGAAGCTGACAAATGTGTGTACTATCGCCATGGTGGGGGCGAGGGAGTTATGCTTTGCTTGTATGTTGATGACATACTGATTTTCGAAACAAATCTGAATGTTATTAAGGAGGCCAAGGATTTCCTATCTCGCTGTTTTGAGATGAAGGATTTAGGAGTGGCTGATGTCATTCTGAACATCAAGTTGTTGAGAGATGATGATGGTGGGATTACATTGCTTCAATCTCACTATGTGGAAAAGATCTTGAGTCCCTTTGGCTATAGTGACTGCAAGCCCTCTCCAACACCATATGATGCTAGCGTCTTTGCTTGAAAGAATCGAAGAATTGCTAGAGATCAATTGAAGTATTCTCAGATTATTGGCTCCCTTATGTACTTAGCCAGTGCTACAAGTCCTGACATCTCTTTTGCTGTTAGCAAGCTGAGCCGGTTTGTCTCAAAACCGGGAGATGTGCATTGGAAAGCTCTAGAGAGAGTTTTGCGTTATTTGAAAGGCACGGTAAATTATGGAATTCACTACACTGGGCACCCAAAGGTCCTTGAAGGGTATAGTGACTCAAACTGGATCTCAGATGCTGATGAGATAAAGGCCACGAGCGGATATGTGTTCACTCATGGAGGTGGCGCTGTTTCTTAGAAGTCTTGCAAGCAGACCATTTTAACGAGGTCAACTATGGAAGCAGAACTCACAACATTAGATACAGCTACGGTCGAAGCAGATTGGCTTCGCCGGCTCTTGAATGACTTGCCGGTTGTTGAGAAACCTGTACCGGGTATCCTTATGAACTGTGACAATCAAACTGTGATCACGAAAGTGAACAGTTCTAAGGATAACATGAAGTCATCAAGACCGTTCAGAGAAGGTTAAAGTCTGTCAGAAAAATGAGAAACTCCGGAGTTATTGCATTGGATTATATGCAAACGTCTAAAAATCTGGCAGATCCTTTTACTAAGGGTTTATCACGTAATGTGATAGATAATGCATCGAGGGAGATGGGTATGAGACCCACAATATGAGTTGTTCACAGTGGTAACCTATTCTTTGTGATCGGAGATCCCGTGAATTAGATGTGGAAGACAAGCTGTTGGTCAACTAGCAGGAGAGTATCCTTACTATTAAAAATACCACTCCATGAAGATGCAATACTCTCGTAATCTGCATGGCAGGTTGATGTATATCTTAATGTGTTCTAAGTGGCTCTTTGAAGCGAGAGATGTTGTCTGCAGAACATCTTTTGAAGAACACACCTATATGAGTCTGATTGTCAAACGTCGCAATCTATGAGAGTAGGGTTCTCTCTAGTAAACTCATGAAAGGTCACGGAGTATGACGATAAGCTCCACCCGCAGGGAAGACCCACGGTAGCCACGTATCGGTCAAGGCTTTATGTGAAGCTAGATTCGCAGAAAACTTGCAGTTGAAGGCCCAATCCACTGTTCAAGTTGCTTACTAGTGTAGCATAGAGTTCTAGGTGGAAGTTCAACTTAACAGTCTCTCCTTCTGATATCGGTATATAAAACAGTGTTTTGGAACCAAAGGCAAATTTTGTGTGCCTCACGGGATCTGGTGGGGATTGCTGGAATTTTGTCCATTTTGGGCCTAGCACGAGAGCAGATTTGAAATTCCTAATAAATCCTAGAGGCCCATGCAGCCCATTTGTGCAAGGCAAGAGGTGGAACTAAAGTTTAGTCCCACATTGCTAGTTTAGAGGGAGTTGGACCTCCTTATAAGGGAGGCTCCTTCCCCACTTGTATGAGCATGAGAACAAGAGAGACATCCACGCGCGTTCCTCCTCCGCCGCCCGCCTCGCCACGCCACGCCTCGTCACGACGCGCTGCGGGTTGCGGGAATGAGCCGAGCCGATGTCTAAATTTTTGCCACGCACTACGGGTATACGAAAGGTCACTCGGGAGATGGAAAGTTTTTGCTGTAGTGGAGATTAAATGCGAACGCTGCACCCTTTGGCTGCTGTCTGTTCGTTTCATCTCCCTCGGTCCCTTCAGCTCCCGGCGCTGCCCTCTCGCCTCCTTCTCTTGCGCCTATAAAAGGGAGGTCGCTCCTCTCAAAGAAGACGCACTGAATCACTTCTTCCTCTCGCCATCGGTTCCTGAGCACTGCGCTGCTGCTACGATCTTCTCCATCCCGGCTTGCGGCGTGCACCGCAGGTCGGGACAGTAGGCCTCCGAAACCACACTCTTTGAGTCCTGTACGGGAGAAGGGTGATAAGGCTTTTGGGGCGCTCTCTGCGACTCTCGGCTGCTTCATCACGGACGATCCGGTCGCCGACGACTACTTCCCGGACGACGACTTCTTCCCCGACGTCCACGACCTCCTCGGCGACATGGCGGCGAGGACACCGACCCAAGTCCAGCGCCTGCTGCTGCTATGCCGTCGTGTTCTTCTCCTTTTCATTAGAAGTCACGCTACAGTTCTTGGTTCTAGTTTTCGCCCTACGTATGTTAGGTTCTATGTCGTATAAGCAACTTCATCTAGTGTCTATTCTAGATGTGTTAAGCTTAAGTTCATGTATGCAGACGATGTTTATCTTCTCTCTGTCAGTTTGCATGGCTTACTTTATATTTGCTATTTTAGTCATGCTTTATCCAATATTTCTGTTAATAAAATCATTCAGTAAATTGCTCATTTTTCCAACAGGAACTACGGTCTAGGCGAGGCAAACGAGCGCGAAAGTAAGGGGGAACAACGTAGGAGCTCACAGCGGGTCGGACGATGTAGGCAGCGAGCACGGGGAGGCATAGACGGCGACGAAACGGCGATGGCGATCTCGGGCGGCTGACGATGAAGACGACGGCGGTGACGACGATCGGTGTCTCCCCTGTTTTTGGCTCGTCGAGGGCGTCGAGGAGTCTAAGCGGAGCTCGTGGGACGCGTCGGCGAGATGAGAGGTGGGCGGTGGCTACGGCAACGACGGCGGCGGCGACGACGGCGCTTCGTCGCGGAGAGAGAGGGCGAGAGGAGGGATGGGGATGAGCAAGCGGTCGAGGGAGGCGAGGGGAGGCGTGGCGCCCTTGGGTGCCTCCAGCGGCGAGCGGGTAAGCAGGAGGTGGCCGCGCGCGTGCTGGCTTGCGGCGGCCACACGCTCTCGTCCTCCTGGCGAAGGAGGAAGACGACAAGGAGGAGGCCGGTGGGCTGGGCCGCAGGTGGGCCAGCACAGGAGCTGGGCCGGTTGCTGGCGCCAGGTAAGCTCAGGTAAGTTTCTGCCTATTTTACTTTTCTGTTCTATTTTCTATTTTTCTGTAGTTGTTTGGGCTTTATTAAAAATACCAGAGCACTTCTAAAAATCCTGAAAATAATTGTGGGCACCTTCTGAAATATATGCAACAGCCCACATTTAGTTTCAGAATTATTTGAGCATTTAAATTATTTTATAGCATTTAAATGCCCAAATGCAAATACTATATGATTTAATTCAAAAATCCAGAACGGCCTAGAAATATGCTCATCATTTTTGGCAAAGGTTTTCACCTTTATGAAAAATCATGAACATTTCCAAAGGCATTTTGGGTTCATTGAAGATTATTTTAGGTTGAACCTATTTGATTTGATCTGGTGCTAGGGTTTGAACAATCCCCATTTCAGGTTTAAGAGAAATTAAACATGATGCACACATGAAGGGCTAGCCTAGTGCATGCCAGGACTAGGGATGTGACATATAAGTTTCCGATCTATTTTATTTTGCAATCTTTACTTTCCAATCTATATCATAAAAACACCAAAAATATTTATCTTGTTATCTTTATCAGATCTCACTTTTGCAAGTGGTGTGAAGGGATTGACAACCCTTTATCGCGTTGGTTGCAAGGTTCTTATTTGTTTGTGCAGGTACAAGGGATTTGAGTGTAGCCTCCTACTGGATTGATGCCTTGGTTCTCAAAAACTGAGGGAAATACTTACGCTACTTTGCTGCATCACCCTTTCCTCTTCAAGGGAAAACCAACGCATGCTCAAGAGGTAGCAAGAAAGATTTCTCGCGCCGTTGCCGGGGAGTCTACGCACAAGTCAAGACATACCAAGTACCCATCACAAACTCTTATCCCTCGCATTACATTATTTACCATTTCCCTCTCATTTTCCTCTTCCCCACTTCACCCTTGCCTTTTTATTCGCCCTCTTTTTCCCGTTCGCCTCTTTTTTGCTTGCCTCTTGTGTGCTTGTGTGTTGGATTGTTTGTCACGATGGTTCAAGATAATACTAAATTGTGTGATTTTTCCAATACCAACAACAATGATTTTCTTAGCACTCTGATTGATCCTATTACCGATGCCGAATCT
This sequence comes from Aegilops speltoides, assembly GCA_021437245.1. Taxonomy (NCBI): domain Eukaryota; kingdom Viridiplantae; phylum Streptophyta; class Magnoliopsida; order Poales; family Poaceae; genus Aegilops; species Aegilops speltoides. The sequence goes on along the minus strand of CM038147.1, from coordinate 493,903,872 downwards.
TGTGAAATTAATGTTGCTTTGTGGAATCTTGTCATGAAATATCAATTCTCCGGCCTTCCTAGCAAAGACGTCGCTACACATCTAAACAACTTTGTTGGTTTGTGTGATATGCAAAAGAAGAGAGATGTGGATAATAATATTGTGAAATTGAAGCTATTTCCATTTTCACTTAGAGATCGTGCTAAAACTTGGTTTTCAGCTTTGCCTAAAAATAGTATTGATTCATGGAATAAGTGCAAAGATGCTTTTATCTCTAAGTATTTTCCTCCCGCTAAGATCATCTCTCTTAGAAACGATATTATGAATTTTAAGCAACTTGATCATGAACATGTTGCACAAGCTTGGGAGAGAATGAAATTAATGATTCGTAATTGCCCTACACATGGTTTGAATTTATGGATGATTATACAAATTCTTTATGACGGATTGAATTTTGCTTCTAGAAATCTTTTAGATTCGACATGGGGGCACTTTATGGAAATCACTTTAGGAGAAGCTACTAAACTCCTAGATAATATTATGATTAATTATTCCCAATGGCACACCAAAAGATCTACTAGTAAAAAGGTTCATGCGATAGAAGAGATTAATGTTTTGAGTGGAAATATGGATGAACTTATGAAATTGTTTGCTAATAAGAGTGTTTCCTCTGATCCTAATGATATGCCTTTATCCACTTTGTTTGAGAATCATAATGAATCTATAGATGTGAATTTTGTTGGTAGGAACAATTTTGGTAACAACGCTTATAGAGGAAACTTTAATCCTAGGCCATTCCCTAGTAATTCCTATAATAATTTTGTAATTCCTACAACAACTCTTATGGAAATTTTAATAAGCTGCCCTACAATTTTGAGTTTAGTGTGAAAGAGTTTATGATTTCTCAAAAGAATTTCAATGCTTTGCTTGAAGAAAAATTGCCTAAGATTGATGAGTTGGCTAGGAACGTGGATAGAATTTCTCTTGATGTTGATTCTTTGAAACTTAGATCTATTCCACCTAAGCATGATATCAATGAGTCCCTCAAAGCCACGAGAATTTCCATTGATGAGTGCAAAGAAAGAACCGCTAGAATGCGTGCAAAAAAGGATTGCTTTGTAAAGGCAAGTTCTTCTAGTTTTCATGATAATAGGGATGAAGATCTAAAAGTGATTGATGTGTCTCCTATTAAATCTTTGTTTTGCAATATGAATCTTGATAATGATAGGACTAGAGATGAGTCAACTTTAGTGAAGAGGCGTCCCAATGATTCAAAGTTTTTAGATCTTGATGCAAAAATTGGTAAAAGTGGGATTGAAGAGGTCAAAACTTTACATAGCAATGAACCCACTATTTTGGATTTCAAGGAATTTAATTATGATAATTGTTCTTTAATAGATTGCATTTCCTTGTTGTAATCCGTGTTAAATTCTCCTCATGCTTATAGTCAAAATAAAGTTTTTACTAAACATATCATTATGCTTTAATGCAATCTTATGAAGAAAAACTTGAATTAGAAGTTTCTATCCCTAGAAAACTTTATGATGAGTGGGGACCTACTACTAAAATTAAAATTAAAGATCATGAATGCTATGCTTTGTGTGATTTGGGTGCTAGTGTTTCCACGATTCCAAAAACTTTGTGTGATGTGTTAGGTTTCCGCGAATTTAATGATTGCTCTTTAAACTTGCACCTTGCGGATTCCACCATTAAGAAACCTATGAGAAGGATTAATGATGTTCTTATTGTTGCAAATAGGAATTATGTGCCCGTAGATGCTATTGTTCTTGATATAGATTGCAATCATTCATGTCCTATTATTCTTGGTAGACCTTTGCTTAGAACGATTGGTGCAATTATTGATATGAAACAAGGAAATATTAGATTTAAATTTCCATTAAGGAAAGGCATGTAACACTTTCCTAGGAAGAAAATCAAATCACCTTATGAATCTATTATGAGATCCACCTATGAATTGAATACCAAAGATGGCAATACTTAGATCTATTCACGCTTTTATGCATAGCTAGGGGCGTTAAACGATAGCGCTTGTTGGGAGGCAACCCAATTTTATTTTTGTTCTTTACTTTTTGTTCCTGTTTATTAATAAATAATTAATCTAGCCTCTGGTTATATGTGGTTTTATGTTTTAATTAGTATTTGTGCCAAGTAAAACCTATAGGATCTTCTTGGGTGATAGTTAATTTGATCTTGCTGAAAAACAGAAACTTTTGGCGCACAAGAATATTTTTCATAAATCACGGAAACGTGATTTTCAGTTGATTATTTTCGCAGAAGATTAATAAACAAATTATCTAGGACTTCCTATTTTTGTAGAATTTTGGGGTTGCATAAGTATTCGAAAGTTACAGATTGCTACAAACTGTTCTGTTTTTGACAGATTCTATTTTTCTTGTGTCGTTTGCTTATTTTGATGAATCTATGGCTAGTATCGGGGGTATGAACCATAGAGAAGTTGGAATACAGTAGGTTTAACACCAATATAAATAAATAATGAGTTCATTACAGTAACTTAAAGTGGTGGTTTGTTTTATTTCGCTAACGGAGCTCATGAGATTTTCTGTTGAGTTTTGTGTTGTGAAGTTTTCAAGTTTTTGGGTAAAGATTTGATGGATTATGGAATAAGGAGTGGCAAGAGCCTAAGATTGGGGATGCCCAAGGCACCCCAAGGTAAAATTCAAGGACAACCAAAAGCCTAAGTTTGGGGATGCCCCTGAAGGCATCCCCTCTTTCGTCTTCGTCCATCGGTAACTTTACTTGATGCTATTTTTTATTCACCACATGATATGTGTTTCGCTTGGAGCGTCTTGTATGATTTGAGTCTTTGCTTTTTAGTTTACCTCAATCATCCTTGCTGTACACACCTTTTGGGAGAGATACACATGAATCAGAATTTATTAGAATACTCTATGTGCTTCACTTATATCTTTTGAGCTAGATAATTTTGCTCTAGTACTTCACTTATATCTTTTTAGAGCACGGCGGTGGCTTTATTTTATAGAAATTATTGATCTCTCATGCTTCACTTATATTATTTTGAGAGTCCTTTAAAACAGCATGGTAATTTGCTTTGGTTAAAATTTTAGTCCTAATATGATGAGCATCCAAGATAGGTATAATAAAAACTATCATATAAAGTGCATTGAATACTATGAGAAGTTTGATACTTGATGATTGTTTTGAGATATGAGGATGGTAATATTAGAGTCATGCTAGTTGAGTAGTTGTGAATTTGAGGAATACTTGTGTTAAAAGTTTGTGATTCCCATAGCATGCACGTATGGTGAACCGTTATGTGATGAAGTTGGAGCATGACTTATTTATTAATTGTGTTCCTTATGTGTGGAGGTTGGGATCGCGATGGTTAACTCCTACCAACCCTTCCCCTAGGAGCATGCGTGTAGTACTTTGTTTTGATAACTTGTAGATTTTTGCAATAAGTATGTGAGTTCTTCATGACTAATGTTGAGTCCATGGATTATATGCACTCTCACCCTTCCACCATTGCTAGCCTCTCTTGTGCCGCGCAACTTTCGCCGGTATCATACACCCACCATATACCTTCCTCAAAACAGCCACCATACCTACCTATTATGGCATTTCCATAGCCATTCCGAGATATATTGCCATGCAACTTTCCACCATTACGTTTATTATGACACGCTCCACCATTGTCATATTGCTTTGCATGATCATGTAGTTGACATTGTATTTGTGGCAAAGCCACCATTCATAATTCTTTCATACATGTCAATCTTGATTCACTATCCCGGTACATCGCCGGAGGCATCCACATAGAGTCATATTTTGTTCTAAGATTCTTGAGTTGTAAGTAGATAAAAGTGTGATGATCTTCATTATTAGTGCATTGTCCCATGTGAGGAAAGGAAGATGGAACAATGATTCCCTCAAAAGTTGGGATGAGTCTCCGGACTTTATGAAAAATAAAAGAGGCCAAAGAAGCCCACCAAAAGAAAAAAAATGATGAGTGAAAAAGAGAGAAGGGACAACGTTACTATCCTTTTACCACACTTGTGCTTCAAAGTAGCACCATGATCTTCATGATAGAGAGTCTCCTATGTTGTCACCTTCATATGCTAGTGGGATTTTTCATTATAGAACTTGGCTTGTATATTCCAATGATGGCTTCCACAAATTTCCCTAGGTCTTCGTGAGCAAGCAAGTTGGATGCACACCCACTTAGTTTCTTTTGATGAGCTTTCATACACTTATAGCTCTAGTGCATCTGTTTCATGGAAATCCCTACTCACTCACATTGATATCTATTATGGCATCTCCATAGCCCGTTGATACGCCTAGTTGATGTGAGACCATCTTCTCTTTTTTTGTCTTCTCCACAACCACCATCCTATTCCACCTATAGTGCTATGTCCATGGCTCACGCTCATGTATTGCGTGAAGATTGAAAAAAGTTTGAGAATACTAAAGTATGAAACAATTGCTTGGCTGAAACCAGGGTTGTGCACGATTTAATATTTTGTGTGATGAAGATATATAGAGCATAGCCAGACTATATGATTTTGTAGGGATAACTTTCTTTGGCCATGTTATTTTGAGAAGACATGATTACTTTGTTAGTATGCTTGAAGTATTATTACTCTTATGTCAATATTAAACTTGAGGACGATGCTAGGTAGCATTCCACATCAAAATTCTGTTTTATTGTTTACCTACTCGAGGACGAGCATGAATTAAGCTTGGGGATGCTTGATATGTCTCCAACATATCTATAATTTTGATTGTTCCATGCTATTATATTATCTGTTTTGGATGTGTAATGGGCTTTAATATACACTTTTATATTATTTTTGGGACTAACCTATTAACCGGAGGCCCAGTCCAAATTGCTGTTTTTTTGCCTATTTCAGTGCTTCGCAGAAAAGGAATATCAGACGGAGTCCAAACGGAATGATACCTTTGGAAGAGTTATTTTTGGAACAAACGCAATCCAGGAGACTTCGAGTGGACGTCAAGAAAGCAACAAGGCGGTCATGAGGCAAGGAGGCACGCCCAGGGGGAGTAGGCGCGCCCCCACCCTCGTGGGCCCCTCGTGGCTCCCCTGACCGACTTCTTTCACCTATATATACTCATATACCCTGAAAACATCCGAGAGCACCACAAAACCCTATTTCCACCGCCGCAACCTTTTGTACCCGTGAGATCCCATCTTAGGGCCTTTTCGGCGCTCCGAGGAGGAATCGATCATGGAGGGCTTCTACATCAACACCATAGCCTCTCCGATGAAGTGTGAGTAGTTTACCTCAAACCTTTCGGTCCATAGTTATTAGTTAGATGGCTTATTCTCTCTCTTTGGATCTCAATACAAAGTTCTCCTCGATCTTCTTGGAGATTTATTCGACGTAATTATTTTTGCGGTGTGTTTGTCGAGATCCGATGAATTGTGGGTTTATGATTAAGATTATCGATGAAGAATATTTGAATCTCCTCTGAATTCTTTTATGTATGATTTGTTATCTTTGCAAGTCTCTTCGAATTATCAGTTTGGTTTGGCCTACTAGATTGATCTTTCTTGCAATGGGAGAAGTGCTTAGCTTTGGGTTCAATCTTGCGGTGTCCTTTCCCGGTGACAGCAGGGGCAGCAAGGCACGTATTGTATTGTTGCCAATAAGGATAAAAAGATGGGGTTTATATCATATTGCTTGATTTTATCCCTCTACATCATGTCATCTTGCCTAATGCATTACTCCGTTCTTATGAACTTAATACTCTAGATGCATGATGGATAGCGGTTGATGTGTGGAGTAATAGTAGTAGATGCAGAATCGTTTCGATCTACTTGTCGCAGACGTGATGCCTATATACATGATCATGCCTAGATATTCTCATAACTATGCACTTTTCTATCAATTGCTCGACAGTAATTTGTTCACCCATCGTAATACTTATGCTATCTTGAGAGAAGCCACTAGTGAAACCTATGGTCCCCGGGTCTATTTTCCATTATATAAGTTTCCGATCTATTTTATTTTGCAATCTTTACTTTCCAATCTATATCATAAAAATACCAAAAATATTTATATTATTATCTTTATTAGATCTCACTTTTGCAAGTGGCCGTGAAGGGATTGACAACCCCTTTATCGCCTTGGTTGCAAGGTTCTTATTTGTTTGTGCAGTACGAGGATTTGAGTGTACTCTCCTCTTGGATTGATACCTTGGTTCTCAAAAACTGAGGGAAATACTTACGCTACTTTGTTGCATCACCCTTTCCTCTTCAAGGGAAAACCAACACATGCTCAAGAGGTAGCACTATACAATTAGAATATGGATTATATGATGCTACTAAGTAGAAAATGCATTTGCCAATGGGCATGTGGAACGATTCACGTCGCTCTCAGTGAATGGATTAGCTCTTTAGACCATTGGTGCGTTTGATACACTCAATGCTTGAATCCTATATTTGCATCGGAAAAAATAGTACTACATATATAGAACCAAAATGCAACAATGACCTTTCTGTTCAGATCAATACAAATGGAAATTTAGTGTAAATAACAACAGTCAAAAAACTGCAAATATACTACTTCGTCCACTCATAAATATAAGATGTTTTGGATATATCAATATGAACTACATACGGGTGTGTGAAAACACACTAAAACCTCTGCTACCGCGGATTTTTCACCGTTGTAATGCCCGTCTATATACATCCAAATCATAAAGAGAGTTAGAACATCTTATATTTGTGAATGGAGGGAGTATTTAGTGAACTGTTTGGCTGCACTTTGGTGATGTACATTACAAACTCACCTATTTACAAACTGTGCAACTATGACTGTACACTACTCTTAGTTCTTACCAACGAAAGCTATATAATCAATGGTAGCTTTTGTACATTTGGTGCATGTCTGAAAGCATCAGCTCTTATGGTGGCAACAACACCAGCCTCGTGAATCGATGAATGGGAAGATGAACATATGTGAGGAGTAAATTTGACTAAACTAAAGATGCAATGAAAAGGGTAATATTATGATAAATTTGTACACATCTAGATAAGATGCAACAATGCCTTATGCTCATGACACACCACTATAATAGGTTTGAAGAAGAAAATCTAGGATGATTCACTTGGAACGAATCCTAAGAAAATGTAATACATCTTTATTCTGAAATTAATGTAAGGAAAGATAATTTAATAAATGAAAGGACAATACGATTTGAACAACTATTCAACTAAAGACCTTACGAATGAAGGGAATGTTTATTGCAAATACTAATGTAAGAAGAAAGAAATGATTCTTGGAATGTTTTTATTCCAAATCATAATACTAATAATTTGGCATATCATCATTGTACTGCAAACTTATAGTGATTTGCCTATATATAGATAGTAATACAGACCTAATCTTGAGATTGTAAATGCTACCCCAATTTTATTTTCCAACTAAATAACATAATCAATTACATGATAAGGTGTTAGTGGACATACTTTCCAGCCATAGCCTCTCGTAACTAACCATTTCAATTAAAACAATGCTTACCTTAGATCGTATGAAAGCCAACACAAATGTGTTTCACCGGAAGAAACATTCCAGTTATCAGTGATTATAAATATATCATATTCTAGATGCCACCGTACAGTCCAATATACGAAGTTAAACAATGCAAGAACAAAGATCGTGCATACAATTAGTAGTACCGAAGTCAAAAATTAATTTCGAATTCTTTTTAATCAGCAATCCTCATCTCCAATTAAATACTCCCTCTGTATCACAATATAAGGCGTGTTTTATCTAAATTTAGATAATAAATGTTTTATATTTTGATATGTAGGAATACATTGTTATGTCATCTTTTCATTGATCCATAATGTCCGCCAAGATTTATAATTTTCTCTATTACCTAAATCCACATACTAAATCACGTGAACGAAATCAGGTGGAATTCAACCAATGCAATCAAGACTAAGATCCAACGATGGCGGAAAAATGAAAAGATGAAGCAATCAAGAAGAGTTGTCATAGCAGTATGCTAGGAGAAGCAAAGCAACATACCTGATTCTCAATTTTGTGGCTCTCCTTTGGGCTACATGATGATTGCGATGTGACATTGTCAGGACCCCGACTCAATGTCACATCGATCTAGCCTGTAACACATCATATCACTTTGCGGCCTCACGCACGGTATCCCAACGGGTGCCGCCTTACCTTAGCCCGGGACCGTTTGCGCCTTTTGGCACACGTATATGATAGTGTCGCTAGCATCCATATGAAAAGGAGCCCGGGCTGACATGGCTAGTCGTAAACCCAAAGTGGCACAGACTTACAGGGACAGGCATCCATGACCCAGCATCGAACGTGTCGGTCAACAGCAAGTAAGTTCCGGGCTGTAGCACTGGGCTAGCAGGACTCCGGTAAACCGGGCTGTAGCGGGCTAACAGGACTCCGGTACTCAATGCGTGACATTTCCCCGAAGGGACAGACACAGGAACGAAGAAGGACACATGCCGGCCAGCCTAAGTGTTCCGGAGCAGTAGCAAGCTACCATGGCTCGATGGAGACACTAGGAGACATTTCCCGGTAAGAGAGGCTACTAAAGATAAACAACTAGATAGTCAGATCCCACACATACCAAGCATTTCAATCATACACACAATATGCTCGATATGTGCAAATACAACAAGGCATCACAACATGACTCTACGACACAAGTACTTTATTTAAAGGCTCAGAGAGCCATACATAGCATACACACAAGTACGGGTCACACGACCCACATACAAGTCATACAAGCATACAAGCCACAGTGAAGTGTTTTGTCCGAGTCTGAGACAACTAGTAAAATAAAAGAGGCTTGGGTAAGCCTAGCTATACTACATGGTCCTTCACTTGCTCGGGATCACCACGGGCCTTAGTCTACTCGTCGATGTCAACGTCTCACGAAGAACCCGTCGGAAGGGTTTGTGGCATCTTGAAAAATGTAAATTAAAGCAACATGAGTACAAAGGTACTCAAGAACACTTACATCAGACCCTACATACATGCATATTGTCAAGAAGGGTTGGTGGGGTTATTGCAGCAAGCCAGCTTTGACTCATGGCTAAGCTATCCTACGAGACACCAACTTGAAATAGTTTTATGACTCGAGTCCACTACTCATCACTTCAATACACCACCGAGGATCCACCCCGTCTTCCTACGGAGGAGCCATCCTCGGCACTCACGCTTATCTTGAGGCTTTTAGTAGTATCCATTTACTTGTCTATGAACTGTATAGGCAACCAAGTAGTCCTTTACCGCGGACGCGGCTATTCGAATAGATGATGTTAACCCTGCAGGGGTGTACTTCTTCATACACGCTCACCACTTATCGCCGTTTACGACATGTACTCGGCAACCTTCAAGCGGAAGCCCAACGTGGGTGTCGGCCACGACCTACCTAGACACCTAAGTCTCTAGTCCAGGTTTATCGCCTATTTGGGTTCCATCTATGAGGAGTTTCGGCCGAAGTTTCGCTCACAGCCCCAAACGATGTGAACAGGGTTCCCGAGATACCAAGCGGGCATCCGTACACCGTGCCACGTACCTACCGCATCACAGCCCACCCCTACGGTCGGCTGTCCACGGCCTCCGATGAGGCTACAAACACCGAAACTACTTGCAACTCCCGGACGAAGACTAGGGTGAATAAGAAGCCGAGAGGGTCCATTGGTTTCGGGCCCAATGCATGGTAGTAGCTGAATCTTAAATCACACATACAGATCTCGATTAGCAGGGCGGCCTCAATGAAACAACCCACCATGTACTCCTACATGGCCTTTCATCGATACCTTTACCAAATCGTGTTCAACACCTTACTCTCATACCGACTCGATCATTTCACTCTAGCCATCACCCAGATGAACCAGACCTGACACGACTCTAAGCATAGCAGGCATAGCAAGGTAGGAACAACACAATCATATGGCTCAATCAACTCCTACACATGCTAGTGGGTTTCATCTAGTTACTGTGGCAATGACAGGTCATGTAGAGGAAATGGGTTCAACTACCGCAGCACATAGCAGTTTGAATCGCGTTGTCTTAATGTAGTAAACGAGAGCAGGAGCAAGAACATGGGATTTTATCGGTATGATCAAATGGTTGGTTGCTTGCCTGACGGGTCGGTGCACGGGTATTGCTCTTCGTCGGGGTTATCACGGTACTCCTCGGGGCGAAACCGCCATGAGGAACACCGGTACACAAGCATTACCAAACAATATGCAACAATATGATGCATGCATGAGACATGGCATATATGAGTGTGTTGGGCTAATGCAACTAAGACCAGATGAGTTTGAAGCATTTTGAACCAAAGATGCAATTTCCAAACTCACATATGATCATTTAGGGTGCTTTAACTTGTTCTGCTATAAACAGTAGGTTAGCTTCTGTAAACATGCATGAAACCTGTACAGATGGAAAGATTGGATTTTTCTGATCATTTTTCATATATAATTTGTTTCATTTGGAGTTACAGATTAATTTCTATGAATTTTTGAAGTTTGAAACATTTTCTGGAATTTCCTGTGTAAAAATAATTCCAGTAATTTAAATTACTGCGTCAGCACTATGTCATGATGACGTCAGTGGTCAACGGGCTGGTCAGGTCAAACTGACCAGTGGGTCCCGCATGTCAGTGGTTAATTAAACTAATTAAGTTAGGTTTTAACTAAATTGATTTAGTTAGCAGAGGGGGCCCACATGTCATAGACCCAGGGGGGTCAACCTGGGCCCACCCGTGGTCAAAGTCAGGGTCAAACCCGCCGGCGTTTAGCCGCCGGCGCCACTGGCGGCGGAAGTGGTTTTATTGTTCCGCAACCAAATGGGTCGCGGAGGCCACCGGAGTGAAGCTGAGGACGAGCCGCAGCTCTTGGCGGAGTCCGTTGGGGTCGGGGTGGCCGGAGTTGGCGCCGGCGGCGACTTTGGCGGCCACCGGAGTTCGGGTGAAGGCGAACTCGAGGTAGAGTGTGCGGTGAGGTGCGGGGAGTGCACAGTTAGCTCCAACGCGACGTGGTGAGCGCGATGGACACGGTGAGGTGGCCGGAGGATGGCCGGGAGCACGTCGGCGACGAGGTCCGCGACAGCGTCTTGGTGAGCCGTGTGCTCGCTCGCTGGTGCACGGGAGCGAGAGAGAGGTGGGGAAGGTAGCCCAGCTCACAGCGGTCTCGGCGGGACGGTCGGCGTGGTCGAGATGAACGATGCGGCGGCGGCGCGGGGATCTCGGCGGTGGCGCTTGAGGCGAGGTTGGTGCGGCGGCTTGGGCACGCGGCGCTCGAGGCTCGGCTAGCTCGAAGGAGTGGACGGCAGCGGAGCTCCTGGACACGGTGGCGCGGCGTGGGGTCGACGGAGAGCGCGGCTACGGCGGTGGTGCAGCGACGGTGGCGTCGGTCATGGCGTGGGGGCGCGAGGGAGACGAGCTGGAGAGGAGAGGGGGCGTCTGGGGGGTGCGGGAGAGAGAGGGGGAGTGATCCCCGTCGTGGCGTGACGAGGATAGCGGCGAGGCGGCGAGCAGGTGCGTGGCACCCATGCGGTGCTCGCCGTCGAGCACCTTGCCTGCCTGCCTGGTCGGCAAGCAGCTCGCTGGCGCGGCGCTGGGCTGGGCCGGCCAGGTGGGCTGGCTGGTGGGCCGGGTGGCGCCAGGTAAGTTTCTTTCTGTTTTCTTTTTCTATTTTTCTGTAACTTTGTTGAATTATTTAAAATACCTAGAAGGTTTTAAAATTCACCAAACTACTCCTGGTCCATTGTTGGAATATTTCCAACATGAAACATTTTAGATTGGGAATATTTGGACATTTGAAATATTTTATAAATTTTAAATGCCCAAATTCAAATACTTATGATTTAATTCAAAGACCTTAGGGTGACCTAGGAAATTGTGCACCACTTTTGGCAAGGTTCTGAACCAAGGCAAAAATGATGGACATTTTAGAAGGGCATTTCAGGTTCATCGAAAATATTTTTAGTAAACCCTAGTTTGTTTCAGAGGGGGCTGGGAGTTCTGGCAATCCCATTTCAGGTTTCTGTTGAAAAAAATAGACATGATGCAACACTCTAATGCATGAACTAGCTAGGGTGTGACAGACATTTACTAATGGTCATGATTGGCAAGTGCGGGTTGATCTGTCAAGCGGTGGACGAATGTTTTCGATCCCTGATCATCAGTTCTAGTGAATGAAGGATGTCTTTGAACATGACTCACTGCAAGGAATCAAATATCAACATCAAATCAAAAATTAAGAATTAACAAAGAAAAGAGAAACTAATGTCACCCTTTCCATCCATAGTAAAGCGTGGCTAAAGTATCCTCCTCACGCGGCTGAGTTCTCGCCTTGCCGACACTGGCTTTCGCTCTTGTTATAGCTCACGCGAAAAAGAAGAATCGACCAGGGGGAGAAAAAAGGAAAGAAAGAGAGTTGAAGGCATGTGAAGATGGGGATTACATGTGGTGGCGACATAACCCAGAGTCGCCGGCTTGCCGCTGCCGCCGTGGTTAGGGCTATCAAGGACCCGCGAGAGATAGGAGAAAGGGTTTGAGGTGAGCGAGCTATCGTGGGAGAAAGAGAGATGGGGCGTCGGCGATATCACCCTCCACCAGAAAGATAGGGTGCACCGTCGCCATAATCGATTGATCCATCCCCGCATCATCCTCTCGCCTCTTGTGCAGCGCCGGATCCCCTTTTCCTTTCTCTCACAACGACTTAGCAGTTTTGTGTGTTGGAGAATTTTCTTTCCTCAGGAGGGTTAGCGGCCGGGTGGATTAACCACATGCCTTCAAAAAAGACCCCAGAGTAGCGGCCCATTAGGACAGGCGGCCCAGGTTACGCTACATTGTGGCTGAAACAAAGATCTAACGGCCAGAAACTGTTCGAACGCATAATCTAACGACCGAAAACCTAAAAAACCCTAAAAGATAAGGTTTGGACGATATAAAACACCAGACAAGCCCCCGCCCCGTCCTCTCCGGTGCCCAAATCCCCAGTGCCGCCACTGCTGTAGTGCCGTGGAAATGCCGAAGATCACCGTCGCGTCAGCGCCGCCACCGCGCCGCAAGCCGCCCCGCATGGAGTACCGTGCGCGGTTCGATGAGGCATGGTACGGTGCGCGCGTGGTGGTGCAGGATGGCTGGCTGCGTGTCATGTTCGAGAATTTCACCGAGGACGCAGACGAGTGGTACGATCCGGACGCGCCCGAGCTGGCCTCCCCGCACGCCGTGGACGCACTGCGTGCAAGGTTCCGCCGGGCGTGCCCCACCCTGGATGACACCCGCTGTGGTGATCTTCGCCCGGGTGACCAGCTCTGCCTCGCCTGCGATATGCATGGCGGCGAGATAAAATACTACGATGCCGTCCTAGAGGCTGTATGTCCTCCGCGTCGCGCCCTACTCACACACATACATGTTCTACTAGGATTAGTAATAATTGGCCCCGACCAACTATGCAGGTAGAGAAGGAACCTCACGGCATCGTGGACGGCGAAGAGCACTGCGCGTGCCGTTTCACGGTGCAATGGACGGAGGGGCCGCGCCGCAATTGCCAGGACAAGGTGGGCGCCGAGGTGATCTGCTGCGTGCAGGAGTCACCGATCCAAGATCCGGTGCTGAGCGAGTTCCTAGATGATGTGACAAAGCGGTTCGGCGACGAGCAAGGGAAGGCGACGACGGCGTCTCAGGCAGCCCCGAGCGGCGAGGGGGAAATTGCGCCGGTGTCCAGCCTCACAAACTCCCCGAGTAGCTTGTCCTATTCTTCTTAATGAAGGTATATCTCCCTGCATTCATTATAATTAAATAATTACTTTTCTGTAAATAAATATAAATTCGTTTGGATCGCCTTACATAGATCGCCTTACAGAGTAAGTACAAGTTTGGGGCTGTTTGGATTGGAGTCCTCGACTGCCCATCCAAAAAAACTTAGTTCATTGACTGGGCATTCCCGGTAATGGTCACTAATTATGTGGTGTGCCAAAGCGTCTCAGTTCCTTTAGTTCTCCCAACCCAAATTGTTGGAGAGTTGTCAAGGATAAAATCGTTCGCAAATTATTTGGCTCGCCTACGTTTACCTCCGATGTATATTTTCCTGATTCTGAAGGGCGCTGGGTATAGATGATGGGCGACACATGGATGGAGATCCTGGTGGTAGCCATGGCTTCGTTCCTAGAGGAGAGATCAGGCCTGGTTGCAAACAAGTACATATGCCTCTCGTCAGCGTCTTTCTGCCCCATTACTGACCTAGAAACGAGTCTTCCCCATTTTTAGGGGAAGAATCCAACTCCTAGACCTAGGATTTCACCCATGTTTGCCCGGTGAGAAAGAAAGGTTAGAGGTGCACATTCGTTTGCCGAAGTAGTTGCCTCCCTGTCTCATCATCCTACTCTTCTTCTCTCTGGCACATTTGTTATTTGAGTTCTAGCTGCAAGAGAGGCAACTGACAAGATGGTTTTGGTATCGAGCGAGAAGGGAGGTCTGACTATGGTCACGACCACTATATGTGGCAACACGATGAGATTGGGGAATTTAGAATCTCTTCTTCGAATAGATATGCTAGATCCAGTGGTGCCAAGCATGTTGGCATGCAGACACAAACAATCAGCCCTCCTGGCCGCTAGGGGGAGTGGTGGGCGTGCAATGTGCAGCTGCCTACGAGTGTGGGTCACGCCATCGATATTCGACAACAACCCGAGCTGATGCTGGCGAATCCTCAAGGGCACGAGCATCTGACCCCTGCAAATCTTAGACATGAAACTTAAACAATAAGGGTGAGAGGACCCCCATATAACACCCTTAACACTTTGAAAATAAGTACCAACGGTGTTATTCAATCTGACAGTCAAATTACCATTTTAAGAGCACACTTCTAATCTAGTCACACTACATAGGACTAAAACCCCACTCAACGTGGCAGTCAAAAGGAAATCTTAGTTGACCTTGTTAGGCCTTTTAAAAGTCCAATTTAAGAACAATACAAACTTTTTCCAAATGTGACATGATGATGGATCTCATGTAGAGCTAAGATACCATCTATGATATTTCTGAGTTTTTCTTTCCACGAAAGCATTCTGGTGCTTACTAATCAACTTATCACCAACGGGATCTACTCTAATATCCAGTGCTTTAGTAATCAACGTGTAAAGGCATTTAATCAAGAAAATAATTCTAAATTGTTGAATTCTACTAGCCCCTGAGATTTTGGGCAACAAAGTTATGATACCATAATTATGCTCCTAGACATCCAAGGTCCGAGTATGGAATAGTGAAATAGGGCCATGACATAATGTTGCACCGCATCCTAGATTTTTGAAAAAAATATCCAATAAGTATATTGTCATACCCAGGCACCCTATTGGCATCCATAGAAATAAGGCTTATTTCATTTCTTCAACATATAAAGGTCTAATAAACATTTCTTTATCCATGTGCGTCACTTTTTCCCCCTATCATACCAAGTACCTGGGAATAAACTGAAAATGTATCTAGGAATGGTCAAAATAAATCATAGTACTATTGAGTAGCATGAATTAGAAGATTTTCAGTTCCTCAATACACACATCACCTACAATTAAGAAGTGTATGGTATTTTTTTCCTCTTTCTGCCATTAGCAATTTTATGAAAATATGGGGTATTTTGATCCCATTCAGAAACCACCTTTAGTGTAATTGTTGCAACCAACTGATTTCTTCATCGGCGAGGTTGTTATTGAGTTCCACTATAATGTCAAGTATTCTACAATACAAGTCGGGAGGGAGAGAGCTTAATGCCAAAAGGATGTGTAAATCAGGGAGCTCTTCCCTAAGATTTTATTTCCTCTTTTTAGAATGCCCAAATTGGCTGGCCCCATAAGTTAAAATGTTGTTTAAACCTCTTAACTTTTATATTCATAACATATATAGGGTCATCAGAGAAAATTCTCTTATTCCAAACTTTATCCACTAGGGCGAGAAATTCAACATTTTTATCATTGTGAGATCAAACCTGAATTATGTAGCTTCACAGGGGTATAGCCACCTAACCACTAGAGGACAATAACAAAGGGGTTGGGTCTGATAAATTTCTAACTAATTTCCATGTTTTCGTCTTATCAGGCCGCAGGGACTTCAACCGTGCTGATGGGCAACGGTTCAAGTGCTTCTGTTCGTGGTGTTGGCACGGTCGATCTAAAGTTTACTTCGGCGAAGATCGTGCGGCTGAAGAACGTGCATTATGTCCCCTCCGTCAATAAAAATCTTGTTAGCGGATCTCTTCTGTGTAGAGATGGCTATAAGCTTGTCTTTGAGTCGAATAAATTTGTAATATCCAAGTATGGAACCTTTGTTGGTAAAGGCTATGAGTCAGGAGGCCTGTTTCATTTATCCTTATCAGACGTTTGCAATAAAGTTGTTAATCATATTTGCAACAATAGTGAATCAAATGTGTGGCATTCACGACTTTGTCATGTTAACTTTGGTTGCATGTCGCGACTAGCGAAGTTGAACTTAATCCCTAGTTTCACCACCGTTAAGGGATCTAAGTGTCAAGTGTGTGTGCAAGCTAAGCAACCTCGTAAATCTCACGTGACTGCGGAGACGAGAAATCTTGCACCACTAGAACTTATACATTCAGATCTATGTGAAATGAATGGTGTTTTGACAAAAGGTGGAAAGAAATATTTCATGACGTTAATTGGCGACTCCACTAGATACTGCTGTGTGTATCTTCTGAAATCTAAGGATGAGGCTTTGAACTTTTTCAAGATCTATAAAGCTGAAGTGGAAAACCAACTTGACCGGAAAATCAAGAGGCTTAGGTCCGACCGTGGTGGAGAGTATTTTTCCAATGAATTTGATGCTTTTTGTGCGGAACATGGTATAATCCATGAGAGGACGCCTCCCTACTCACCTCAGTCAAATGGGGTGGCCGAAAGAAAGAACCGTAGTCTAACTGATTTGGTTAACGCCATGTTAGACACATCGGGTCTCTCCAAGGCATGGTGGGGGGAGGCGATATTGACAGCATGTCATGTCCTAAATCGAGTTCCCACAAAGAACAAAGAGATAACTCCATTCGAGGAATGGGAGAAGAAAAGGTTAAAACTCTCTTATCTGCGAACATGGGTTTGTTTGGCGAAAGTCAATGTTCCAATTCCAAAGAAGCGGAAACTTGGACCAAAGACTGTGGATTGTGTTTTCTTGGGATATGCTTTTCATAGCATTGGCTATAGATTCTTGGTTGTAAAATCTGAGGTACCTGACATGCATGTCGGTACGAGCATGGAGTCGAATGATGCGACTTTCTTTGAAGATATCTTTCCCATGAAGGATATGGCTACCTCATCTAATCAGGAGATGCCTAGTTCATCAAATCAGGAACCAGTTACAATTATCGAACCTGCCATTTCGATGGAACACTTTCAAAGTCCTGTGGAGGAGAACAATGAAGTTCTTATTAGGAGCAAGAGACAGAGGACTGCAAAGTCCTTTGGTGATGATTTTCTTGTGTATCTCATAGATGATACTCCCAGTTCTATTTCAGAGGCCTATGCATCTGAAGATGCTGACTATTGGAAGGAAGCAGTTCGTAGCGAGATGGATTCCATCTTGGCGAATGAAACTTGGGAGATAACTGATCGTCGTTATGGGTGCAAACCTATAGGATGCAAATGGGTATTCAAGAAGAAGCTTAGGCCTGATGGTACTATTGAAAAGTACAAGGCTCGGCTCGTGGCTAAGGGTTATACCCAAAAGGAAGGTGAAGATTTCTTTGATACTTACTCACCTGTGGCTCGGCTGACCACTATTCGAGTTCTACTTTCACTAGCTGCCTCACATGGTCTTCTCGTTCATCAAATGGATGTTAAGACTGCTTTCCTGAATGGAGAGTTGGATGAGGAAATTTATATGGAACAACCAGATGGGTTTGTAATAGATGGTCAGGAAGGGAAAGTGTGCAAGTTGCTGAAGTCTTTGTACGGACTCAAGCAAGCACCCAAACAGTGGCATGAGAAGTTCGAAAGAACTTTAACAGCCACAGGCTTTGTTGTGAACGAAGCTGACAAATGTGTGTACTATCGCCATGGTGGGGGCGAGGGAGTTATGCTTTGCTTGTATGTTGATGACATACTGATTTTCGAAACAAATCTGAATGTTATTAAGGAGGTCAAGGATTTCCTATCTCGCTGTTTTGAGATGAAGGATTTAGGAGTGGCTGATGTCATTCTGAACATCAAGTTGTTGAGAGATGATGATGGTGGGATTACATTGCTTCAATCTCACTATGTGGAAAAGATCTTGAGTCCCTTTGGCTATAGTGACTGCAAGCCCTCTCCAACACCATATGATGCTAGCGTCTTGCTTGAAAGAATCAAGAATTGCTAGAGATCAATTGAAGTATTCTCGATTATTGGCTCCCTTATGTACTTAGCTGCTACAAGTCCCGACATCTCTTTTGCTGTTAGCAAGCTGAGCGGTTTGTCTCAAAACCGGAGATATGCATTGGAAAGCTCTAGAGAGTTTTGCGTTATTTGAAAGGCACGGTAAATTATGGAATTCACTACACCGGGCACCCAAAGGTCCTTGAAGGGTATAGTGACTCAAACTGGATCTCGATCTTGATGAGATAAAGGCCACGAGCGGATATGTGTTCACTCATGGAGGTGGCGCTGTTTCTTAGAAGTCTTGCAAGCAGACCATTTTAACGAGGTCAACTATGGAAGCAGAACTCACAGCATTAGATACAGCTACGGTCGAAGCAGATTGGCTTCACCGGCTCTTGAATGACTTGCCGGTTGTTGAGAAACCTGTACCGGGTATCCTTATGAACTGTGACAATCAAACTGTGATCACGAAAGTGAACAGTTCTAAGGATAACATGAAGTCATCAAGACACGTTCAGAGAAGGTTAAAGTCTGTCAGAAAAATGAGAAACTCTGGAGTTATTGCATTGGATTATATGCAAACGTCTAAAAATCTGGCAGATCCTTTTACTAAGGGTTTATCACGTAATGTGATAGATAATGCATCGAGGGAGATGGGTATGAGACCCACAATATGAGTTGTTCACAGTGGTAACATATTCTTTGTGATCGGAGATCCCGTGAATTAGATGTGGAAGACAAGCTGTTGGTCAACTAGCAGGAGAGTATCCTTACTATTAAAAATACCACTCCATGAAGATGCAATACTCTCGTAATCTGCATGGCAGGTTGATGTATATCTTAATGTGTTCTAAGTGGCTCTTTGAAGCAGAGATGTTGTCCTGCAGAACATCTTTTGAAGAACACACCTATATGAGTCTGATTGTCAAACGTCGCAATCTATGAGAGTAGGGTTCTCTCTAGTAAACTCATGAAAGGTCAAGGAGTATGATGCATAAGCTCCACCCGCGGGGAAGACCCACGGTAGCCATGTATCGGTCAAGGCTTTATGTGAAGCTAGATTCGCAGAAAACTTGTAGTTGAAGGCCCAGTCCACTGTTCAAGTTGCTTACTAGTGTAGCATAGAGTTCTAGGTGGAAGTTCAACTTAACAGTCTCCACTGCAGTACCGGTATATAAAACAGTGTTTTGGAACCAAAGGCAAATTTTGTGTGCCTCTGGGATCTGGTGGGGGATTGCTGGAATTTTGTCCATTTTGGGCCTAGCACAGTAGCAGTTTCAGAAATTCCTAATAAATCCTAGAGGCCCACGCAGCCCATTTGTGCAAGGCAAGAGGTGGAACTAAA
Source organism: Aegilops speltoides (assembly GCA_021437245.1). Classification (NCBI taxonomy): domain Eukaryota; kingdom Viridiplantae; phylum Streptophyta; class Magnoliopsida; order Poales; family Poaceae; genus Aegilops; species Aegilops speltoides. The sequence goes on along the minus strand of CM038147.1, from coordinate 493,884,162 downwards.
GTTTAGTCCCACATTGCTAGTTTAGAGGGAGTTGGACCTCCTTATAAGGGAGGCTCCTTCCCCACTTGTATGAGCATGAGAACAAGAGAGACATCCACGCGCGCTCCTCCTCCGCCGCCCGCCTCGCCACGCCACGCCTCGTCACGACGCGCCGCGGGTTGCGGGAATGAGCCGAGCCGATGTCTAAATTTTTGCCACGCACTACGGGTATACGAAAGGTCACTCGGGAGATGGAAAGTTTTTGCTGTAGTGGAGATTAAATGCGAACGCTGCACCCTTTGGCTGCTGTCTGTTCGTTTCATCTCCCTCGGTCCCTTCAGCTCCCGGCGCTGCCCTCTCGCCTCCTTCTCTTGCGCCTATAAAAGGGAGGTCGCTCCTCTCAGCAAGACGCACCAGAATCACTTCTTCCTCTCGCCATCGGTTCCTGAGCACTGCGCTGCTGCTACGATCTTCTCCATCCCGGCTTGCGGCGTGCACCGTAGGTCGGGACAGTAGGCCTCCGAAACCACACTCTTTGAGTCCTGTACGGGAGAAGGGTGATAAGGTTTTTGGGGAGCGCTCTGCGCGACTACTGGCTGCTTCATCACGGACGATCCGGTCGCCGACGACTACTTCCCCGACGACGACTTCTTCCCCGACGTCCACGACCTCCTCGACGACATGGCAGGCGAGGACACCGACCCCAAGTCCAGCGCTTCTGCTGCTGCTATGCCGTACGTGTTCTTCTCCTTTCTGTTAGAAGTCCTGCTACAGTTCTTGGTTCTAGTTTCTGCCCTACGTATGTTAGGTTCTATGTCGTATAAGCAACTTCATCTAGTGTCTATTCTAGATGTGTTAAGCTTAAGTTCATATATGCAGACGATGTTTATCTTCTCTCTGTCAGTTTGCATGGCTTACTTTATATTTGCTATTTTAGTCATGCTTTATCCAATATTTCTGTTAATAAAATCATTCAGTAAATTGCTCATTTTTCCAACAGGAACTACGGTCTAGGCGAGGCAAACGAGCGCAAAAGTAAGGGGGAACAACGTAGGAGCTCACAGCGGGTCGGACGATGTAGGCGGCGAGCACGGGGAGGCATAGACGGCGACGAAACGGCGATGGCGATCTCGGGCGGCCGACGATGAAGACGACGGCGGTGACGACGATACGGTGTCTCCCCTGTTTCTTGGCTCGTCGAGGACGTCGAGGGAGTCTAAGCGGAGCTCGTGGACGCGTCGGCGAGATGAGAGGTGGACGGTGGCTACGGCAACGACGAGCGGCGGCGACGACGGCGCTCGGTCGCAGGAGAGAGAGGACGGCAGAGGAGGGGATGGGGATGAGCAAGCGGTCGAGGGAGGCGAGGGGGAGTGCGTGGCGCCCTTGGGTGCCTCCAGCGGCGAGCGGGTAAGCAGGAGGTGGCCACGCGCATGCTGGCTTGCGGCGGCCACACGCTCTCGTCCTCCTGGCGAAGGAGGAAGACGACAAGGAGGAGGCCGGTGGGCTGGGCCGCAGGTGGGCCAACACAGGAGCTGGGCCGGTTGCTGGCGCCAGGTAAGCTCAGGTAAGTTTCTGCCTATTTTACTTTTCTGTTCTATTTTCTATTTTTCTGTAGTTGTTTGGGCTTTATTAAAAATACCAGAGCACTTCTAAAAATCCTGAAAATAATTGTGGGCACCTTCTGAAATATATGCAATAGCCCACATTTAGTTTCAGAATTATTTGAGCCTTTAAATTATTTTATAGCATTTAAATGCCCAAATGCAAATACTATATGATTTAATTCAAAAATCCAGAATGGCCTAGAAATATGCTCATCATTTTTGGCAAAGGTTTTCACCTTTATGAAAAATCATGAACATTTCCAAAGGCATTTTGGGTTCATTGAAGATTATTTTAGGTTGAACCTATTTGATTTGATCTGGTGCTAGGGTTTGAACAATCCCCATTTCAGGTTTAAGAGAAATTAAACATGATGCACACATGAAGGGCTAGCCTAGTGCATGCCAGGACTAGGGATGTGACATATAAGTTCCCGATCTATTTTATTTTGCAATCTTTACTTTCCAATCTATATCATAAAAACACCAAAAATATTTATCTTGTTATCTTTATCAGATCTCACTTTTGCAAGTGGCTGTGAAGGGATTGACAACCCCTTTATCGCGTTGGTTGCAAGGTTCTTATTTGTTTGTGCAGGTACAAGGGATTTGAGTGTAGCCTCCTACTGGATTGATGCCTTGGTTCTCAAAAACTGAGGGAAATACTTACGCTACTTTGCTGCATCACCCTTTCCTCTTCAAGGGAAAACCAACGCATGCTCAAGAGGTAGCAAGAAAGATTTCTCGCGCCGTTGCCGGGGAGTCTACGCACAAGTCAAGACATACCAAGTACCCATCACAAACCCTTATCCCTCGCATTACATTATTTATCATTTCCCTCTCATTTTCCTCTTCCCCACTTCACCCTTGCCTTTTTATTCGCCCTCTTTTTCCCGTTCGCCTCTTTTTTGCTTGCCTCTTGTGTGCTTGTGTGTTGGATTGTTTGTCACGATGGTTCAAGATAATACTAAATTGTGTGATTTTTCCAATACCAACAACAATGATTTTCTTAGCACTCTGATTGATCCTATTACCGATGCCGAATCTTGTGAAATTAATGTTGCTTTGTGGAATCTTGTCATGAAATATCAATTCTCCGGCCTTCCTAGCAAAGACGTCGGTACACATCTAAACAACTTTGTTGATTTGTGTGATATGCAAAAGAAGAGAGATGTGGATAATAATATTGTGAAATTGAAGCTATTTCCATTTTCACTTAGAGATCGTGCTAAAACTTGGTTTTCAGCTTTGCCTAAAAATAGTATTGATTCATGGAATAAGTGCAAATATGCTTTTATCTCTAAGCATTTTCCTCCCGCTAAGATCATCTCTCTTAGAAACGATATTATGAATTTTAAGCAACTTGATCATGAACATGTTGCACAAGCTTGGGAGAGAATGAAATTAATGATTCGTAATTGCCCTACACATGGTTTGAATTTATGGATGATTATACAAATTCTTTATGACGGATTGAATTTTGCTTCTAGAAATCTTTTAGATTCGGCCGCGGGAGGCACTTTATGGAAATCACTTTAGGAGAAGCTACTAAACTCCTAGATAATATTATGATTAATTATTCTCAATGGCACACCAAAAGATCTACTAGTAAAAAGGTTCATGCGATAGAAGAGATTAATGTTTTGAGTGGAAATATGGATGAACTTATGAAATTGTTTGCTAATAAGAGTGTTTCCTCTGATCCTAATGATATGCCTTTATCCACTTTGTTTGAGAATCATAATGAATCTATAGATGTGAATTTTGTTGGTAGGAACAATTTTGGTAACAACGCTTATAGAGGAAACTTTAATCCTAGGCCATTCCCTAGTAATTCCTCTAATAATTTTGTAATTCCTACAACAACTCTTATGGAAATTTTAATAAGCTGCCCTACAATTTTGAGATTAGTGTGAAAGAGTTTATGATTTCTCAAAAGAATTTCAATGCTTTGCTTGAAGAAAAATTGCCTAAGATTGATGAGTTGGCTAGGAACGTGGATAGAATTTCTCTTGATGTTGATTCTTTGAAACTTAGATCTATTCCACCTAAGCATGATATCAATGAGTCCCTCAAAGCCACGAGAATTTCCATTGATGAGTGCAAAGAAAGAACCGCTAGAATGCGTGCAAAAAAGGATTGCTTTGTAAAGGCAAGTTCTTCTAGTTTTCATGATAATAGGGATGAAGATCTAAAAGTGATTGATGTGTCTCCTATTAAATCTTTGTTTTGCAATATGAATCTTGATAATGATAGGACTAGAGATGAGTCAACTTTAGTGAAGAGGCATCCCAATGATTCAAAGTTTTTAGATCTTGATGCAAAAATTGGTAAAAGTGGGATTGAAGAGGTCAAAACTTTACATAGCAATGAACCCACTATTTTGGATTTCAAGGAATTTAATTATGATAATTGTTCTTTAATAGATTGCATTTCCTTGTTGCAATCCGTGTTAAATTCTCCTCATGCTTATAGTCAAAATAAAGTTTTTACTAAACATATCATTATGCTTTAATGCAATCTTATGAAGAAAAACTTGAATTAGAAGTTTCTATCCCTAGAAAACTTTATGATGATTGGGGACCTACTACTAAAATTAAAATTAAAGATCATGAATGCTATGCTTTGTGTGATTTGGGTGCTAGTGTTTCCACGATTCCAAAAACTTTGTGTGATGTGTTAGGTTTCCGCGAATTTAATGATTGCTCTTTAAACTTGCACCTTGCGGATTCCACCATTAAGAAACCTATGAGAAGGATTAATGATGTTCTTATTGTTGCAAATAGGAATTATGTGCCCGTAGATGCTATTGTTCTTGATATAGATTGCAATCATTCATGTCCTATTATTCTTGGTAGACCTTTCCTTAGAACGATTGGTGCAATTATTGATATGAAACAAGGAAATATTAGATTTAAATTTCCATTAAGGAAAGGCATGTAACACTTTCCTAGGAAGAAAATCAAATCACCTTATGAATCTATTATGAGAGCCACCTATGAATTGAATACCAAAGATGGCAATACTTAGATCTATTCACGCTTTTATGCATAGCTAGGGGCGTTAAATGATAGCGCTTGTTGGGAGGCAACCCAATTTTAATTTTGTTCTTTACTTTTTGTTCCTGTTTATTAATAAATAATTAATCTAGCCTCTGGTTATATGTGGTTTTATGTTTTAATTAGTATTTGTGCCAAGTAAAACCTATAGGATCTTCTTGGGTGATAGTTAATTTGATCTTGCTGAAAAACAGAAACTTTTGGCGCACAAGAATATTTTTCATAAATCACAGAAACGTGATTTTCAGTTGATTATTTTCGCAGAAGATTAATAAACAAATTATCTAGGACTTCCTATTTTTGTAGAATTTTTGGGGTTGCATAAGTATTCGAAAGTTACAGATTGCTACAAACTGTTCTGTTTTTGACAGATTCTATTTTTCTTGTGTCATTTGCTTATTTTGATGAATCTATGGCTAGTATCGGGGGTATGAACCATAGAGAAGTTGGAATACAGTAGGTTTAACACCAATATAAATAAATAATGAGTTCATTACAGTAACTTAAAGTGGTGGTTTGTTTTATTTCGCTAACGGAGCTCATGAGATTTTCTGTTGAGTTTTGTGTTGTGAAGTTTTCAAGTTTTGGGTAAAGATTTGATGGATTATGGAATAAGGAGTGGCAAGAGCCTAAGATTGGGGATGCCCAAGGCACCCCAAGGTAAAATTCAAGGACAACCAAAGCCTAAGTTTGGGGATGCCCTGAAGGCATCCCTCTTTAAATCTTAAATCCATCGGTAACTTTACTTGATGCTATTTTTATTCACCACATGATATGTGTTTCGCTTGGAGCGTCTTGTATGATTTGAGTCTTTGCTTTTTGTTTACCTCAATCATCCTTGCTGTACACACCTTTTGGGAGAGATACACATGAATCAGAATTTATTAGAATACTCTATGTGCTTCACTTATATCTTTTGAGCTAGATAATTTTGCTCTAGTACTTCACTTATATCTTTTTAGAAACGGCGGTGGCTTTATTTTATAGAAATTATTGATCTCTCATGCTTCACTTATATTATTTTGAGAGTCCTTTAAAACAGCATGGTAATTTGCTTTGGTTAAAATTTTAGTCCTAATATGATGAGCATCCAAGATAGGTATAATAAAACTATCATATAAAGTGCATTGAATACTATGAGAAGTTTGATACTTGATGATTGTTTTGAGATATGAGGATGGTAATATTAGAGTCATGCTAGTTGAGTAGTTGTGAATTTGAGGAATACTTGTGTTAAAAGTTTGTGATTCCCATAGCATGCACGTATGGTGAACCGTTATGTGATGAAGTTGGAGCATGACTTATTTATTAATTGTGTTCCTTATGTGTGGAGGTTGGGATCGCGCGATGGTTAACTCCTACCAACCCTTCCCCTAGGAGCATGCGTGTAGTACTTTGTTTTGATAACTTGTAGATTTTTGCAATAAGTATGTGAGTTCTTCATGACTAATGTTGAGTCCATGGATTATATGCACTCTCACCCTTCCACCATTGCTAGCCTCTCTTGTGCCGCGCAACTTTTTCGCGGTATCATACACCCACCATATACCTTCCTCAAAACAGCCACCATACCTACCTATTATGGCATTTCCATAGCCATTCCGAGATATATTGCCATGCAACTTTCCACCATTACGTTTATTATGACACGCTCCACCATTGTCATATTGCTTTGCATGATCATGTAGTTGACATTGTATTTGTGGCAAAGCCACCATTCATAATTCTTTCATACATGTCAATCTTGATTCACTATCCCGGTACATCGCCGGAGGCATCCACATAGAGTCATATTTTGTTCTAAGATTCTTGAGTTGTAAGTAGATAAAAGTGTGATGATCTTCATTATTAGTGCATTGTCCCATGTGAGGAAAGGATGATGGAACAATGATTCCCTCAAAAGTTGGGATGAGTCTCCGGACTTTATGAAAAATAAAAGAGGCCAAAGAAGCCCACCAAAAGAAAAAAAATGATGAGAGAAAAAGAGAGAAGGGACAACGTTACTATCCTTTTACCACACTTGTGCTTCAAAGTAGCACCATGATCTTCATGATAGAGAGTCTCCTATGTTGTCACCTTCATATGCTAGTGGGATTTTTCATTATAGAACTTGGCTTGTATATTCCAATGATGGCTTCCACAAATTTCCCTAGGTCTTCGTGAGCAAGCAAGTTGGATGCACACCCACTTAGTTTCTTTTGATGAGCTTTCATACACTTATAGCTCTAGTGCATCTGTTTCATGGAAATCCCTACTCACTCACATTGATATCTATTATGGCATCTCCATAGCCCGTTGATACGCCTAGTTGATGTGAGACCATCTTCTCTTTTTTTGTCTTCTCCACAACCACCATCCTATTCCACCTATAGTGCTATGTCCATGGCTCACGCTCATGTATTGCGTGAAGATTGAAAAAAGTTTGAGAATACTAAAGTATGAAACAATTGCTTGGCTGAAACCATGGTTGTGCACGATTTAATATTTTGTGTGATGAAGATATATAGAGCATAGCCAGACTATATGATTTTGTAGGGATAACTTTCTTTGGCCATGTTATTTTGAGAAGACATGATTACTTTGTTAGTATGCTTGAAGTATTATTACTCTTATGTCAATATTAAACTTGAGGACGATGCTAGGTAGCATTCCACATCAAAAATTCTGTTTTTATTGTTTACCTACTCGAGGACGAGCATGAATTAAGCTTGGGGATGCTTGATACGTCTCCAACATATCTATAATTTTTGATTGTTCCATGCTATTATATTATCTGTTTTGGATGTGTAATGGGCTTTAATATACACTTTTATATTATTTTTGGGACTAACCTATTAACCGGAGGCCCAGTCCAAATTGCTGTTTTTTTGCCTATTTCAGTGCTTCGCAGAAAAGGAATATCAGACGGAGTCCAAACGGAATGATACCTTTGGGAGAGTTATTTTTGGAACAAACGCAATCCAGGAGACTTCGAGTGGACGTCAAGAAAGCAACGAGGCGGCCACGAGGCAAGGAGGCACGCCCAGGGGGAGTAGGCGCGCCCCCACCCTCGTGGGCCCCTCGTGGCTCCCCTGACCGACTTCTTTCGCCTATATATACTCATATACCCTGAAAACATCCGAGAGCACCACAAAACCCTATTTCCACCGCCGCAACCTTTTGTACCCGTGAGATCCCATCTTAGGGCCTTTTCCGGCGCTCCGCCGGAGGAGGAATCGATCATGGAGGGCTTCTACATCAACACCATAGCCTCTCCGATGAAGTGTGAGTAGTTTACCTCAAACCTTTCGGTCCATAGTTATTAGTTAGATGGCTTATTCTCTCTCTTTGGATCTCAATACAAAGTTCTCCTCGATCTTCTTGGAGATTTATTCGACGTAATTATTTTTGCGGTGTGTTTGTCGAGATCCGATGAATTGTGGGTTTATGATTAAGATTATCGATGAAGAATATTTGAATCTCCTCTGAATTCTTTTATGTATGATTTGTTATCTTTGCAAGTCTCTTCGAATTATCAGTTTGGTTTGGCCTACTAGATTGATCTTTCTTGCAATGGGAGAAGTGCTTAGCTTTGGGTTCAATCTTGCGGTGTCCTTTCCCGGTGACAGCAGGGGCAGCAAGGCACGTATTGTATTGTTGCCAATAAGGATAAAAAGATGGGGTTTATATCATATTGCTTGATTTTATCCCTCTACATCATGTCATCTTGCCTAATGCATTACTCTGTTCTTATGAACTTAATACTCTAGATGCATGCTGGATAGCGGTTGATGTGTGGAGTAATAGTAGTAGATGCAGAATCGTTTGATCTACTTGTCGCAGACGTGATGCCTATATACATGATCATGCCTAGATATTCTCATAACTATGCACTTTTCTATCAATTGCTCGACAGTAATTTGTTCACCCATCGTAATACTTATGCTATCTTGAGAGAAGCCACTAGTGAAACCTATGGTCCCCGGGTCTATTTCCATTATATAAGTTTCCGATCTATTTTATTTTGCAATCTTTACTTTCCAATCTATATCATAAAAATACCAAAAATATTTATATTATTATCTTTATTAGATCTCACTTTTGCAAGTGGCCGTGAAGGGATTGACAACCCCTTTATCGCCTTGGTTGCAAGGTTCTTATTTGTTTGTGCAGGTACGAGGGATTTGAGTGTACTCTCCTACTGGATTGATACCTTGGTTCTCAAAAACTGAGGGAAATACTTACGCTACTTTGTTGCATCACCCTTTCCTCTTCAAGGGAAAACCAACACATGCTCAAGAGGTAGCACTATACAATTAGAATATGGATTATATGATGCTACTAAGTAGAAAATGCATTTGCCAATGGGCATGTGGAAAGATTCACGTCGCTCTCAGTGAATGGATTAGCTCTTTAGACCATTGGTGCGTTTGATACACTCAATGCTTGAATCCTATATTTGCATCGGAAAAAATAGTACTACATATATAGAACCAAAATGCAACAATGACCTTTCTGTTCAGATCAATACAAATGAAAATTTAGTGTAAATAACAACAGTCAAAAAACTGCAAATATACTACTTCGTCCACTCATAAATATAAGATGTTTTGGATATATCAATATGAACTACATACGGGTGTGTGAAAACACACTAAAGCCTCTGCTACCGCGGATTTTTCACCGTTGTAATGCCCGTCTATATACATCCAAATCATAAAGAGAGTTAGAACATCTTATATTTGTGAATGGAGGGAGTATTTAGTGAACTGTTTGGCTACACTTTGGTGATGTACATTACAAACTCACCTATTTACAAACTGTGCAACTATGACTGTACACTACTCTTAGTTCTTACCAACGAAAGCTATATAATCAATGGTAGCTTTTGTACATTTGGTGCATGTACAGAAAGCATCAGCTCTTATGGTGGCAACAACACCAGCCTCTCAGCGAATCTGATGAATGGGAAGATGAACATATGTGAGGAGTAAATTTGACTAAACTAAAGATGCAATGAAAAGGGTAATATTATGATAAATTTGTACACATCTAGATAAGATGCAACAATGCCTTATGCTCATGACACACCACTATAATAGGTTTGAAGAAGAAAATCTAGGATGATTCACTTGGAACGAATCCTAAGAAAATGTAATACATCTTTATTCTGAAATTAATGTAAGGAGAGATAATTTAATAAATGAAAGGACAATACGATTTGAACAACTATTCAACTAAAGACCTTACGAATGAAGGGAATGTTTATTGCAAATACTAATGTAAGAAGAAAGAAATGATTCTTGGAATGTTTTTATTCCAAATCATAATACTAATAATTTGGCATATCATCATTGTACTGCAAACTTATAGTGATTTGCCTATATATAGATAGTAATACAGACCTAATCTTGAGATTGTAAATGCTACCCCAATTTTATTTTCCAACTAAATAACATAATCAATTACATGATAAGGAGTTAGTGGACATACTTTCCAGCCATAGCCTCTCAGAACTAACCATTTCAATTAAAACAATGCTTACCTTAGATCGTATGAAAGCCAACACAAATGTGTTTCACCGGAAGAAACATTCCAGTTATCAGTGATTATAAATATATCATATTCTAGATGCCACCGTACAGTCCAATATACGAAGTTAAACAATGCAAGAACAAAGATCGTGCATACAATTAGTAGTACCGAAGTCAAAAATTAATTTCGAATTCTTTGTAATCAGCAATCCTCATCTCCAATTAAATACTCCCTCTGTATCACAATATAAGACGTGTTTTATCTAAATTTAGATAATAAATGTTTTATATTTTGATATGTAGGGAGTACATTGTTATGTCATCTTTTTCATTGATCCATAATGTCCGCCAAGATTTATAATTTTCTCTATTACCTAAATCCACATGCTAAATCACGTGAACGAAATCAGGTGGAATTCAACCAATGCAATCAAGACTAAGATCCAACAGTAAACGGAAAAATGAAAAGATGAAGCAATCAAGAAGAGTTGTCATAGCAGTATGCTAGGAGAAGCAAAGCAACATACCTGATTCTCAATTTTGTGGCTCTCCTTTGGGCTACATGATGATTGCGATGTGACATTTACTAATGGTCATGATTGGCAAGTGCGGGTTGATCTGTCAAGCGGTGGACGAATGTTTTCGATCCCTGATCATCAGTTCTAGTGAATGAAGGATGTCTTTGAACATGACTCACTGCAAGGAATCAAATATCAACATCAAATAAAAAATTAAGAATTAACAAAGAAAAGAGGAACTAATGTCACCCTTTCCATCCATAGTAAAGCGTGGCTAAAGTATCCTCCTCACGCGGCTGAGTTCTCGCCTTGCCGACACTGGCTTTCGCTCTTGTTATAGCTCACGCGAAAAAGAAGAATCGACCAGGGGAGAAAAAGGAAAGAAAGAGAGTTGAAGGCATGTGAAGATGGGGATTACATGTGGTGGCGACATAACCCAGAGTCGCCGGCTTGCCGCTGCCGCCGTGGTTAGGGCTATCAAGGACCCGCGAGAGATAGGAGAAAGGGTTTGAGGTGAGCGAGCTATCGTGGGAGAAAGAGAGATGGGGCGTCGGCGATATCACCCTCCACCAGAAAGATAGGGTGCACCGTCGCCATAATCGATTGATCCATCCCCGCATCATCCTCTCGCCTCTTGTGCAGCGCCGGATCCCCTTTTCCTTTCTCTCACAACGACTTAGCAGTTTTGTGTGTTGGAGAATTTTCTTTCCTCAGGAGGGTTAGCGGCCGGGTGGATTAACCACATGCCTTCAAAAAAGACCCCAGAGTAGCGGCCCATTAGGACAGGCGGCCCAGGTTATGCTACATTGTGGCTGAAACAAAGATCTAACGGCCAGAAACTGTTCGAACGCATAATCTAACGACCGAAAACCTAAAAAACCCTAAAAGATAAGGTTTGGACGATATAAAACACCAGACAAGCCCCCGCCCCGTCCTCTCCGGTGCCCAAATCCCCAGTGCCGCCACTGCTGTAGTGCCGTGGAAATGCCGAAGATCACCGTCGCGTCAGCGCCGCCACCGCGCCGCAAGCCACCCCGCATGGAGTACCGTGCGCGGTTCGATGAGGCATGGTACGGTGCGCGCGTGGTGGTGCAGGACGGCTGGCTGCGTGTCATGTTCGAGAATTTCACCGAGGACGCAGACGAGTGGTACGATCCGGACGCGCCCGAGCTGGCCTCCCCGCACGCCATGGACGCACTGCGTGCAAGGTTCCGCCGGGCGTGCCCCACCCTGGATGACGCCTGCTGTGGTGATCTTCGCCCGGGTGACCAGCTCTGCCTCGCCTGCGATATGCATGGCGGCGAGATAAAATACTACGATGCCGTCCTAGAGGCTGTATGTCCTCCGCGTCGCGCCCTACTCACACACATACATGTTCTACTAGGATTAGTAATAATTGGCCCCGACCAACTATGCAGGTAGAGAAGGAACCTCACGGCATCGTGGACGGCGAAGAGCGCTGCACGTGCCGTTTCACGGTGCAATGGACGGAGGGGCCGCGCCGCAATTGCCAGGACAAGGTGGGCGCCGAGGTGATCTGCTGCGTGCAGGAGTCACCGATCCAAGATCCGGTGCTGAGCGAGTTCCTAGATGATGTGACAAAGCGGTTCGGCGACGAGCAAGGGAAGGCGACGACGGCGTCTCAGGCAGCCCCGAGCGGCGAGGGGGAAATTGCGCCGGTGTCCAGCCTCACAAACTCCCCGAGTAGCTTGTCCTATTCTTCTTAATGAAGGTATATCTCCCTGCATTCATTATAATTAAATAATTACTTTTCTGTAAATAAATATAAATTCGTTTGGATCGCCTTACATAGATCGCCTTACAGAGTAAGTACAAGTTTGGGGCTGTTTGGATTGGAGTCCTCGACTGCCCATCCAAAAAAACTTAGTTCATTGACTGGGCATTCCCGGTAATGGTCACTAATTATGTGGTGTGCCAAAGCGTCTCAGTTCCTTTAGTTCTCCCAACCCAAATTGTTGGAGAGTTGTCAAGGATAAAATCGTTCGCAAATTATTTGGCTCGCCTACGTTTACCTCCGATGTATATTTTCCTGATTCTGAAGGGCGCTGGGTATAGATGATGGGCGACACATGGATGGAGATCCTGGTGGTAGCCATGGCTTCGTTCCTAGAGGAGAGATCAGGCCTGGTTGCAAACAAGTATATATGCCTCTCGTCAGCGTCTTTCTGCCCCATTACTGACCTAGAAACGAGACTTCCCCATTTTTAGGGGAAGAATCCAACTCCTAGACCTAGGATTTCACCCATGTTTGCCTGGTGAGAGAGAAAGGTTAGAGGTGCACATTCGTTTGCCGAAGTAGTTGCCTCCCTGTCTCATCATCCTACTCTTCTTTTCTCTGGCACATTTGTTATTTGAGTTCTAGCTGCAAGAGAGGCAACTGACAAGATGGTTTTGGTATCGAGCGAGAAGGGAGGTCTGACTATGGTCACGACCACTATATGTGGCAACCCGATGAGATTGGGGAATTTGGAATCTCTTCTTCGAATAGATATGCTAGATCCAGTGGTGCCAAGCATGTTGGCATGCACACACAAACAATCAGCCCTCCTAGCCGCTAGGGGGAGTGGTGGGCGTGCAATGTGCAGCTGCCTACGAGTGTGGGTCACGCCATCGATATTCGACAACAACCCGAGCTGATGCTGGCGAATCCTCAAGGGCACGAGCATCCGACCCCTGCAAATCTTAGACATGAAACTTAAACAATAAGGGTGAGAGGACCCCCATATAACACCCTTAACACTTTGAAAATAAGTACCAACGGTGTTATTCAATCTGACAGTCAAATTACCATTTTAAGAGCACACTTCTAATCTAGTCACACTACATAGGACTAAAACCCCACTCAACGTGGCAGTCAAAAAGGAAATCTTAGTTGACCTTGTTAGGCCTTTTAAAAGTCCAATTTAAGAACAATACAAACTTTTTCCAAATGTGACATGATGATGGATCTCATGTAGAGCTAAGATACCATCTATGATATTTCTGAGTTTTTCTTTCCACGAAAGCATTTTGGTGCTTACTAATCAACTTATCACCAACGGGATCTACTCTAATATCCAGTGCTTTAGTAATCAACGTGTAAAGGCATTTAATCAAGAAAATAATTCTAAATTGTTGAATTCTACTAGCCCCTGAGATTTTGGGCAACAAAGTTATGATACCATAATTATGCTCCTAGACATCCAAGGTCCGAGTATGGAATAGTGAAATAGGGCCATGACATAATGTTGCACCGCATCCTAGAGTTTTGAAAAAATATCCAATAAGTATATTGTCATACCCAGGCACCCTATTGGCATCCATAGAAATAAGGCTTATTTCATTTCTTCAACATATAAAGGTCTAATAAACATTTCTTTATCCATGTGCGTCACTTTTTCCCCCTATCATACCAAGTACCTGGGAATAAACTGAAAATGTATCTAGGGAATGGTCAAAAATAAATCATAGTACTATTGAGTAGCATGAATTAGAAGATTTTCAGTTCCCTCAATACACACATCACCTACAATTAAGAAGTGTATGGTATTTTTTTCCTCTTTCTGCCATTAGCAATTTTATGAAAATATGGGGTATTTTGATCCCATTCAGAAACCACCTTTAGTGTAATTGTTGCAACCAACTGATTTCTTCATCGGCGAGGTTGTTATTGAGTTCCACTATAATGTCAAGTATTCTACAATACAAGTCGGGAGGGAGAGAGCTTAATGCCAAAAGGATGTGTAAATCAGGGAGCTCTTCCCTAAGATTTTATTTCCTCTTTTTAGAATGCCCAAATTGGCTGGCCCCATAAGTTAAAATGTTGTTTAAACCTCTTAACTTTTATATTCAGAACATATATAGGGTCATCAGAGAAAATTCTCTTATTCCAAACTTTATCCACTAGGGCGAGAAATTCAACATTTTTATCATTGTGAGATCAAACCTGAATTATGTAGCTTCACGGGGGTATAGCCACCTAACCACTAGAGGACAATAACAAAGGGGTGGGGTCTGATAAATTTCTAACTAATTTCCTCAAATTAACAATGAGAAAATATCTTCCCAGTCTACAAACATAAGGAATCTTTCAAGTTTTTCTGAGGTGTTGTGTTTATGTTTATTACTGCGAGTGTACTAGCCCCCATTCATATGAAACTCTCTTAGATGAACAATATGACTGATAGATTTAAAGACATCTATAGCATGAGAGTGGTGCAATATTTTATTTTTCTACTCACAATGCCTAAGAATATTAAAATCACCTGGACCAAATAAGGGATATCCATATATTACAACAATATAAGCAACCAGTTCAACCAGGAATTCCTATTTATGCTCTTGATGAGCTGCCCCATACACTACAAATAGGCCACATTTAATATTTTTAATAACATCCCAAAGGCACATTTTCCAGAGTATATTTACCATGCAGACAAGAAACAGTTTTCATGTTATCTTTCCTAACACCACACATTATCCCTCCAACTTTCCTATACAACGAATCCATACCCAACATAATATGTCATAAGGATCTTACTTTATACAGAAACTAGGATTATAACATAGTTTCCTCAAGAGCAAGGTAACCCAGGAATTATAATTTATTAAATCAGAGTGGCAGGAATCCATTCTCTTCTTCCCTACCTCCCAGAAATTCCAAACTATACCTTCATTTATATTTGTTAGGAGGAATTGTAACCTAGATATCCTAGGAGGATGGCAGAGTTATTGTTTTTATTTATGGGGGGGGGGGGTTGGTTGGTTTTGTACCCCTAATCATCAATCTAGAAACCACCACATTAAATTTCATGTATCTCTCTTTTTTATGTAACAGAAGTAAAGGATTCTTCATCAATGGTAGTGTCTGGCATCCATTCTATGTTAATAGGAGTATCCTCTCCTTTTTCATCAAAAATGTGTAAAGTAGCAACATCATCAACATGTAAGTTAGTTTCTATGCACATTCTAGATTTTCCCAGTTCTCTGGGAATATCAACAAAATTAAAATCATGATTAGTGACAATGACATCACATTTAGCAGCCCTAAGCATCAATTTTTTTTGATAAGGAACCAAAGGAGTTAGACTCGGGATTAATAGGACTACCATCCAGATTCCTCTTCCTTTTCAAAGCAACAACTCTTGCTTCCATATTCTCCATGTTATTCTACACATATTTTTGAACAATTCTCATGTTAGCTTCAAGGAGAGAGGAAGAGTAGGAATCACTTATTCCACCTAATCACGCGGAGTTGCTAGGGGAACTGGACCACATGTATAGCATCAATGTTTAAACCACATGCTTCATTGTCCTCCACCACCTAGGGGTGTTAGCGACCACCTCCACATTCCGGCCAAAGACAACAGAGACAGTAGGTGTATCGCTTGCTATCTCTTGAACAAGTTTGTGCAAGTTCTCGCTGCTAACTTACACATCACTAGTAGAGGAGACCATTCAATTACACTAAAGAGAAACATATTTATCATTCCCCCTATATTCTTCTCACTTTCACTGTCAACTTTTCAAGATTTTTGCTGAATAGTAGGACAAGTTTTCCTATACTTGTCATCAGGAGTAGAATGACTACATCCAACAAATTGTCCTTCAGTGGTATCATGAGTTTTTGGGCCTTTTATATGAGGGAATACCTTTATCATTTTGAGCACTCACATTAATAGGATATTTATGAGTATTTCTCACCAGCACCTCATCAACCTCAAACTAAACAATGAAACTCTTTATCTAGCACACCTTATGCAATGGGAGGAATCCCATCAACATCTCTACATCCAATCATATCCCTAATAGACTCGTGGCGAGTTAATGTAGATAAATCAATCTCCAAGGTTACACCAACAAGGGTCCCACATAAGTCACACTTCTCTCATTTCTTTTGTCCAGGGGTATATCTCTAAGATGAACCCACGCAATGTTCAAGTTTCCTTTGGAGCCGGCAATTCAACCCAAGTAGATAATTTCACTATAGCACCATAGGTTTTGAATGTCATGCGGTCATCATAAAATACATTTTCTACCCCTGGCATTAGGGAGCCACATCATATACTAATCAGGACCAATTTTCCTAGAGATAGAATGCCAACCCATTCCAAAATAGAGAATAAAACTTCTAGTTTCCCTAACTAAAGCACTACCCTCAACAACAGTAATAACGATATTGTTCGAACAATCTTTAGCTTGCTTAGCAGTACATGAATCTTGTATATAATAGAATCCTTGCCCTTAGCCCGAAATCCACACATTAGCGCTATACATTCCAAAGGAAGAAACTCAGTGCATAACGAAGCTAGGTATCCCACCTTTCCACTTCTCTCACAAAATGCTTGAGGGCAATGAGCAGGAAAGTGACTAGGAGAATTGTAGATCTGACAAACCTCATGGTTGTAGATTATATCACTAAAAATGATTACTAATGCACAAGAAAATGATATGCTTGTGGGTTTAGATCCTAATCTTATTGAAAAGGGGTAGTTGTACACCATTATGCTGATGAAATTGTGATATGCAATGAACATGGCCTTGATAAATTTCCAAACTTTAAAGTTGTTCTCCATCTTATTGAACTTGTGTATATCTTAAATTTGTTTCCAATTTCTTTTAAATTTTCCGCATTAAGGGGTGATGAACTGGTGTCCACATATGCAGACTTGTTTAATTTTCCAGATTGGGCATTTTACCTAGGGATGCTTGCTAATTACTATTCACTTAAGGTTGGAGACTAGTATTTTATTGAGTAGAAACGTATTAAGAAGCTTGATGCATGGATTGGTAACACATTGTCCGTGTGAGGGAGGCTTATTTTAGTAAATTATTTGTTGTTTAGAATTTCCTTCTATCATATGTCCATGTTCCGGATGAATAAAACATATGTGGAAAAGCTGGATAAACACATAAGGATATTTTTTTGGCAGTGGTGCAGTAATAAGAAAAGATATTATCGGGTCCTCTGGTCCATGATATGTAGATCTAAGAAAAGGTGGGTCTCGGTGTTAATGATCTCATGAAACAGAACATTCTTCTTCTTCTTAAATGGTGGTGGAAATTAGAAACAACATAATGGCCTCTAGCAGGATGTGGTTAAAGCCAAATACCTTTAAAAGTTATTCCCATAGTTGTAAGGCCTTGCTCAAAGTTAAATACTTATATATGGCAGGGGGATAAGGATTTTTAATTTAGGCGATTTAGCTAGAGATTGGAAAGATTCTCCATATAATAAGCATCCCATGTGTGATAAACTCCATGAATTATTTAACATATGTAATTTTCCTGATTTCACTATTAACGAATGTATCTTGGATAGTGAATCTACCTTTTTAGAAAGATATTGCCCCCCATCTTAATACGAAATGGAAGGATGTTAATCTAACATTGGAGATATACTCAGATCTAGGACTTGGGATGATGTTTACCAGGCTCTGGGCAAGAAATATCCTTTTAATACAAAATCTACTTATGAGATGCTCGAGATGCTCTAATGAGTATCACACGGCTCATGACTTATTCTTCCCATGACCTAGGTCTGGAGTTCTTTGTTTCATGATAGGACATGTATTTTTAACATAGTTATGCCCTAATAATATTTTTCACGGTTGGTCATGCCATTGTTGTTCAGGCCATGTCGAATCGTTGTAATAAGGCAATCTTTGAGGCAAATATCCTAGAGACTCGTTTTAAGATTTTGTTTGATGCTTGTGCTTATCTATTATCTTGCGCAGGTATTAAAAACTTGAGTGGATGGATGCTTTAAAGCAAGGTGTTGGGCCACTCAAGGATAATGATGTGTCTATGATGAAGATATGTCTGATGGTGCAAGATGCTCAAGCATCGACTAGAAATGATCTGGAAGTCTGGATGCTTCATTTGTTGGAGATGCTTTGCTAGTGCTTTATATAACTCTGGTTTCTCATTTGGCTGTGATATCAGTATGTAAGACTTGTGGATTGGAGGTGAACCTTTTATTATTTGGAAAATTTGTTTCACATGTGCTAGCATGTTTTCGTCCCATAGTGCACTTAATGGTTGCAGGTGTGTGCAGTGGGTTTCGTGGTAGTGCTTAACTTGCTTTTATGTCTTTCCAGTACCCTCTGCCGTACTCTCTAAACTATTATATTTCCATTAAGTAATAGAAAGGGATTTAGCCTGGTTCGAAATACTGATGGACATAAATGTACTCCATCAGAGCAATTGAAGTGACACACCACCTTGTGTCTTGACTGAATTGTCTGGAAATAACCATGTGTCGCTACATCGGGACAAATGCTTTTGTTCAATCAAACACCTTGGTTAGTACTGAGTTTTTTGGATCCTCCATGTATATTCCCATGCCCTTTTCCTTTAGTGGACTAATCCAATCATAAATATAGTAACTAATTATGTGAGTCATAAATGTTAGGTGGGTAATTCATGTTCATTGTGTTCCTAAGAAAACTCAGTGGGAGGAACAACAATTGCAGCAATCTTCTATCTCACCTACACAAGGCAAATATTTAGCATGATGTTGTTTAGTAAATTAAGAGAAATTAAAGGAAACTTCATCTCCTCCAAACTTAACGTAAAACGTTTCCTTTTGGCAATCAACAAGAACAATACAAGTATTCAAGAAAGGTCTGCCAAGCATAATGGAAAAATAGTATCTTGCCTAGTTCCAAGTATTAAGAAATTATTAGGGACTTAGTCTTACCACACAGAACTTCAACATCTCTAACAATTACCACAGATAGAATACTAGACATATATGCCAGTTTAATTGTCAAATCAATTCTTATATAAAAGAAGGTGAAATATCTCCAACAATTTCTTGACAAACAGTAAAAGGAATAGCGCTTATGATAGCTCCAATTTCACACAACCCATGATAACAATGAGTATCGATCTTACCAGAAATAGCAGGCACACCAACATCATTAGGAAGACTTTTGTGGTTAACATTTCTTTTTGCTTCCTTGCAAAGTTTAATAACATGCCAATCCACACCATCAGTAAACAATTCTTTAATCATAGCTATTTGAGGTTGTGTTTTAGTTTGATCATAAGGTTTATTAGATTTCTGTGTACTTTTATAGGTTACTATAGTTAACATAGAATTTTGTTTAATACTAATATAGAATAAACGCTATGCATGTGGAGGTTCTATCCTAACCACATGGGTGGCAAAGGCGACCCCTCCCAAAAAATCATTAGCAGCAAACATATCCATAGTTGATCAAAGCAGCAGCCGAGAATAAAAAACAGCAAGCACATTAAATATTTCTCTTACCAAGAGCGCTACACTGCCCCAACAATGGTGCGAGAAAGAGTCTTGATAAACCAAAAATTTACTAGATCTGCCCTAGTCCTTTTGATAAGTAAGAGCGTCAAATCCAACGAGGAGTAGAAGGAATTGCTTTGTGGAAACTAGCGAGATCATTAAAAAGCTGCAAAGGGTGTTTGCCAGTTTGGTTGAAAGTAAGAGCATTTGAAAGAAAATAAATAATAACAAAGGTGAAGCAAGTGGCGCAATCCTTAATTATGCTAAGGACAAGTCGGTTATATTACTTATAGGTATGAAGGCATGCGCAAGGACACACAGGAGTTTCGTCAAGTTACTTTCATCAAGATTCATTGAGTTACCATTCATTAATGTGATGGTTTGTTATGCAATGAAACATATAATAAAGTAATTTTCTTACTTGAACCAACAAACTATTTATGATTACACTTACTGTGCAAGCACACACAAATACAAGAAAGTAATTAAGATAGCATATAACCATATATAGCAATAAATCCTAGGGTTCCATCACCCCTCATGAATCAGTTCATAAACCTAGGGTGTAGTAATCTCTGTCACTCCGGACACCCAACCATGAGCAAAGTAGTCACATGATGCTCTTCTCTGGGTGCTTAAAGGAGAAGTGTTGTGCAGTCAATGTTCACAGAACACCACTAGAGAATTACACCACAAAACAATATCAAATATTGAATTAGATTCAACTTCACAAGATTACTAGTAACAAGATTTATCCCATATCCCCAAGAACTTAATGGACTACTCACAACACATCATATGTATCATGATCAGTGGATATATATGAATCTTTTACCAATAAAACTTCTAAGCATCAACTACAAGGACTAATCAACACCATAAACTAATTTCGGTGAGGGATATATGAAGAATGTTCAAAGAACAGAGAGATGGGGTGAAGGGAGTTGATGAAGATGACAGTGTTGATGGAGATGATGATCGGAGTGTTGGCGATGACGATGGCTTCGAGTTACCCCTCCCGAAGTGATGGATCTCCGACGAGCCCAGCCCCTGTGAAAGTGCGTTACGTCGACTAGAGGGGGGCTGAATAGGCGATTTTTATGAATTCTTCACTAAGGAATTTCAGGGTGAGGAAATTCCTAAACGAAGAACTACTTGCAGTGGAATAAGTAATCAGTTATAAGGATAACAGAGCAACAACATAGTCATCATGATGAAATGAAAGACAAAAACAGAGTACAGAAAGCATAAACATAGGATAAGCAGGATGAAGACAAAACAGACTGAAGAAATAGGATTGAGGAATTAGAGAAAGTCTTCAGTCAAAGTCTTCAAATAGTAATGATCAGGTACATCAACGCATAACTGAGGAAATGAAAGGGTTGAGGAAATAGAACCAGTAGGCTTGGTGAAGACAATGATTTGGTAGACCAGTTCCAACTGCTGTGGCAGTTGTACATCTGGTTGGAGCGGCTGAGTATTTAAACTCGAGGAGACACAGTCCTGGACACATAGTCCTCACCGTATTCTCCTTGAGCTATAATGACCCACAAGTATAGGGGATCACAACAGTTTTCGAGGGTAGAGTATTCAACCCAAATTTTTTGATTCGACACAAGGGGTGCCAAAGAATATTCTCAAGTATTAGCAGTTGAGTTGTCAATTCAACCACACCTGGATAACTTAGTATCTGCAGCAAAATATTTAGTAGCAAAGTAGTATGGAAGTAACGGTAACAGTGGCAAAAGTAAAGATAGCAGTTTTGTAGTAGTTGTAACAGTAGCAACGGAAAAGTAAATAAGCGAAGCACACTATGTGAAAAGCTCATAGGCATTGGATCAATGATGGATAATTATGTCGGATGCGATTCCTCATGTAATAGCTATAACATAGGGTGACACAGAACTAGCTCCAGTTCATCAATGTAGTGTAGGCATGTATTCCGAATAAAGTCATACGTGCTTATGGAAAAGAACTTGCATGACATCTTTTGTCCTACCCTCCCATGGCAGCGGGGTCCTAGTGGAAACTAAGGGATATTAAGGCCTCCTTTTAATAGAGTATCGGACCAAAGCATTAACACATAGTGAATACATGAACTCCTCAAACTACGGTCATCACCGAGAAGTATCCCGATTATTATCACTTCGGGGTTGTCGGATCATAACACATAATAGGTGACTATAGACTTGCAAGATAGGATCAAGAACTCACATATATTCATGAAAACATAATAGGTTCAGATATGAAATCATGGAACCCGGGCCCTAGTGACAAGCATTAAGCATAGCAAAGTCATAGCAACATCAATCTTAGAACATACTGGATACTAGGGATCAAACCCAAACAAAACTAACTTGATTACATGGTAAATCTCATCCAACCCATCACCGTCCAGCAAGCCTATGATGGAATTACTCACGCACGGCGGTGAGCATCATGAAATTGGTGATTGAGGATGGTTGATGATGACGACGGCGATGAATCCCCCTCTTCGGAGCCCCGAATGGACTCCAGATCAGCACTCCCGAGAGAGATTAGGGCTTGGCAGCAACTCTGTATCGTAAAACGCGATGAAACTTTTTCTCTGACTTTTTCTCCGTGAAACGGAATATATAGAGTTGGAGTTGAGGTCGGTGGAGCATCAGGGGGCCCATGAGACAGAGAGGCACGCCCAAGGGGAGAGGCGCGCCCCCCACCCTCGTGGACAGGGTGTGGGCCCCTAGCCTTGATTCTTTTGCCAGTATTTTTTATATTTTCCAAAAGTTATCTCCGTGGATTTCAGGTCATTCCGAGAACTTCTGTTTTCTGCACAATAAACAACACCATGGCAGTTCTGCTGAAAACAACGTCAGTCCGGGTTAGTTTCATTCAAATCATGCAAGTTAGAGTCCAAAACAAGGGCAAAAGTGTTTGGAAAAGTAGATACGTTGGAGACGTATCAACTCCCCCAAGCTTAAACCTTTGCTTGCCCTAAAGCAATTCAGTTGATAAACTGAAAGTGATAAAGAAAAACTTTTACAAACTCTGTTTGCTCTTGTTGTTGTAAAGATGTAAAGCCAACATTCAAGTTTTCAGCAAAGATTATGAACTAACCATATTCACAATAACACTTAGGTCTCAGGTTTACTCATATCAATGGCATAATCAACTAGCGAGCAATAATAATAAAACTCGGATGACAACACTTTCTCAAAACTATCATAATATGATATAACAAAATGGTATCTCGCTAGTCCTTTATGAGACCGCAAAAGATAAATGCAGAGCACCTTTAAAGATCATGGACTGACTAAACATTGCAATTCATGGTAAAAGAGATCCAGTCAAGTCATACCCAATATAAACTAATAGTAATGAATGCAAATGACAGTGTGCTCTCCAGCGGGTGCTTTTTAATAATAGGGTGATAACTCAACATAAAAGTAAATAGATAGGCCCTTCGCAGAGGGAAGAAGGGATTTGTAGAGGTGCCAGAGCTCGATTTTAAAATAGAGATGAATAACATTTTGAGCGGCATACTTTCACTGTCAACGCAACAACTATGAGATGGCGATATCTTCCATGCTACATACATTATAGGCGGTTCCCAAACAGAATGGTAAAAGTATATACTCCCCACCACCAACAAGCATCAATCCATGGCTTGCTCGAAAGAACGAGTGCCTCCAACTAGCAACAGTCCTGGGGGAGTTTTGTTTAATTATTTCGATTTGCTTTGATCTTTTTGATCATGGGACTGGGCATCTCGGTTACCAGCCATTTTCTCGTGAATGAGGAGCGGGGTCCACTCCCCTTGAGAATAACCCACCTAGCATGGAAGATACAGACAACCCTAGTTGAAACATGAGCTGCTCGAGCATACAAGACATAATTTCATTTGAAGGTTTGGAGTTTGGCACATACAAATTTACTTGGAACGGCAGGTAGATACCGCATATAGGAAGGTATGGTGGACTCATATGGAATAACTTTGGGGTTTATGGAGTTTGGATGTACAAGCAGTATTCCCGCTTAGTACAGGTCAAGGCTAGCAAAAGACTGGGAAGCGACCAACTGAGAGAGCGACAACAATCATTAACATGCATTAAAATTAATCAACACTGAGTGCAAGCATGAGTAGGATATAATCCACCATGGACATAAATATCATGAAGGCTATGTTGATTTTGTTTCAACTACATGCGCGAACATGTGCCAAGTCAAGTCACTCGAATCATTCAAAGGAGGATACCATCCCATCATACCACATCATAACCGTTTTAATAGCATGTTGGCACGCAAGGTGAATCATTATAAGCTCCTAGCTAATTAAGCATGGCATAAGCAACTATAATCTCTAATTGTCATTGCAAACATGTTTACTCATAATAGGCTGAATCAGGAACGATAAACTCATCATATTTACAAAAACAAAAGAGGTCGAGTTCATACCATCTTCTCTCATCTCAATCAGTCCATCATATATCGTCATTATTGCCTTTCACTTGCACGACCGAACGATGTGTATAATAATAATAGTGCACGTGCATTGGACTAAGCTGGAATCTGCAAGCATTCAATTCAAGAGAGAAGACAAAGTAATATGGGCTCTAAGTTAAATCAACAATCATGCATATGAGAGCCACAATACAATTTCAATATGGTCTTCTACTCTTGACCCCCAAAGGAAAGAAAATAAATAAAACTATTTACACGGGAAGCAAAAGAATAACGAGAAATCTTTTTGGGTTTTCATTTTAATTTCTACTACAAGCATGGAAATTAAATTGACTATTTTTTTTGGTTTTTCTTAAGCTTTGTCAAACATACAAGAAGAAAGCTAGAAAAACAAATTAAACTAGCATGGATAATACAATGAAAGAGTATGAGCACCGAGAACTAGAATAGTGTGTGAACATGAATGTAAACTCGGTGAGAAATACATACTCCCCCAAGCTTAGGCTTTTCTCCTAAGTTGGTTTAATGCCAAGGATCGCGGCTACTCTCCCCAGTGTACTGAGGAGTGTTATTTGGATACCACTGGCTGGCGATCTCCTCCGGATCCCACTTATAAGATTATAGACGATAAGGGTCCAGTGGAGGTTCCGGCTCAGGCTCTGGAGCGGATGTCTGGCCTCGATGAGCGTACACCGCTTCCGGCAAGACAAGGTAATTATCTGCAGTTAAATCAAACAACAAAGGCGCATGCAGGTTAATAATCTCATTGTGTTTCTTATTAAATCTCAGGTTATACAAAAGCATCTTATCTTCGTTGTCAACAATAAACTCATGCGCTACCATGCTCCTGTAATCTAAAAAGGAAAGAGGCAGCAATGTCTCCTCTTTCTCATAGTAGGTATCTGCTATGTCTTGAGCTTGCCTTGGTTTTCCTTGAGAGGAAAGGGTGATCCAGCAATAGTAGCGTAAGTATTTCTCTCAGTTTTTGAGAACCAAGGTATAAATCCAGTAGGAGGCTCCTCAGAAGTCCCACGCACCTACACAAACAAACAAAGAACTCGCAACCAATGCAATAAAGGGGTTGTCAATCCCTTCACGGCCACTTGCGAAAGTGAGATCTGATAGAGATAGTATGATAAGATAAATATATTTTTGGTATTTTATAACATAGATTGGAAAAGTAAAGATGCAAATAAAAGTAGATTGAAAGCTTATATGATAAAAGGTAGACCCGACGGCCATAGGTTTCACTAGTGGCTTCTCTCAAGATAGCATAAGTATTACGGTGGGTGAACAAATTACTGTCGAGCAATTGATAGAAAAGCTAATAATTATGAGATTATCTAGGCATGATCATGTATATAGGCATCACGTCCGTGACAAGTAGACCGACTCCTGCCTGCATCTACTACTATTACTCCACACATCGACCGCTATCCAGCATGCATCTAGAGTATTAAGTTCATAAGAACAAAGTAATGCATTAAGAAAGATGACATGATGCAGACGGATAAACTCAAGCAATATGATATAAACCCCATCTTTTTATCCATGATGGCAACAATACAATACGTGCCTTGCAACCCCTGCTGTCACTGGGTAAGGACACCGCAAGATTGAACCCACAGCTAAGCACTTCTCCCATTCCAAGAAAGATCAATCTAGTAGGCCAAACCAAACTGGTAATTCGAAGAGACTTGCAAAGATAACTCAATCATACATAAAAGAATTCAGAGAAGATTCAAATATTTCTCATAGATAAACTTGATCATAAACCCACAATTCATCGGATCTCGACAAACACACCGCAAAAAGAGTTTACATCGAATAGATCTCCACAAGAGAGGGGGAGAACATGGTATTGAGATCCAAAAAGAGAGAAGAAGCCATCTAGCTAATAACTATGGACCCGAAGGTCTGTGGTAAACTACTCACAACTCATCGGAGGGGCTTTGGTGTTGATGTAGAAGCCCTCCATGGTCGATTCCCCCTCGGGCGGAGCGCCGGCGAAGGCTCCAAGATGGGATCTCGCGGATACAGAAGGTTACGGCGGTGGAAATTGTTTCTCATTGGCTCCCTGGATGTTTTCGGGGTACATGGGTATATATAAGAGGAAGAAGTACACCGGTGGCCGCCCGAGGGGCCCACGAGACAGGGGGCGCGCCCTGTAGGGGTGGGCGCGCCCTCCTATCTCGTGGCCGCCTCGGCTGCTTCTTGGCTTTCACTCCAAGTCCTCTGGATCACGTTCGTTCCAAAAATCACGCTCCCGAAGGTTTCATTCCGTTTGGACTCCGTTTGATATTACTTTTCTTCGACATACTAAAATAGGCAAAAAAAACAACAATACGGGTTGGGCCTCCGGTTAGTAGGTTAGTCCCAAAAATGATATAAATGTGTAAAATAAAGCCCATAAACATCCAAAAGGGGTAATATAATAGCATGGAACAATAAAAAATTATGGATACGTTGGAGACGTATCAAGCATCCCCAAGCTTAATTCCTGCTCGTCCTCGAGTAGGTAAATGATAAAAACAAATTTTTTGATGTGGAATGCTACCTAGCATAATTCTCAATGTAATTTTCTTTATTGTGGCATGAATGTTCAGATCCAAATTATTCAAAATAAAAGTTCATATTGACATAAGAAATAGTAACACTTCAAGCATACTAATCAAAGCAGTCATGTCTTCTCAAAATAATATGGCTAAAGAAAGTTCATCCCTACAAAATCATATAGTTAGGCTATGCTTCATTTTCGTCACACAAAAATGTTCCCAAATTCTAGACCCCCGATGACAAGCCAAGCAATTGTTTCATACTTAAATAATCTTAAAAATTTTCAACCTTCACACAATACATGAGCGTGAGCCATGGATATAGCACTATGGGTGGAATAGAATATGATGATGGGGATTGTGTGGAGAAGACAAAAAGGGAGAAAGTCTCACATTGACGAGCATAATCAACGGGCTATGGAGATGCCCATCAATTAATGTCAACATGAGGAGTAGGGATTGCCATGCAACGAATGCACTAGAGCTATAAATGAATGAAAGCTCAACAAAAGAAAACAAGTGGGTGTGCATCGAACTTGCTTGCTCACGAAGACCTAGGGCATTTGAGGAAGCCCATCGTAGGAATATACAAGCCAAGTTCTATAATGAAAAATTCCCACTAGTATATGAAAGTGACAACATATGAGAGTCACTATATGAAGAACATGGTGCTACTTTGAAGCACAATAAATGAGACTCGCTATATGAAGGACATGGTGCTACTTTGAAGCATAAGTGTGGAAAAAGAGATAGTAACATTGCCCCTTTTTTGTATTTTTTTCTTTGGCCTTTCTTTTTTTCCTTTTGGCCTTCCTTTTTTTTCTTTGGGACAATGCTCTAATAATGATGATTATCACACTTTTATTGATTACAACATATGAATTACAACTCGAAACTAGAACAAGATATGACTCTATATGAATGCCTCCGGTGGTGTGCCGGGATGGTGCAATGAATCAAGAGTGACATGTATGAAAAATTATGCATGGTGGCTTTGCCACAAATACGATGTCAACTACATGATCATGCAATGGCAATATGAGAATGGTAATGTATGTCATGATGATAAACGGAATGGTGGAAAGTTGCACGACAATATATCTCGGAATGGCTATGGCAATGCCATAATAGGTAGGTATGGTGGCTGTTTTTAGGAAGATATAAGGAGGTTTATGTGTGATAGAGCGTATCGTATCACGGGGTTTGGATGCACCGGCGAAGTTTGCACCAACTCTCAAGGTGAGAAAGGGCAATGCACGGTACCGAAGAGGCTAGCAATGATGGAAAGGTAAAAGTGCGTATAATCCATGGACTCACCATTAGTCAAAAGAACTCATATACTTATTGCAAAAATTTAGAAGTCATCAAAAACCAAGCACTACGCGCATGCTCCTAGAGGGATAGATTGGTAGGAAAAGACCATCTCTCATCCCCGACCGCCACTCATAAGGATGCACAATCCAAGTACACTTCATGTTTCAAATTTGTTACACAACTTTAACCATACGTGTATGCTGCAGGACTTGCTAACTTCAACACAAGCATTCTTTAAATTCATAATCACCCAACTAGCATGACTTTAATATCACTACCTCCGTATCTCAAAACAATTATCAAGTATCAAATTGATCATGGCATCCAATTCACTTCCTATGATAGTTTTTATTATACCCAACTTGGATGCCTACCATTCTAGGACCAATTTTATAACCATAGCAAATACCATGCTGTTCTAAAAGACTCTCAAAATAATATAAGTGAAGCATGAGAAACTAACAATTTCTACAAAATTAAGCCACCGCCGTGCTCTCAAAGATATAAGTGAAGCACTAGAGCAAAAACTATCTAGCTCAAAAGATATAAGTGAAGCACATAGAGTATTCTAGCAAATTCCAATCAAGTAGGCTTCTCCCAAAAGGTGTGTACATCAAGTATGATTGTGGTAAACTAAAAGGCAAAGACTAATATCATACACGACGCTCCAAGCAAAACACATATCATGTGGCGAATAAAAATATAGCTCCAAGTAAAGTTACCAATGAACGAAGACGAAAGAGGGGATGCCTTCCCGGGGCATCCCCAAGCTTGGGCTTTTGGCTATTCTTGAATATCTTGGGGTGCCATGGGCATGCCGAAGCTTAGGCTTTTGCCACTCCTTATTCCATAGTCCATCAAATCTTTACCCAAAACTTGAAAACTTCACAACACAAAACTCAACAGGAAATCTTATAAGCTCCGTTAGTGAAAGAAAACAAAACCACCACATAATGTACTGTAATGAACTCATTCTTTATTTATATTGGTGTTAAACCTACTATATTCCAAGTTCTCTATGGTTCATACCACTTAATACTAGCCATAGATGCATCAAAATAAGCAAACAACACACGAAAAACAGAATCTGTCAAAAACAGAACAGTCTGAAGCAATCTGTAACTAACACAAACTTCTGGAACTCTTAAAATCCTACCAAAATAGGAAGTCCTGGGAAATTTGTCTATTGATCATAAGAAAAAAGAATCAATGCAAAATCACGTTTATGTGATGTAACAAAACTAATTTCATGCGCCCAAAGTTTCTGTTTTTCAGCAGAATCAAATCAACTATGACCATAGGTTATCCTATAGGTTCTACTTGGCACAAACACTAAATTAAACATAAAAACACATATAAACAGAAGGTAGATGAAAAATTTATTACTAAACAGAAACAAAAACAAAACACAAATAAAATTGGGTTGCCTCCCAACTAGCGCTATCGTTTAACGCCCCTAGCTAGGCATAAAAGCGAAGATAGATGTAAGTAGTGTCATCTTTGGCACTCAATTCCTCAATAGAGCACTTATAATCTTTAGGGGTTTCTCCCTTTTTAGCAATGATTAAACCTTAGGCAAAATTTCAAGAAATTCATTTGTAGCAAAAGGTTCCTTAACGATAGAGAGACAATTGCACTACAAAAAAAAGACACATCCGTGACATTTTGGGCCGAACGAATTATTTTTCGGTCATACATATGACACTTCTATGACGATAATTGTGACAAAACCCGGTATCATCATAGATGTGGTGGGCTCCTACGTCTATGACAAAAAATCATGACAGAAAATGGGCTTTTCGTCCTGGGCGGGCCGGAGACACAGCTGCATGACATTCTTTGGGCCGTCCATGACGGAAAAAACCGTGGTAGAAGCGAGGGCGAGGAAAATTTCGGGGAGTTCCAGGTTACGGTGGGAGGTCGGGGGCCGAGCGATGTGTGTTTCTCGTACGACGCTGCAGCGTGTGTGCGAGGCATTGGCTCGGAACCCGAAGCGAGGCGTTGGGCTCTAATCGAACCCGGCGATTGCACTACAGGGCGCGTTAAGCATCGATCTGAGCGATCGATCGGCGGTTAATCGAACCCGATCGGCGATTCCTTCCTCTGCTGCTAATCAGAGCCGATCGATTGGATGAGCGATGGCGTTGCGGGGGGTTGAATGAGCGATGGCGGTGGCGTTGCCTCTGGATGAACTGGACCCCGTGGTGTGGAGGGCTGGATGAACAGTAGACGGTGGAGGAGTGCCCGTGGAGGGGTGGTTGAACAGTAGCCGATGGAGTAGCGCGCGGTGGAGGCTGGATGAACAGGAGACGTGGAGGCTGGAGGAGGTCGACGGTAGCCCGTGGAGGCTGGAGGAGGTCGACGGTGGAGATGAACAGTATCCCATGGAGTCCTGTTTTGCGGTACGCCACGCCCCTCCCGATGAACAGGACCCCCATTTCAACCGTAGCGCTCCAACACAAGTCGGTTTCGTCCGTTTTGCGGTACGCTACACCCCTCCCGATCAACAGGACCCCCATTTCGACCGTAGGAGGTCGGTTTCGTCCGTTTTGCGGTACGCCACACCCCTCCCGATCAACAGGACCCCCATTTCGACCGAGGATGTCCGTTTCCTCCGTTTTGCGGTACGCCAAACCCCTCCCGATCAACAGGACCCCGTTCCGAATGTGGCCAGTCGAACACAAGGCCGTTTCCTCCGTTGTGCGGTATGCCAGGCCTCGTTTCCATCGCCTGTTCCGTCCAAGCCCTCCCTATGAACACGACCACGCATTCCGTTCCGACCTAGCCAGTTGGCTCCCACGCGTTCCGTTGCCTCCCGATGAACACGACGCATTCCGTTGCCTCCCCATGAACACGACGCATTCCATTGCCTCCCCATGAACACGACGATGACGCTGTTTCTCCGTTCCGACCCAGCCATGTACACGAGCCCTCGCCGTACGTATGCGCGAGTAGGCGTTCGAGACCCCGCTCGTATGTACACATACGTGGCCGTATTTTCTTTCTTGCACCCTAGCCGCTGTATGTACGTGTACATGCTATGTGCACCCCTCTACTACGACACGTGTGTGCCTCTACTACGAAACGTGCGCGCCTCTACATCGACCAATATATATGTAAGTACACGTTCGTGACCAGAATGACAACGCTACGTACGCTTCGACCAGGTGGGTCCCGACTGTCAGGCACTTCCTTGCCTGCGAAGATGTAGCTGGTGGGTCCCAGCAGTCAGGGGAGCGAATCGTTTTTTGCCCGGATGCACTTCCTTGCGTGCGAAGATGTGGCTGGTGGGTCCCAGCAGTCAGGGGGCCGAATCGTTTTTTTGCCGGGACGCACTTCCTTGCGTGCGAAGATGTAGCTGGTGGGTCCCAGCAGTCAGGGGGAAACGTTGTTTTTGCGAAATACGGTGTCCCGTCCGATGGGTCCCCGCTGTCAGGTGGAGGAATCATTATTTTTCACGTAATAAGGAGGCACTTCCTTGCTGCGGCCGTGGACTCAGTTGTCAGCCTCTCCACGTATAGTCCACGTCCGATGGAAGTCATTCCTTGACCAGGTTGACCACACCGTGCCGAGAGCACAATGGCGGTGGACGACGGCGAGGCCTACGAAGGGGACGACTTGCAGCCGGGGAAGACGCAGCAGTGGATGCCCACGCGAAGAGGAGTACAAGGGTTCACTGGTTCGGCTGCGGTGTGAGGCTGCTGTCGCCGCAGAATAACAGGGGGTGTGAGTGAGTAGAGGGATGGCCTGGCCAGCGGTGGGAGTAGTAGGGGGCGGTGAGGCCTCCGCGGCATCACAGCCAGCCACGGGAGGCAGGAGCACGCAGCACGACTGGCGCTGGTTTGGGCAGCTGGAGCAAGAAGACCAGAGGTTGAAGAAGCACTACAGCCGTTGGATGAACATCGTATGGTAACAGGAGCTAGAATAGTTCATATTGACTAAGTTGACAAAGCCCTCCGTCCCCGTCAACTTGGTAGGCCCACAAGTCAGCCTCCCACTATGCTGGGTTCCAGCTTGCAGGGGGATTATTCATTTTTTTGTGCGTAATAAGGAGGCACTTCCTTGCGTGCGAAGATAGCTGGTGGGTCCGACATGTCAGCGGGGGGCACGTATTTTCGCAAAATACAGAGGCCCTTCCAGCGGGTCCCAGATGTCAGGTGGAGGAATCATTATTTTGTGCGTAATAAGGAGGCATTTCCTTGTGTGCGGTCGTGGACCCAGCTGTCAGCCTCTCCACGCACAGTCTACTTCCGATGGTGTCGTTCGTTGACCACGTTGACCACACCGCGCCGAGCGCATCCAAGGTGGTGGACGACGGCGAGGCCCCGGACAGCAACGAGCCAGAGATGGGAAGACACGGGAGTAGAGTCGCAGACGGAGAGGTGTACGAGGGTTAACTAGTTCTAGTGCGGTGTGGTTCGGCAGTCGGTGGAGAAGAACAGGAGGTGTGGAGGGGTGGAGGGATGGCCTGGCAACGGTGGATAGGGCTGCAAGAAAAGCTCGAGGCTCGTGAGCCGCTCGAGATCGATTCATTTTTTGACTCGACTCGAGATCGACTCGAGAAGAAACGAGCTGAGTTTGAACACTTTATGTAGATCGACCGAGAAACGAGTCGATCTAGAGCCAATGTTGGCTCACTCAATTTTAGCTCAATAGCTCGGCAGAATATCATTATGTTAATGATCATGCCATATATTAAATGGAAATAAGATGATTTATTACCATATATTTTTTCTCCATTTTATTTACCAACGAATATGGAAACTTAATTAAGTGCAGAGAAGAATTATGCCTAATTATGGCACCTGGTCGACTATGTGTTAAATAT
Source organism: Aegilops speltoides (assembly GCA_021437245.1). Classification (NCBI taxonomy): domain Eukaryota; kingdom Viridiplantae; phylum Streptophyta; class Magnoliopsida; order Poales; family Poaceae; genus Aegilops; species Aegilops speltoides. The sequence continues at coordinate 493,851,087 of CM038147.1, read as the reverse complement.
CCTATATTTTTGGCAAAGGTTCCCAGTATATTCACCTTAATTTTTTTTTGTTTTTCATCCTTAGATTTATAATTTTACCATTTCATTTATCTCGAAACTAGCTCGAGATCGACTCGATATCGTTAAAACCTGAGCACGAGTCATGTTCTATAGCTCGATCCTGAGCTTTACTTAGTTTGAGCCCGCTCAAATTTTCATATGAATTGAGCTGAGCCAGCTCCAACTCGCTCGAGATCGACTCGTTTGCAGCCCTAACGGTGGAGTAGAAGTTCATAGCGAAGCGTGCTAAGCAGAGCTGCTAGCAACAGGAGGCGGGAGGTGGTCCTGGTGATGCTGGAGGAAGAAGATGAGAGATTGAAGATGGATGCCGGTCGTTGGATGTAAATCCAACGGCTAACATGTCAGAATTATTTGTTGACTAAATTGACAACGACTTGCGTTGGCTTCGACCTATTGGCCCGCATTTCAGCCTCCAAAAATGTGGCATGTATTCAACCCATTTTTTCAGAATTTACAGTCTTTTTTTGCGCGGTAGAGTTTACAGTCAATTTGATCTTTTTTTGAATTACAGCCATTAGCTGGGCTGGGTGAACAAATAATGTAGCGTCGATGCGGCCCAATTATTTTATTTCCTATAAAATTATAGGCCATTTGCACTTTCTCAAAATACAGGATTTTGCTGGGCTGATTCTAATTATAATGTTGGGTTGGGCCAGCAATGTTATCCAAAAATAAAAAAGGGCTGAGCATTTTGTTATAAATATATTTAAATAATAAGTGATATTATTACATTCGTCCTTAAATCTTACCAAGCTTTTGTACACAATCACTAGGATTTTCGTGCCAAAACAATCCAGGATTTTATTGTTAAGAAATTATTTTTATAAGTTAATAAGATGTGGGATATTGTTTTCTTACATATGTAAGTATCTGTTAAATATATGATGACAATAAAAATAATATATAATAACATATAAAATAATTTAAATATATATAATAGAGTTAGAAGGGAAACATAAGGTGGACCTGGCGTTCCTATTCTTATATATAGAAAAATAGAACAGACCTCTGCGTTTTCTTCAAAAAAATACATAAATTGGGCTGCCAAAAATAAAACCTCGGATGGGAGGTCCATAGGCCTGTTGGAACCGGCCTATGGACCTCCCATCCGAGGTCGTGGGCTGCGCATGTTAAAAATGAAAGCCTAGACGGGGCAGCCCAAAACCACGTCCAACACTTGCCAAAACTTCGTCCCTCGTTTTCTCTGTGTTTCGCACACTCGACATTGTGTGGGCATTTTGACTGTGCATCATATGAAGATGTGATATGCATGAATGTTGATCAGCATGATGTTAACTAGCTAGTAGTTCCATTTTCGACCATGAATAAAACTTCCAACATGATGTTAACCCTGTTTGAAAAGGCCATGTTAATATAAATGCTCTGCCTCTGAAAGTTGCAGTTTCTTATCTGAAACTGAACTTGCAGTTTCTTATCTGAGAATCACATTGTTTGCACTTTTATACTCCTATGAAACTACATTTATTTAAGTGCTAAAAATAGATCTCTAGAATTCATAAAATACTTCATATGCTCAATACTGCAAATCTGAAATTCAAAAGACATTCATATCTGAAAGTACTCTCAAATACACAACACAATTCACAATTCACAACCTGCCCGACTATTGGACTGGGGGGGGGGGAGTCCCCTCCTATTCCTCGGCGGCAGACAGCCGCCCCGTGAGACGATGTGAACGGCGAGGGAGACGATGGCGGGGAAGCGTCGTCGGGCCAACTGCTTTTCTCCTCTTGCAGTTGGGTTTGGTCGACGAAGACTCCACCGGCTCGCTCTGGCAGGACACCCTCACAAACGGCACCCTGTAGATGCTCGATCCTTCAATCTCTGGTGGATGCTCCATCTGGGATCGATACTCCCACCACCGCTCCCTCACGATCGGATTCGGTGAATCTGTTTGCTCCATGGCCCAGAGGAGCAGCTCTATGTACTCCGGCGTGACTCCCTCTGGGAGTATCGCTGCCTTTTCGCTCTGTTGTAGATATTTGGCCATGGATGTCGCCGTCGCCGCTAGTTGGTCCTTGTTGTCAAACCAAGACTGTATCTCCAACATCCTAGCTAGCTTAACAAGGTCGCCGTTTGTGATCCTCATGTATCGGTTGTACTCCTCCATCGATCTACTTCTCCACAGCACCTTCACTCGATGGCGATGGTTTTTGAATGGAAGAGGAGAGGAGCAGCGCTGGTTTTGGATTAGAACGGGAGAGGAGCGACGCTGGTTTTGGACTGGAACAGGAGAGGAGGGGTGTTAGTTTTGAAATGGAAGAGGAGAGGAGCGGCGCTGGATTTAGATTGGAACAGGAGAGGAGCGGCGGTGGTTTAAGAGGAGAAGAGCGGAAGAGCGACGCCGGTCTTGGAAGTATTTTTTTGTTGTTTTGCGTATTTTGGTTCAAAGTTTGACCACGTACTGTATTTGACAAGCAAAATGTGAATGCATGTCACCAAAAATTGTATCGTTTGGTGATGACCCACAAGTATAGGGGATCTATTGTAGTCCTTTCAATAACTAAGAGTGTCGAACCCAACGAGGAGCAGAAGGAAATGATAAGCGGTTTTCAGCAAGGTATTCTCTGCAAGTACTGAAATAAGTGGTAACAGATAGTTTAGTGATAAGGTAAATTGTAACGAACAACAAGTAACAAAAGTAAATAAGGTGCAGCAAGGTGGCCCAATCCTTTTTGTAGCAAAGGACAAGCCAGAACAAACTCTTATAATAGGAAAAGCGCTCCTGAGGACACATGGAAATATCATCAAGCTAGTTTTCATCACGCTCATATGATTCGCGTTCGGTACTTTGATAATTTGATATGTGGGTGGACCGGTGCTTGGCTGCTGTTCTTACTTGAACAAACATCCCACTTATGATTAACCTCTATTGCAAGCATCTGCAACTACAACAAAATTATTAAGGTAAACCTAACCATAGCATGAAACATATGGATCCAAATCAGCCCCTTACGAAGCAACGCATAAACTAGGGTTTAAGCTTCTGTCACTCTAGCAACCCATCATCTACTTATTACTTCCCAATGCCTTCCTCTAGGCCGAAATAATGGTGAAGTGCTATGTAGTCGACGTTCACATAACACCACTAGAGGCTAGACAACATACATCTCATCAAAATATCGAACGAATACCAAATTCACATGACTACTAACAGCAAGACTTATCCCTTGTCCTCAGGAACAAACGTAACTACTCACAAAGCATATTCATGTTCATAATCAGAGGGGTAATAATATGCATAAAGGATCTGAACATATCATCTTCCACCAAGTAAACCAACTAGTATCAACTACAAGGAGTAATCAACACTACTAGCAACCTACTAGCACCAATCCCGGACTTGGAGACAAGAATTGGATACAAGACATGAACTAGGGTTTGGAGATGAGATGGTGCTGGTGAAGATGTTGATGGAGATTGCCCTCTCCCGATGAGAGGAGCGTTGGTGATGATGATGACGATGATTTCCCCCTCCCGGAGGGAAGTGTCCCCGGCAGAACAGCTCTGCTGGAGCCCTAGATTGGTTCCGCCAAGGTTCCGCCTCGTGGCGGCGGAGTCTCGTCCCGAAAGGTTTCTTGTTATTTTTTGCTCATCGAAAGAGCTCATATAGGAGAAGATGGGCATCGGAGAGCCATCAGGGGGCCCACGAGGTAGAGGCGCGCCCGGGGAGGCGCGCCCACCTCGTGAGCAGGGTGTGGACCCCCTGGCCTTCATCTTTGGCGATGATTTTTCTTTATTTATTTTAAGACATTCCGTGGAGTTTCGGGACTTTTGGAGTTGCACAAAATAGGTCTCCAATATTTGTTCCTTTTCCAGCCAGAATTCCAGCTGCCGGCATTCCCCCTCTTCATGGTAAACCTTGTAAAATAAGAGAGAATAGCCATAAGTATTGTGACATAACGTGAAATAACAGCCCATAATGCGATAAATATCGATATAAAAGCATGATGCAAAATGGACGCATCAACTCCCCCAAGCTTAGACCTCGCTTGTCCTCAACAAAAAGCCGATAACAATAAATATGTCCTCATGTTTTGAGGTAGAGGCGTCGATAAAAATAAAATACGGACATGAAGGCATCATGATTATTCTCATAGCAGAAACATATATTGATTTTGTCATATGATGACTCATGTTCAAGTGATGATCTTTTCACAAAGCCAAAGTATGAATCAAAAACCTTATTGGGCTCTAACAAATTATAACCTCAGTCATTGAAGCGATTGCAATTTATCATAACATCGGAAAGAGTCTATGTCAGAGCTTAAAAGAAAGTCCACATACTCAACTATCACTTAGTCCTTCATAATTGCTAACACTCACGCAATACTTGTGGTTACGGAGTTTTAACCGGACACAGAGAAAGATAGGGGCTTGTAGTTTTGCCCCACGACCTTTTACCTCAAGGGTAATGTCAACAATAATAATTCATGCTCCCCTACATCAAATTAGGTATATATATCATGTTCTTTCCAACATGCTGGGCTTGCCAAAGGATAAAATGAAAAAAAGGAAAGGTGGAGATCACTGTGACTCTTTCATAAGGTAGAAGATAATAATAAAAGATAGGCCCTTCGCAGAGGGAAGCAGAGGTTGCCATGCGCTTTTATGGTTGGATGCACAAAATCTTAATGCAAAAGAACGTCAATTTATATTGCCCCTTGTATGTGAACCTTTATTATGCAATCTGTCGCTTTTATTGCGTCCACAACAAGTTCGTACAAAGCTTATTTCTCTGCACTAATAAGTCATGCATATTTAAAGAGCAATTTTTATTGATTGCACCGATGACAACTTACTTGAAAGATCTTACTCAATGCATAGGTAGATATGATGGACTCTCATGGCTAAACTGGTTTAAGGGTATTTGGAAGCACAAGTAGTATCTCTACTTGGTGCCTAGAATTTAGCTAGCATGAGGGGGAAAGGCAAGCTCAACATGTTAGAGGAACCATGACAACATACTTTATCTCAGATATAAAAAAACATAACTCATTATGTTGTCTTCCTTGTCCAACATCAACTCTTTAGAGTGTCATATCTTAATGAGTGCTCCCAATCATAAAAGATGTCAATGATAATATATCTATATGTGAAACCTCTCTCTCCTTATTACTTCCTATTAATTGCAATGATGACCAAAGCTATATTTGCCAACTCCCAACAACTTTTAATCATCATACCCTTTCTATGTGAAGTCATTACTTTCAATAAGACCAATATGAACTCTTTGTTTCTTTTTATTCTTTTCTTTATTCATCCAAGATCATGGCAAAGTAATCAAACCCTTGACTCAACACTAATCTTTATTATATAACTCACGGACTCGATTACAAAGAAAGATCATAAAGCAAATCTCAAAACTAGATCATGCCATGACTTTATTCTACTAAATCAAGATACTACTAATAGGATCGAACTAAGAAAAACGGTAAATGTAGAAGTTGTGATGGTGATACGATACCGGGGCACCTCCCCCAAGCTTGGCAGTTGCCAAGGGGAGTGCCCATACCCATGTGATATGTCTCCTTCTTTGTTGTTGGCGGTGGAGGTGTTGTTGATGATACAAGCTTGTCGTCCACCTTCCATGACATAGGCTCACCCTCATAGAAGGATGATCGAGTCTCCGGAATCCTCAGATCTGCAACGGAAACGGCTCGAAACGAAAACAGAGGATATTTGCGTGATAAGGGAGTCAAAACCTTCGGGAGAATATATAATGAATTTTTATCGACCAAAATACGTATCGTGCAAGAAAACGGAGTCCAGAGGGCACACGAGGTGCTCACGAGGTAGGGGCGCGCCCAGGGGGGTAGGGCGCGTCCTCCACCCTCGTGGAGGCCTCATGTCCTCCCCGGACTGCTACTTATTTTTCTATTTTTCTAAATATTCTAAAATGGAGAAATATTGCCTTAGAATTTGTTTTGGAGTCGGTTTAGTTACCGTACCCCATACTTATTCCTTTTCGGAGTCTGGAACATTCTGGAAAGTGTCTCTTATGTATTCCTCCGGGGTTACGGTTTCAATGATATTGGTCTCAACATTTATGGGATTACCTGAGATATAGTGTTTGATCCTTTGACCGTTCACCACCTTTGGATTTGTGCCTGCGAAGTTGTTGATTTTTATGGCACCGGAATGATAGACCTCCTCGATAACGTAGGGACCTTCCCATTTAGAGAGAAGTTTTCCTGCAAAAAATCTTAAACGAGAGTTGTATAGCAATACATAATCACCTACATTAAACTCACGCTTTTGTATCCTTTTTTCATGCCATCTTTTAACTTTTTCTTTAAACAACTTGGCATTTTCATAGGCTTGGGTTCTCCATTCATCAAGTGAGCTAATATCAAATAACCTCTTCTCACCGACAAGTTTGAAATCATAGTTGAGCTCTTTAATAGCCCAATATGCCTTATATTCTAGTTCAAGAGGTAAGTTACATGCTTTTCCATAAACCATTTTATACGGAGACATACCCATAGGATTCCTATATGCAGTTCTATAGGCCCATAATGCATCATCAAGTTTCTTGGACCAATTCTTTCTAGACCTATTAACAGTCTTTTGCAAAATTAATTTGAGCTCTCTATTACTCAATTCTACTTGACCACTAGACTGTGGGTGATAAGGAGATGCAATTCTATGATTAACGTCATACTTAGCAAGCATTTTAGGGAAAACACCATGAATAAAGTGTGAACCACCATCAGTCATTAAATATCTAGGGACTCCAAACCTCGAAAAAATAACTTCCTTAAGCATTTTAATAGAAGTGTTATGATCAGCACTACTAGTTGGAATAGCTTCTACCCACTTAGTAACGTAATCAACAACAACTAAAATATGTGTATATCCATTAGAGGCGGGAAAAGGTCCCATATAATCAAAGCCCCAAACATCAAATGGTTCAATAACAAGTGAATAATTCATAGGCATTTCTTGATGTCTACTAATATTAACAATTCTTTGACATTCATCACAAGATAAAACAAACTTACGGGCATCCTTGAAGAGAGTAGGCCAATAAAAACCAGATTGCAATACCTTATGTGCAGTTCTATCTCCAGCGTGGTGTCCTCCATAAGCTTCGGAGTGACACTTGCATAGGATATGTTCCTGTTCATGCTCAGGTACACAACGTCTAATAACACCATCTACCCCTTCTTTATAAAGATGTGGGTCATCCCAAAAGTAATGCCTTAAATCATAAAAGAACTTTTTCTTTTGTTGGTATGTGAAGCTAGGTGGTATAAATTTAGCAACAATATAATTAGCATAATCAGCATACCATGGAGTGCTACGAGAAGTGCTTATGACATTTAATTGTTCATCAGGAAAGCTATCATCAATAGGTAGTGGGTCATCAAGAACATTCTCTAACCTAGATAAGTTATCTGCAACGGGGTTCTCAGCTCCTTTTCTATCAACAATATGCAAATCAAATTCTTGCAGCAAGAGAACCCATCTAATAAGTCTAGGTTTAGCATCTTTCCTTTCCATAAGATATTTAATAGCAGCACGATCGGTGTGAATGGTTACTTTAGAATCAACAATATAGGGTCTGAATTTATCACAGGCAAACACAACTGCTAAAAGTTCCTTTTCGGTAGTAGCATAATTTTTTGAGCATTGTCTAGAGTCTTACTAGCATAATGGATAACATTTAACTTCTTATCAAATCTTTGCCCTAGAACAGCACCTACAGCATAATCACTAGCATCACACAAAATTTCAAAGGGTAAATTCCAATCAGGTGGCTGAACAATAGGTGCGGAGACTAATGCTTTCTTAAGTATTTCAAATGCTTCTACACAATCATCATCAAAGACAAATGGTACATCTTTTTGTAATAAATTAGTCAGAGGTCGAGAAATTTTTGAGAAGTCCTGAATGAACCTCCTATAAAATCCGGCGTGACCAAGGAAACTTCTTATACCTTTGATGTCCTTGGGACATGGCATCTTTTCAATAGCATCAACCTTGGCTTTATCGACTTTAATACCTCTTTCAGAAACTTTGTGCCCCAAGACAATACCTTCATTAACCATAAAGTGGCACTTTTCCCAATTCAAGACAAGATTAGTTTCTTCACATCTTTGCAAAACTCGATCAAGATTGCTGAAACAATCATCAAAAGAGGATCCATAGACGGAAAAGTCGTCCATGAAAACCTCAAAAATCTTTTCACAAAAATCAGAGAATATAGCCATCATGCATCTTTGAAAGGTAGTAGGTGCATTACACAAACCAAAAGTCATACGTCTATAAGCAAAAGTACCAAAAGGGCATGTAAAAGTAGTCTTTGATTGATCTTTAGCCGACACAGGTATTTGAGAGAAACCAGAATAACCATCTAGAAAGCAATAATGTGTATGTTTGCATAATATTTCTAGCATTTGATCAATAAAAGTTAAGGGGTAATGATCTTTCTTAGTAGCTTTATTTAATTTGCGGAAATCAATTACCATCCTATAACCTGTGATAATTCTTTGCGGGATAAATTCATCTTTATCATTAGGGACAACAGTAATACCTCCCTTCTTAGGGACACAATGGACAGGACTTACCCACTGACTATCAGCAACGGGATAATTATACCTGCCTCCAGAAGCTTGAGTATTTCTTTTCTTACCACTTCTTTCATTTTAGGATTCAAAGGTCGTTGAGGATCACGAACTGGTTTGGCGTCCACTTCCAAATTTATTTTATGCTGACATAGAGTGGGACTAATGCCCTTAAGATCATCAAGGGTATATCCAATAGCGGCACGGTGCTTCTTTAAACTTTTCAATAATCTTTCTTCTTCCTGCTCTAAAAGGTTAGCACTAATAATAACAGGATATATTTTCTTTTCATCAAGATAAGCATACTTAAGATTATCAGGCAACGGTTTAATCTCAAACACGGGATCACCCTTGGGTGGAGGAGGATCCCCTAGGATTTCAACAAGCAAATTGTGTTTCAGAATAGGTTCTTGTTTAAAGAATACTTCAGCTATTTCCCTTCTTTCATTCATGAACATCTCATTTTCATGGTCTAGCAAATAATGTTCTAAAGGATCACTAGGAGGTACAGCAATAGAAGCAAGACCAATAATTTCATCCTTACTAGGCAATTCTTCCTCACGATGTTGTTTACTAAATTTAGAGAAATTAAACTCATGAACCATATCATCCAAGCCAATAGTAACAACATTCTTTTCGCAGTCTATCTTAGCATTAACAGTATTCAAGAAGGGTCTACCAAATATAATGGGACAAAAGCTATTTTGTGGAGAACCAAGAACAAGAAAATTAGCGGGATATTTGGTTTTCCCACACAAGACTTTAACATCTCTAACAATTCCCATTGTAGATATAGTATCTCTATTGGCAAGTTTAATTGTAACATCAATATCTTCTAACTAAGCAGGTGCGATATCATGCATAATTTCTTTATATAAGTCAATGGGTATAACACTAGCACTAGAACCCATATCACATAAGCCATGATAACAATGATCTCCCATTTTAACAGAAATAACAGGCACGCCTACCACGGGTCTATGTTTATCTCTATCACAGGGATTAGCAATTCTAGCAGTTTCACCAGAGAATTCGCCCATCAATATTATCAGACAAGAGATCTTTAACAATAGCAATATTAGGTTCTACTTTGACTTTCTCAGGAGGTGTATAAGTTCTAGTATTGCTTTTACGAACAACAGTTGAAGCTTTAGCATGATCCTTTACTCTAGCAGGGAAAGGTGGTTTCTCAACATAAGAGGTGGGAACAATAGGATCATTATAAGTGATGGTCTTTTCTTCAACTTTAATAGGTGCAGCAACTTTTACTTCTATGGGAGGATGATATTTAAACCACTTCTCCTTGGGGATATCAACATAAGTAGCAAAAGATTCACGCAAAGAAGCTACTATCTCAGAGTCAAGTCCATATTTAGTGCTAAACTTACGGAAAATATCGGTATCCATAAAAGATTTAACACAATCAAACTTAGGTCATGCCTGACTCCTTACCTTCGTCGAGGTCCCAATCTTTAGAGTTGCGTTTAATTCTATCCAATAAATTCCATCTGAATTCAATAGTCTTCATCATAAAAGAGCCAGCACAAGAAGTATCGAGCATGGTTCGATTATTATGAGAAAGCCGAGCATAAAAATTTGCATAATTATTTCTCTTGAGAGCTCATGATTGGGGCATGAATATAACATTGATTTAAGCCTCCCCCAAGCTTGAGCGATGCTTTCTCCTTCGCGAGGCCAAAAAATTATATATATAATTGCGATCATGATGAACAAGATGCATAGGGTAATACTTTTGATGAAATTCCAATTTCACTCTTTTATAGTTCCATGATCTCGTATCATCACATAGCCTATACCATGTCAATGCGTCTCCCTCCAAAGATAAAGGGAAAGCCTTCTTCTGAAAAACATCATCGGGTATACCTGCAAGCTTAAATAATCCACAAATATCATCCACATACCGTAGATGCTCGTCAGGATGCTTTGTTCCATCTCTTGTAAAAGTATTAGCCAACAGTTTTTCCACAATACCCGAAGGAAATTCAAAAGGAGTTTCATTTTCAATAGATTCAGCAGGTTGAGGAGCAACTCTTTGCTCTACTGGACGGGGTGAAGATACCCCGAACAAGCCCCTCAGAGATTCACTTTCCATAGTAACAAGTGACAGAAAATTTCAGCACACTATATAAAATTTTTCTTACCAAATTCCACTTACCAAAGGCGCTACACTCCCCGGCAACGGCGCCAGAAAAGAGTCTTGTTTACCCACAAGTATAGGGGATCTATCGTAGTCCTTTCGATAAGTAAGAGTGTCGAACCCAACGAGGAGCAGAAGGAAATGATAAGCGGTTTTCAGCAAGGTATTCTCTGCAAGTACTGAAATAAGTGGTAACAGATAGTTTTGTGATAAGGTAAATTGTAACGAACAACAAGTAACAAAAGTAAATAAGGTGCAGCAAGGTGGCCCAATCCTTTTTGTAGCAAAGGACAAGCCGGAACAAACTCTTATAATAGGAAAAGCGCTCCCGAGGACACATGGGAATATCATCAAGCTAGTTTTCATCACGCTCATATGATGCGTGTTCGGTACTTTGATAATTTGATATGTGGGTGGACCGGTGCTTGGGTGCTGTTCTTACTTGAACAAACATCCCACTTATGATTAACCACTATTGCAAGCATCCACAACTACAACAAAAGTATTAAGGTAAACCTAACCATAGCATGAAACATATGGATCCAAATCAGCCCCCTTACGAAGCAACGCATAAACTAGGGTTTAAGCTTCTGTCACTCTAGCAACCCATCATCTACTTATTACTTGCCTTCCTCTAGGCTGAAATAATGGTGAAGTGTTATGTAGTCGATGTTCACATAACACCACTAGTGGCTAGACAACATACATCTCATCAAAATATCGAACGAATACCAAATTCACATGACTACTAACAGCAAGACTTCTCCCTTGTCCTCAGGAACAAACGTAACTACTCACAAAGCATATTCATGTTCATAATCAGAGGGGTAATAATATGCATAAAGGATCTGAACATATGATCTTCCACCAAGTAAACCAACTAGTATCAACTACAAGGAGTAATCAACACTACTAGCAACCTACTAGCACCAATCCCGGACTTGGAGACAAGAATTGGATACAAGAGATGAACTAGGGTTTGGAGATGAGATGGTGCTGGTGAAGATGTTGATGGAGATTGCCCTCTCCCGATGAGAGGAGTGTTGGTGATGATGATGACGATGATTTCCCCCTCCTGGAGGGAAGTGTGCCCGGCAGAACAGCTCTGCCGGAGCCCTAGATTGGTTCCGCCAAGGTTCCGCCTCGTGGCGGCGGAGTCTCGTCCCGAAAGGTTTCTTGTTATTTTTTTCTCATTGAAAGAGCTCATATAGGAGAAGATGGGCATCGGAGAGCCACCAGGGGGCCCACGAGGTAGGGGGCGCCCCCTCCCCCTGGGCGCGCCCCCACCCTCGTGAGCAGGGTGTGGGCCCCCTGGCCTTCATCTTTGGCAATGATTTTTCTTTATTTATTTTAAGACATTCCGTGGAGTTTCAGGACTTTTGGAGTTGCACAGAATAGGTCTCCAATATTTGCTCCTTTTCTAGCCAGAATTCCAGCTGTCGGCATTCCCCCTCTTCATGGTAAACCTTGTAAAATAAGAGAGAATAGCCATAAGTATTGTGACATAACGTGAAATAACAGCCCATAATGTGATAAATATCGATATAAAAGCATGATGCAAAATGGACGTATCATTTGGTTCGTATCTGAATGTATTTTCAAATTATATTATTTTTGCAACGTATAACATATATTTTATGTGCGAAAATAATGGTCAATTATGACCCAGAATCAAAGGAAGACTAGTTAATGTGGGGTCGCTTTCTTAATTAAAGGGTAAATTGATTTTGATTTTGATCCAGTCACAGCGCGCCGGCCCTGTCGTCCAATCCTAAATCACTGCCGCACGCTCCTCTCCCTCTTCTCCATTGCAAAACCACCTCCTCTCCTCTCCATCATCTCCATTCCAAAACCACCGTCTCGCCTCTCCCTCTTCTTATCTTCTCCATTGCAAAACCACCTCCTCTCCTCTCCCTCATCTCCATTCCAAAACCACCGTCTCGCCTCTCCCTCTTCTGATCTTCTCCATTGCAAAACCACCTCCTCTCCTCTCCATCATCTCCATTCCAAAACCACCGTCTCGCCTCTCCCTCTTCTGATCTTCTCCATTGCAAAACCACCTCCTCCCCTCTCCATCATATCCATTCCAAAACCACTGTCTCGCCTCTCCCTCTTCTCTATTGCAAGACCATCGTCTCTCCTCCCATCTTCCAAAGCTAGCACCGGACCACTCAGAAGGACATCTATGGAGAGGATGCAGCAGCGAATCAGGCAGATCGCCGGTGGCGACCAGGCAAAGTTAGCCAGGTTGAAGGAGATCCTTAGTTGGTTTGACAATGAGTGGCAGATTTCGAGGATGGTGCGGGCCATGTGGCAATGTATGCGAAAGAGCGAAATGGCGGCAATGAGGACGGCAATGTACATGTACTCCTCGGCGGCAGTCACGCCGCAGTCCTCCTAGTTCATCGAGTATCTCCTCTGGGCGATGGAGCAGACAGATTCGCCCGAGGCCACACTCAGGCGGAGGTGGTGGTCGTACAGGTCGAAGGTCGAGCACCCAGAGGATAACAAATCGATCGAGTATGGTGTGCCATTCGTGAGGGTGCAGAGCCAGCCGGAGCCACAAGAGTATTCGTTCTCCCACCGCAAGAGGAGGCCGGATGGCGCGACGTCGCTTCCCCGCCATTCTCTATGGTTCCCTCGATGCTCGCCTCATTTCAACGGTGGCGGTAGGGTTTAAGGTAAGCTTCGCACTAACCTAATCTTCCACCTGCTCATGCTTACAATCAGCGTGACAGCTAATGAAAATCATGCTTACAATCAGTCTTCGAGTACTACGCCAATCACCCTAAAATAGGTCTGGACATTTGGGTCAAAGTTGTGACACAGTGTACAAATAAAGAAAAATAGATTGGTGCTTCTTTCAGAAAAGAGTACTCCCTAGAAAGCTGCCAATATAAGCTACTAGTATTTGGTTAGAGGATTTGCTGCCGAGAAAGATCTGTCCACAGAGAGCGCCACACATCCCACTGGTGGTGGTGGATGCCAATGCGTGCATGCAGCATCGTTGGTGTCGGTAGTTCTTACTTGGCACACCTCGCACTCTGCATATATGCCGGTTCCATACGTACATTTGTGCAGTTCCACCAAAATGCAGCTGAATAACCCTATTTGCACAAATAATGAAAAAGCGTGATTACATTATAGTGGCACTAGTTGATGAAACACACAAAATAAATAGAAGAAAATATTGCGATACTATCATAGTATGCCGTGCTGCGAGGGCGAGATGGGCCCTGCGACACCTCATACGGTATGCCTCATACTGGACATCGTCCCAAGTCTCCCAGATACACCTTCTGCCAGTGATGAACATCAGTGTACAACGGTAGTACAAGGAGGCGCCTTGAGACATTCCAATCTCTATTTTTGTACATATCAACTAAAATTAAGCACCCCAGTTTGCATAAACGCTTAAACATTAACTGTATTTATACTTCATTTTATCAATGTAGATAAAGAAAAGGGCTCCAGCCCTGGTTCCATTTCCATCAGAAAACGAAACCCATAGAGCTTCTTCTTCATTAGTTGCAATAAAATTGAGCAACATCAAGGTTGGTTGTGAAGCTCCTGGAATGCTCAACTATAATTTGGATATCATTTGTGCAGTTCAACTAAGATCGAGCGTGAAATGTGTATCTCTGTTTGCACAAAAAGGTGGAAACGAGGGTGACTAACAAGTGATGAAACATGCATCAAATGAAAAGAAGCATGTTCCTTATCTGAATGGCAATCCTACAAGGACAGTAGCAATTTCTAAAGCAGTGTCATTGCTAGATATTAGTGTGGGCATTAGGATTAACTATGACAACCGTTAAATACGACATTACTTTGGGCACGGGAGAGTAGGCGGACCGGGACAGTTGCATTTCTAATGAAAAGAACCAACTTATCTTAATGGGAAATTTAGCAGGACATGTAAAAAAGTGCCATTGATTCATATTACTGGAGGCATTACATTGAAAACAACATTGGTTTAACGTGTCCTTACTTTTAACAGTGCGACTGCTACATTTTACCAGTGGCATTACATAAGAGTGGCTCGGGGCAACAAACATCAGAACAGGATATCTGGGTTGGTCCCATTTTTGTTCGGTATAGCCACCTTATACTGTGTGAGGCTAGCAAATCTAGTGCTGGACTTACTGTGTTGACTTGTCCCACAGTCCCCACTTTCTTTCATTATTCAACCAATAGATCGAGTTTATATTGAGTTTGTACTGCGTTTCCCTTTATTTCCCTATTAGACCTAGAGACCAGTTGGATAGCCAGTCTCTGCTACTTTTTGCTCCCATTATTTCCTCTTTCGACCAAGTCCTAGATTCAGGTAATAAATCCTCCCCCACCCCAGCCCCTTTCTTCCTTGTTTGAACCAAGTAGTACTAGATTCGAGTGCATGAACTAGTTTTACCTCTTAAACATTAAAAAATTAGGTAGTTTTCAAACAGCCGATCGATCCTATCTACGAGGGGGCCTGAGAAATAGTAAAAGATACAAATGCAGCAATGTCAGGAGCTCGGGAAGTAGAGCATGGCCGGTTTCGAAGGAAGTTATACCTAATGGTCGTCGGGATGTCGCTAGGTGGGCGGCGGGAGGCCGGATCTGCCCACACTACGGCAGCGAGGAAGAAGGGTCGGAGGCCCTCCCTCGCCAGTGGTGCTTGGGAGAGAACGGCAAGGCAGGCTGATCGGGACGCGCCCAGCAGTGGGTAAGAGCCATCGCCGAGGATGACCGCGTGAACGTTGCACCGTCTCACCTTCCCCGGCGGAGAGGATCCGGCAGGATCTGTGACCAGCGGTGAGTAGAGAGAGAGAGAGTGGCCACCGCTGTCGTGTTTAGATCTGGAGAGGCCGAGAAAGTGTGAAGGGAGCAACACTAGCAAGCAAGCGCGGAGGCTCCTGCCTATATAGTGAAGTAGTACTAGTTTTCTTTTGTCTACCGGAGCCGGCTTGAGCTCGTCAATGACTATCGAGAAGTCTTCATGCACGTGGCTCGGAGGCGCAGTTGTCGTCATTTTGATCTGAAGCGCCGGATTATAACGTATAACACAAAAAAATGCCACATGACAAGAAATCATAACCTCACTGCCCAAAGGAGACAACATGAATCCCGACGGACAAACTAGACGAGGAACAAAGCTCAAATTAAAGATAAACTCGTAGAAAAAGGGGTCCGTCGATAGATGTCCTAATTAACAAAGCCGGCTTGACCTAGATGGCATCCGAGTAGTCACTGTTCGTGCATGTGCCCCCAATGACTAGCCCAACTCAGTTGTCGCTGTTTAACCCTCGCAGTGATCCAAAGCACATGACACCTAATTTTGCGAGATGACAAGAAACCTTTTTTTAGATTTCTCACGACAACTACAACCATGTACAACACAGCCTGCATGATATATAGACGATAGCCAATCCAGGTGTGTCTGCTGGAGTCTGGTCACATGCATGGACGAACTGATCTTCCGTGTCTTGTAGGGATCGTCCAGGCACCAACGTAGTATAACACTTCTCTAGTACTATCGCTCGTCTCCCTCTTCTATTAAGTCACCCTACTTGCGGGAACGGGGATGTGCCTATGGTCGGTTCTCAATTGTCGTCCCACATGTGTGTGCAAACGCAATATGACGCGTGTTCCATTCGGAGAGCAGCGTGCCAGACCGACCGACCGTCTGGGGTGCGATGCGAACGCGACGGGCGTGCTGTGTACTTCGTACATGTGTATCACCGTTTTCTAGAGGCTTTCCTCCATGGCACAATCCATGGATACAAAATTAGTATACTGTATACTATTTAAAAGTCGAGGGCGGGGCTTTTCCTGCGTGGTAGGCGGCGGGGCAGTTCCGCCTAGTCGGTTCGACAGAGATGCGAGAAGACGAGGGAGTAGGCTGCTGCAAACGTAGGGCTGTGTGATTTGACATCGAGTTACTGCTGGACAGGTGGGGCCCCGTGATTTGACTTGCCATTATCATTTTAACTGCGGCGCTACGACCGGCGTGAGTCTCCGGATTCCTGACCACCTCCATACAGGTGCCTCTCCCAGTGCTCCACCATGTAGTAGAGGCTGGCTCTTGCATGAGAGCCCACTTCTCCACTTTTTCCTTGCCTCTCTTTCCTCCACATATGCAAAAATGCCATGTAAAGCGCACTAGTGTACTTATTTTTACTTGCTCCTACAGGTGCTTAAGCTTGCCACATAGGCATAAAGTCTGATGTGGCAAGTTAATCAAGAAAAGAGAGACTAGTTTGGTGACCCAAGGAAGAAACGGTGCTAAGCGCGTGTACCTAGGTGAAAAGACAATTTTGAGTCTATAGCTAATTAAATGAAGCAAACTTAGCAACACCATTTCATTGGAAGAGGTCACTCCTTGGCAAATGCAATAAATACTAGTACTCCCTGTGTCCCATAATATAAGAACGTTTTTGGCACTACACTAGTGTCAAAAACGTTCTTATATTATGGGACACAGGGAGTACGAAGAAAGAGATAGAGAGAAGTAAAAAAATACACTTATAGCCAACCTTATAGCCAAAATGTTGTTGTAGTATGAGTGACTAAGTGATGACTATGTATGACATGCCAACATCAGATAGCCTAACGCACCGTGATAAATCTGCAAGGGCGCGACCGCATGAGCGATGCGATGGTCATGGTAGGCGCGGCCATGATACGGGCTGCTGGCAGCCGTTGGATCTGAGATCAAACGGTCGCATGCTAAGTTGCTGAAAATTTGTAGAATAACCCTCCAGGATAGGATATTCACCCATAGGTCTAGAATCGCGCCATGCAACCGTTCGATCTCAGATCCAAGGGCTCCCGAAAGCCCGTATCGTGGGAGAATGGAAAGCCACTACCCTGCCGTTCGCATGCTGGCAGTTCGCTCCTACTCGTCCCCGCACGTCCTTTAATACTACGACAGTTCGCTCCTAGTCGTCCCGTCCATTCACATTACGATAGTTCCACTAATCCTAACCCTACTCCCAAATCCATGGCATCCCAAATCTCCCCGATCGGCGGTGAGTACAATGTTAGAACCATAACCGGCGATTAGTTCGACGTCATCTACACCCGTTCTTCTGCGACGGTGAAAGGATGCCTTTCTCGCTTCAGACGCATGTTCGAAGACTCAGATGATGAGTGGGTCGCTAGGCTAGATGTTGAGTACACCATAGTCCTGGGACGAGAGAAGGATCTAAAGGACGAAGAGAGCAAGAAGCCCGCCATGATCCAGGTTTGCGTGCATGACTTATGCTTGGTCTACCACATATGCCATGCCGACGTTGAGTGCCAGGATTTTAAGGACTTCCTCGAGAGCAACCTAGTCAAATTCATTACTGTAGACTTTGGTAACGATAAAGAAGTCCTGCATCGGATAGGCCTCGTTGTAGGCAACACCTTCGACCTCTAGAAGAATCGGCTGGTGTCCTCTCGTCAGCCTTCAATGCTGACCTTGGCAGGAGCCATGGTTCATCCTTCATACGGTAAACTGGAGAAACCTCCATACACGTTTCATCGTCATGCATGGCAGCGGAATGTACTAGATATAGACCACATCCACTATGCTGCAATGGATGGCTACCTTTGCTTCAATATCTACAAGGGTTGCATGAAGAAAAACAGCCAAGTGTGCGATTCAAGCAAAGAAGTATCGTCCAAGAGGAATAGGGACAAGGACGAAGCCGAGGACGTGGACGAGGACTCCGAGTAAGGTGGCAGTGTCATCGCTCATGGTGGTTCTAATGCAATGTCTACCGGAATAGTTTCAAAGTTTAATTTCAGGTGTGCTTAATTTAATTTGAGGGGTGTGTTGTGCTGAGCCCCCAGCAGAACTATGTTATGTTTCTTCTCGTTACTCTAACTCTTCAGTATGTACATACTAGTATTTCTTACATTTCATATTTTAGTTGGTATAGTACTGCCACTCGTTTCTTCACATTATATACGTACAATATATATGGCCAACATCATATAGGCAGCAGTTTAGTTATCAAAGAATTTCAGGGTGCTTAGTTTTGTTAAAAAATTCCAGGATGCTTAGTTTTATTTGAGGGGTGGGTTGTGCTGGACACCATTATTGTGACTAGCCTTTTTAATAGTATTATATGCATAATTTGGCGACTAGCGCTCTCTATATGTATCACCTTTTTTTAATTTCAAGTTTTGCTCCATGGCGCAATCCATCGATACTACTGCTGTACAAAAGTATACATTTTTTAAAAGGCTAGAGGGCAAGGCAGTCTAGCTTGGTCAGTTTCACGAGAGGCGAGGGCCTTTATGATTTGACGGCTCATTACTGCTAGATGGCGGGGCCTTATGATTTGACTGCTCGTATAAATGTGCCAACGACCTGATCGAGGAGGAGCAAAGAACTATGCGGTATACTCAAGTTTTCCACTGGAGTAGTACTGCGACGGAGGAGCACGAAACACGGCAGTCCAGTGCCATATGGCGATAAAAATGATCTAATTTGCTAGTCATCTCATTGTTAGCATTGTTCTATTCATTCCCTCAAAAAACATTGTTCTATTCATGCCTCACAGAGAACGTGACACATGCGGTGAAACACCCGAAGAAAAAGATGAAACACAGGAGCAAAAGAAGAAGGAAGATTATCACCCCAAATGATCTAATTCGCCGCGGAGTCGTAACTGCTTCTTCATCGCCTCCACGACCTCCATCTCCTTGCACGTCTCCTCCGCCATCTTCCTCATTCTGTCCATGACGCGGTATTTCTCGACGCGAGCCTTCATCATCTGTTCCACGGCCGCATTACGTACCTTGACAGCAGCCGGGTGCTCGATGCGGAGCTTCGCCAACTCCTCCTTATATTCCATGACGAGGGCCTGCAGCATCTTCATCGAGGAACTACTATTCTCATGCAGCTTCTTCCAGCCGGCGTTCTTATCCTTCAACAGGTCGATCTCGTGGCAGAGCTTCGCCTTGTCCTCCTGAAGTCGCAGGATTTTGCCGGTCGCCTTCTTCTCCGAGGCAATGCTCTTCTTCAGCAGCATCACCAAGCGGACGGTCAACTCCCCCTGCTGAGCTGAGCAGGCATGTCGCTGAGGCTCTCCTTCAGCAACTCCATCAAGCCTTGGATGAACTCCTTCTGCTTATTGAGGTGCTTATTGAGCTGATCGAGCATGCCGTCAAGGGATAACGACTCCAGCTCCGGCGGCTCGGCATGTTCGCCTCCACGGCTAGGGCGCTCCTGGGAGCCGTCGCCTGCCCGTGAGAGATCTTTCGAGGTCTCTACGTGGCGGTGAGCCCTCTCTTTTTTTTCCGCAGCCTTGGTTGCGGCTCCCTTGTTATGAGTAGTTCTCGGCCTAGAGCTCTGCTCACCGGCCATGGCAACGACGGATGAAGAAGAATCACTTATGAGGAGGAAAGGTAGAGTAATTTTCGGTTAGGTAGTTCCCCTTTTTATAACCCAAGTACTAGCACTAGTACTAATACCTGCATAGTGGGAACATGTTCAGGTTTGGTACGTACTAGTAGGTGTGAGTAGGCTTTCAAATGTGATGGGAACAAGGTAAAGATTAATTGATGGTTTTGGTTTCGAGGCCCGAAACGGCTCTCGATGAGTTTAGCGGAACATAAATTTCTAGTACTAAACTGCCCAAATGCGTAAATATTATGTTACTGTCAAAAACTGGTACAAAATACGAAGGAGACCAATGGAAGTACTGAAGGAAATATGCCCTAGAGGCAAAAATAAAGTTATTATTTCTTTCCTCATATCATGATAAATGTTTATTATTCATGCTAGAATTGTATTAACCGGAAACATAATACATGTGTGAATATATAGACAAACAGAGTGTCACTAGTATGCCTCTACTTGACTAGCTTGTTAATCAAAGATGGTTATGTTTCCTAACCATGAACAAGGAGTTGTTATTTGATTAACAAGGTCACATCATTAGTTGAATGATCTGATTGACATGACCCATTCCGTTAGCTTAGCACACGATCGTTTAGTATGTTGCTATTGCTTTCTTCATGACTTATACATGTTCCTATAACTATGAGATTATGCAACTCCCGTTTACCGGAGGAACACTTTGGGTACTACCAAACGTCACAACATAACTGGGTGATTATAAAGGAGTACTACAGGTGTCTCCAAAGGTACTTGTTGGGTTGGCGTATTTCGAGATTAGGATTTGTCACTCCGAATGTCGGAGAGGTATCTCTGGGCCCTCTCGGTAATACACATCACTTAAGCCTTGCAAGCATTACAACTAATGAGTTAGCTGTGAGATGATGTATTACGGAACGAGTAAAGAGACTTGCCGGTAACGAGATTGAACTAGGTATTGGATACCGACGATCGAATCTTGGGCAAGTAACATACCAATGACAAAGGAACAACGTATGTTGTTATGCGGTCTCGACCGATAAAGATCTTCGTAGAATATGTAGGAGCCAATATGGACATCCAGGTCCGCTATTGGTTATTGACGGAGGCGTGTCTCGGTCATGTCTACATTGTTCTCGAACCGTAGGGTCCGCACGCTTAAGGTTTCGATGGCGGTTATATTATGAGTTTATGTATTTTGATGTACCGAAGGAGTTCGAGTCCCGGATGTGATCACGGACATGACGAGGAGTCTCGAAATGGTCGAGACATAAAGATTGATATATTGGAAGCCTATGTTTGGAGTTCGAATGGTTCGGGTGAAATCGGGATTTCTGGAACACCGGGGTTACGGAACCCTCCGGGGTTAATGGGCCTTAGTGGGCCATGAGGGATAAGAGGAAGGGCCGGCCAGGGCAGGCAGGCGCCCCTCCTCCCTAGTCCGAATAGGACAAGAGAGGGGGCGGCCCCTTCCCTCTTTCCCTCCCCAAGTCCTAATCCAACTAGGAAGGGGGAGTCCTACTCCGGTAGGAGTAGGACTCCTCGGCGCCTCCTCCTAGGGTCGGCCGCACCCCCTTGCTCCTTTATATACGGGGGCAGGGGGGCACCCTAGGACACACAAGTTGATCCTTGAGATCGTTCCTTAGCCGTGTGCGGTGCCCCCCTCCACCATAATCCACCTCGGTCATATCGTGGCGGTGCTTAGGCGAAGCCTGCGTCGATAGAACATCAAGATCGTCACCACGCCGTCGTCCGACGGAACTCTCCCTCCCGGAGCTTTGCTGGATCGGAGCCGAGGGGCGTCACCGAGCTGAGCGTGTGTCAAGAACTCGGGAGGCGCCGAGTAACGGCGCTGGGATCGGTTGGATCGCGAGGAGAACGTCGACTACTTCCTCTACGTTGTGATCGCTTCGCTTGGTCTATGAGGGTATGTAGACAACACTCTCCCCTCTCGTTGCTATGCATCACCATGATCTTGCGTGTGCGTAGGAAATTTTTTGAAATTACTACGTTCCCCAACAGTGGCATCCGAGCCAGGTTTTTATGGTTTGATGTTTTGCACGAGTAGAACACAAGTGAGTTGTGGACGATACAAGTCATACTGCCTACTAGCATGTCATACTTTGGTTCAGCGGTATTGTGAGATGAAGCGGCCCGGACCGACATTACGCGTACGCTTACGCGAGACTGGTTTCACCGTTACGAGCACTCGTGCTTAAAGGTGGCTGGCGGTGTCTTTCTCTCTCATTTTAGTTGAACCGAGTGTGGCTACGCCCGGTCCTTGAGAAGGTTAAAACGGAGTCTATTTGACGAAGTATCGTTGTGGTTTTGATCGTAGGTGAGATTGGTTCTTGCTTAAGCCCGTAGCAGCCACGTAAAATTTGCAACAACAAAGTAGAGGACGTCTAACTTGTTTTTGCAGGGCATGTTGTGATGTGATATGGCCAAGACATGATGCTATATTTTATTGTATGAGATGATCATGTTTTGTAACGAAGTTATCGGCAATGGCAGAGCCATATGGTTGTCGCTTTATTGTATGAAATGCAAGCGCTACTGTAATTGCTTTACTTTATCACTAAGCGGTAGCGATAGTCATAGAAGCAATAGATGGCGAAAGCGACAACGATGCTACGATGGAGATCAAGGTGTCGCGCCGGTGGCGATGGTGATCATGATGGTGCTTGGAGATGGAGATCACAAGCACAAGAAGATGATGGCCATATCATATCACTTATATTGATTGCATGTGATGTTTATCCTTTATGCATCTTATCTTGCTTTGATTGACGGTAGCATTTTAAGATGATCTCTCACTAAAATTATCAAGAAGTGTTCTCCCTGAGTATGCACCGTTGCCAAAGTTCGTCGTGCCCAAACACCACGTGATGATCGGGTGTGATAAGCTCTACGTCCATCTACAACGGGTGCAAGCCTGTTTTGCACACGCGAATACTCAGTTAAACTTGACGAGCCTAGCATATGCAGATATGGCCTCGAACACGGACCCCGAAAGGTCGGCGTGAATCATATAGTAGATATGATCAACATAAGATGTTCACCATTGAAAACTACTCCATCTCACGTGATGATCGGTTATGGTTTAGTTGATTTGGATCACATGATCACTTAGATGACTAGAGAGATGTCTGTCTAAGTGGGAGTTCTTAAGTAATATGATTAATTGAACTTAAATTTATCATGAACTTAGTCTGGTAGTATTTTGCAAATTATGTTGTAGATCAATAGCTCGCGTTGTTGCTTTCATATGTTTATTTTGATATGTTCCTAGAAAATTGTGTTGAAAAATGTTAGTAGCAATGATGCGGATTTGATCCGTGATCTAAGGTTTATCCTCATTGCTGCACGTAAGAATTATGTCCTTAATGCACCGCTAGGTGCAGACCTATTGCAGGAGCGGATGCGGCGTTATGAGCGTTTGGCTAGCTCAATATGATGACTACTTGATAGTTTTGTGCACCATGCTTTATGGCTTAGAATCGGGACTTCAAAGATGTTTTGAACATCATGGACCATATGAGATGTTCGAGAAATTGAAGTTAATATTTCAAATACCGAGTTGAGAGATATGAAGTCTCCAACAAGTTCTATAGCTAAAAGATGGAGGAGAATCGCTCAACTAGTGAGCATGTGCTCAGATTGCTCGGTACTTCAATCGCTTGAATCAAGTGGGAGTTAATCTTCCAGATAAGATAGTGATTGATGAATTCTCTAGTCACCATCACAAAGTTAGTAGAACTTCGTGATGAACTATAGTATGCAAGGGATGATGAAAATGATTCCGAGTTTTTCATGATGATGAAATCGATGGAGGTAGAAATCAAGAAAGAACATCAAGTGTTGATGGTTAACAAGACCACTAGTTTCAAGAAAAGGGCAAAGGGATAGAAGGAACTTCAAGAAGAGCGGCAAGCAAGTTGTTGCTCAAGTGAAGAAGCCCAAGTCTGGACCTAAGCACGAGACTAAGTGCTTCTACCGCAAAGGGACTGGTTCTTTGGAAGCGAACTACCCCAAGCATTTGGCGGATAAGAAGGATGGCAAAGTAAACAAAGGTATATTTGATATACATGTTATTGATGTGTACTTTACTAGTGTTTATAGCAACCCCTCGGTATTTGGTACTGGTTCGATTCTTTGAGAGTAGTAACTCAAACGGAGTTGCGAATAAATGAAACTAGTTAAGGGTGAAGTGACGATGTGTGTTGAAAGTAGTTTCAAGATTGATATGATCATCATCGCACACTCCCTATACCTTCGGGATTAGTGTAGAACCTAAATAAATGTTATTTGGTGTTTGCGTTGAGCATGAATATGATTTGATCGTGTTTATTGCAATACGGTTATTCATTTAAGTAAGAGAATAAACTGTTGTTCTGTTTACATGAATAAAACCTTATATGGTTACACACCCAATGAAAATGGTTCATTGGATCTCGATCGTAGTGATGCACATATTCATAATATTGAAACCAAAAGATGCAAAGTTAATAATGATAGTGCAACTTATTTGTGGCAATCGCCGTTTAGGTCATATTGGTGTAAAACGCATGAAGAAACTCCATGCTGATGGGATTTTGGAATCACTTGATTATGAATCACTTGATGCTTGCGAACCATGCCTCATGGGCAAGATGACTAAGACTCCGTTCTCCGGAACAGTTGAGCGAGCAACTGACTTATTGGAAATAATACATACTGATGTATGCGATCCAATGAGTGTTAAGGCTCGCGGCGGGTATCGTTATTTTCTGACCTTCACAGATGATTTGAGCATATATGGGTATATCTACTTGATGAAACATAAGTCTGAAATAGTTGAAAGGTTCAAAGAATTTCAGAGTGAAGTAAAAAAAATCATCGTAACAAGAAAATAAAGTTTCTACGATCTGATCGCGGAGACAAATATTTGAGTTACGAGTTTGGTCTTGATTAAAACAATGTGAAATAGTTTCACAAATTCGTGCCACACCGAACACCACATCATAATGGTGTGTCCGAACGTCATTACCGTACTTTATTGGATATAGTACAATCTATGATGTTTCTTACCGATTTACCAATATCGTTTTGGGATCATGCATTAGAGACAGCTGCATTCACGTTAAATAGGGCACCATCTAAATCCGTTGAGACGACACTATATGAACTGTGGTTTAGCATGAAACCAAAGTTGTCGTTTCTTAATGTTTGGGGCTGCGATGCTTATGTGAAAAAGTTTCATCCTGATAAGCTCAAACCCAAATCGAAGAAGTGCGTCTTCATAGAATACCCAAAGGAAATTGTTGGGTACACCTTCTATCACAGATCCGAAGGCAAAACATTCGTTGCTAATAAATGGATCCTTTCTAGAGAAGGAGTTTCTCTCGAAAGAAGTGAGTGGGAGGAAAGTAGAACTTGATGAGGTAATTGGACCTTCTCCCTTATTGGAAAGTAGTTCATCACAGAAATCTGTTCCTGTGACTACTACACCAATTAGTGAGGAAGCTAATGATGATGATCATGTAACTTCAGATCAAGTTACTACCGAATCTCGTAGGTAAACCAGAGTGAGATCCGCACCAGAGTGGTACGGTAATCCTGTTCTGGAAGTCATGTAACTAGACCATGATGAACCTACGAACTATGAGGAAGCGATGATGAGCCCAGATTCCGCGAAATGGCTTGAGGCCATAAAATCTGAGATGAGATCCATGTATGAGAACAAAGTGTGGACTTTGGTGGAGTTGCCCGATGATCGGCAAGCCATAGAAAATAAATGGATCTTCAAGAGGAAGAGGAACGCTGATAGTAGTGTTACTATCTACAAAGCTAGACTTGTCGAAAAAGGTTTTTGACAAAGTTCAAGATGTTGAATACAATGAGATTTTCTCACTCGTATCGATGCTTAAAAGTCTGTCCGAATCATGTTAGCAATTGCCGCATTTTATGAAATCTGGCAAATGGATAAACAAAACTGCATTCCTTAATGGAGTTATTAAAGAAGAGTTGTATGTGATGCAACCAAGAGGTTTTGTCGATCCTAAAGGTGTTAACAAAATGTGCATCTATGGACTGGTGCAAGCATCTCGGAGTTGGAATATACGATTTGATAAGTTGATCAAAGCATATAGTTTATACAAACTTGCAGTGAAGCCTGTATTTACTAGAAAGTGAGTGGGAGCACTACAGCATTTCTGATAAGTATATGTGAATGACATATTGTAGATCGGAAATAATATAGAGTTATTCTGCAAAGCATAAAGGAGTGTTTGAAAGAAGTTTTTCAAAGAAAGACCTCGGTGAAGCTGCTTACATATTGAGCATCAAGATCTATAGAGATAGATCAAAACGCTTGATAAGTTTTTTCAATGAGCACATACCTTGACAAGATTTTGAAGTAGTTCAAAATGGAACAGTCAAAGAAAGAGTTCTTGCCTGTGTTACAAGGTGTAAAATTGAGTAAGACTCAAAACCCGACCACGGCAGAAGATAGAAAGAGAATGAAAGTCATTCCCTATGCCTTGGCCATAGGTTCTATAAAGTATGCCATGCTGTGTACCGGATCTATTGTATACCCTGCTTTGAGTTTGGCAAGGAGTACAATAGTGATCTAGGAGTAGATCACTGGACAGCGGTCAAAATTATCCTTAGTGGAATAAGGATATGTTTCTCGATTATGGAAGTGACAAAAAGGTTCGTCGTAAAGGGTTACGTCGATGCAAGTTTTGACACTGATCTGGATGACTCTAAGTCTTGATCTAGATACATATTGAAAGTGGGAGCAATTAGCTAGAGTAGCATCGTGCAGAGCATTGTAGACATAAAAAAATTGCAAAGTGCATAATGGATCTGAATGTGAAAGACCTGTTGACTAAGATTCTCTCACAAGCAAAACATGATCACACCTTAGTACTCATTGGGTGTTAATCACATAGCGATGTGAACTAGATTACTGAATCTAGTAAACCCTTTGGGTGTTGGTCACATGGCGATGTGAACTATGGGTGTTAATCACATGATGATGTGAACTATCGATGTTAATCACATGGTGATGTGATCTAGATTATTGACTCTAGTGCAAGTGGGAGACTGAAGGAAATATGCCCTAGAGGCAATAATAAAGTTATTATTTATTTCCTCATATCATGATAAATGTTTATTATTCATGCTAGAATTGTATTAACCGGAAACATAATACATGTGTGAATATATAGACACACAGAGTGTCACTAGTATGCCTCTACTTGACTAGCTTGTTAATCAAAGATGGTTATGTTTCCTAACCATGAACAAGGAGTTGTCATTTGATTAACAAGGTCACATCATTAGTTGAATGATCTGATTGACATGACCCATTCCGTTAGCTTAGCACACGATCGTTTAGTATGTTGCTATTGCTTTCTTCATGACTTATACATGTTCCTATAACTATGAGATTATGCAACTCCGTTTACCGGAGGAACACTTTGGTACTACCAAAGCGTCACAACGTAACTGGGTGATTATAAAGGAGTACTACAGGTGTCTCCGAAGGTACTTGTTGGGTTGGCGTATTTCGAGATTAGGATTTGTCACTCCCAATGTCGGAGAGGTATCTCTGGGCCCTCTCGGTAATACACATCACTTAAGCCTTGCAAGCATTACAACTAATGAGTTAGCTGTGAGATGATGTATTACGGAACGAGTAAAGAGACTTGCCGGTAACGAGATTGAACTAGGTATTGGATACCGACGATCGAATCTCGGGCAAGTAACATACCGATGACAAAGGAACAACGTATGTTGTTATGCGGTCCGACCGATAAAGATCTTCGTAGAATATGTAGGAGCCAATATGGACATCCAGGTCCGCTATTGGTTATTGACCGGAGGCGTGTCTCGGTCATGTCTACATTGTTCTCGAACCGTAGGGTCCGCACGCTTAAGGTTTCGATGGCGGTTATAGTATGAGTTTATGTATTTTGATGTACCAAGGAGTTCGGAGTCCGGATGTGATCACGGACATGACGAGGAGTCTCGAAATGGTCGAGACATAAATATTGATATATTGGAAGCCTATGTTTGGAGTTCGAATGGTTCGGGTGAAATCGATTTTACCGGAACACCGGGGTTACGGAACTCTCCGGGGTTAATGGGCCTTAGTGGGCCATGAGGGAGAAGAGGAAGGGCGGCGGGGCAGCCCGCATGCCCCCTCCCCTAGTGCGAATAGGACAGGAGAGGGGGCGGCCCCTTCCCTCTTCCCTCGCCCCAAGTCCTAATCCAACTAGGAAGGGGGAGTCCTACTCCCGGTAGGAGTAGGACTCCTCCGGCGCGCCTCCTCCTAGGGTCGGCCGCACCCCCCCTTGCTCCTTTATATACGGGGGCAGGGGGGCATCCTAGGACACACAAGTTGATCCTTGAGATCGTTCCTTAGCCGTGTGCGGTGCCCCCCTCCACCATAATCCACCTCGGTCATATCGTAGCGGTGCTTAGGCGAAGCCCTGCGTCGGTAGAACATCAAGATCGTCACCACGCCGTCGTGCTGACGGAACTCTCCCTCCCCGGAGCTTTGCTGGATCGGAGCCCGAGGAGCGTCACCGAGCTGTACGTGTGTCAAGAACTCGGAGGCGCCGGAGTAACGGCACTGGGATCGGTTGGATCGCGAGGAGAACGTACGACTACTTCCTCTACGTTGTGATCGCTTCGCCGGTCTCACGAGGGTGCGTAGACAACACTCTCCCTCTCGTTGCTATGCATCACCATGATCTTGCGTGTGCGTAGGAAATTTTTGAAATTACTCGTTCCCCAACGGTGGCATCCGAGCCAGGTTTTTATGGTTTGATGTTTTGCACGAGTAGAACACAAGTGAGTTGTGGACGATACAAGTCATACTGCCTACCAGCATGTCATACTTAGGTTCAGCGGTATTGTGAGATGAAGCGCCCGGACCGACATTACGCAGACGCTTACGCGAGACTGGTTTCACCGTTACGAGCACTCGTGCTTAAAGGTGGCTGGCGGGTGTCTGTCTCTCTCATTTTAGTTGAACCGAGTGTGGCTACGCCCGGTCCTTGAGAAGGTTAAAACGGAGTCTATTTGAGGAAGTATCGTTGTGGTTTTGATGCGTAGGTGAGATTGGTTCTTGCTTAAGCCCGTAGCAGCCACGTAAAATTTGCAACAACAAAGTAGAGGACGTCTAACTTGTTTTTGCAGGGCATGTTGTGATGTGATATGGCCAAGACATGATGCTATATTTTATTGTATGAGATGATCATGTTTTGTAACCGAAGTTATCGGCAATCGGCAGAGCCATATGGTTGTCGCTTTATTGTATGAAATCAACGCTCTGTAATTGCTTTACTTTATCACTAAGCGGTAGCGATAGTCGTAGAAGCAATAGATGGCGAAACGACAACGATGCTACGATGGAGATCAAGGTGTCGCGCCGGTGGCGATGGTGATCATGATGGTGCTTTGAGATGGAGATCACAAGCACAAGAAGATGATGGCCATATCATATCACTTATATTGATTGCATGTGATGTTTATCCTTTATGCATCTTATCTTGCTTTGATTGACGGTAGCATTTTAAGATGATCTCTCACTAAAAATTATCAAGAAGTGTTCTCCCTGAGTATGCACCGTTGCCAAAGTTCGTCGTGCCCAAACACCACGTGATGATCGGGTGTGATAAGCTCTACGTCCATCTACAACGGGTGCAAGCCTGTTTTGCACACGTGGAATACTCAGGTTAAACTTGACGAGCCTAGCATATGCAGATATGGCCTCGGAACACGGACCCCGAAAGGTCGAGCGTGAATCATATAGTAGATATGATCAACATAAGATGTTCACCATTGAAAACTACTCCATCTCACGTGATGATCGGTTATGGTTTAGTTGATTTGGATCACGTGATCACTTAGATGACTAGAGAGATGTCTGTCTAAGTGGGAGTTCTTAAGTAATATGATTAATTGAACTTAAATTTATCATGAACTTAGTCCTGGTAGTATTTTGCAAATTATGTTGTAGATCAATAGCTCGCGTTGTTGCTTTCATATGTTTATTTTGATATGTTCCTAGAGAAAATTGTGTTGAAAAATGTTAGTAGCAATGATGCGGATTTGATCCGTGATCTAAGGTTTATCCTCATTGCTGCACAGAAGAATTATGTCCTTAATGCACCGCTAGGTGACAGACCTATTGCAGGAGCAGATGCAGACGTTATGAACGTTTGGCTAGCTCAATATGATGACTACTTGATAGTTTTGTGCACCATGCTTTATGGCTTAGAATCGGGACTTCAAAGATGTTTTGAACATCATGGACCATATGAGATGTTCCAGAAATTGAAGTTAATATTTTAAATACCCGAGTTGAGAGATATGAAGTCTCCAACAAGTTCTATAGCTAAAAGATGGAGGAGAATCGCTCAACTAGTGAGCATGTGCTCAGATTGTCTGGGTACTTCAATCGCTTGAATCAAGTGGGAGTTAATCTTCCAGATGAGATAGTGATTGACAGAATTCTCTAGTCACCATCACCAAGTTAGTAGAACTTCGTGATGAACTATAGTATGCAAGGGATGATGAAAATGATTCCCGAGTTTTTCATGATGATGAAATCGATGGAGGTAGAAATCAAGAAAGAACATCAAGTGTTGATGGTTAACAAGACCACTAGTTTCAATAAAAGGGCAAAGGGATAGAAGGGAACTTCAAGAAGAACGGCAAGCAAGTTGCTGCTCAAGTGAAGAAGCCCAAGTCTGGACCTAAGCACGAGACTAAGTGCTTCTACCGCAAAGGACTGTTCTCGAAGCAGAACTACCCCAAGCATTTGGCGGATAAGAAGGATGGCAAAGTAAACAAAGGTATATTTGATATACATGTTATTGATGTGTACTTTACTAGTGTTTATAGCAACCCCTCGGTATTTGGTACTGGTTCGATTCTTTGAGAGTCGTAACTTCAAGCGGAGTTGCGAATAAAATGAAACTAGTTAAGGGTGAAGTGACGATGTGTGTTGAAAGTAGTTTCAAGATTGATATGATCATTATCGCACACTCCCTATACCTTCGGGATTAGTGTAGAACCTAAATAAATGTTATTTGGTGTTTGCGTTGAGCATGAATATGATTTGATCGTGTTTATTGCAATACGGTTATTCATTTAAGTAAGAGAATAAACTGTTGTTCATTTACATGAATAAAACCTTATATGGTTACACACCCAATGAAAATGGTTCATTGGATCTCGATCGTAGTGATGCACATATTCATAATATTGAAACCAAAAGATGCAAAGTTAATAATGATAGTGCAACTTATTTGTGGCAATTGCCGTTTAGGTCATATTGGTGTAAAACGCATGAAGAAACTCCATCTTGATGGGATTTTGGAATCACTTGATTATGAATCACTTGATGCTTGCGAACCATGCCTCATGGGCAAGATGACTAAGACTCCGTTCTCGGAACAATGGAGCGAGCAACCGACTTATTGGAAATAATACATCTTGATGTATGCGATCCAATGAGTGTTAAGGCTCATGGCGGTATCGTTATTTTCGACCTTCACAGATGATTTGAGCAGATATGGGTATATCTACTTGATGAAACATAAGTCTGAAATAGTTGAAAGGTTCAAAGAATTTCAGAGTGAAGTAAAAAAAATCATCGTAACAAGAAAATAAAGTTTCTACAATCTGATCGCGGAGACAAATATTTGAGTTACGAGTTTGGTCTTCAGTTAAAACAATGTGAAATAGTTTCACAAATTCGTGCCACCTGGAACACCACATCATAATGGTGTGTCCGAACGTCATTACCGTACTTTAATGGATATAGTACAATCTATGATGTTTCTTACCGATTTACCAATATCGTTTTGGGATCATGCATTAGAGACAGCTGCATTCACGTTAAATAGGGCACCATCTAAATCCGTTGAGACGACACTATATGAACTGTGGTTTAGCATGAAACCAAAGTTGGCGTTTCTTAAAGTTTGGGGCTGCGATGCTTATGTGAAAAAGTTTCATCCTGATAAGCTCAAACCCAAATCGAAGAAGTGCGTCTTCATAGAATACCCAAAGGAAATTGTTGGGTACACCTTCTATCACAGATCCGAAGGCAAAACATTCGTTGCTAATAAATGGATCCTTTCTAGAGAAGGAGTTTCTCTCGAAAGAAGTGAGTGGGAGGAAAGTAGAACTTGATGAGGTAATTGTACCTTCTCCCTTATTGGAAAGTAGTTCATCACAGAAATCTGTTCCTGTGACTACTACACCAATTAGTGAGGAAGCTAATGATGATGATCATGTAACTTCAGATCAAGTTACTACCGAATCTCGTAGGTAAACCAGAGTGAGATCCGCACCAGAGTGGTACGGTAATCCTGTTCTGGAAGTCATGTAACTAGACCATGATGAACCTACAAACTATGAGGAAGCGATGATGAGCCCAGATTCCACGAAATGGCTTGAGGCCATAAAATCTGAGATGAGATCCATGTATGAGAACAAAGTGTGGACTTTGGTGGAGTTGCCCGATGATCGGCAAGCCATAGAAAATAAATGGATCTTCAAGAGGAAGACGAACGCTGATAGTAGTGTTACTATCTACAAAGC
Organism: Aegilops speltoides; assembly: GCA_021437245.1. Classification (NCBI taxonomy): domain Eukaryota; kingdom Viridiplantae; phylum Streptophyta; class Magnoliopsida; order Poales; family Poaceae; genus Aegilops; species Aegilops speltoides. Next base: position 493,818,314 of record CM038147.1, on the reverse strand, counting down.
TAGACTTGTCGAAAAAGGTTTTGACAAAGTTCAAGATGTTGAATACAATGAGATTTTCTCACTCGTATCGATGCTTAAAAGTCTGTCCGAATCATGTTAGCAATTGCTGCATTTTATGAAATCTGGCAAATGGATAAACAAAACTGCATTCCTTAATGGAGTTATTAAAGAAGAGTTGTATGTGATGCAACCAAGAGGTTTTGTCGATCCTAAAGGTGTTAACAAAATGTGCATCTATGGACTGGTGCAAGCATCTCGGAGTTGGAATATACGATTTGATAAGTTGATCAAAGCATATAGTTTATACAGACTTGTAGTGAAGCCTGTATTTACTAGAAAGTGAGTGGGAGCACTACAGCATTTCTGACAAGTATATGTGAATGACATATTGTAGATCGGAAATAATGTAGAGTTATTCTGCAAAGCATAAAGGAGTGTTTGAAAGAAGTTTTTCAAAGAAAGACCTCGGTGAAGCTGCTTACATATTGAGCATCAAGATCTATAGAGATAGATCGAAACGCTTGATAAGTTTTTTCAATGAGCACATACCTTCACAAGATTTTGAAGTAGTTCAAAATGGAACAGTCAAAGAAAGAGTTCTTGCCTATGTTACAAGGTGTGAAATTGAGTAAGACTCAAAACCCGACCACGGCAGAAGATAGAAAGAGAATGAAAGTCATTCCCTATGCCTTGGCCATAGGTTCTATAAAGTATGCCATGCCGTGTACCAGATCTATTGTATACCCTGCACTGAGTTTGGCAAGGGAGTACAATAGTGATCTAGGAGTAGATCACTGGACAGCGGTCAAAATTATCCTTAGTGGAATAAGGATATGTTTCTCGATTATGGAAGTGACAAAAAGGTTCGTCGTAAAGGGTTACGTCGATGCAAGTTTTGACACTGATCTGGATGACTCTAAGTCTCGATCTAGATACATATTGAAAGTGGGAGCAATTAGCTAGAGTAGCATCGTGCAGAGCATTATAGACATAAAAAAAATTGCAAAGTGCATAATGGATCTGAATGTGAAAGACCCGTTGACTAAGATTCTCTCACAAGCAAAACATGATCACACCTTAGTACTCATTGGGTGTTAATCACATAGCGATGTGAACTAGATTACTAAATCTAGTAAACCCTTTGGGTGTTGGTCACATGGCGATGTGAACTATGGGTGTTAATCACATGATGATGTGAACTATCGATGTTAATCACATGGTGATGTGATCTAGATTATTGACTCTAGTGCAAGTGGGAGACTGAAGGAAATATGCCCTAGAGGCAATAATAAAGTTATTATTTATTTCCTCATATCATGATAAATGTTTATTATTCATGCTAGAATTGTATTAACCGGAAACATAATACATGTGTGAATATATAGACAAACAGAGTGTCACTAGTATGCCTCTACTTGACTAGCTTGTTAATCAAAGATGGTTATGTTTCCTAACCATGAACAAGGAGTTGTTATTTGATTAACAAGGTCACATCATTAGTTGAATGATCTGATTGACATGACCCATTCCGTTAGCTTAGCACACGATCGTTTAGTATGTTGCTATTGCTTTCTTCATGACTTATACATGTTCCTATAACTATGAGCTTATGCAACTCCCGTTTACCGGAGGAACACTTTGGGTACTACCAAACGTCACAACGTAACTGGGTGATTATAAAGGAGTACTACAGGTGTCTCCGAAGGTACTTGTTGGGTTGGCGTATTTCGAGATTAGGATTTGTCACTCCGAATGTCGGAGACGTATCTCTGGGCCCTCTCGGTAATACACATCACTTAAGCCTTGCAAGCTTTACAACTAATGAGTTAGCTGTGAGATGATGTATTACGGAACGAGTAAAGAGACTTGCCGGTAACGAGATTGAACTAGGTATTGGATACCGACGATCGAATCTCGGGCAAGTAACATACCGATGACAAAGGGAACAACGTATGTTGTTATGCGGTCTGACCGATAAAGATCTTCGTAGAATATGTAGGAGCCAATATGGACATCCAGGTCCCGTATTTGGTTATTGACCGGAGACGTGTCTCGGTCATGTCTATATTGTTCTCGAACCGTAGGGTCCGCACGCTTAAGGTTTCGATGACGGTTATATTATGAGTTTATGTATTTTGATGTACCGAAGGAGTTCGGAGTCCCGGATGTGATCACGGACATGATGAGGAGTCTCGAAATGGTCGAGACATAAAGATTGATATAGTGGAAGCCTATGTTTGGAGTTCGGAATGGTTCCGGGTGAAATCGGGATTTTCTTCGAACACCGGGGTTACGGAACCTCCGGGGTTAATGGGCCTTAGTGGGCCATGAGGGAGAAGAGGAAGGGCGGCCAAGGCAGGCGCACGCCCCTGCCCCTAGTCCGAATAGGACAAGGAGAGGCGGCGCCCCTTCCTCTTTCCCTCCCCCAAGTCCTAATCCAACTAGGAAAGGGGGAGTCCTACTCCGGTAGGAGTAGGACTCCTCGGCGCGCCTCCTCCTAGGGTCGGCCGCACCCCCCCTTGCTCATTTATATACGGGGGCAGGGGGGCACCCTAGGACACACAAGTTGATCCTTGAGATCGTTCCTTAGCCGTGTGCGGTGCCCCCCTCCACCATAATCCACCTCGGTCATATCGTAGCGGTGCTTAGGCGAAGCCCTGCGTCGGTAGAACATCAAGATCATCACCACGCCGTCGTGCTGACGGAACTCTCCCTCCCTAGAGCTTTGCTGGATCGGATCCCAAGGAGCGTCACCGAGCTGTACGTGTGTCAAGAACTCGGAGGCGCCGGAGTAACGGCGCTGGGATCGGTTGGATCGCGAGGAGAACGTACGACTACTTCCTCTACGTTGTGATCGCTTCTGCTTCGGTCTACGAGGGTACGTAGACAACACTCTCCCCTCTCGTTGCTATGCATCACCATGATCTTGCGTGTGCGTAGGAAATTTTTTGAAATTACTACGTTCCCCAACAAGTACTACTAGCAACCCACAATTTAACTACTCGCATGCGCACAGTGGAGTAATAATGTCTTTCTTCCACCTCACGTCCACTCAATTTGCATGCGCTGTATTAATTGACCATCAATGAAGTGAATGACTTTACACGCGTCAAATTATCACATGGGGTGGATCTTGGTACAAAATTGCATCCGCCTGTGTAGCCGCGTGTGCGTGTGAGGGAATGAGTGCGTGCGTGGCGTGCATGCACATCTTCGCTTCGTGCATGTACCGCCAGTATGGCTCAGGGAGGACGAGTACATTCTTCTGGAACCACAACACGTCACTGTGATTAATCCACGCAAGGAGGTTGCGACAACGCCTCCACATGTGCCATGTGGCTTCATGAACTATAAGAGAGACACTGTGTAGCATGCCATTGGTATTCTAATTTACGTGTTTTGCACATACTCGAAGTACTAGAAAGGTACACGTGCATTGCACGCATAAGATTTTGCAACCAAATTATGAATAAATACCACACTATAGCATGTAAGCTCTAAGTCATATATGCCTGATGTAGCCCTTCGTTTAATTCTTATAGTTCATCTCATTCAAAATCAATTAGTTTTTATAAAAAAGCTACGAACATGGGAACAGGAAAAGTATGGGATTATAGTGGAATGTCGTCTTGAATCCTATAGGATTGTACGAGTGTTTGATTGTGCATAGAAAAAACGCAGAATTCTTTCAAAGAGGTTTGAGTGGATGGATGTTTCCTATGAAATCTAGTGCAAATGAATCATATTGAAAAATTCCTATGGTTTACAATCCTACGAATCAAACAACCAAGATAGGAAAAATTCCTAATGATTAGAATCCTCCAAAAATCCTTTGAGAATCCTTTGAATCAAAGAAGCCCTTAATCTATTTTATGATTCATGGAATTGTGCGTTGTAAAGCATAAAGTAAAAACAAATAATGGCAATTCAACTAGAAAAAAGTTTGGGCAGTTATGATATGGAAGATTCTAGAACAAAAGAGAACCACTATTGTTTTGAGGTTTGTGCATTATGCTTAAGTTCAACCATGGAGTCTGCAAGATTGTACATGTGGAAAAATCCGGTGGGGGGCTAGAAGATGATGCGAGGGGCCGAGTGGAGGGAGACTATGAAGGAATGCACAAGTGCGAGATCGATATTTAGAGAGAGGGGGCGAGAACGTGTGCCGTTGCACGCAGTGGTGGAGCCATGAAAAATAAATGATCTAGGGGCCCAAGCATTGCTAATCCTTTACAAGGAGGGTCAATTCACGAACTTAAACCATTTTTAGCAGCTATTGTCTAATGATCACATTCATATTAGCCTCGATATATAGTGATGTTAGGGGGGACAGGGCCCTTACTGCCCCTGTCTTCTCCATTGTGCACGCGTCTGAGAGATGAAGCGGAAGGCATGGATGATGAGAGGGGAACGTTGGATATATAATTAATGTGGGTGTATTAGCTATATATGTTAATCCTATATAGAGAGGTATAGATTGATCGATGTGGACGTGGGAAAGAGGGTGAGACCTCACTGGATATATCGATTGATCAGTTTGTGTGGAAAACTATGACAGACCTAGCTATATACACACATACATAGAGGAACATCGATCGTTGCGCATGCACGCGTGAGAGATAAGGAATGCCCGATATGATGGAGAGGGGGATGTGTGTGGGTGTGTGCCTTCATGGGAGACCGACCTGAAGAAAAAGATTACATGTGTGCGATGGATAATGCCGACTGGTAGTGTGTGTGCATGCATGCACGAGAGAAAGTTAGTGGTAAAACTATAAAGAGAAGACGACTGCGTGGGTGTAAAAGACTAGGTGAGGTCATAATCAATGTAAAGTTGAATTCAAATGTTTGAATAAGAGATCCTGATGTTTGAAACCCATGCATGCATGAATATAACGGAGATCTGCGCGGTGTGATTTGGAAACGAGCATGTTGTAATGTATACACATTGAACAAGGTCAGACTGATTTGAATTTGAGATACCGATGACAGACATCATTTGGCCACGTCGCATCCGTGCATTGGCACACTATTCTAATTGGAGATGATGGACGGCTTTTGCATCACATATCTATATCTATACCCCTATATATATATATAGGGTGGGTCTATTATGATAACACCCCTTAAGACCTTATTCTGCACACCGAAACACCTTATTCTGCTAACAGTACCGAGCTGACCCGTAGCTACAAACTAACCCCGCAAAAGTAAGAGACGAGCTGCACGAGGAAAAAAAAGAAACTCCCTGCTCCGTGTCCCCACGACCTTCATCTCCCTGCTCCCCTCCCAGCCAGCCACCTCCCCACGTAGCGCCCACCTCCCTCCCCACGCCACGCCCCACTTCTCCCCCTGCGCCACCCCACTTCCCTCCCCACCTTTGGAGCGGAGCACCCCTACCCAACCCTTCTTCTCCGGCGGCGCCGCCCACCACCACCTCCCGCTGCGTCCCACGGGCACCACCATCTACACCGGCCGCCACGCTCCTCTTTCTCCCACACCATCCAGCGGACATGGCAGATCCGGCCGCCCTCGGCCTGGCGCGCCTCACCACGGATCCGGCCACCGCCGGCCCCTCAGCGCGGATGCCACCCCGCTTGCGCAGCTCGTCGCTGAATCCGGCGAGATCCACGTGGGTGCCCCTGTCCCGCGCTGCCAAGATCGCCCCTGTCCTGCGCCCTTCCGATGGGAGGATGGGGAGGAGGTGCTCCATCAACGGCGAGGTCAACAGCAGAGGTCGTGGCCCCGCCTCCCCCACCTCGGGCGCGAGGTCGGCGCTGCTCCCAGCACACCGCGACGGACGGGAGGCCGTAGGAGGAGAGTCGGATGTCGCCTGATCCGTTCCTGTGGATGCATGTCACGGCGCGGGGTGGGCAGAGGGTCAAGGGAGTGTGCTCCCACGGGCGTCCTACCGTCCCTACGGGATCCTCGTCGGCGGAGTCTATGTAGTTGCTGGATCCCGGGAAGTCCACGCGTCGCGGCTGTGCAGTACTTGCGTTGTAGCCGTGCAGTTCCCCCGGTGACCCACCGCATCGCCAGCCTCTGTGCAGCTCGGTTGCCTCTCACCGTGCAGCTCGCTTGCCGCCCCCGTGCAGCTCACCTCCGCTGAGCAAACTCTCTCTGGCGAGTCCACATCGCGTCCGCACCACATCGTGCAGTTTGAGTGCAGTTTTTGATTATTTTTGCAGCAGCACATCCATCCAACCCAACAAGTACAGAGTTTGTGTGTTCAGTGCAGTACCGCAGTGCAATGCAGTGTAGTTTCGGTTTCAGAGTCCCGTTGAAAGCCTCTTGGTGCTATCCTCCCCCATAATTTTTATGTGAATTGTGTGTACAGCATGTGTAATAGAATTGCAAGGCCAAGTTTAGTATAGAAAATGATGCTTAGATGCGATTAAGTGTAAAATCCTATGTGGTTCACTTGGCAAACAAAAGTGTCTGGTATGTAAAAATTTTGAAGCTCACTTCGTAATGTCATGTGGCTCACCTCTCGATAGTTATGTGGTCCACTTACCCTCGAGGTAAAGCTCACTTTGTAATGTCATGTGGCTCACCTCTTGATAGTTTTGCGGTCAACTTACGCCCGAAGTGAAGCTCACTTTGTAATCTCAAGCGGCTCACCTCTTGATAGTTTTGCGGTCCACTTACGCCCGATCCGATGTGAAGCTCACTCTGTAATCTCATGCGGCTCAGCTCTCGATAGTGTTGCGGTTCACTTATGCCCGATGTGAAGCACACTCCACTTCCTCGCCTGACAAAATTTACGTCTAAAAAACAGAATGAAGTTCGGTAGCCTGTCTGATGCAGTGCGGTATTTTGTCTGAAGCAGTGCGTTCTTCTGTCTGATGAAAGGTCCACTCGCTTGGTCAATGCACGTAAAAATTAATAAGTATAAAAAAGACAACAAGTACTCATGAGGTTCACTTTTGGTGGTGTTACGGTTCACTTTCGGAAGTGTTGTGGTCCACTGTCGTTCGGAAAAAAGTTGAAAAAAAGACAACAAAAACTTGTGCGAGAAAATTTATATTTGACAAAAACAAATCATGAAGTTCACTTGACTGTCTGTTGCAGTGCGGTTTTCAGTTTGAAGCAGTGCGTTTTTCTGTACGACGACGATTTTGGTGTCACGAAAAAACAGTGTTCGCTTTTTCCTAATTTTAAAACTGATCTTAAACCGTAAGGAATTAGAGAGTGTGTTCTACATGAAAAAGTTGCGTCTCGTCGATATATTTCCAACGGCATATCATTTGAATCATTTCGGCAACTGGTATTGTAAAAATTTCAAAAAAAAATGGCCGCTGCCACTCGTCCTCCGCCGCACAATTTTCAAAATTAACTTAAAACCCTAAGCAATCTCAAAACCATTCCTACATATGTTAGTTGCGCCTTGTCCATAGCTTTCCAATGACGTATTACACGCCTCGTTTTGACAAACGGGTCAAAAACTAGAGCGAAAACAGTACCGAAAATTGGAAAAAAAATTGAAAAACAGAATTCCGCGATTTAGTAAATTTGAAACTGCTCTTAAACCGTAATGAATTAGAGAAAGATTTATATATGAAAAAGATGCGCCTCGACAATATCTATCCAACGGCGTATCATTTGCTTCGTTCCGAGAAGCAGTTTAGAAAAAAACGTGAAAAAACACTCGCTGCCACTCGTCATCCGCCGCACTATTTTGAAAACTGCTCTTAAACCGTGTAGAATCTCGAAAAGTGTTCAACATGTCGAAGTTGCGCCTAATCCATAGCTTTTCAATGGTATATTACACGCCTCATTCAGATAAACGGTTAAAAAATTAGAGCAAAAACAGTACCGAAAAAACACCGCATGCAATTTTTTTGACACGAAGTTCACTAGTCTCTATTGCGATTTTCGTCGTCAAAATGATGCGTGCGCTTCATTGAGCGCCCGGTGCAAGTGGTGTGCAGAATAGTTATTATGCTAATATTAGCAGAATAGACCGTATGTATATATATATATATATATATATATATATATATATATATATATATATATATATATATATATATATATATATATATATTTTTATATTGTGTGGGTAACTTTAACTTTGAAAGATGGTCGTTGGATGAGGCGAATCTGATGGTCCAAAGATGGCAAATTTGAGCACTGCTGGCCGTTGGATATCATCTAGATTCCACCAGATTTCGCCACATTTATAATCTAGAAGACACAAACATCAAAACACGAGCACTTCTTATTTGTTCTAGAATCTTCCGTATCAGAATTGCCCAAATGTTTTTCTACATGATTTGCCATTATTTGTTTTTATTTTATGTCTTACAACGCACAATTCCATGAATCTTAAAATAGATTAGCTTTCTTATAAAAACTAGATGATTTTGAATGAAATGAACTATAAGAATTAAACGAACCTCTACATCATGCATATATGACTCAAAGCTTACATGCTATAATGTGTTATTTATTCATAATTTGGTTGCCAAATCTCATGCGTGCAATGCACGTGTACCTTACTCTAGTCTAAATGGTGTTTGTGTGTGTGTTGTGCGTGTTGAGGTGCAAATTGTCTTTTTTTGGTACACGTTAAGCTTGTTCTTCCGAAATTTCAAGCCGCGCCTTGTTATGCCAAAAATTCAAGCTAGTGTCTCTGTCTATCATGCTGCAAAACTCCCGCCTCTTCAACCCGCGCCTTGTTAGCCCGAAATATTTAAGATATATCTTTGTCTCGTCGTGCTCCGACAACACCCTCCATCTCAACCCGCACCTTGCTATTCCGAAATTACAAGACGCGTGAAAACTCCCACCTCCTGTGAAACCCGACACGTGAAATGCCCGTGGTACCCCTGAACCGAAAGAAGCGCCTCAAATCGGTGGGGGTACTTTTGTAACTTACCCCACATTTCGGACACGCGCATCTCTAAGCCATGGTTCCCCACTGCCATCCCATCCGCCCACCTATTCATGTACCGAGGCCGCGAAAACCCACGACTAAACCCCACACCCTGCTCCGTCCGCCACCCAGCCAGAGCCTCTTCCCCGACGACACCGTCCACAGCAACAGCTTGACGTCCCTCATCCACTGTATCAGATGAGGATCCATCGTCGATCTCGTCGTCCCGCCGTTCAGCCACCCCATCCTCCACCTCCAAGGAGCTGCCCCGATGTTCCCCTCGTCTTTCACGCCACCTCCATTCCCACACCGCCGTCTTCACCTGCACCACCAGAAGAGCATCATCATCACCGTTTCCTCGGATGAAGCAGCGGCCTAATCGGCGCCACCAAAGAGGTTGTACACTAATCGCCGCATTTTCTTCTTGATTCGATCTCACGTGTTGTCGGCGCTCGGTCCCGAGCCAACATGGCGCGACTCCATCCACGGCAGCATCGCTGGCCACTTCCTCCATGGCGTCGCTCCCTCGGCGGTGACGTCCACATCAGTAGGAGCTGCTGCTGCTTTAGCTCTCACTCGCGCTGCTGCTCTGCTCTTGCTCTCGGTCCCGTCTGCTCTTGCTATTGCTCTTGCTCGCGTTGCTGCTCTCGTTGTTGCTCTTGCTTGCGATGCTGCTCCAATTTAGCTACACTTGATCGGTGAATCGACTTTTGGGCGATCCATTCTCGGGGGTGGGGGCTCGCCCGGTGAAGGAAGAACCGCCAGAAGGGAGGGGGGCTCATGGAGAGGTACCCCTATCTATCTTAGGGTTCGTGGGGGGCGGTGGTCGCTGCGATGGCGGGCGATGTCGTGGGGATCATCGGAGAAAAAGCTCGGCACGGGGGGCCTAGAGGGATGGACGGAGCGGCGGTGGGGAGTGTTTTCGCGGCGGGTGGGGCGGCGCACCGCCGGCCGCGGGCGGCGTGGGGCTGCTGTTTGGCCAGTGGTGGCTGGCGGCTCAGAGGGGTGGAGGTGGAAGATGAGCCGCAGACCCTTGATTTCGTATCCAACGGCTACAAAATCGACTGACCAGAGATGAAAAAGTCAGCCGACCGACGTGTAGCCTCACCTTGCTAGTGTGTTCGGGCCGACAAGAACATTCAGTTCGACAAACAAAATTCAGTTTCGATAGTTAAGTTCAGTTTCAACAGTTAAGTTCAGTTTCAACAGTTAAATTCAGTTTCGACAGTTAAGTTTAGAGATGAGCGGCTGATGTATTTTACATCTAGCACTTTGTGGTTATGTATTTTACATCATGTATTGGAGATGCTATTAGAATTCCACTCAGGTTAACATTGTTCGTTGTCTCTCTTGTCCTGCTTCAGCCTCGGCGTCGTACAACTCAGCAGAGTTGCTCCAACGACGAAACCCTCCATCACATCAGAGCAGTACCTCGGGCTCCATCTCCTGACGCCTAAGATCTTCTTCCCCTCCTCCGACAGCCAAGTTAGCCGGAGCATCCTCACCGGCCAACCCAATCACGCTGAGATCGACATGGCTTCGCCAAAGAGGTTGTACACTTGTTGCATCTCTTTTTTACTCTACATGTTATATATATTGTCTACTGGGCACTCGTAGTAACGGGAAATACGATTATTTTATTCTACTATATGACAAGCAGTGAGGTACGAGGTAACTTAGCTACCCGTGATGGACTCTCTTGAATGCCATCATTATTTATATCTGCATGTTTGAGCTGTGCATTTGTCGATGGGCCTGGAAGTTGAGCCAGTATGGCAGTGTCCTGAGTCCAAAGTAATAGAAGTAGCACAAAAACATATTTTTAGTGTAGGATTTTCCTTACTCAAGCCTGCCTACTAGAATCTCCGGTGCTTGAAAGGAAAAGTGAATGAAAAACATAGGAATTGGAAAGTTTCCTATGGTACTACTTTTCATGAATATGGTGCAAAGGAATGGAGCAAAGGAAAACTGTAGGATTTGTTCCTTTAGTGTCTCCTTGAAAGAAAAACCATAGGAATTCTAATTTCCACTTCTCCTCCTTTTCATATTCCTATTCATCAAGCACAAGACTAAGAGATAGTAGCATAATAGCATTATAACCGTACATTTTCTTGTGGTTTGACTTAATCTCACCATGCTTTTTTGCATCCTGTGATCTTCCAATTGTTGTGAATCAAACACCCAGTTAGCGCGAAATCTGTGTTTTAAATTCTCTGTTTTGCACGTGCATTCCTATCATATTCCTGTCTATTTCCTATCCCTGCATTGTTAGAATCCACAAATTCAAACAAGCCCTTACTCAATTACTTGTGTTATAGATATGTTTCAAAGAAAACCTTGTTTGGTTTGTCTTGCTCCTGCTTGTTGTGTTCCACCCCAGCTCAATTTGCTCCAACAACGGAAGGGTCCAGACAACAGGATCCGCTCTCGGTCGTCTTCGCCACCTCATATCTTTTTTCCCCACCGCTGGAAGCCACGACAACTGCATTACCATCATCAACTGAGCAGATGACCTTGAGGACTACACGGGTCCGCAAGAGAGGTCACACTCTTCCATGTCTTCTTACGTTATGCGTCGCTTAATATGATGACATGCTACATTATCGTCGTGTTCACCTATTAGACTCTGAGTCAGGTCCAAACTAATGCTGAAAATTGAGTTCTAAAATGGTTGTCGGGTACATATTGGGGCAGCAATCAGTACTATCTGTCTACTATCTGGTTAATCTCCGGTGTCTACTATGAATTTCATTTTGGGTGCAAACAAACATTAAAGGAGCCGTTATCTGTATTTTTTAACTAAAGCTATTATCTGCCTGATATCATTGGTTTTGGGTCTATCCACAGTTTGCTACCATCGCTCTGGATTTGTGCATGCACTCCTTACATAATCTCACTATGTTTTATTCCTATGCATGCCAGTTATTGTACACAATGGAACTGATCATGTAGAGCAAAAGAGATGAGCCTTGTGTGGCAATAAAATTTCATGCAAGCGTCGTTCCATGGTGGGCGCAAAGGCAGCCCCCCTCCACCCATTTTGGATTGTAATCAAGAGGAAGATAACTGTTCTGAGGGGGATTCAGAAGGAGAAGACCACTCCTATTTACCACATGAGGTCTTCGCTCTAACTTGGCATGCTGATGTTGGTAATATCATGCACATGGTGCCTTGCATTGCTTACTGTATACATTAAAGATGCCATCTGCTTAGTTTAGACATGCTTTGTATCAATGCCATCTGTTTAGTTTCTTTATCGTATATGTGAATCATGCAATGCCATCTTGTCTAGCCAGGCATCATATATGTGAATTTTGCAATGCCACCCTTGTTAGCCAGTCATCTTATATGTGAATTATATCATGCCACCAATTTTTTATTACGTGTTAAATTTGTCAACAATTTTAGTACATTCAATTACACTTCCTGTGCATCAGCCATTTGGCACGGTCATGGAAAAATCTGGAGTGGAAACAAGGTCTTCATAGCAGACAATGTTATCTGACGAAGCGCATATCTTGCTGGTTACCGATAGCTCCTCAGAGGAGGATTTAGAGACAGATGACCAGTCATATTTCCCACCCGAGGTGCATGCCCTAACTTGGCAGGGTTATGTTGCTCATATCGTGCGTATAGTATCTTGCATTGCTATGTCATTTGCTTAGTTTAGACATGCTTTGTGTGAATGCCACCTGTTTAGTGTCTAATTACCATATATGTGAATTATGCAATGCCATCTTGTTGCAAGACATTATATATGTGAATTATGCAATATTATCTTGTTACAAGGCATTATGTATGTGAATTATGCAATGCCATGCTGTTTAGGCAAGCATCATATATGTGAATTATATCATGTCGTCCTTTTTTTGTATTTCTCATTGCTTTTGTCAACAATGTTTGTACATTCAACTGCTCTTCCTGTGCATTTTGGTGATGGCGAAATCTGGAGTGAAAACAAGGTCTTTAGAGCAGACAATGCTACCTGCTGAAGCAGATTTCTTGCTGGTTACAGATAGCTCTTCAGAGGAGGATTCAGAGGCAGATGACCAGTCCTATTATCCCCCTGAGGTGTATGCTCAAACTTGGCAGGGTTATATTACTCATATAATGCATATGTTGTATTGCAATGCTTAGTTTTTACATTATATACACAATATTGATTGCCATCTCCTTAGTTGACACATCATATATGTGATTGCCCTCTGCTCACTTCCTTAGTATATAAATCATATATTTGAATTATGTCATGCCATGATGTTTACATAGACAACATGTATCTGAATTATGGCATGCCAACCCATTTTCTAAAGACATAATATAGTTATATCATCTCATCCTGTTTACATAGTCATCATATTTTAAATTATGCCATTCTATCCGTGAATTATATCATGCCATCATGTTTCCATCGACGGCATGTTTGTGATTTATGGCATGCCAACCACTTTAATAGACCCATCGTATAGTTATATCATGTCATCCTGTTTACATAGTCATCATATTTTGAAGTATGTCATTCTATCTTGTTTAGTTAGCCATCATACATGTGAAATTGTGTCATGCTATCCTGTTTAATTAGCCATCATATATGTGAAATTATGTCCTACTATTCTGTTTGCTTAGACAACATAAATGTGAATTATTTCATGCCCTGTTTTCTTCCCTACTATCCATTGCACCTGCCTATCTTACAATGTCTGTACATTCAATTACTTTTCTTGTTTATCATCCATTTCAATTGGAGGGAGTGATGGCAGTATCTGTGGGAGTAAAAACACGGTCTTCAGAAAAGATCGTGCTACGTGTCGATGCAGATAGAACCATGGTTGTTCTTGCCCAAGAACCAGCCCCACCACACATAACCCACACACATTCAGATTGTACCCCTACCCAGTTGGACAGAGAACCAGCTACACCCCTTCTAACCCCAACCCCAGCAGATAGACACCCAGTTCCCGTTGACACAGCACCAGCTCCATTACAGAGCACCCAAACACGGGCAGTTAGTAAGGCAACTGCAGTGCCCAAATCACGAGGACCACCACTCCGAACCCGAAGTCAACGCTTAAAGCAGAAGAATAATTGTTCTCAGGTTAGGTTCCGTAGCTATGGTTCATACTACTTTGCTCTTGCATCACTGTATTTACTGATACCAACTAATTTCAAATTTGAAGGATGCAGTTAAAACTCCAATGGTGCAACAAGTATGTTTTAAACCTGTTTCTTCAACGTGTTTCACTGTTTGCTGCTGTAACTTGCTCTATGTTGATTTCAGTTTCAATTGAATAAACAGTTATGTTCTCATGCCATGCACATTACAAGTGTTGTTATTGTTGTGTAGTTTCCCACACTTATATTCTATCTATGCTGCTTTGTCTTAAATAGATATGACTAGCAAACATGCCCGTGCGTTGCAACAGGGAAAAAAATATCATAAATATATCCCAATAAGCATGGCTCAAGACTCCTAACTGATCCACGTCTTCTAATTTGACACGACGCCTGACCGTGTCACCGCTTATCCTTCTTCCCACCTTCGAGGACAATGACCGTGATGCCCACCTGGTAACAATGTGTCAAATGTGGTCAATCCTAAGGCGATGGATTCACCACCGCATGTCACAATCATTGTGTGCATGCAAGAAAATATTCACAACTTCAACAACTAATCTTGGCGACCTAGACATGCGGGCTGCCCTTCTCGAGTTACTCCTTGCACCTAGTCCATACACCTCCCCTCATACTTCTACTCTCCTCTGCACGAACAAGCAATGATTGCCATGAATCAGGGTTGGCCCGGTTCAGGAGGTGGACCGTAGCACATCACCAGAGGTGAAAGGCTCGTCCATGACGAAGTGGAGGGAAGGGTGTAGAGGCCGGACGTCACATGGCGAGATATGACTCGGGTGTTCCTACTTCCCTTTGTAGGAGAGGATGTGTAGTGCCTCATTGACAACGGCATAGTGAGTGGCAACCATGGTTTATGTGTGCATAATCCATAGCAGTGTATGTAAGTGCATCGTCTATGTATAATCCAGCTTCTAGCGGCTATTGACACATATCAAGTGTAGCATCATAGCACTCATTGAAGTTCTCAAAAATTGCATTGTGAACATCAAGCATGCGCCAACACGTCTTATTATCACGCGTATCTTCACGGGAAAACGATTCAACTCACTGAGGAGGACAGGAATATTTTCCTCTACATATTCGTGGGGCTCAATTGATTGGAAATCCTAAACGAGCAGGTTCTTTGTCCGTACGTGGTTGACTCTTAGCTGGGGCTCGAATGGATAGTTGTGAGCCTGAGATTTATCTTCACCTCAGCGTCCGCAATAGTTAGGCTATACCCCATTTCTTAGCTACTTGCTTTAGTTTGAATCGACATAAATAATAAAAGTGTCTTACTCACGCCTATGCCGGTTCAACCAACAACCCATAAAAGATGTATCTAAAAAGTGCCTAAAACAATACATCTGTGTGCATTTTATTTTCTTAACCATGATAATAATGTTATTAAAAAGTACAAAATTTTATGATTGAATTCCTTTTACCGGTATTTTATTGGCGCTTCCAATACATATTTCTCCTTTAGTACATAGTCTCATGAATCCTTCTAGGCCCCCACCATGAAACCTTCCATGTTACATCTAGTATTTTTAAGAACATGTGTCTAATTGTTCCCTTCCTTTTTATCACTCTGCCATGTCTCATGTTTTTGAATTCCAGCCCATCACCGTTTGGTCCACCATTTACCTTTCCATGTCACGTATATGTTTGAATTCTAGCCCATCACCTATTAATAATCCACCATGTATCTTCCTTCCTTCCATCTCAGGTCTAGTTCTCCTCTTCCTAGCCCTAAAAAAAGTTCTCCTCTTCCTTTTTATTAATTTCTCTCTATCCTAGTTCTTTCATTGCGTTATCAGGTCTCATGTCACTAGACATGTAGTTCTCTCAACTAAATTTCCCTCCTTTATTTTTTGTCACGTATTTCCTTACCCTTCGCTTATTGATTCCCAAGTCAGCTCCTTGATACCTAAAAACTCAAAAAAAGGATATCAACTGAAGGGATTATCCATAAGCAACCAAGGTGAGACTATTGAATAGACAAAGCAACCTTCACCTAAACACAAAAATCGATCTAGCTCAATCGGTTGCGATGAATTTACCTATACGGGGAAGGAGGTTGCCAGTTTGATTCCAAACGGGAACTAATATTTTTGCCTTGCCTGCCTTGGTCCGGCTTTGCTGGGCCACAACACAGACAGAAGCCAAGCAAGACACTTGAGACATCATAAAAACAAACACACTGAGGAATAAAAAAATCTAAGCGTTTTTCTTTCACCTCGGAACAAAAGGTGTTTTTTTTTCACTTGCGCGTGGCCCTTGTGCAAGACGGATGAAAAATCCTATGCGATGGACATAGCAAAAATTCAGAGAACCGCACCTTGCTTTATTAGTAGGTACAGATTGAAAAGTGTTAGATACAATCCTTCCCAGTTTTCAAATTCAATTTCAAAAATGTATTTGTCTTTTTAGAAAATGTTCTCAAATTCAGAAAAACGCTATTGTACCTCCTAGTCTTCAAAAATGTTCAGGTTTCAAAAATAAAATAAAAGGTGTTTTTTTCACTTGCGCGTGGCCCTTGTGCAAGACGGATGAAAAATCCTATGCGATGGACATAGCGAAAATTCAGAGAACCACAACTTGCTTTATAGGTAGGTACAGATTAAAAAGTGTTAGATACAATCCTTCCCAGTTTTCAAATTCAATTTCAAAAAAGTATTTGTCTTTTTAGAAAATGTTCTCAAATTCAGAAAAACGCTATAGTACCTCCTAGTCTTCAAAAAATGTTTAGGTTTCAAAAATAAAATAAAAAGAAAAATATTGTTCTTTGTGAAAAATATGTTCAAGTTTATTTTTTTTTTAGAAATTTGCTAAAATATTCGCGTTCTAAAATATATCTACTTTTTCCAAAAAAATGTTTTTCTTTCGCTCTTAGTATCTGGCGTGGCTGTTTACTAATTTAGGATGTCGTGCTGCTACTTAGATGAAGTGTTACACTTAGTTCAGTGGTTTGCATTCTTACTTGTTAAGCGTGAGTGCCCGGCTTCGAGTCCTCACTACCTTTAATTTTCTTTTCTTGCACTTTTTTTACTTTTTTTGAGACATGCACTTTTTTTACTGGGGCGAGCTATTGGTATAGCAACCGCTAGTGGGCCGGCCCATCGCAGCTCGTCTCTGTGCGTCCTGCAATTTGTTTTCAACCCAAAGGACCAACAAGCCCACATATGTCGGTTGGCCCATAACTAAGGCAACGGGCTTAGAATCAATACGCGAGGAGAGAAGCAACGTACGAAGATACGCGTCAAGCCAGCGTTTGCTAGCGACATATGATGTACGAAAAAGTTACTGTGGACGAAAAAAGTGGAAAAACAATCAGTCTTTTAATATTAGGTATAGATTCGAATTGTATCTATCTTGATTTGGCAACATAAACTAGAATGATATAGACCATACAGTGACCATTCTACATAGATATATATTTGTTTCATGTTGTTATCCTGTCCACCTTACTACTGAACTGGTTTTCCAATATGAGTTTCATATACTACATTGTAAACCTGAGATGTGTTTGTTTGTTTCTCTTTTAGAACGCGGATAAAATATTGGAGAAGAGTACCCTATTATCAATGGTAAAGGAAGTAATGCAGATAAGGTTCAAGATAGTGAGACATCCCTGTTGGTCTCCAAGAAAGCTGATAAAAACTATATTGAAGACACTGAGACAACCCCAAAGTCCTGTCTTGACGTAGTGTTCGAGTTGCCAGCTACCACTGTTGGCACCAGCTCTTCGAACTCGTTGGCTGAATCAGTTCGGCTTCTTGAGTCTCAACTTCAAGTTGAAGGACATCGATCGATGTTATGCGACAGAAGCGAAGGACCGAGGAAGTCCCCAGAATCGATGCATACTTTCGGTGCAATAGCAAGTCTTTGGAGGACTTAAGCGCCAAACAAGAGAAAGTTAATAAGCTTGCTAAGCATCTTGCCAGCATTATGGGTCCCCAGGATATTGTTTCTTGAGCTCTTCTGAAGTGATTTTAATTCTGGACTTGTTTTGTTGCGGCGTTTATATGCTGCTGTGTTCCCTATATTTGCACTGGTGGTGAACTTTGATGCCCAGTGGATGTAATATGTGTAATAGCCGTGATAGCCTATTGTAAGTTGCTTGCTTATTTATTTCCTTGTTGTCTTGTTTATTTGTTTGCTTGTAGTCAGTGCAGTTCTTTTTCCGCGGTTTGCTAGTGGCTGCAATAACCTATTTTTTTAAAACTAGGCTACAATAAGCATGGGCTAATATTTACTGTAATGACACTGGGCCTCCTACGGGCCGTAGAAATGGCGAGCCTTCTACGGGCCATAGAAACAATGGGCCTTCTACGGGCCGTATCATCAATGGGCCTTATACGGGCCGTATGATCAATTGGCCAAACATAGGCCAAACAGACCGCATTATGGCCGTAAACGGGCTAGAGTTGGAATCATCCGTTCATGGGCCGACCATAACGGGCCATCGTTAATAGGCTATATTTGATGACGCTATGAAAACGGCCCAACGTATTAACGGACCACAAACGGGCTGACCGTAACCACGGGCTGAATTTGGCCCATAAGCAGAAAATGACAGTAACGGGCCGTAAGTAAATGAATGCTGGAAATGAGCCCAAGAATAAATGGGCTCTGAGAAGGCCGAAGATAACATAATGGAAACGCCCAACGGAATAACGGGCCGTTAATGGGTATAAAGTGATACCTTTGTTTACGGGCGGTTTCACCACGGGCCATTAATTGGTGTAAAGTGATACACTGTTCATTACGGGCCAGTTTCACCACGGGTCGTTAATAGGCCAAGAGTTACATAGGGCCTCATATGGGCCGAAAGACGTCATGGGCCATACATGGGCCAGAAGTGAAAACGAGCTGGAATCATATTGGATGGCCCAGATGACGCTACTGGGCCTAATTCTAATAGGGCGTAATGGGCCTTGGGTTAGCGGGCTGTAAATGGGCTATATGCGAACAGGCCGTTAACAGGCTTTCCATGGGCCGGCCCGCCACCTTTTTACCAAGTCAAAGGGGCCAGCCTTTTCACAGGAATGGGCCTCTGTTGGGCCGTGCCACGTGTCGACATATCATAGGCGCCTTTTGTCTAATGAGTGGATGACATCTGTCCCAGCGATGAGCCGACACGTGTTTCCTCTAGCCAATGATGATTTTACACGTGGAAAATCCCCATTGTTCGGGGCTGTTAACGGGTTAGCGGATCCAAAACCTAACCCGATAGCTTAACGGCGTTCCGTTATGGTGGATGCCACGTGTCGGTCACCCTTGACGAAAGCACTTCTGTGACGCGCAATTTATCGTCATGGAAGTGGACACTTCCGTGATGATAATTTTGGTAATGTCAGGGAACACTTCTACGACAGCACAGGTATGACTATCTTGATTCTGTCATAAAATCGTCATGGATGTACATGCATGACAGAAAACGCGACCTACTGTGAGAAACACGTAGTGTATTTTTTTTGTAGTGTTGGGATGAACACTTATGGATTTGAGATCCGCGTCACCCTTACTAGAAGATTCACCCTTATCTTTAGGAACATAAATAAATTTGGCAGTTTTGGTCGGAGGTTTTGGAGTGTTTTTCATGGAAGAAAACACCAAACCTAAGTTGGTAATGATATCCTCAAGTTTATCGATTCTTGCAAAATCTAGATCTATTTTTTCATTAACTATAGGTTCTTTCTCTTTAAGATTTTTCAAAGTCACTCCAACCCTAGATCCGTATTGGGTAATCTGATTATGAATCTTTTTATCCAAATTTTCAATCAACTCAATATTAGCAACTTTATTTTCAATAATTTCAAGCTGTTGCATCACATTTCTAAAGTTAAAACAGTTCCATTAACCAAAAGAGGTGGTGGGCCAAACAAATCTAACATAGCATTATAAGCATCAAATGTGTGGCTACTCAAGAAATCCCCTCCGGTAACGGTATCAAGAACGCATCTATTCCGAGGAGTAATGCCCACATAGAAATTGCGAAGAGGTACGGAAGTAGAAAGCTTCCTAGTAGATTTATTTTGAGCATTGCAAATTCTATGCCAAGCATCTTTTAAATTTTCTCCCTCCCTTTGCTTAAATTGAGAATTTCATGTTCAGGAGTGATAACAAGGATAGGAGGACTAGCCATAACGACAAGGTAAACGATCTAACACACGAGCAAACGGAAAAAGGCAAGCGAAAAAGAGAGGAGGGAAAGAGAGGGCAAATAAAACGGCAAGGGTGAAGTGGGGGAGAGGAAAACGAGAGGCAAATGGCAAATAATGTAAATGCGAGGGAGATGAGTTTGTGATGGGTACTTGGAATGTCTTGACTTGAGCTAAGACCTCCCCGGCAACGGCGCCAGAAATCCTTCTTGCTACGTCTTGAGCTTGCCTTGGTTTCCCTTGAAGAGGAAAGGGGGATGCAGCAATAGTAGCGTAAGTATTTCCCTCAGTTTTTGAGAACCAAGGTATCAATCCAGAATGAGGCTCCTCAAAAGTCCCACGCACATACACAAACAAACAAAGAACTCACAACCAATGCAATAAAGGGGTTGTCAATCCCTTCACGGCCACTTGCAAAGTGAGATCTGATAGAGATAGTATGATAAGATAAATATATTTTTGGTATTTTATAATATAGATTGGGAAAGTAAAGATGCAAATAAAAGTAGATTGAAAGCTTATATGATAAAAGATAGACCCGAGGGACATAGGTTTCACTAGTGGCTTCTTGAAAGTGCAACTAATCCCCGGGTGGTTTTGGTAATTAATAACAACATATATATCATTGAACTAATTATTTCTTGAGAATATTTCAGAAAGTTCAGTGATATGGGTATGGCAATGACTGATGATGTGGACCCCTCAAAATGCTAAGGAAAACATTGGCAAAAGCTCAAGACTCTATTTTTGGTTTAGTGATCCAAGATCACGTTGAGTCCATAGGAAAGCCAATACTATTAAAAGGGGATGAGGTTATGATGATGATCTGGTTGCTCAAAGTGCTTAGTGATTTATCTCTCAAACTATCAGCAATCTTTCATTCCAACATAAACCCATAAGTAATCTCGGTCCCACCGATTCCATAAACTCAGTCACACCGAGATGAACCACCTCAGCCATATACCCAAACCCTAATAATTTCGGATTTTCCGATTCCAAACTCGGTCATACCGAAATTGGTGTTGCCAAGCTTCTGTAACCTTCTGTACTCAAATCGGTGTCACCGAGATGAGAAAGTCGGTCCCACCGAGATTGGCAAACCCTAGACTTTGGAAGAATCGGACTAACCGAGATTGTATTTTCGGTCCCATCGAAAATCCCAACGTTCACAAGATTTGAACTTTCGGTCTCACCGAGTTGTCAACTTCGGTCCGACCGAGATTGGTCAAATGTGTGTAACAGTTGGATTTTGTGTGGAGGCTATAAATACCCTCCACCTCCTCTTCATTCGTGGAGAGAGCCATCGAAAGAACTACCACTCCTACCTTACATTTCGAGAAGAAAACTACCTACCCTTGTGTTGAGATCAAGTTGCTCCACTCCCACCATATGAAACTTGATTTCTAGCCTTCCCAAGTTGCTTTCCACTCAATCCTTTCTTCCACCACAGCCAAATCGGTGAGGAGAGTTGAGTGTTGGGGAGATTATCATTTGAAGCACAAGAGCAAGGAGTTCATCATCACCAACACCATCTATTACCTTTTGGAGGTGGTGCCTCCTAGATTGGTTAGGTGTCGCTTGGGAGCCTCCGTCAAGATGTGGAGTTGAACCAAGAAGTTTGTAAGGGCAAGGAGATCGCCTACTTCGTGAAGATCTACCCGAGTAAGGCTAGTCCTCCGTGGGCGAGGCCATGATGGCATAGACAAGGTTGCTTCTTCGTGGACCCTTCGTGGGTGGAGCCCTCCGTGGACTCTCGCAGCCGTTACCCTCCGTGGGTTGAAGTCTCCATCAACGTGGATTGACGATAGCACCACCTATCGGAACCACGAGAAAAATCTCCGTGTCTCCAAATTGCGTTTGCTCTTCTCCACCTCTTATTTACTACATGTGCAATTTACTTTCCGCTGCCATAACTCTAGAATTGCATGTGTAGGGTGATACTTGACTTGCTCATTATTGTGAACTTGCTAAAACTTGCCCTAATCAAAAGGCTAAACTTTTAAGTTGTCAAGTAGTCTAATCACCCCCTCTAGACATACTTCCGATCCTACAAGTGGTATCGAGCTTTGGTCTCCATTGGATTGGTTTTCATTGCATTGGATTCCATAAGCTTGGTTTCACAACCTAGGAGAGTATGGCGTCTAGTGAGGGTAATTTTCAGAGAGGTCCTTACTTTGATGGTTCAAACTTTGCTAGTTGGAAGCATAAAATGAAAATGCATATTCTTGGACATAACCCCGCATGGGGCATTATTTGTGTTGGCTTGCAAGGTGAGTTCTTGAGGAAGGAAAAGTTCGGATCGCGAAGCTACTGCGGATGAGTTGCGGATGTTCTGAACAATGCTCAAGCTTGTGACATTCTCTTCAATGCTTTGTGTCCCGAGGAGTTCAACAAGATCAGCCGTCTTGAGAATGCAAAAGAGATTTGGGATACTTTGGTCGAAATGCACGAAGGTACCGAGTCCGTGAAGGAATCAAAGCTAGATGTTCTTCAAGGTCGACTTGACAAGTTCAAGATGAAGGAAGGTGAAGGAGTCGCTGAAATGTACTCTAGGCTTGCTCTCATCACCAATGAGATGGCAGGCTTAGGAAGCGAAGAAATGACCGACCGATTCATCATCAAGAAGATTCTCGAGCTTTGGATGGAAAGTATGACACCGTGTGCACTTTGATTCAAATGATGCCAAACTACAAAGATCTCAAGCCTACGAAGTCATTGGAAGGATTGTTGCTCATGAGATGACACTTAAAGACAAGGAAGAGCTTCACAACAAGTCAAGTGGTGCTTACAAAGCTGCAGTTGAAGCTCCCACAACCTCAAGTGACAAGCTAGTTTCCAATGAAGAGATAAGCCTAATGGTGAAGAACTTCAACAAATTCTACAAGAGTAGAAGCAAGGAAAGAAGCTCAAAGTCTAGATCATATGATGAAAAGAGATCTTCTAGTCGTGATCGAAGCTGCTACAATTGTGGAAGACCGGACACTACTCAAATGAGTGTTCGACTCCCCACAAGAGAAGAGAAGAATCTCCAAGAAGAAGAAGCTCAAGAGAAGAGTCGCCGAAAAGAGAGAAGGAGTAGAGATGATCGTTATGAGCGAAGATCCTCTCGGAGAAGCAAGGATTCGGAAAGGAAAGACAAGTCATCAAGGAGCTACACAAGAAGAAAACATCAAGCTCATGTTGGTGAATGGGTTTCGGCTCCGACTCCGACAATCACTCGAAAGAAGCTATCACTCCAACTCCGAATCTGATCAAGATGAAGGTGTTGCGGTCTTGCTCTCGTGTCCTCCAACTCCAACTCCTACGACATATTTGATTCACCAAATGAGGGAATTGGAAGATGCTTCATGGCAAAAGGCCCCAAGGTATCACACCCTGAATTCATTGACTTTGATAGTGAGAAGATGACTTGCTTGGTGAAGATGAGCTTTTACATGATAAATCTAGCGAGCTTAGTAATGATGAACATGCTAGTAGTCTTTATAGTCGAGAAGAGTCGAATGACAATGCTATGAAGGAGATTGAGCGTCTAACTAAAGAACTAAACACTCTTAAGTTAGCTCATGAAACAACTCAAGAAGATCATAGAGAGCTCCTAAGATCTCATGAGAAGCTACGCTTCAAGAAGCTCAATTTAGAGCAAGAACATGAGTTTCTAAAAGCTATCAATGACGATCTTCGAAAGAAGAGTTCTTCATATCTTGCCAAACGACTTCTCTTGTCTAATTTCTTGCCACCTATTAAAACTAAGCATGACAAGCACAAGAAAAATTCTTCATCTAGTAGTAACAATAATCATGCTAAATCAAATGTTGTTACTTCTAGTAATTCTCTTGATTCCACTAACAATGTTTCAAGCCAAGTTTCACTTGAGCAAGAAAATAGTCTATTGAAAGGGATTATAGAGAAAGGTGTCTACAAGAGCCTTGCCGGAAGCAAGAGCTTTGAGGAAATTGTTCGCAAGCAAGGAAGACACGGAAGAATCAAGGAATTGGTTTTGAGCGAAAGTTCAACGCCGAGGGTGTTGAATGGGAAGAAGGTCAATATCCCACTCCAAAGTTTGTTTCTCAAAAGGAGAAGTATGATCCTACTTCTTCCAATGTGGAACAAGCTCAAGATGACCTTCCACCACAAGACCACAAGCTAAAAGGCAAGGACAAGCTTCAAGAGGAGATTGATGCATTCATTGAAGCACCCAAGGCCATGGTCAAGTGGGTTCCCAAGGCAACTTCAAGTTCTACTTGACAAGCTCAACTACTACCCCAAGGATTCCCATCAAGATGATGTGGATCCGAAGAAGAAGAACTAGAGAGTTCTTGAGGGTGACTCCGCCAACATACTTCACTCACATTCATTTTGGCAAAGAACTTGTGCAATCAACTTCCACATCTTGCACTAGTTCATGGAGTCACAAACCCTCATGTTGGTAAGTCAAGGGACAAGGTAATCATTGCTTTCATGGACATCATCTATTGTGTACTTCAATCTATGTCCATGGATATCCTTGTTTGTTCCTTGTGGGACTAACCCATGTAGGTATTGAAAGTGCCCGAATCCAAAGGATTGCTCCCAACTCTTGATGATCTTCATCAACATTGAGCATCCACATCTTCAACATCTACATGAAGTCTTCAACGATAACCCAAGGTTAGTTTGACCCTTTAAAAGGGGTTCTCACATCAAGGGGGAGCTTTGCTCTAAAGAATTGAGCTAAAGCATCTTCAAATGATGTGAACACATTGATGCTTTATGTAAAAGTGGTAACCCCACTTGTGCTTAAACGATGAGTATGACCTATGATCAAATGTTCTCATTTGACTCCTAAGTCAATATACTCATATATAGATGACCTAGTCATCGCCAAATTGTGTGCTAGTAGCTAGTGTTTTGTTGGTGCATGTTTGACACATATTTTATTTGCTATCTTATTGTGTGAGCATGTTGGATGCATGATTTTATCCATTCGAGGACATCCATTTGTTGCTTTGGTCTTTTGGATTTTCTTTTGACCAAATGGATGGACAAGAATGCCTAAGTTCCTCCCCTAGCTATCTATGCTTTCTTGTCTCAAACTCTATTCATGCTTATATCACAAACTTTGAACAAGACTTTTTGGACAGACCGAGTGAGGAGCACTCTGAGCCACCGATCCGTCAAAAAGCCTAAATGCCAAAACCTTCTAAGTACTTTCGGTCAAACCAATATACTCAAATCGGACAGACCAAATCACTTGGATTGATCTAGGTTTTCACCTCGGTGAAACCGAGTTACAAATTCGGCGTGACGATGTGTGTAATCGCTTGCGATTAACCATCTCGTCCCACCGAAGTTTTCAACTCGGTCCCACCGACACCGAAGGGTATATATACCCGAGGGCAGCGTTGATTACTCCTTCAAACGCCTCGCCCCAAACCCTTCGCTGCCGTCGCCGTGGTTCACGGATCGTCTCCGCCATCGCTGTGCGCCGCCGCTGGTCTCCATCGCCGTCAGCGGACAATCTCATCGCACCGTTGTTGCCCGAGTTAAGCTCCACCAGATTGGGTGAGTTTCATCCTCTCGTGCTTCAACCTCGATTCAATGCACGATAGGTTTTGCCTAGCTTCTTGCCAAGATTGAAATCTTCCTATCCAGCAGATTAGATCATAGAACAAAATTCGAGTGAAAATTTTAGGGTTAGGTTTCGCGAACACATCTCGGTGTGACCGATTCTACATTCTCGGATGACCGATTTGGCCTCCGCCATTGCATCGCACTTTTGGTTAAACCGAAGTTGTGCAAATCGGTAAGACCGAAGTGAGGATTTAGTGAAACCCTAGTGCTCTCGGCTAGACCGAAACCCATTTGGTCCAACCGAAAGTGGTGTGTACGGTTAGGTTTAGACACTTGATTCACGAATTTTAGACTCGGTCGACCAAATGCATTCTGTGAAAACCTAAAACTGAAGTTTGAACTCATTTATTTTGCAAAATCCTCTGCAGTTTGTGATAACTCTTCTATTACGCCTATACCTATTCTTTTCACAGGTTGTCGGTCATATACGATGCAAGTGACAGCGAACAGTCTGAATCACCAGTTGAGATTCAGAGGCGGTCACAAGTCTGAAGCAAGCAGTTTTTCAGATGATGGAGAGAGGAGCACTCCAAGTGGTTTGCCTCCTGCTGCCACCAGGGCCAGGAAGAAGAGGAATTCTGATGAGGAAGACTCTGACTTAGTTGCTGATGAGGAGATTACTTCCAAGCCTAAGAGGAAAGTGGTTGCCAAGGGCTATCAAGGGCAACAAGCAAAGAAAGGCACCAGCAAAGAGAAGAAGTCCACAGTTGCAAAGAAGCTGAGCATGGAAGAAGAAACCTCCAAGAAGATCAAGAAAACTTCCAAGAGGAAGAGGCTAGTTCATGAAGAAGTCGATGATGATTACGATGAGGAAGCACCCCAGCCTCCTCAGAAGCAAAAGTTGATGGGAGATGCCATCAGGGCAGGAGCACCCACAAAATCTAAGCCATCAGCTCCAGCAAAGGCAGCCCAAGCCAAACCTGCTGCCAAGCCAAAGAAAACAGAAAGAAATATACCTGCTTCAGAGAAGAAGAAGGACAATGTGCCACTGCTGAATCGATGAAGAGGCACATGTTTTGTCAAGCTCGCATGAAATTGCCGTTCATAATGATGCTCATCCTCGAGCTGAAAATATGAAGGAAAGGAAGGACAAAGGTCTCGGGCTATGGAGGCAAGTAGATCCATATGCCACCGGAGAAGGACATTGTTGACTCAAGGTTCCACACGAGAGCAACAAGATTTCTATGAGGCAGTGCTCATGGACAAGAAACCAATTGTTCTTGACACAGATATGTAGATCGGGAATACATCGACGGTGAAAAGCACAGAGACTACTTCCCACATGTGCATGAGAGCTTCACCGCATGAGGAGTTCTGAGTTCGTTGGTCGAAATTGACCGCTTGGAATGATGAGATGATCATGCGGTTCTATGCCACCGCACACTTCTATCCAGATGGCGAATTGTATGGATGATGATGACGAGATTCTCCTCAACTGTTGAGGAATGGAGAGCGTTCTGAATGCACCGTATCAAGGGACGATGATGTTGATGTCTATGGCATTACAAAGAAGAATCACGAGTCTATGAAGAACATGTACAATGAGGTACCGGACAAGGATGTTGAGATATGGAAGCTTGGATCAGTTTATCATCTTGAGCAGGTCTCCCAACCACTAACACCATTTCGAGGCATACTTTGATGCCCAAGTCGAGACCACCGCATGATAAGAGGCTATTCTATCAACATGCTGCACATTCGGATCGAAGACACCTTTTAAGGTGATGGACACGATAGTAGAGACTATCAAGAGGACAGCGAGAGACCGTAAGAGGTCGTGTGGGTTTGCTCCGCATATTCAGATGCTCATTAATGCCAAGTTTGGCACGGACACCTACCTGTTGGATAGACCCCACTTGCCACTGCAGCCTGAACATGAAGATAATGAAGTTGTGATGACTGAGGATGCTCCCACATCTGTTGAAGGACACGCTAAGTCTGAAGCTGCCAAACAAGCTAAAGCTGAGAAGGAAGCAGCAGCAAAGCCCAAGAGCGTTGGAGAACAACTTCTTGAAGCCACTCAGAGAATTGAACTACGCCTGGCCAGCATAGTGCAGTCTCAGGAGAGTCTTGAGAGGATAGTTGAAGATAAGTTCCATGCTCTGGATGTCAAGCTGACTGAAGTGCAGGTCACCGTCAACAAGCTTGAGGCAGACATTGAGGAAGCGAAGAGGGAGAAGGCAGAGCTCATGAAGGAGATGGAAGGTGATCTAGTCCAGGATGACTATGAGCAGCCTGCTGCAGTGCCCACAAAGCCCAGATCATTGCTATTCCAATGGATGACCTCGTGGCTACTACATCAGCACCTCCTACAGCTCCATCGGCCCGGCACCAGCCCAAGTATCCACTCCTCCAGCTCCACAGACTTCAGCGAAGCTTTTGCAGATGCAGCTATCTCCACTCCATCGGCGCAGAGCAGAGCCGCCAGCAGAGTCCCTAGTGACGATTAGCTCGATACCTTTCGAACTTTTTGGTAACTTGTTGCCAAAGGGGGAGAAATTGTATAGATTTGTATAGATCATAGGACTTCGAGAGAGAGTGCTCGTTTTTGCTCTTTCGTTTGCGGTTTTCCTTGAGATACTTTTGAGTTCTTCGAGACATTTCGTGTGTTTGATACTACGCTTGCTCTATCTTGATGAGTGCTTGATCATACTATGCTTAATGTGTGCTCAATGCTTATCATACTCTATCCATATCCTTGTATGATCATTTACTCATGTCTTGGTGATTGGGTGCATGCTATTCATTCTTATCATTTTGTGCGCTCCACCAAGATGTATGTGACATGGAAGAGTGACCCATGATCCTAATCGATTGTGCATTTGCATTCAAACGCAAATCTTAAATAATGCACAAATTTAGGGGGAGCTCTTGCTTATCACATACTTCTCAAAGCGACGATGTTATTCATTGATTATATCATTTGTCGAAGCTTTGATCTATATGTTGTCATCAATTACCAAAAGGGGAGATTGAAAGTGCAACTAATCCCGGGTGGTTTTGGTAATTAATAACAACATATATATCATTGAACTAATTATTTCTTGAGAATATTTCAGAAAGTTCATTGATATGGGTATGGCAATGACCGATGATGTGGACCCTCAAAATGCTAAGGAAAACATTGGCAAAAGCTCAAGACTCTATTTTTGGTTTAGTGATCCAAGATCACATTGAGTCCATAGGAAAGCCAATACTATTAAAAGGGATGAGGTTATGATGATGATCTGGTTGCTCATAGTGCTTAGTGATTTATCTCTCAAACTATCGCAATCTTTCATTCCAACATAAACCCATAAGTAATCTCGGTCCCACCGATTCCATAAACTCACCACACCGAGATGAACCACCTCACCATATACACAAACCCTAATAATTTCGGATTTTCCGATTCCAAACTCGGTCATACCGAAATTGGTGTTGCCAAGCTTCAGAACCATACGTACTCAAATTGGTGTCACCGAGATGAGAAAGTCGGTCCCACCGAGATTGGCAAACCCTAGACTTTGGAAGAATCGGACTAACCGAGATTGTATTTTCGGTCCCACGAAAATCCCAACGTTCACAAGATTTGAACTTTCGGTCTCACCGAGTTGTCAACTTCGGTCCGACCGAGATTGGTCAAATGTGTGTAACAGTTGGATTTTGTGTGGAGGCTATAAATACCCTCCACCTCCTCTTCATTCGTGGAGAGAGCCATCGAAAGAACTACCACTCCTACCTTACATTTACGAGAAGAAAACTACCTACCCTTGTGTTGAGATCAAGTTGCTCCACTCCCACCATATGAAACTTGATTTCTAGCCTTCCCAAGTTGCTTTCCACTCAATCCTTTCTTCCACCACAGCCAAATCAGTGAGGAGAGTTGAGTGTTGGGGAGATTATCATTTGAAGCACAAGAGCAAGGAGTTCATCATCACCAACACCATCTATTACCTTTTGGAGGTGGTGCCTCCTAGATTAGTTAGGTGTCGCTTGGGAGCCTCCGTCAAGATGTGGAGTTGAACCAAGAAGTTTGTAAGGGCAAGGAGATCGCCTACTTCGTGAAGATCTACCCGAGTAAGGCTAGTCCTCCGTGGGCGTGAGGCCATGATGGCATAGACAAGGTTGCTTCTTCGTGGACCCTTCGTGGGTGGAGCCCTCCGTGGACTCTCGCAGCCGTTACCCGCCGTGGGTTGAAGTCTCCATCAACGTGGATTGACGATAGCACCACCTATCGGAACCACGAGAAAAATCTCCGTGTCTCCAAATTGCGTTTGCTCTTCTCCACCTCTTATTTACTACATGTGCAATTTACTTTCCGCTGCCATAACTCTAGAATTGCATGTGTAGGGTGATACTTGACTTGCTCATTATTGTGAACTTGCTAAAAACTTGCCCTAATCAAAAGGCTAAACTTTTAAGTTGTCAAGTAGTCTAATCACCCCCCCTCTAGACATACTTCCGATCCTACACTTCTCTCAAGATAGCATAAGTATTACGGTGGGTGAACAAATTACTGTCGAGTAATTGATAGAAAAGCGAATAATTATGAGATTATCTAGGCATGATCATGTATATAGGCATCACATCCGTGACAAGTAGACCGACTCCTGCCTGCATCTACTACTATTGCTCCACACATCGACCGCTATCCAGCAAGCATCTAGAGTATTAAGTTCATAAGAACAGAGTAACGCATTAAGAAAGATGACATGATGTAGAGGGATAAACTCAGGCAATATGATATAAACCCCATATTTTTATCCTCGATGGAAACAATACAATACGTGCCTTGCAACCCCTGCTGTCACTGGGTAAGGACAACGCAACATTGAACCCAAAGCTAAGCACTTCTCCCATTGCAAGAAAGATCAATCTAGCAGGCGAAACCAAACTGATAATTTGAAGAGACTTGCAAAGATAACTCAATCGTACATAAAAGAATTCAGAGAAGATTCAAATATTTCTCATAGATAAACTTGATCATAAACCCACAATTCATCGGATCTCGACAAACACACCGCAAAAAGAGTTTACGTCGAATAGATCTCCACAAGAGAGGGGGAGAACATGGTATTGAGATCCAAAAAGAGAGAAGAAGCTATCTAGCTAATAACTATGGACCCGAAGGTCTGTTGTAAACTACTCACAACTCATCGGAGGGGCTATGGTGTTGATGTAGAAGCCCTCCGTGGTTGATTCCCCCTCCAGTGGAGCACCGGCGAAGGCTCCAAGATGGGATCTCGTGGATACAGAAGGTTACGACGGTGGAAATTATTTTTCGTTGGCTCCCTGTATGTTTTCGGGGTACATGGGTATATATAGGAGGAAGAAGTACGTCGGTGGCCGCCCGAGGGGCCCACGAGACAGGGGGCGCGCCCTATAGGGGTGGGTGCGCCCTCCTATCTCGTGGACGCCTTGGCTGCTTCTTGGATTGCACTCCAAGTCCTCTGGATCTCGTTCGTTCCAAAAATCACGCTCCCGAAGGTTTCATTCCCTTTGGACTCCGTTTGGTATTCCTTTTCTTCGAAATACAGAAATAGGCAAAAAAAACAGTAATACGGGCTGGGCCTCCGGTTAGTAGGTTAGTACCAAAAATGGTATAAATGTGTAAAATAAAGCCCATAAACATCGAAAAGGGGTAATATAATAGCATGGAACAATCAAAAATTATAGATACGTTGGAGACGTATCTGTATCTCAAAATGTTCAGCAAGGCGTGCAGCATAGATACCTCCAAAGATGGGGCCCTTTGTACGATTCAGGCTTAACCATTTAGCAATAACGGCACCCATACTAAAAGTGTTGTCACCAAACAAGGCATGGAACAGAATAATAATATTAGGAACACTGAAGTTTCCACTATTTCCACGACCAATTAAGCATCGACTAGCAAATATGGCAAAGTAGCGTAAAACAGGAAAAATGTATGCTTGTGATTCTTGCATCGGAACCCTTCTTCGAATCCCTATAGTGATAGTGTTAACAAAACCATCCACATATTTACGATGTGGTTCATCTAAGCTGCCCTCAAAAGGTATTCTACAAACAACGCAAAAATTACGTAATGACATTTCCTTAGTCTCATCATATAAATGAAAAGATACTGAAGGAGGTGAATTCTTAGGATAATAGTAAAAGTTTTGCATGAAAGTATTGGTGAATAAGAGATACTGATCGATCCGGTTGTGGAGTAAGTCGGTGAGGCCCGCATTTTCAGCCAAAGAATAAAAGTCTTCATAAATCTCGGCTGCTCTCAAGAAATTATCACATGATCACTCACAAGGCCTTACTTCCACGAGAGGAAGGTTATACTTGGCCTTTTCTTTCTCCTTAGCTTGTTTATCCTTGGAGCTTTGACTAGAAGAACCCCTCAATAATCTCCTTACCATTTTCTGAAAATTTCTGAAATTTTTAGTAACTTCAAAATAAAAGTGAATCAAACTAAACAAGATTGATAGCAACTACTTCCACAAGTGCCTAGAGCCTATATCATGCATTAGAATTACTTGGGACCTCATAAATTTGAGATACCGATGACAGACATCAGTTGGCCACGTCGCATCCGTGCATTGGCACACTATTCTAATTGGAGATGATGGACGGCTTTTGCATCACATATCTATATCTATACCCCTATATATATAGGGTGGGTCTATTATGATAACACCCCTTAAGACCTTATTTTGCACACCGAAACACCTTATTCTGCTAACAGTACCGAGCTGACCCGTAGCTACAAACTAACCCCGCAAAAGTAAGAGATGAGCTGCACGAGGTAAAAAAAGAAACTCCCTGCTCCGTGTCCCCACGACCTTCATCTCCCTGCTCCCCTCCCAGCCAGCCACCTCCCCACGTAGCGCCCACCTCCCTCCCCACGCCACGCCCCACTTCTCCCCCTGCGCCACCCCACTTCCCTCCCCACCTTCGGAGCGGAGCACCCCTACCCAACCCTTCTTCTCGGCGCCGCCCCCACCACCACCTCCGGCTGCGCCCCACAGGCACCACCATCTACACCAGCCGCCACGCTCCTCTTTCTCCCACACCATCCAGCGGACATGGCAGATCCGCCGCCCTCGGCCCCTGGCGCGCCTCACCACGGATCCGCCACCGCCGGCCTCTGTGCGGATGCCACCCGCTTGCGCAGCTCGTCGCTGAATCCGGCGAGATCCACGTGGGTGCCCCTGTCCCGCGCTGCCAAGATCGCCCCTGTCCTGCGCCCTTCCGATGGGAGGATGGGGAGGAGGTGCTCCATCGACGGCGAGGTCAACAGCAGAGGTCGTGGCCCCGCCTCCCCCACCTCGGGCGCGAGGTCGGCGCGGCTCCCAGGCACACCGGCGACGGACAGGAGGCCGTAGGAGGAGAGTCGGATGTCGCCTGATCCGTTCCTGTGGATGCATGTCACGGCGCGGGGTGGGCAGAGGGTCAAGGGAGTGTGCTCCCACGGGCGTCCTACCGTCCCTACGGGATCCTCGTCGGCGGAGTCTATGTAGTTGCTGGATCCCGGGAAGTCCACGCGTCGCTGGTGTGCGATGCTGCGTTGTAGCCGTGCAGATTCCCCGGTGACCCACCGCGATCGCCACCTCTGTGCAGCTCGGTTGCCTCTCACCGTGCAGCTCGCTTGCCGCCCCCGTGCAGCTCACCTCCGCTGAGCAAACTCTCTCTGGCGAGTCCACATCGCGTCCGCACCACATCGTGCAGTTTGAGTGCAGTTTTTGATTATTTTTGCAGCAGCACATCCATCCAACCCAACAAGTACAGAGTTTGTGTGTTCAGTGCAGTACCGCAGTGCAATGCAGTGTAGTTTCGGTTTCAGAGTCCCGTTGAAAGCCTCGTGGTGCTATCCTCCCCCATAATTTTTATGTGAATTGTGTGTACAGCATGTGTAACAGAATTGCAAGGCCAAGTTTAGTATAGAAAATGATGCTTAGATGCGATTAAGTGTAAAATCCTATGTGGTTCACTTGGCAAACAAAAGTGTCTGGTATGTAAAAATTTTGAAGCTCACTTCGTAATGTCATGTGGCTCACCTCTCGATAGTTATGTGGTCCACTTACCCTTGAGGTAAAGCTCACTTTGTAATGTCATGTGGCTCACCTCTTGATAGTTTTGCGGTCAACTTACGCCCGAAGTGAATCTCACTTTGTAATCTCAAGCAGCTCACCTCTTGATAGTTTTGCGGTCCACTTACGCCCGATCCGATGTGAAGCTCACTCTGTAATCTCATGCGGCTCAGCTCTCGATAGTGTTGCGGTTCACTTATGCCCGATGTGAAGCACACTCCACTTCCTCGCCTGACAAAATTTACGTCTAAAAAACAGAATGAAGTTCGGTAGCCTGTCTGATGCAGTGCGGTATTTTGTCTGAAGCAGTGCGTTCTTCTGTCTGATGAAAGGTCCACTCGCTTCGTCAATGCACGTAAAAATTAATAAGTATAAAAAAGACAACAAGTACTCATGAGGTTCACTTTTGGTGGTGTTACGGTTCACTTTCGGAAGTGTTGTGGTCCACTCTCGTTCGGAAAAAAGTTGAAAAAAAGACAACAAAAACTTGTGCGAGAAAATTTATATTTGACAAAAAGAAATCATGAAGTTCACTTGATGCATTGCGGTGCGGTTTTCAGTTTGAAGCGGTGCGTTTTTACATCTGACGGCGATTTTGGTGTCACGAAAAACAAAGGTCCGCTTTTTCCTAATTTTAAAACTGATCTTAAACCGTAAGGAATTAGAGAGTGTGTTCTACATGAAAAAGTTGCGTCTCGTCGATATCTTTCCAACGGCATATCATTTGAATCATTTCGGCAACTGGTATTGTAAAAATTTCAAAAAAAAATGGCCGCTGCCACTCGTCCTCCGCCGCACGATTTTCAAAATTAACTTAAAACCCTAAGCAATCTCAAAACCATTCCTACATATGTTAGTTGCGCCTTGTCCATAGCTTTCCAATGACGTATGACATGCCTCGTTTTGACAAACAGTTCAAAAACTAGAGCGAAAACAGTACCGAAAATTGGAAAAAAAATTGAAAAACAGAATTCCGCGATTTAGTAAATTTGAAACTGCTCTTAAACCGTAATGAATTAGAGAAAGATTTATATATGAAAAAGATGCACCTCGACGATATCTATCCAACGGCGTATCATTTGCTTCGTTCCGAGAAGCAGTTTAGAAAAAAACGTGAAAAAACACTCGCTGCCACTCGTCATCCGCCGCACTATTTTCAAAACTGCTCTTAAACCGTGTGGAATCTCGGAAAGTGTTCAACATGTCGAAGTTGCGCCTAATCCATAGCTTTTCAATGGTATACTACACGCCTCATTCAGATAAACGGTTAAAAAATTAGAGCAAAAACAGTACCGAAAAAACACCGCATGCAATTTTTTTACACGAAGTTCACTAGTCTCTATTGCGGTGCTCGTCGTCAAAATGATGCGAAGGCGCTTACATTGGCGTCCGGTGCGGAAGTGGTGTGCAGAATAGTTTTTATGCTAATATTAGCAGAATAGACCGTCGTATATATATATATATATATATATATATATATATATATATATATATATATATATATATATATATATATATTTTTTTATATTGTGTGCGGGTAACTTTAACTTTGAAAGATGGTCGTTGGATGAGGCGAATCTGATGGTCCAAAGATGGCAAATTTGAGCACTGCTGGCCGTTGGATATCATCTAGATTCCACCAGATTTCGCCACATTTATAATCTAGAAGACTCCATGGTTAAACTTAAGCATAATGCACAAACATCAAAACACGAGCACTTCTTATTTGTTCTAGAATCTTCCGTATCAGAATTGCCCAAATGTTTTTCTACATGATTTGCCATTATTTGTTTTTATTTTATGTCTTACAACGCACAGTTCCATGAATCTTAAAATAGATTAGCTTTCTTATAAAAACTAGATGATTTTGAATGAAATGAACTATAAGAATTAAACGAAACTCTACATCATGCATATATGACTCAAAGCTTACATGCTATAATGTGGTATTTATTCATAATTTGGTTGCCAAATCTCATGCGTGCAATACACGTGTACCTTACTCTAGTCTAAATGGTGTTTGTGTGTGTGTTGTGCGTGTTGAGGTGCAAATTGTCTTTTTTTGGTACACGTTAAGCTTGTTCTTCCGAAATTTCAAGCGCGCCTTGTTATGCCGAAAATTCAAGCTAGTGTCTCTGTCTATCATGCTGCAAAACTCCCGCCTCTTCAACCCGCGCCTTGTTAGCCCGAAATATTTAAGATATATCTTTGTCTCGTCGTGCTCCGACAACACCCTCCATCTCAACCCGCACCTTGCTATTCCGAAATTACAAGACGCGTGAAAACTCCCACCTCCTGTGAAACCCGACACGCGAAATGCCCGTGGTACCCCTGAACCGAAAGAAGCGCCTCAAATCGGTGGGGGTACTTTCGTAACTTACCCCACATTTCGGACACGCGCATCTCTAAGCTATGGTTCCCCACTGCCATCCCATCCGCCCACCTATTCATGTACCGAGGCCGCGAAAACCCACGACTAAACCCCACACCCTGCTCCGTCCGCCACCCAGCCAGAGCCTCTTCCACGACGACACCGTCCACAGCAATAGCTTGACGTCCCTCATCCACTGTATCAGATGAGGATCCATCGTCGATCTCGTCGTCCCGCCGTTCAGCCACCCCATCCTCCACCTCCAAGGAGCTGCCCCGATGTTCCCCTCGTCTTTCACGCCACCTCCATTCCCACACCGCCGTCTTCACCTGCACCACCAGAAGAGCATCATCATCACCGTTTCCTCGGATGAAGCAGCGGCCTAATCGGCGCCACCAAAGAGGTTGTACACTAATCGCCGCATTTTCTTCTTGATTCGATCTCACGTGTTGTCGGCGCTCGGTCCCGAGCCAACATGGCGCGACTCCATCCACGGCAGCATCGCTGGCCACTTCCTCCATGGCGTCGCTCCCTCGGTGGCGACGTCCACATCAGTAGGAGCTGCTGCTGCTTTAGCTCTCACTCGCGCTGCTGCTCTGCTCTTGCTCTCGGTCCCGTCTGCTCTTGCTATTGCTCTTGCTCGCGTTGCTGCTCTCGTTGTTGCTCTTGCTTGCGATGCTGCTCCAATTTAGCTACACTTCAGTCGACTGAATCGACTTTTGGGCCAGTCAATTCTCAGGGGGGGGCTCGCCCAGGTGAAGGAAGAACCCGCCGTAGCGGGGAGGGGGGCTCGCCGGAGAGGTACCCCCTATCTATCTTAGGGTTCAGGGTGGGGGAGGTGGTCGCCTGCGATGGCGGGGCGGTGTCGTGGGGATCATCGGAGAAAAAGCTCGGCACGGGGGGCCTAGAGGGATGGACGGAGCGGCGGTGGGGAGTGTTTTCGCGGTGGGTGGGGCGGCGCACCGCCGGCCGCGGGCGGCGTGGGGCTGCTGTTTGGCCAGTGGTGGCTGGCGGCTCAGAGGGGTGGAGGTGGAAGATGAGCCGCAGACCCTTGATTTCGTATCCAACGGCTACAAAATCGACTGACCAGAGATGAAAAAGTCAGCCGACCGACGTGTAGCCTCACCTTGCTAGTGTGTTCAGTTTCGACAGCAAAATTCAGTTTCGACAGCAAAATTCAGTTTCAATAGTTAAGTTCAGTTTCAACAGTTAAGTTCAGTTTCAACAGTTAAATTCAGTTTCGACAGTTAAGTTTAGAGATGAGCGGCTGATGTATTTTACATCTAGCACTTTGTGGTTATGTATTTTACATCATGTATTGGAGATGCTATTAGAATTCCACTCAGGTTAACGTTGTTCGTTGTCTCTCTTGTCCTGCTTCAGCCTCGGCGTCGTACAACTCAGCAGAGTTGCTCCAACGACGAAACCCTCCATCACATCAGAGCAGTACCTCGGGCTCCATATCCTGACGCCTAAGATCTTCTTCCCCTCCTCCGACAGCCAAGTTAGCCGGAGCATCCTCACCGGCCAACCCAATCACGCTGAGATCGACATGGCTTCGCCAAAGAGGTTGTACACTTGTTGCATCTCTTTTTACTCTACATGTTATATATATTGTCTCTTGGGCACTTTCGTAGTAATGGGAAATCGATTATTTTATTCTACTATATGACAAGCGGTGAGGTGCGAGGTAACTTAGCTACCCGTGATGGACTCTCTTGAATGCCATCATTATTTATATCTGCATGTTTGAGCTGTGCATTTGTCGATGGGCCTGGAAGTTGAGCCAGTATGGCAGTGTCCTGAGTCCAAAGTAATAGAAGTAGCACAAAAACATATATTTAGTGTAGGATTTTCCTTACTCAAGCCTGCCTACTAGAATCTCCAGTGCTTGAAAGGAAAAGTGAATGAAAAACATAGGAATTGGAAAGTTTCCTATGGTACTACTTTTCATGAATATGGTGCAAAGGAATGGAGCAAAGGAAAATTGTAGGATTTGTTCCTTTAGTGTCTCCTTGAAAGAAAAACCATAGGAATTCTAATTTCCACTTCTCCTTTTCATATTCCTATTCATCAAGCACAAGACTAAGAGATAGTAGCATAATAGCATTATAACCGTACATTTTCTTGTGGTTTGACTTAATCTCACCATGCTTTTTTGCATCCTGTGATCTTCCAATTGTTGTGAATCAAACACCCAGATTGGCAGAAATCCTGTGTTTTTAAATTCTCTGTTTTGCACGTGCATTCCTATCATATTCCTGTCTATTTCCTATCCCTGCATTGTTAGAATCCTCAAATTCAAACAAGCCCTTACTCAATTACTTGTGTTATAGATATGTTTCAAAGAAAACCTTGTTTGGTTTGTCTTGCTCCTGCGGCGCTGTGTTCCACCCCAGCTCAGCTGCTCCAACAACGGAAGGGTCCAGCACAACAGGGATCCGCTCTCCAGACTGTCTTTCGCCACCTCATATCTTTTTCCCCACCGCTGGAAGCCACGTCAACTGCATTACCATCATCAACTGAGCAGATGACCTTGAGGACTACACGGGTCCGCAAGAGAGGTCACACTCTTCCATGTCTTCTTACGTTATGCGTCGCTTAATATGATGACATGCTACATTATCGTCGTGTTCACCTATTAGACTCTGAGTCAGGTCCAAACTAATGCTGAAAATTGAGTTTTAAAATGGTTGTCGGGTACATATTGGGGCAGCAATCAGTACTATCTGTCTACTATCTGGTTAATCTCCGGTGTCTACTATGAATTTCATTTTGGGTGCAAACAAACATTAAAGGAGCCATTATCTGTATTTTTTAACTAAAGCTATTATCTGCCTGATATCATTGGTTTTGGGTCTATCCACAGTTTGCTACCATCGCTCTGGATTTGTGCATGCACTCCTTACATAATCTCACTATGTTTTATTCCTATGCATGCCAGTTATTGTACACAATGGAAATGATCATGTAGAGCAAAAGAGACGAGCCTTGCGTGGCAATAAAATTTCATGCAGGCGTCGTTCCATGGTGGGCGCAAAGCCAGCCCCCCTCCACCCATTTTGGATTGTAATCAAGAGGAAGATAACTGTTCTGAGGGGGATTCAGAAGGAGAAGACCACTCCTATTTACCACATGAG
Organism: Aegilops speltoides; assembly: GCA_021437245.1. Classification (NCBI taxonomy): domain Eukaryota; kingdom Viridiplantae; phylum Streptophyta; class Magnoliopsida; order Poales; family Poaceae; genus Aegilops; species Aegilops speltoides. Next base: position 493,778,991 of record CM038147.1, on the reverse strand, counting down.
GTCTTCGCTCTAACTTGGCATGCTGATGTTGGTAATATCATGCACATGGTGCCTTGCATTGCTTACTGTATACATTAAAGATGCCATCTGCTTAGTTTAGACATGCTTTGTATCAATGCCATCTGTTTAGTTTCTTTATCGTATATGTGAATCATGGAATGCCATCTTGTCTAGCCAGGCATCATATATGTGAATTTTGCAATGCCACCCTTGTAAGCCAGTCATCTTATATGTGAATTATATCATGCCACCATTTTTTTATTACGTGTTAAATTTGTCAACAATTTTAGTACATTCAATTACTCTTCCTGTGCATCAGCCATTTGGCACGGTCATGGAAAAATCTGGAGTGGAAACAAGGTCTTCATAGCAGACAATGTTATCTGACGAAGCGCATATCTTGCTGGTTACCGATAGCTCCTCAGAGGAGGATTCAGAGACAGATGACCAGTCATATTTCCCACCCGAGGTGCATGCCCTAACTTGGCAGGGTTATGTTGCTCATATCGTGCATATAGTATCTTGCATTGCTATGTCATTTGCTTAGTTTAGACATGCTTTGTGTGAATGCCACCTGTATAGTGTCTAATTACCATATATGTGAATTATGCAATGCCATCTTGTTGCAAGACATTATATATGTGAATTATGCAATATTATCTTGTTACAAGGCATTATGTATGTGAATTATGCAATGCCATGCTGTTTAGGCAAGCATCATATATGTGAATTATATCATGTCGTCCTTTTTTTGTATTTCTCATTGCTTTTGTCGACAATGTTTGTACATTCAACTGCTCTTCCTGTGCATTTTGGTGATGGCGAAATCTGGAGTGAAAACAAGGTCTTTAGAGCAGACAATGCTACCTGCTGAAGCAGATTTCTTGCTGATTCTGAGATAGCTCTTGAGAGGAGGATTCAGAGGCGGATGACCAGTCCTATTATCCCCCGAGGTGTATGCTCAAACTTGGCAGGGTTATATTACTCATATAATGCATATGTTGTATTGCAATGCTTAGTTTTTACATTATATACACAATATTGATTGCCATCTCCTTAGTTGACACATCATATATGTGATTGCCCTCTGCTCACTTCCTTAGTATATAAATCATATATTTGAATTATGTCATGCCATGATGTTTACATAGACAACATGTATCTGAATTATGGCATGCCAACCCATTTCTAAAGACATAATATAGTTATATCATCTCATCCTGTTTACATAGTCATCATATTTTAAATTATGCCATTCTATCCGTGAATTATATCATGCCATCATGTTTCCATCGACGGCATGTTTGTGATTTATGGCATGCCAACCACTTTAATAGACCCATCGTATAGTTATATCATGTCATCCTGTTTACATAGTCATCATATTTTGAAGTATGTCATTCTATCTTGTTTAGTTAGCCATCATACATGTGAAATTGTGTCATGCTATCCTGTTTAATTAGCCATCATATATGTGAAATTATGTCCTACTATTCTGTTTGCTTAGACAACATAAATGTGAATTATTTCATGCCCTGTTTTCTTCCCTACTATCCATTGCACCTGCCTATCTTACAATGTCTGTACATTCAATTACTTTTCTTGTTTATCATCCATTTCAATTGGAGGGAGTGATGGCAGTATCTGTGGGAGTAAAAACACGGTCTTCAGAAAAGATCGTGCTACCTGTCGATGCAGATAGAACCATGGTTGTTCTTGCCCAAGAACCAGCCCCACCACACATAACCCACACACATTCAGATTGTACCCCTACCCAGTTGGACAGAGAACCAGCTACACCCCTTCTAACCCCAACCCCAGCAGATAGACACCCAGTTCCCGTTGACACAGCACCAGCTCCATTACTGAGCACCCAAACACGGGCAGTTAGTAAGGCAAGCTGCAGTGCCCAAATCACGAGGACCACCACTCCGAACCCAAGTCAACGCTTAAAGCGAGAAGAATAATTGTTCTCGTGTTAGGTTCCGTAGCTATGGTTCATACTACTTTGCTCTTGCATCCTTGTATTCTTGATACCAACTAATTTCAAATTTGAAGGATGCGATTAAAACTCCAATGGTGCAACAAGTATGTTTTAAACCTGTTTCTTCAACGTGTTTCTTTGTTTGTCTTTGTAACTTGCTCTATGTTGATTTCAGTTTCAATTGAATAAGCAGTTATGTTCTCATGCCATGCACATTACAAGTGTTGTTATTGTTATGTAGTTTCCCACACTTATATTCTATCTATGCTGCTTTGTCTTAAATAGATATGACTAGCAAACATGCCCGTGCGTTGCAACAGGGAAAAAAATATCATAAATATATCCCAATAAGCATGGCTCAAGACTCCTAACTGATCCACGTCTTCTAATTTGACACGACGCCTGACCGTGTCACCGCTTATCCTTCTTCCCACCTTCGAGGACAATGACCGTGATGCCCACCTGGTAACAATGTGTCAAATGTGGTCAATCCTAAGGCGATGGATTCACCACCGCATGTCACAATCATTGTGTCCATGCAAGAAAATATTCACAACTTCAACAACTAATCTTGGCGACCTAGACATGCGGGCTGCCCTTCTCGAGTTACTCCTTGCACCTAGTCCATACACCTCCCCTCATACTTCTACTCTCCTCTGCACGAACAAGCAATGATTGCCATGAATCAGGGTTGGCCCGGTTCAGGAGGTGGACCGTAGCACATCACCAGAGGTGAAAGGCTCGTCCATGACGAAGTGGAGGGAAGGGTGTAGAGGCCGGACGTCACATGGCGAGATATGACTCGGGTGTTCCTACTTCCCTTTGTAGGAGAGGATGTGTAGTGCCTCATTGACAACGGCATAGTGAGTGGCAACCATGGTTTATGTGTGCATAATCCATAGCAGTGTATGTAAGTGCATCGTCTATGTATAATCCAGCTTCTAGCGGCTATTGACACATATCAAGTGTAGCATCATAGCACTCATTGAAGTTCTCAAAAATTGCATTGTGAACATCAAGCATGCGCCAACACGTCTTATTATCACGCGTATCTTCACGGGAAAACGATTCAACTCACTGAGGAGGACAGGAATATTTTCCTCTACATATTCGTGGGGCTCAATTGATTGGAAATCCTAAGCGAGCAGGTTCTTTGTCAAATGCGTGGTTGACTCTTAGTGGGGCTCGAATGGATAGTTGTGAGCACGATATTTATCTTCACCTCAGCGTCCATAATAGTTAGGCTATACCCCATTTCTTAGCTACTTTCTTGAGTTTGAATCGACATAAATAATAAAAGTGTCTTACTCACGCCTATGCCGGTTCAACCAACAACCCATAAAAGATGTATCTAAAAAGTGCCTAAAACAATACATCTGTGTGCATTTTATTTTCTTAACCATGATAATAATGTTATTAAAAAGTACAAAATTTTATGATTGAATTCCTTTTACCGGTATTTTATTGGCGCTTCCAATACATATTTCTCCTTTAGTACATAGTCTCATGAATCCTTCTAGGCCCCCACCATGAAACCTTCCATGTTACATCTAGTATTTTTAAGAACATGTGTCTAATTGTTCCCTTCCTTTTTATCACTCTGCCATGTCTCATGTTTTTGAATTCCAGCCCATCACCGTTTGGTCCACCATTTACCTTTCCATGTCACGTATATGTTTGAATTCTAGCCCATCACCTATTAATAATCCACCATGTATCTTCCTTCCTTCCATCTCGGTCTAGTTCTCTCTTCCTAGCCCTAAAAAGTTCTCCTCTTCCTTTTATTAATTTCTCTCTATCCTAGTTCTTTCATTGCGTTATCGGTCTCATGTCACTAGACATGTAGTTCTCTCAACTAAATTTCCCTCCTTTATTTTTTGTCACGTATTTCCTTACCCTTCGCTTATTGATTCCCAAGTCAGCTCCTTGATACCTAAAAACTCAAAAAAAGGATATCAACTGAAGGGATTATCCATAAGCAACCAAGGTGAGACTATTGAATAGACAAAGCAACCTTCACCTAAACACAAAAATCGATCTAGCTCAATCGGTTGCGATGAATTTACCTATACGGGGAAGGAGGTTGCCAGTTTGATTCCAAACAAGAACTAATATTTTTGCCTTGCCTGCCTTGGTCCGGCTTTGCTGGGCCACAACACAGACAGAAGCCAAGCAAGACACTTGAGACATCATAAAAACAAACACACTGAGGAATAAAAAAATCTAAGCGTTTTCTTTCACCTCGGAACAAAAGGTGTTTTTTTTCACTTGCGCGTGGCCCCCTGTGCAAGGCGGATGAAAAATCCTATCACGATGGACATAGCAAAAATTCAGAGAACCGCACCTTGCTTTATTAGTAGGTACAGATTGAAAAGTGTTAGATACAATCCTTCCCAGTTTTCAAATTCAATTTCAAAAATGTATTTGTCTTTTTAGAAAATGTTCTCAAATTCAGAAAAACGCTATAGTACCTCCTAGTCTTCAAAAATGTTCAGGTTTCAAAAATAAAATAAAAGGTGTTTTTTCACTTGTGCGTGGCCCTTGTGCAAGACGGATGAAAAATCCTATGCGATGGACATAGCGAAAATTCAGAGAACCACACCTTGCTTTATAGGTAGGTACAGATTAAAAAGTGTTAGATACAATCCTTCCCAGTTTTCAAATTCAATTTCAAAAAAGTATTTGTCTTTTTAGAAAATGTTCTCAAATTCAGAAAAACGCTATAGTACCTCCTAGTCTTCAAAAAATGTTTAGGTTTCAAAAATAAAATAAAAAGAAAAATATTGTTCTTTGTGAAAAATATGTTCAAGTTTATTTTTTTTTTAGAAATTTTCTAAAATATATCTACTTTTTCCAAAAAAATGTTTTTCTTTCGCTCTTAGTATCTGGCGTGGCTGTTTACTAATTTAGGATGTCGTGCTGCTACTTAGATGAAGTGTTACACTTAGTTCAGTGGTTTGCATTCTTACTTGTTAAGCGCAAGTGCCCGGCTTCGAGTCCTCACTACCTTTAATTTTCTTTTCTTGCACTTTTTTTACTTTTTTTGAGACATTCACTTTTTTTACTGGGGCGAGCTATTGGTATAGCAACCGCTAGTGGGCCGGCCCATCGCAGCTCGTCTCTGTGCGTCCTGCAATTTGTTTTCAACCCAAAGGACCAACAAGCCCACATATGTCGGTTGGCCCATAACTAAGGCAACGGGCTTAGAATCAATCTGCGAGGAGAAGCAACGTCACGAAGATACGCGTCAAGCCAGCGTTTGCTAGCGGCGTATGATGTCTGAAAAAGTTCTTGTGGACGAAAAAAGTGGAAAAACAATCAGTCTTTTAATATTAGGTATAGATTGAATTGTATCTATCTTGATTTGGCAACATAAACTAGAATGATATAGACCATCGGTGACCATTCTACATAGATATATATTTGTTTCATGTTGTTATCCTGTCCACCTTACTACTGAACTGGTTTTCCAATATGAGTTTCATATACTACATTGTAAACCTGAGATGTGTTTGTTTGTTTCTCTTTTAGAAAGCGGATAAAATATTGGAGAAGAGTACCCTATTATCAATGGTAAAGGAAGTAATGCAGATAAGGTTCAAGATAGTGAGACATCCCTGTTGGTCTCCAAGAAAGCTGATAAAAACTATATTGAAGACACTGAGACAACCCAAAGTCCTGTCTTGACGTAGTGTTCGAGTTGCCGGCTACCACTGTTGGCACCAGCTCTTCGAACTCGTTGGCTGAATCAGTTCGGCTTCTTGAGTCTCAACTTCAAGTTGTAGGACATCGATCAGATGTTATGCGACAGGAAGCCGAAGGACTGAGGAAGTCCCTGCAGAATTCTGATGCATACTTTCTGGTGCAATAGCAAGTGCTGGAGGACTTAAGCGCCAAACAAGAGAAAGTTAATAAGCTTGCTAAGCATCTTGCCAGCATTATGGGTCCCCAGGATATTGTTTCTTGAGCTCTTCTGAAGTGATTTTAATTCTGGACTTGTTTTGTTGCGGCGTTTATATGCTGCTGTGTTCCCTATATTTGCCTTTGGTGGCGTGCTTTGATGCCCGATGGATGTAATATGTAATAGCCGTGATAGCCTATTGTAAGTTGCTTGCTTATTTATTTCCTTGTTGTCTTGTTTATTTGTTTGCTTGTAGTCAGTGCAGTTCTTTTTCCGCGGTTTGCTAGTTGCTGCAATAACCTATTTTTTTAAAACTAGGCTACAATAACCATGGGCTAATATTTACTGTAATGACACTGGGCCTCCTACGGGCCGTAGAAATGGCGAGCCTTCTACGGGCCATAGAAACAATGGGCCTTCTACGGGCCGTATCATCAATGGGCCTTATACGGGCCGTATGATCAATTGGCCAAACATAGGCCAAACAGACCGCATTACGGCCGTAAGCGGGCTAGAGTTGGAATCATCCGTTCATGGGCCGACCATAACGGGCCATCGTTAATAGGCTATATTTGATGGCGCTATGAAAACGCCCAGCGTATTAACGGACCACAAGCGGGCTGATCTGTAACCACGGGCTGAATTTGGCCCATAAGCGAAAATAGCGAGAACGGGCCGTAAGTAAATGAATCCGGAAATGAGCCCAGAATAAATGGGCTCGAGAAGGCCGAAGATAACATGGGCTGAAGCGCCCAGCGGAATAACGGGCCGTTAATGGGTATAAAGTGATACTTTGTTCTTTACGGGCGATTTCACCACGGGCCATTAATGGGTGTAAAGTGATACACTGTTCATTACGGGCCAGTTTCACCACGGCTCGTTAATAGGCCAAGAGTTACATAGGGCCTCATATGGGCCGAAAGACGTCATGGGCCATACATGGGCCAGAAGTGAAAACGGGCTGGAATCATATTGGATGGCCTAGATGACGCTACTGGGCCTAATTCTAATAGGGCGTAATGGGCCTTGGGTTAGCGGGCTGTAAATGGGCTATATGCGAACAGGCCGTTAACAGGCTTTCCATGGGCCGGCCCGCCACCTTTTTACCAAGTCAAAGGGGCCGGCCTTTTCACAGGAATGGGCCTCTGTTGGGCCGTGCCACGTGTCGACGTATCATAGGCGCCTTTTGTCCAATGAGTGGATGACATCTGTCCCAGCGATGAGCCGACACGTGTTTCCTCTAGCCAATGATGATTTTACACGTGGAAAATCCCCATTGTTCAGGGCTGTTAACGGGTTAGCGGATCCAAAACCTAACCCGATAGCTTAACGGCGTTCCGTTATGGTGGATGCCACGTGTCGGTCACCCTTGACGAAAGCACTTCTGTGACGCCCAATTTATCGTCATGGAAGTGGACACTTCCGTGATGATAATTTTGGTAATGTCAGGGAACACTTCTACGACAGCACAGGTATGACTATCTTGATTCTGTCATAAAATCGTCATGGATGTACATGCATGACAGAAAACGCGACCTACTGTGACAAACACGTAGTGTATTCTTTTGTAGTGTTCGGATGAACACTTATGGATTTGAGATCCGCGTCTCCCTTACTAGAAGATTCACCCTTATCTTTAGGAACATAAATAAATTTGGCAGTTTTGGTCGGAGGTTTTGGAGTGTTTTTCATGGAAGAAAACACCAAACCTAAGTTGGTAATGATATCCTCAAGTTTATCGATTCTTGCAAAATCTAGATCTATTTTTTCATTAACTATAGGTTCTTTCTCTTTAAGATTTTTCAAAGTCACTCCAACCCTAGATCCGTATTGGGTAATCTGATTATGAATCTTTTTATCCAAATTTTCAATCAACTCAATATTAGCAACTTTATTTTCAATAATTTCAAGCTGTTGCATCACATGTTCTAAAGTTAAAACAGTTCCATTAACCAAAAGAGGTGGTGGGCCAAACAAATCTAACATAGCATTATAAGCATCAAATGTGTGGCTACTCAAGAAATCCCCTCGTAGCGGTATCAAAACGCATCTATTCGAGGAGTAATGCCCACATAGAAATTGCGAAGAAATGCGGAGTAGAAAGCTTCCTAGTAGATTTATTTTGAGCATTGCAAATTCTATGCCAAGCATCTTTTAAATTTTCTCCTTCCTTTGCTTAAATTGAGAATTTCATGTTAGGGAGTGATAACAAGGATAGGAGGACTAGCCATAACGACAAGGTAAGCGATCTAACACACGAGCAAGCGGAAAAAGGCAAGCGAAAAGAGAGGAGGGAAAGAGAGGGCAAATAAAGCGGCAAGGGTGAAGTGGGGAGAGGAAAAGCGAGAGGCAAATGGCAAATAATGTAAATCGAGGAGATGAGTTTGTGATGGGTACTTGGAATGTCTTGACTTGAGCTAAGACCTCCCGACAGCGGCGCCAGAAATCCTTCTTGCTCGTCTTGAGCTTGCCTTGGTTTCCTTGAAGAGGAAAGGGGATGCAGCAATAGTAGCGTAAGTATTTCCCTCAGTTTTTGAGAACCAAGGTATCAATCCAGAATGAGGCTCCTCAAAAGTCCCACGCACATACACAAACAAACAAAGAACTCACAACCAATGCAATAAAGGGGTTGTCAATCCCTTCACGGCCACTTGCAAAGTGAGATCTGATAGAGATAGTATGATAAGATAAATATATTTTTGGTATTTTATAATATAGATTGGGAAAGTAAAGATGCAAATAAAAGTAGATTGAAAGCTTATATGATAAAAGATAGACCCGAGGGACATAGGTTTCACTAGTGGCTTCTCTCAAGATAGCATAAGTATTACGGTGGGTGAACAAATTACTGTCGAGTAATTGATAGAAAAGCGAATAATTATGATATTATCTAGGCATGATCATGTATATAGGCATCACATCCGTGACAAGTAGACTGACTCCTGCCTGCATCTACTACTATTGCTCCACACATCGACCGCTATCCAGCAAGCATCTAGAGTATTAAGTTCATAAGAACAGAGTAACGCATTAAGAAAGATGACATGATGTAGAGGGATAAACTCAGGCAATATGATATAAACCCCATCTTTTTATCCTCGATGGAAACAATACAATACGTGCCTTGCAACCCCTGCTGTCATTGGGTAAGGACAACGCAACATTGAACCCAAAGCTAAGCACTTCTCCCATTGCAAGAAAGATCAATCTAGCAGGCGAAACCAAACTGATAATTTGAAGAGACTTGCAAAGATAACTCAATCGTACATAAAAGAATTCAGAGAAGATTCAAATATTTCTCATAGATAAACTTGATCATAAACCCACAATTCATCGGATCTCGACAAACACACCGCAAAAAGAGTTTACGTCGAATAGATCTCCACAAGAGAGGGGGAGAACATGGTATTGAGATCCAAAAAGAGAGAAGAAGCTATCTAGCTAATAACTATGGACCCGAAGGTCTGTTGTAAACTACTCACAACTCATCGAAGGGGCTATGGTGTTGATGTAGAAGCCCTCCGTGGTTGATTCCCCCTCCAGTGGAGCACCGGCGAAGGCTCCAAGATGGGATCTCGTGGATACAGAAGGTTACGACGGTGGAAATTATTTTTCGTTGGCTCCCTGTATGTTTTCAGGGTACATGGGTATATATAGGAGGAAGAAATGCGTCGGTGGCGCTGAGGGGCCCACGAGACGGTAGCGCCCTATAGGGGTGGGCGCCCTCCTATCTCGTGGACGCCTTGGCTGCTTCTTGGATTGCACTCAAGTCCTCTGGATCTCGTTAGTTCCAAAATCACGCTCCGAAGGTTTCATTCCCTTTGGACTCCGTTTGGTATTCCTTTTCTTGAAATACGTAAATAGGCAAAAAAAAGCGATGTCTGGGCTGGGCCTCCGGTTAGTAGGTTAGTACCAAAAATGGTATAAATGTGTAAAATAAAGCCCATAAACATCGAAAAGGGTAATATAATAGCATGGAACAATCAAAATTATAGATACGTTGGAGACGTATCTGTATCTCAAAATGTTCAGCAAGGCGTGCAGCATAGATACCTCCAAAGATGGGGCCCTTTGTACGATTCAGGCTTAACCATTTAGCAATAACGGCACCCATACTAAAAGTGCTGTCACCAAACAAGGCATGGAACAGAATAATAATATTAGGAACACTGAAGTTTCCACTATTTCCACGACCAATTAAGCATCGACTAGCAAATATGGCAAAGTAGCGTAAAACAGGAAAAATGTATGCTAGTGATTCTTGCATCGGAACCCTTCTTCGAATCCCTATAGTGATAGTGTTAACAAAACCATCCACATATTTACGATGTGGTTCATCTAAGCTGCCCTCAAAAGGTATTCTACAAACAACGCAAAAATTACGTAATGACATTTCCTTAGTCTCATCATATAAATGAAAAGATACTGAAGGAGGTGAATTCTTAGGATAATAGTAAAAGTTTTGCATGAAAGTATTGGTGAATAAGAGATACTGATCGATCCGGTTGTGGAGTAAGTCGGTGAGGCCCGCATTTTCAGCCAAAGAATAAAAGTCTTCATAAATCTCGGCTGCTCTCAAGAAATTATCACATGATCACTCACAAGGCCTTACTTCCACTACGAGAGGAAGGTTATACTTGGCATTTTCTTTCTCATTAGCTTGTTTATCCTTGGAGCTTTGACTAGAAGAACCCCTCAATAATCCCCTTACCATTTTCTGAAAATTTCTGAAATTTTAAGTAACTTCAAAATAAAAGTGAATCAAACTAAACAAGATTGATAGCAACTACTCCCACAAGTGCCTAGAGCCTATATCATGCATTAGAATTACTTGGGACCTCATAAATTTGACATGCAAGCTCAAGAACAGGGTCACCTATGCAGCAAAAATTTGCAATGAATAAAGCACTAGAACAAAAACTAATTGGACCAATAGAGGAGTCACATACCAAGCAACAATGTCCCAAAGCAGTTTTGTGAATGGAGCTTTGAGCAAGGAGATCAAAAATCGCAGCAAAATGAGCTAGAACTCGTGCTTGAGATGGATGGGGATTTTTTTGGGAGGAAGATGGATTGTGTGGGTGCAGGAATAAGTGGAGGGGGGCCACCATGGGCCCACGAGGCAGGGGGGCACGCCCAGGGGGAGTGGGCGCACCCTCGACCCTCATGGCCAGGTGCTTGCCCCCCTGTTGTGTTCTTAGTGCCTAAAATCCTCAAATATTACATAAAAATCATACTAAATTTACAGGGCATTCGGAGCAATTTTATTTTCAGGATATTCTTTTATTGCACGGATAATTCAGAAAATAGACAGATAATACTATTTTTGCTTTATTTATTCTAAATAACAGAAAGTAAAAGGAGGGTACAGAAGGTTGTGCCTTCTAGTTTCATCCATCTCATGATCATCAAAATGAATCCACTAACAAGGTTGATCAAGTCTTGTTAACAAACTCATCCCGAATAACATGGAACCGGAGAAATTTCGAATGGCACTAGGTTACCTCAACGGGGATATGAACATCCCCAACAATAAGAATATCATATTTTTTCTTGATAGTAGGAAGAGGAAATTCAAAACCTCCAATAATGATAGTTGGAACTTTTCCAATAGAATTGATACTATGAACTTGAGGTTGTTTCCTCGGAAAGTGTATCGTATACTCATTACCATTAACATTAAAAGTAACATTGCCTTTGTTGCAATCAATAACAGCCCCTGCAGTATTGAAAAAGGGTCTACCAAGGATACTCGACATACTATCATCCTCGGGAATATCAAGAATAACAAAGTCCGTTAAGATAGTGACATTTGCAACTACAACAGGCACATCCTCACAAATACCGACAGGTATAGCAGTTGATTTATCAGCCATTTGCAAAGATATTTCAGTAGGTGTCAACTTATTCAATTCAAGTCTATGATATAAAGAGAGAGGCATAACACTAACACCGGCTCCAAGATCACATAAAGCAGTTTTAACATAGTTTCTTTTAATGGAGCATGGTATAGTTGGTACTCCTGGATCTCCAAGTTTCTTTTGTATTCCACCCTTAAAAGTATAATTAGCAAGCATGGTGGAAATTTCAGCTTCCGGTATCTTTCTTTTATTTGTAATGATATCCTTCATGTACTTAGCATAAAGGTTTACTTTAAGCATATCAGTTAAGCGCATACGTAAGAAGATAGGTCTAATCATTTCAGCAAAGCGCTCAAAATCCTCATCATCCTTTGTCTTGGATGGTTTAGGAGGAAAGGGCATGGGTTTCTGAACCCATGGTTCTCTTTCTCTACCATTCTTCCTAGCAACAAAATCTCTTTTATCATAACATTGATTCTTTGATTGTGGGTTATCAAGATCAACAGCAGGTTGAATCTCTACTTCATTATTATTGCTAGGTTGAGCATCAACATGAACATTATCATTAACATTATCACTAGGTTCATGTTCATCACCTGATTGTGTTTCAACATTAGAGATAGAAATTTCATTGGGATTCTCAGGTGTACAAAAGCATGCAAAGTCCTATCATTTTTCTTTTTCTTCTTTTTAGAAGGAATAGGTGCATCTACATTATTTCTCTGAGAATCTTGCTCGATTCTCTTAGGGTGGCCTTCACGATACAAAGGTTCCTGAGTCGTTCTACCAGTTCTAGTAGCCACTCTAACAGCAAAATCATGTTTGTTATTTAATTCATCAAGCAAATCACTTTGAGCTTTAAGTACTTGCTCTGCTTGAGTGGTAACCATAGAAGCATATTTGCTAATGAGTTTAAGTTCACCTTTAACTCTAGCCATATAATCAGTCAAGCGTCCTATCATGAAAGCATTACTCTTTAATTCTTTACCAACATAAGCATAAAACTTTCTTGTCTAGCCATAAAGTCATCAAATTCATCTAAGCACTGGCTATGAAATTTAGTAGAAGGAATTTCAACTTCATCATATCTACAGAGAGAATTTACCTTTACTACCTGTGTCGGGTTATCAAGACAATGTGTTTCTTCAACAGGCGGTATATTAAGACCATGTATATCTTCAATAGGAGGTAAATTCTTAACATATTCAGCGTTAATACCTTTTTCTTTCATTGATTTCTTTGCATCTTGCATATCTTCACGACTGAGAAATAGAACACCCCTCTTCTTCGGAGTTGGTTTAGGAATAGGCTCAGAAGTTGGCTTAATTGGCTCAGGAATTGCCTCAGTAATTGGCTCAGGAAGAGTCCAATTATTTTCATTAGTCAACATATTATTCAATAGTAATTCAGCTTGGTCGACTGTTCTTTCCCTGAAAACACAACCAATACAACTATCCAAGTAGTCCTTGGAAGCATCGATTAGTCCATTATAAAAGATATCAAGTATTTCATTTTTCTTAAGAGGATGATCAGGCAAAGCATTAAGTAATCGGAGAAGCCTCCCCCAAGCTTGTGGGAGACTCTCTTCTTCGATTTGCACAAAATTATATATTTCCCACAAGGCAGCTTGTTTCTTATGAGCAGGGAAATATTTAGCAAAGAAGTAATAAATCATATCCTGGGGACTACGCACACAACTAGGATCAAGAGAACTAAACCAAGTTTTAGCATCACCCTTTAATGGGAATGGAAATATCTTAAGGATATAATAATAGTGAGACTTCTCATCATTAGTAAACAGGGTGGCTATATCATTCAACTTGGTAAGATGTGCCACAACAGTTTCAGATTCATTGCCATAAAAAGGATCAGATTCAACCAAGGTAATTATCTCAGGATCAACAGAGAATTCATAATCCTTATCAGTAACAAAGATAGGTGAAGTAGCAAAAGCAGGGTCATATTTCATCCTAGCATTCAGAGTTTTCTATTTAAGTTTAGCTAGTAATTTCTTAAGATCAGATCTATCATTGCAAGCAAAAAGAACTCTAGCAGTTTCTTCATCCATAACATAACCCTCAGGAACAACATGCAATTCATACTTAGGGGGAGAACCTTCATCATCACTATCTTCAATAATATCATCATTAATAATTTCATTCTCTCTAACCCTAGCAAGTTGTTCATCAAGAAATTCACCTAATGGCAAAGTAGTATCAAGCATAGAAGTAGTTTCATCATAAGTATCATGCATAGCAGAAGTGGCATCATCAATAACATGCGACATATCAGAATTCATAGCAGTAGCAGGTTTAGGTGTCGCAAGCTTACTCATAACAGAAGGAGAATCTAGTGCAGAGCTAGATGGCAGTTCCTTACCTCCCCTCGTAGTTGAGGGAAAAAGCTTAGTTCTTGCGTCTTTCAAGTTCTTCATAGTGATCTTCAGATATAAATGGCAAGTGACTCAAAGAATAGAGCTATGCTCCCTGGCAACGGCGCCAGATAATAGTCTTAATGACCCACAAGTATAGGGGATCGCAACAGTTTTCGAGGGTAGAGTATTCAACCCAAATTTATTGATTCCGCACAGGGGGAGCCAAAGAATATTCTCAAGTATTAGCAGTTGAGTTGTCAATTCAACCACACCTGGATAACTTAGTATCTGTAGCAAAGTAGTATGGAAGTAACGGTAACAGTTTTGTAGTAGTTGTAACGGTAGCAACAAAAAAGTAAATAAGCGAAGCACAATATGTGAAAAGCTCGTAGGCATTGGATCAGTGATGGATAATTATGTCGGATGCGATTCCTCATGTAATAGCTATAACATAGGGTGACACAGAACTAGCTCCAGTTCATCAATGTAATGTAGGCACGTATTCCGAATATAGTCATACGTGCTTATGGAAAAGAACTTGCATGACATCTTTTGTCCTACCCCCCCGTGGCAGCGGGGTCCTAGTGGAAACTAAGGGATATTAAGGCCTCCTTTTAGTAGAGTACCGGACCAAAGCATTAACACATAGTGAATACATGAACTCCTCAAACTACAGTCATCACCGAGAAGTACCCGATTATTGTCACTTCAGGGTTGTCGGATCATGACACATAATAGGTGACTATAGACTTGCAAGATAGGATCAAGAACTCACATATATTCATGAAAACATAATAGGTTCAGATCTGAAATCATGGCACTCGGGCCCTAGTGACAAGCATTAAGCATAGCAAAGTCATAGCAACATCAATCTCAGAACATAGTGGATACTAGGGATCAAACCCTAACAAAACTAACTTGATTACATGGTAAATCTCATCCAACACATCACCGTCCAGCAAGCCTGCGATGGAATTACTCATGCATGGCGGTGAGCATCATAAAATTGGTGATGGAGGATGGTTGATGATGATGACGGCGACGAATCCCCCTCTCCGGAGCCCCGAACGGACTCCAAATCAGCCTTCCCGAGAGAGATTAGGGCTTGGCGACGGCTCTGTATCATAAAACGCGATGAAACTTTTTCTCTGGTTTTTTCTCCGCGAAACGGAATATATAGAGTTGGAGTTGAGGTCAGTGGAGCATCAGGGGGCCCACGAGACAGGGGGCGCGCCCAGGGGGAGGGGTTGCGCCCCCACCCTCGTGGATAGGGTGTGGGACCCCTGGCCTTGATTTTTCGCCAATATTTTTACATTTTCCAAAATTTATCTTTGTGGATTTTCAGGTCATTCTGAGAACTTTTGTTTTCTGCACAATAAACAACACCATGGCAGTTCTGCTGAAAACAACGTCAGTCCAGGTTAGTTTCATTCAAATCATGCAAGTTAGAGTCCAAAACAAGGGCAAAAGTGTTTGGAAAAGTAGATACACTGGAGACATAACAAGCTAAGATCACACGGACCTCGCCCAACAGTAGTGGTAAGTCTTCACAGGTAACTTCCAAACCTTCACAGACTTGGTTACTCGGCAATCCACAATTCCTCTTGGATGCTCAGACCATGACGCCTAACCGTCTAGAGGATACACAGTCCTCAAAGGTAACATGCGTCGGTTCCACACAGGAACAATCTCTTCAGTGATGCTCAATCACTTTGGGGTTTGTAGGTTTGGGTTTGGGATTGGGTTTTCCTCACTTGATGATTTTCGCTCAAAGTCCTCGGAGAATGGGGCTCTCAATTGACAAGTGTCAGTTTCTCTCGAAGCATCCAACCAGCAAGTGGTTGTAGCGGGCGGCTATTTATAGCCTAGGGAGGAGCCCGACATGATAATACATAAATGCCCTTGGCTGATATGACCGTTAGGTGGTAGTATATTTTGGGACAGGTGGGCCTTGACAAACAGCTGGTCGGTTGAGGTTTGAATTCCTCGGTGCTATCATGTTTCTCCTTTGTGTAGGCAATTCCTTTGGCGAATTCCTAACTCCTCAGTCAGAACAAATTCCTCAGAGACCAGAAGAACTTTGTCTCTGTCACTGAAGAAATTGACTGAACTGATATGAGATTTCCAATGGCTTTACTCGAAGGATTGGGTAGGGGTAGGATTTTGAGATGAGCATCACATGGAAATTAGTTTCCTTAGTATTACCTCGACCCCCTTTAACAGTACGGTGTTTCCTATGACCCAAGAAGGAGAAAAAGAAACTACGAAAACAAAAGTCTTCATGCTTCAGATTCCTCGCATGAATATCCAAGTCTTCAAGGTCACACAAATTTCTTCACTTTCATAGTCTTCAGGAGAACCAAAATCTTCAGTCGAAGACATTCATTTTTGGGGGTCGACTTTCACTGTAAATATCAAACTCCTCATTGACCTATAGAGCCTGTGTACACTCACAAACACATTAGTCCCTTAACTTATAAGTCTTCAATACACCAAAATCACTAAGGGGCACTAGATGCACCTACAATCTCCACCTTTTTGGTGATTGATGACAATATATGTTAAGTTTTCAACGGGGATAAACATATTAAATTAAAGTACTCAATATTGAGGAATTTGATTGCAAGATATAGAAGAACTCCCCCTGAGGATGTGCATAGTGAGGAATTTGCTTTTGAAGCAATACTCACTTGAAGATTAGAATCATGGAGAACTCCCCCTATATATATCTTGTAATTCATACACGCATTTAACATATGGAATGAAGAATTTGAAATACATGATGAAATATTTTCACCGATGTAATTCAGCATGCGTGCATAGCATATATGAGGAAATAGCATGCAGAAAAACAAAACAAAAGTATCAGGTCACCAACAGACTTAAGTTTACAACTCATTCAACAAACACTTCAGAAGAGCGAGAGTTGCAACTTGACAAAAATAAACGCCCATATAGATAGACCCGCTTGAAGACTAACTCAAATTTCTCCCCCTTTGTCATCAAATGACCAAAAGGGACGAAAAGTGAGGACTAACGCCCCTGAAGAATATCATCACGAGGTTGATGGAGGAGCACCGGCGTTGTTGGGGTCGGTTGTTAGAGCAGGGCCTGCCGCAGTGTCGTCCAGATCTTCATTTTCATCAGTCTCTTAGGATGAGGAATATGAGCTGGGCACCAAAGGAGGAACTTCAACCTTCTTGAATTTCTTCGGCGGAGGCTTAGACTAGCCGAAGTCCTGCTTGAAGCCCATCTGCTTGAGATCCTCATCACCATAGAGATGAGACAGAATAGCCCAGGTGCGATCAAAAACGTCATTGAGGTAGTAATGGTTCTTCTTCACTGAATTGTATGTGGCGGTCATGTTGTGAAAATTGAACCAAACTGACTCTTTACCCATTTGTGATTGTGATCCACCTTTTGATGAAGACTGAGGAGAAGCTCACGATCAGTCATCACCCTTGGAGCTGTTGCTTGAGGACTTTGCTTTGAGGCATTGGCGACAGAATCATGAGTAGCAGAGTCATCATTGGTGGAATATGAAGCAGCTTTGCGAAACTGTCCATCCAATGGTCGAATGCCCTCATCAATAATAGCAGAGGTCTTGCCCTTTTCATCAGCTGAGGAAGATGTCCGCTTGAGGACTCAATTGGGAGCAAGTAGCTGCCATGGTTGAGTGTGTCGGCTTTGTAGTTGAGTGAAGACCTTGATACGAGGAATCTCATAATCCAGGGAGCGTAAGACTTCAACTCAAAAGGCGACATTGCAACGTTTGCCAGAGTCCTCATGAAGAAATCATGGTAGTTCACTAGAATACCATGCATAATGTTGAATAGCAGATTCTTCATGATGCCAACAACTTTCTTAATCATTGGAGTCGTGGCCTTTGATAGGACTCAGGGTGTTTGTCAGAATGTGGTAGACAGTCCTAGGCACATATTGCAATTCCTTCACAAGGAACTTTGTCCTTGAGGCTTGACCAGGCTTCAGTGGCTTCATCAACACTTGCATGAAGTGATCAGACAGTTCAGTTTCATTGTAGCTAAGACGCACACCTTCTGGGGGAGGACTAACAGGCATGGCATGAAGCAATTCAGTGGCCGATGCCTTATATTGAGTATTTTCTGTCATCCAGTCCAACACCCATGAGTTCACTTCTTCAGCATTGCCAGTGATGTGCAGCATCGCATAGAATTGAAGAATGAGTTCTTCATTCCAATCACAAATGTCCGTGTAGAAGTTTAGCAGTCCAGCA
This sequence comes from Aegilops speltoides, assembly GCA_021437245.1. Lineage (NCBI taxonomy): Eukaryota > Viridiplantae > Streptophyta > Magnoliopsida > Poales > Poaceae > Aegilops > Aegilops speltoides. The sequence continues at coordinate 493,760,616 of CM038147.1, read as the reverse complement.
TCATGAATAGCAGCGAGGTCGAAGACTTTGTCCTTGTTGAAAAGCACTGAAGAATAGAAATTTTCTTGGCTGGCTCTCCAGAAGTGCTTCCTCCTCAGACGAGCGGAATCATAGGGAATGTAGTCAGTGAAGAATACATGCTCATTGAAGAAGGCATCAGCCTTGAACGTTGGAGTCTTGGAGAATGGATTCTTCGGCTTGGGCTGAGGAGTATCAGTCAGTTGCAATACAACCTCTGGAACCTCAATCTCTGGAGCCGCAGGCTGAGGAATTTTAGTTTCTGCTTCATTTGCAGCCTGGGCCTCCATTTCTTCAGCAGCATTTTCATCAGCACTAGTGGCTGGAATCTCTTCATGGATGGAAGGGGCGGTATGAATTTCTTCAGATCCCATGAGAACTTCAGTTGGTACAGGGGACTGAGGAATTTGCTGTACTGGTGTGAACAGAAGAGAGTTGGGGTGCTGATTGTCCCAAAAATCATCGTTCATCACTGGTGTGGTCCTCCCAATGTCCACATCCTCATTCACCTCAATTTCTTCATCCATCTGCTCTATGGAAGCAGCAGAGGGATCTTCTTCAGCAGATTCTTCAGGAATCTGATTTTCTTCACCAAAAGGAACAATTTCCTTTTATGGCATGCTTGCAAGAGGAACATCATCAATGGGATTGTCAATTGAGCTTGTCAAAATCTTCGCCTTCTTGGGTGCAGAAGATTCTGAGTCAGCTGATGCTTTCCTCTTCCTTAGAGCGGCTCGCTCCGAGGCTTTGGTTTTCTTCACTTCTAGAGCAGAAGGAATAACTGGGCTTGGTGTTGGTGCAGGAGGAGCAGAGGAAACTGGGGCAATTTCTTCAGGCACAACTGATGTAGTTGCCCTGTCTTGTGCAATTTCTTCAGGCGCAGCAGCAGATGGTTCGGCTGGCCTGGCAGGTTCTTCGGGCGCAACACTAGTGGTTACCCTGGCAGTTTCTTCAGAGACTGGAATTTCTTCAGCAGCCCTGGTACTAGCAGTTTCATCAGCAGCCTGATTTTCATCAGCGGTGCTGGCATTTCCTTCTGTGGCTTGTGCAGATGCTTCAGCCGGCGTGACTTCAATGTGTGCAGGATCAGCAACATTTGAAGTGAATTTCTTCACCATTTTGACGAATCTGACCTTGGCTCCCAGCCATTCTACCTTGTAGGCGTCAAATTCATCACTGAGTTTTTTGATCTTAGATTGCAGTCCAATGAGTTGCTCAGGCGATAGACTCAGAACATTATCCTTCAGAAAGCGTTGCTTCTTGTACTGGGATTTCTTAGCAGTCCTGGCTTGATCATATTTCCACTTTTCTTCAGCTATGAACGCTGTCGCCAGGTGACTTTGTCCAGGAGTGAGGCCCAGCTCTGGCATTGGAGCATTGGGATCTTTGTGCCAGAGGTCGATGAAATCTAGGATCTTCTTCGGATCCAGTAGAAGGGGCACAGCACTTCCTTTGGCTCTAGTGGCCCGCTGCTGTCTGTCCTTGATGATATCAGCTAATTCATCATCATCAGATGGAATTTGGAAGCCCACCTGCTTCTTGTGAGGACTTGGTCTAGAGCCTTGTCCAGCAGTGGCCTTGGTCTTCAGCAGAGTGGGACCGGTTGAAGAAGGATGAGCAGAAGAACTTGCAGAAGCTCCTGAGGCAATTGATATGCCAGTGGTCCTTTGGCAAGTGGTGAGATGCACAGGTGCCGAGGACTTTGCTGGAGGAGCTGAGGGTTTTGAAGCCCGGGGAATTTGTGCAGCCTCAGGAACTAAGGCAGTCTGAGGAATTTGCCTCGGTGGCACAGAGGAGCTTGGCCGTGAGGGCATTGCTGAGGAACTTGGCCGTGAGGGCATTGCAGAAGAAGTTGGTTTGCGAGCAGGCTTCCTAGGCATAGCGTTCTTGCTTGAAGAAGCCTCGGCAGCGGCAGCAGTAGAATCTTCGTCGAATTTCTTCACTGCTTCTTTGGCCTGCTTGGCCAATTTAGCTTGCCTCCTTGCCCATTCATCGGCATAATCCTCACCATGTTTAAGGCTTGTTGGATCAACTCTTTGGCTAGGTGCCAGTGGAGGTCATGAGCATGGAGGGTGAAGAGCGAATTTTTTCATGTATTTTTAGGAGTAACATATCTGTACTCCCTCCATTCTCTTGTCCATCTTCGTTCAATCCTCTATATGCGCACTTTGCGCTCATTCTTAGTCTCCTTGCCGTGAGTTGCCTCATCAGGCGTGCAGTACCCGACATATATGTCAGCAGGGATCTCAAAGGCAGTATTTACTTCAAGCTTCTTTCCACTTTTCTGAGGCCTTTTACCATCTGCCATTTTCTTCAGCTGAGGAATTTGAACAATAGAGTTCTCTGAGGAAGTAACATTTTTCTTCAATCAATGAACACTAACCCTCTAAGTGTGAAGAAAATAATGAAGAAATTGATTCTCAGAACCCTACGAGAGTTGTACGCGGTGTCTGAAATCAGCTTTCTTATACGGTGGGTTACGCCACCAACCAAAGTTGAAAATCTTCAATTTGAGTTTTTCTTCATTTTTGAAATTCCTCAGTTTTTCAAATTCTTCACCTTTGCAATGTCTTCACTATTTCCGACATTGTTCTTCATTGACTATATATATATATATATGAGTTTATGTCCTCTACAACATTCACTTATTGCTAATTCTTCAAGTTGATCTTTATTGCTAAGTGAATGTGATCGGACCCTTATCCCCCTCTATGCTAAACTCAACCCAGTCTGTTCACAAATTCTCCATGTGCGTTCTACTTGAAACTCGTTCAAATTCTTCATTGTGTCCTTGTCAGCTGAAGAAATTGCGAACAACACATTAAAATATTCTTATCTAAAGTTTCGGCTTTTGCCGCTCAAACCGTTAAGCATTCCACAATATACTTATCTATTCACCCACGATCTCACATGATCGCCACCTCTCAGTACGTGGGTGACACATGTCGCGCGAATGAGAAGGGTCAGGGGCATGTTCGTCCAATTTCCTCGGACGAGCGGTTTTTCACCTCATCTATAAATACCCCCTCCCCTGCTCACTCTGTTTTTACTCCGCTCTACCTCACTCCCTCGCTCAAGCTCTCAAAATATAGCACCACGGCTACTTCCAACATCACTGGTGAGGAAGAGCTTCACTGCCTCGACCTCGTCGTCATCGTACTCGCGCTGGCCGCGCACATCTTCTATCCGCCGCCGCCGTAGACATCTTCCTCCGCCAAGTTAGGGCGTGGAAGATTCGAGCCGATGAACTTCTCAATCTACACTTCCTGTTCGTCGTGTTCTTCATCAAGGGTAATTAAAAGTTACTTTTACTGCCTTTATTTCTACTAATGATTTTCATCAAATCTGCAAAAGGTGTTTGTTCTTCAACTTCCACACTCTAAACACCTAGCACAAAACTTCAGTTCTTGATCTGTTTCTCTAAGTGATGTTTTTCTTCATGATTCCTCAATTGTGTGAATCTAACAAATCCGCACAACTCTGGAACCTAAGTCAAAGAATGCTTAGTGAAATTCTTCAAGACGCATCTGGTCAATTTCCTCAAACTTGTTCAGTCCTACAAAACTTCTGAGAATGCATATGACCTCTCCAAATTCTTCGCACCTATACTCTGTTCACAGGTACATATGTCTGCTGCTGAAACACTAGGTTCTCATCAACTTAACTCATTTGCAGCGTTCCTTGAAGAAAAGCTGCATACTTCCCTAGAGAACTCTATTGTTCAAATTCCTCAGTTGAAGAAAATGGCAGATGGTAAAAGGCCTCAGAAAGGAGCAAAGAAGCATACATCGTGTGTTGCACATCTAAGACATCAAGCCAGCATAAGTGTTAGGATGTGTGTCCTGTTCAAAGAACATTCGAAGATTCTAGGATATTTAGCTCACACCGCAACTTGCTAAATCTCTTCTCATCCAAGGGCTTTGTGAAGATATCAGCCAACTGATCTTTAGTATTTGCATGGTCGATGGAGATGTCGTCCTTCAACACATGGTCACGAAGAAAATGATGACGAATCTGGATGTGCTTTGTCTTCGAGTGCTGAACTGGGTTGTGAGCAATCTTGATAGCACTCTCATTGTCGCAGTAGAGTGGCACATTCTTCACATTGATGCCATAGTCCTTGAGTGTTTGCTTCATCCATCGCAATTGAGCACAGCAAGATCCAGCAGCAATGTACTCAGCTTCTGAAGTGGAGAGTGATATGCAGTTCTGCTTCTTCAAGGACCAACATACCAAGGATCGTCCGAGGAAATGACATGTGTCTGACGTTGACTTGCGGTCCACCCGATCACCAGCATAGTCAGAATCTAAATAAGCAATCAGATCAAAGGAAGATCCCTTGGGATACCATAATCCAAGTGTTCGTGGGTGATCTAGATATCGAAGAATATGGTTCACAACCTTATGGTGTGATTCCTTCGGTGTAGCTTGAAATCGGGCACACATGCAAACACTAAGCATAATATCCGGCCTAGATGCACATAGATACCATAAAGAGCCAATCATGGTGCGGTATACCTTTTGATCGAGTCTTTACCATTTTCATCAGTGCATAGATGGCCATTTGTGGGCATAGAGATTTTGACGCCTTTGCAATCTTGCATGCCGAATTTCCTCAACAAATCCTTGAGGTATTTCTCCTGAGATATGAATATGACATCGTATTGTTGACAAATCTAAAGACCTACAAAGAATTTCAATTCTCCCATCATAGACATTTGATATTCTTCACTCATCATATAGGCAAATTCATCACCGTAACGTTGGTTAGTACAACCAAAGATAATATCATCAACATATATTTGGCACATGAATAATTCATCATCATATGTTTTGGTGAAAAGAGTTGGTTCAAGGGTTTGAAGCCTTTCTTCATGAGGAATTCCTTCAGTGTGTCATACCACGCCCAAGGTGCTTGCTTGAGGCCATAGAGGGCCTTGTTGAGTCTGTAGACGTGATCTGGAAATTTTGGATCCTCAAAACCTGGTGGTTGAGCAACATATACTTCTTCCTCAAGCTTACCATTGAGGAATGCACTTTTCACATCCATTTGATGTAAGATGATATTATGATGGTTAGTGTAAGCAAGCAATATGCGAATAGCCTCAAGTCTAGCAACAGGTGCAAAAGTTTCATCGAAATCAATTCCTTCAACCTGTGTGTAGCCTTGAGCTACAAGACGAGCCTTATTCCTCACCAGGAGGCCATTTTCATCTTGTTTGTTGCGGTAGATCCATTTGGTACCGATAATGTTGTGCTTGCGTGGATCTGGTCGCTTGACAAGCTCCAACACATTGTTGAGCTTGAATTGATGCAATTCATCTTGCATGGCTTGAATCCACTCAGATTCCATGAATGCTTCATCAACTTTAGTGGGCTCTGTGATAGAGATGAATGCAAAATGGCCACAAAAGTTAGATAAATGTGAAGCTTTTGAGCGAGTGAGAGGACCTGGTCCGTTGATGTCATTGATGATCTTCTCGATTTGCACTTTGCTTGCAACGCGAGGATGTGCAGTTTGACGACTTTGCTTAGGACCAACAGTTTAATAAAGACCAGTTTCTTCAGTAGCACCAGCGGGATTTTCTTCATGATCCGGAATGACTTCTTCAGCAGATTCTTCGGTAGGGATGATGTCCTCAGTAGCTTTGAACTTGATGGATTCCTCAGGTGACATTTCATCTAGCACAGGAGGTAGGTGCTATCTTTGCAAGCCATTAGTTTCATCGAACCGCACATCTACAGTTTCAACAACCTTGTGATGATTGATGTTGAAGACTCTGTATGTGTGTGAGTCCTTTCCGTAACCAAGCATAAAACCCTCATGTGCTTTCGATGCAAATTTAGAGTGATGGTGAGGATCTCTAATCCAGTATTTAGCACCGAAGACTTTGAAATAACTTACATTTGGTTTCTTGTCAGGGAGGAGTTCATATGAGATCTTTTTGAAGAATTTGTGAAGATATACCCTGTTGATGATGTGGCACGCAGTATCAATTGCTTCAGGCCAGAAGCGTTGAGGTGTCTTGTATTCATCAAGCATGGTGCGAGCCATCTCAACAAGAGTTCTATTCTTGCGCTCCACGACGCCATTCTACTGAGGAGTATAGGGAGCAGATAATTCATGAGTAATACCAAGCATATCAAGATATTCATCGAGGCCAGTGTTCTTGAACTCAGTTCCATTATCACTCATGATATGCTTGATCTTCACATCGAAGTTAGTGGAAGCCCTTGAGGAAAATCGTCTGAAGACTTCCTGCACTTCATTTTTGTAAGTGATGATATGCACCCATGTGGAACGAGAATAGTCATCAACTATGACAAAGCCATATAATGATGCAGAACTAGAGAAGGTGGCATAATGAGTAGGGACAAAGCGATCCATATGAAGTAATTCAAAGGCACAAGAAGTGGTCATGATAGTATTCGAGGGATGCTTGGCTCTGGTGATCTTTCCAGCCTCACAAGCCCCACAAAGATGATCTTTGAGGAATTTGACACCCTCGATGCCAATGACATGCTTCTTCTTCACGAGTGTACTCTAGTTCCTCATCCCAGCATGACCAAGTCGTCGATGCCATAGCGAGCATTCTGAAGCTTTTGCAAGTAGACATGTGGCAGGCTGTGGTCCTGCAGAGAAGTCAACAATATACAAGTCTCCTTTCCTAAAGCCTTCGAAGACTTTGGAGTTGTCAGATTCCATTAGCACAAGGCAACGATATTTGCCAAAGACAACAACCATATCAAGATCATAAAGCATTGAGACAGACATGAGGTTGAATCCTAAGGACTCGACAAGCATGACTTTGTCCATGTGTCTATCCTTTGAGATTGCAACCTTACCTAGACCCAATACCTTGCTTTTTCCGTTGTCACTATAGGTGATATGCTTCAGATGAGATGGTGACAAATCAGTGTCCATCAACAAGTTCCTATCACCAGTCATGTGATTTTTACTCCACTGTCGAGGACCCACTCAGTAGCTTTAGGTTGTTCATCCTGCAGATGAATTAGTGCAACTTACGAACCCATATACTTCATCAGTGAAGAATATGATATCAATTTCATCAACAGTAATAGACATAGTAATATGAGGACGTGAGAAATGAATGATTCATTTCTTCATGATTAGCTTGCGTCCTTTCAAGAACATTCAGGTCTCCAGCAAATTCTTCAGACGATTTAGTTCGTCTAGAGACCTGACCCTGCATAAGAGATTAGTTCTTTTTATTCACCTCCCACATCTGGAGGGGTGGCAAAGAGTTCATCATTCTGCGAGCTCCATAAGAAAAGGATGACATAGAAGCCAGTGCACTTCGTTTCATAGAAGAGTGGTTACGATAAGCATATGAATAAGCAGAGAAATTCTTCGAGGACTTATGAACATAATGGTTAGAAGAATAATGCACATATTCATAGCCTTTAGACTTTCCCTGCGAAATAGAAGTGTTAGCATGATGATGTTCATATGAGGATTTTGATCCATGTGAGGAATTTGATCCGTATGTAGAATTTGGTCCATATGAAGAATTTGATCTGGGGTTCCTATTCTTCATTGGTGGTGTCATGATGACATTCACCTGAAGATTTTCAAGGTACCTTTTAGGAACCCAGATTTTCTTCATAGGGGAACCGTTCCTGCAGTTAGTTCCAGCATATCGAGCAAATACTTCACCATTCTGATTCTTAAACAGTTTATAGTTGGAGTCAAATGACTCATCAGAGGAATATGAAGAATCAGAGGTAAAGCCAGATAAAGTGCATGGATCTACAGGAGGTCCTTTCGCAGCAACCCATGAGGTTTTGGGATACTGATCAGGTTTCCAGTAGGTCCTATCAGCATTGAGTTTCCTCTCAAAGGTAATACCCTCTTTCCTAGGGTTCCTGTTCAAGATCTGCTTTTTGAGCACATCACATAGAGTCTGATGCCCTTTGAGGCTTTTGTAAATGTCTGTCACATACAATTCCTTCAGCCCTGCATTATCGTCAGTGATACATGTGGTATCCTCAGATGAGGAATTTGTGACCACAGAGACAGTTGAAGAATTTGCAGCAATAGAAGCATTTGAACATTTAGGAGATGAATTAGCAGATTCACGCTCAATGCATTTCAGACATGATGGAATAAATTCTTCCTGAGCGGAACTAATCTGTTGAGCAAGCAATGAATCTTTTCCTTCTGAAGATCTTCATAACTCGCTTTTAACTTCTCAAGATATTGCTTTCTTTGAAGAAATTCATAAGAAAGCTTCTCATGATCAATTAAGAGAGTGTTATGATGATTTTGAAGGTTGCCAAACTTAGACTGAAGTTTTTGCAAACAATCAGTCAAAGCCTTAGTTCGATCCAATTCCTCACCTAATATACCATCGCTTTCATCTAGCATGTTTTGAACTTTTTCAAGAGCTCTTTGTTGTTTAGTGGCAAGGGAAGCAAGTTTGACATAGCTGGGTCCAAATTCATCATCACTGGATTCGAAGAGGTAGCATTCAGTTACCTTGGCACCCTTTGCCATAAGGAATGGTGCACTGGATGATGATTCAGGTGCGAAAGTCATCTCCTTGAGTGATTCCTTAAAATCATCAAACCAAGGATCATGACGAGTACGATGACCTTCATATACTTGAGAGAGTGGGTCCCAGATAAGCTTCGCATGGTTGAGATGCATGATGTTCCTGAACTAATGTTGGGACAAACAGGAGCAGATGACATCCTTCGTCGTGAGGTTGAGTAGAGTGTACTTGCGAATATCATCAGCCTCCGCCATCTTGCAGAGATTGGTGAGACCAATCTCAGTGATGGTCCATAGTTCATTGTTCATCGCCATGAGTCGCTTCTTCATCATGGCCTTCCACTTGGGATACTCATGACCGTCAAAAATGGGGCATGTCACTTTCTTCATTCTTGCAGTCGACATAACTAAAACTCCAGGCGGTTAAACCAAAATCACACAGAACAAGGGAGTACCTTTCTCTGATACCAATTGAAAGTGCGTTATGTCGACTAGAGGGGTGGTGAATAGGCGATTTTTATGAATTCTTCACTGAGGAATTTCAGGGTGAGGAGATTCCTAAGCAAAGAACTACTTGCAGCGGAATAAGTACTCAGTTATAAGGATAACAGAGTAACAACATAGTAATCATGATGAAATGAAAGACAAACATAGAGTACAGAAAGTGTAAACACAGGATAAGCAGGATGAAGACAAAACAGACTGAAGAAATAGGATTGAGGAATTAAAGAAAGTCTGCAGTCAAAGTCTTCAAACAGTAATGATTAGGTACATCAAAACATAACTGAGGAAATGAATGGGTTGAGGAAATAGGACCAATAGGCTTGGTGAAGACAATGATTTGGTAGACCAGTTCCAAGCTAGCTTTGTGACGGTTATGCGTGCAGTTGGAGTGGTGGGTATTTAAACTCGAGGACACACAGTCCTCACCGTATTCTCCTTGAGCTAAGATCACACAGACCTCGCCCAACAGTAGTGGTAACTCTTCACAGGTGACTTCCAAACCTTCACAGACTTGGTCACTCGGCAATCCACAATTCCTCTTTGATGCTCAAACCATGACGCCTAACCATTTGGAGGATACACAGTCCTCAAAGGTAACAAGCGTCGGTTCCACACAGGAACAATCTCTTCAGTGATGCTCAATCACTTTGGGGTTTGGGATTTGGGTTTTCCTCACTTGATGATTTTCGCTCAAAGTCCTCGGAGGATGGGATGCTCTCAATTGACAAGTGTCAGTTTCTCTCGGAGCAGCCAACCAGCTAGTGGTTGTAGGGGGCGGCTATTTATAGCCTATGGAGCAGCCCGACATGATATTCCCTTGGCTGATATGACCGTTAGGTGGTATGATATTTTGGGACAGCTGGCACGCAGCACAACAACGATCGGATTTGAGGTTCGAATTCCTCAGGGCTATCATGTTCCTCACTGTGTAGGAAATATGCACTGGCGAAATCCTAACTCCTCTGTCATAACAAATTCCTTAGAGACCAGAACATCTTCATCTCTGTCACTGAAGAAATTGACTGAACTGATATGAGATTTCCAATGGCTTCACTCAAAGGATTGGGTAGGTGTAGGATTTTGAGATGAGCATCACATGGAAATCAGTTTCCTTAGTATTACCTCGACCCCCTTTAACAGTACGGTGTTTCCTATGACTCAATAAGGAGAAAAAGAAACTTTGGAAACAAAAGTCTTCACGCTTCAGATTCCTCGCATGAATATCCAAGTCTTCAAGGTCACACCAATTTCTTCACTTTCAAAGTCTTCAAGAGAACCAAAATCTTCAGTAGAAGACATTCATTTTTAGGGGTCGACTTTCACTGTAAATATCAAACTCCTCATTGACTTATAGAGCCTGTGTACACTCACAAACACATTAGTCCCTTAACCTATAAGTCTTCAATACACCAAAATCACTAAGGGGCACTAGATGCACTTACACCCTGGCTTATATAACAAACAAGGTGTCCTAGGACTATAGGTCTAGGTAGGCTATGTTGGTGGAAGTATAGTCCTCCATGGCTCTGGTATCTTTGGATTATACTCCAAATGTTCTGGAATCTTTGTTAAATCATAGGCCACCCAAAGTGGCCCAAGACAGAACCGATTTTGGGGTCCTCAGCCTTGCCCACCTGGCCGAAAATCAATGTGGTGCGCGACCCCTTAGTCGGGACGCCATCATCGTGCACCCACATGACATAACATGAAAAATAGAATTAAACAACAAAGCAAAGCTAAAAATATAGTAGGGTAAAAACAAGCAAGAGTAAATACCTATTAAGAAAGTAAAGTATATCAAGAAAATCCTCATCGATGTACCAATGACATGCGGCATTGCCACTGAGGCCCTACACACCTGTAATCAGCCACAAAGGTAAAACATAAGCCATTAGGACAAGAATTACCAAACAGATGTCGATAGTACACAGAACAGTCACATGAACTGTTAATTGGAGGACCGCTACCTTTTAACATCTTGGGTATCATGCTCACAGAGATCACGATGACAACACCCTTCTCACTTGCAGCAAGCACCTCATCAACTGGAAATTTCATTTGCATGATTGCCCCAAAGAACAAGCCTAATCTCAGACTCTCTGCAATTAACAACTAAGGTTCCAACATGGCAAGATGAAACATGTCATAGAACAAAAACTTTAAACATATTGTTGAGTCTGCAAGGTCAAGAGTCCAGGGATGGAGTTACAGGAATGCGCTTTGTGCAGGAAGGGAGGTATACCTCAAAGCAGTGGTCCAAGCACTACATGCCTATTCTATGAGATGTTCTAAGCTCACAAAAGGTTTATGCCGCAAAGTTATGACAGTTATGTCCAAGTATTAATTGTTGGACCGGGTCACTTGATAAGAGAGGTGACAATATTGGAAGAAGAGATGGCTATTCTGAAATCTAAAGGTGGTCTAGGCTTTCGAGACCTAGAAATCTTCAAAGATGCAATGCTTGTTAAGAAAGCTTGTAGGCTGTTAGACAACCCAGACAGCTTGTGCGCACGCGTGTTGAAAGCAGCTACTACCCACATGGTGATTTTCTCCGGGCAAGATGCCCGAAGAGCTCATCTAAAACATGGTGTGCGATTATTCAAGGGAGGAAACATCTCCATCAAGGGTTGGTTTGGGGAGTGGGTGATGGAATGACCACTGAGATATGGCATTATCAGTGGATCGGGTACACCACTACTATGACACCATTGTTCACCCTATTGAATGACCTAGTGTAGTTAGTGGCTGATTTATTGGACGAGGATACCGGTCAATGGAATACCGACTTGGTTAGGGAAAATTCCGTTACACCAGATGTGGAAGCAATGCTGAATCTCCCAAGACCAATGTCACCTAGCAACAATTATTGAGCATGGGCATGTCAGAGGTCTGGATATTTCATAGTCAAATCAGTACATCGAGAACTGGAAAACTTGCAGTATAACTCTTAGATCACTCCAGGGAGTTCTTCTGTGGGGGGGGGGGGGGGGTAGTTCGCGTGTAATTTGGAAGCTGTGTGTTTAACCCAAGACCAGGGTGTTCTGGTGGCGGCTGTTGAAGGGATATTTACTGGCTAATGTGGAACTCTTACGGCGACACGTCTCTGAAGATGAGACTTGTATGATGTGTGGACACAGCGACGAATCTCTGTTACATGCACTACTGGAAAAAGTGCTAGCCACAACTCTCGTTGGTGGCGCGCCATTTCCAACCAATGCCATAACTACTTTTTTCAAATAGTGGTGGCGTCCTCTTATTTGGTACGACATTGGTAGATGCATAGCGTTGGCGTAGGAATTCCAATGTACGCCATTAGTATGTGGGCCTGGTCATCCTCCTCTTCCATGGAGTTCTGCTGGCATAGGGAAAACGCCTACGTCAGCACTGTGTCTGATACTTGTGGCGTAGGACGTTTTGGAAATGCCATTAGTATTTAAGTGGGGCCCAATATTAGTTAAAAGATATTGTGCTGGCGTCGCAACTGGTAGCACGCCATAGGCATATGCAGCTCTCTATATATAGATTGATAGCTGTGTGTAGCTAGCTCATACTGTGAACATTATCTCTTTTAATTTTTGTCAATCTAGCTTGTTACTCTCTCCAGATCCTAAGTAATACACACGGCCATCCGCTGCCCTCGACCTTAATCATCTTTCGATGCCTATATCAATCTAATCTAGGTGATATGCTCAATTTTTGGTTTTTCATTTTTTAGCAAAAGGTGTATATATATATTGTCATATTGAAGACCTTTTTCTGTTGGAAATGGTATGAAAAGAATGATTCTTACATATATATTTATATGGACCAGACTATAAATGAGTTCTTCGAGGTGGAGTTGGAAGATACGAATCGCAGAGGCAAAAAAGAGATATTATGTCCATGTAAGAAGTGCGAAAACGGAGTTTTGATTGACCTTTCCACTGGTCCTGTGAAGATGCACTTGTTGAAACATAGTTTCATGCCTGGTTACACAAGATGGACAAGTCATGGTGAGGACGAGGAGGATGCTGGAGTCAAACAAGGGGTGGCACATGATGATAAGCCAGAAGGAGGCATGCAGAAAGAGACCAGAGATGAAAATCAGCCGGACGGACAGGAAATCCGTGCAGAAGTTCAGGAAGTGGGAAGTGTTTTGTACAAAACACAGAAAGAACAGAGCGACAAAGACTTGTCCAGGAAGGAAGATCTAGATGAGCATGCTAATGATGACAAACAATCTGGCGTCTGTCAAGAAGGTGAAGTCCAACTCAAAACAAAGTGTACAAAAAGAAGCCAAAACACATTGTTCGGTGTAGAAAGTTCTGTCGAAAGAATTCAGAAACGATGTTGCACTTAATTTTATATATATCTTTTATTATTAAGCAGCACTTATGTATAGACTATACGTATTCAAATCTAAATAAAATAAATATTCTCAGGTATTTTTTGGATGTAAAAGAGCGACATGCAAAATAGTCCTAAACGAAATTTGGCATTTGAAGATTTGCCCCAAATAGGCTAAGGGAATGGTAAAAAATAGCTATGTCATTGGTGATGTCACCAATGACATAGCTATTTTTTACCATTCCCTTAGCCGATTTGCGGTAGATTTCGTTTCACGCTAAACCCACACACTCAAGTTCTCTAGAGCCTCCGCTGCCACCCTCGTCGCCACGCGCCGCCACATCATCTACTGTCGACACACCCGTCGACCTCCTTGGACGGCGGCGGCGCTTCTCCTGCCGCCCTCGCCCCCTCCCCCACCGTGCCTACCCCCTCCAAGCCCTCGCCCCTCCCCCACCGCTCACTCGGCCCCCAGCCCCCTCCCCGATCGGCGACAACCACCTCGACCTCGCCTCCGGCATCTCGGGTTGCAAAGCGTCCGACATTGCTCTGCCAGGCGCGGAGACCGGGATTCCACCCGTAAGTGAGATATCTCCATTTTCTTGAAGTTCATAGACATATTTGTTACAATTGGTACACATCTATATTTTAGTGTAAATTAGTTCTATTTGTAATATTTTGAGTTCTATTGGACATGGATTTGAGGAAATGTGGCTGAAATCACAAAGATTTAATTGTTCATGGACATGCATTTGTCAAAAAATTTAGGAAATGTGGTTGAAATCATGTATTGTAGGTGCTTGCAGGGACTGTATAGGGTTGCCAATGTTTTGTGGAAACATTGATTAGATTTTGTTTCGTCAAATTTCTGGCAACCAATATGTCATATTTTTAGCAAAGGTCATGCCGAAATTTTGAATTTTGTATACGAATTAAGTATATGTCCTATTTGTTTGCAGATGTCCGACATGGGCTCTTCTTCAACACATTCGACCAACGATGAAGATGCATTTACAGACATGCAGGGAAACGATGACTATGAAGAAGATCTTCAGAGAGGGGATATAAATCCGGATGAGTGCTACATCAAAGGTAGTGGCTACAAAGATGTTCCTGATACGTCTCCAATGTATCTGCTTTTCTTAATGCTTTTCCTCTTGTTTTGGACTCTAATTTGCATGATTTGAATGAAATTAACCCCGGACTAATGTTGTTTTCAGCAGAACTACCATAATGTTGTTTTTGTGCAGAAATAAAAGTTCTCAGAATGGAACGAAACTTTGCAAGGATTTTTTATATCAAATAAGAGAATATCTGGAGCCAGGAGGTACCTGAGGGGGGCACCTGGGTGGGAACAACCCACTAGGGCGCGCCTGCCCCCCTAGGCATGCGCAAGTGGGTGCTGCCCACCTGGTGGCCCCGCTGACCCTGAAAACGACGCTATAAATCCCATTATTCCAAAAAAATGAGGGAGAAAGAATTATCGCGTTTCACGAGACGGAGCCATCGTCATCTCCTTTTCTTCATCGGGAGGCCAAATCTGGAGTCCGTTTGGGGCTCCAGAGAGGGGAATCTTCGATCTTCATCATCGCCAACACATCTCCATCCCCTATTCCATGATGCTCCCCACCGGGAGTGAGTAATTCCTTCGTAGGCTCACTGGTCGGTGAGGAGTTGGATGAGATTCATCATGTAATCGAGTTAGTTTTGTTAGGGCCTGATCCCTAGTATCCACTATGTTCTGAGATTGATGTTGTTATGACTTTGACATGCTTAATGCTTGTCACTTTGGGCCCGGGTGCCATGATTTCAGATCTGAACCGTTTATGTTATCACCATTATATCCATGTTCTAGATCCGATCTTGCAAGTTATAGTCACCTACTGCGTGTTATGATCCGGCAAACCCAGAGTGACTATAGTTGAGACCACTCCCGGTGATGACCGTAGTTTGAGGAGTTCATGTATTCACCATGTGCTAATGATTTGTTCCGGTTCTCTATTATAAGGATGCCTTAATATCCCTTAGTTTCCAATAGGATCCCGCTGCCATGGGAGGGTAGGACAAAAGATGTCATGCAAGTTCTTCCATAAGCACGTATGACTATTTACGGAATACATGCCTACATTATATTTATGAACTGGAGCTAGTGCCGTATCACCCTAGGTTATAACTGTCTCATGATGAATATCATCCAATGAGTCACCGATCCAATGCCTATGAATTTATTTTATATTGTTCTTGCTAAGTTACTACTGTTGCTACTGCTATCGTTACTGCCACAATATCATTGCTATCACTATTACCATTACTGTTGCTACTACCGCTATCATCAAAACTATCATATTACTGTGCTACTATTCACCTTGCTACAGATAATTAATCTCCAGGTGTGGTTGAATTGACAACTCAGCTGCTAATACCTTCAAATATTCTTTGGCTCCCCTTGTGTCGAATCTATAAATTTGGGTTGAATACTCTACCCTCGAAAACTGTTGCGATCCCCTATACTTGTGGGTTATCAAGACCTTTTTCTGGCGCCGTTGCCGGGGAAGCATAACTATATTTTTTGAGTAACTTGGGATTATTATCATATTATCACTATGAAGAATCTAAAGGATACTAAGACTAAGATTTTCCCTCAAAGACGAGGGGAGGTAAGGAACTGCCATCAAGCTCCGCTTTAGATTCACCTTCTGTTATAAGTAAACTTGCAACACCACAACATGCTATTAATTCCGATATGTCTCAAGTTATTGATGATGCTACTTCTGCTATGAATGCTACCCATGATGATGCTACTACCTTGCTTGATGATGATGTGCCACTAGGTGAATTTCTTGATGAACAAATTGCTAGAGTAAGACAACATGATATTGTTGAATCTGATGATGAACTTGAAACTGAAAATCTTGAAACACCTACTAGAACTAGTCCTCCTAGATATGAATTGCCAAAGGTACCGGAAGGTTATACTATGAGTGAGGAGGCAACTAGAGATATTCTTGCTTGTAAGGATAGAGATGATCTAGAGAAATTATTATGCAAGTATAAAGAAAGATCTCTGAATGCTAAAATGAAATGTGATCCTGAGTTTTCTACTTCACCTATTTTTGTTGATGATAAGGATTATGAATTCTCTGTCGACCCAGAGTTAATCACTTTCGTTGAATCTGATCCTTTCCATGGTTATGAAACAGAAACTGTCATGACACATCTTACTAAGTTGAATGATATAGCTACCCTTTTTGCTCATGATGAGAAGATTCGCTATTACTATATTCTCAAGTTATTTATGTTCTCATTAAAGGGTGATGCTAAATCTTGGTACAATACTCTTGCTCCTGGTTGTGTGCGTAGTCTCCAGGATATGATCTATTACTTCTTTGAAAAATATTTCCCTGCTCACAAGAAACAAGCTGCCTTGCAGGAAATATTTAACTTTGTGCAAAGTAAAGAAGAGAGTCTCCCACAAGCTTGGGGGAGGCTTCTCCAATTGCTTAATGTTTTGCCTGATCATCCTCTCAAGAAAAATTAAATACTTGATATCTTCTATAATGGACTAATCAATGCTTCTAGGGACTTCCTAGATAGTTGTGCTGGTTGTGTTTTCATGGAACAAACTATTAGGCAAGCTGAATAATTATTGAATAACATATTGAAAAATTATGATGATTGGACTCCTCCTGAAACACCTATTAAACCCACTCCGAAGAAGAGGGGTATCTTACATATCAGTTCTGAAGATATGGAAGAGGCAAAGAAATCTATGAAGGAAAAATGTATTAAAACCAAGGATGTTCAAAATTTGCCACGTATTGAAGAAATACATAGGCTTGAAGCACCACCACCACCCAAGGTGGTAGAGGTAAAATCTTTAATGAATTCAATGATAGTGATGATCCTCGTAATAAACATCCTAGTCAATACATTTATGAGTTCGATAATTACATTAGAAAGCAAGATCACTTCAATGCAAATGTTATGAAACAACTGAAATACAACTCTAATATGATTGCTCGCTTAAGTGACTTAATATTTAGAATCTCAAATGATGTTAGAGGTGTAGGAAATCATGCCTCTATGGTTCAAACTCAATTAGAACAAGTTGCTAAATCTCAAAGAGAGTTTCTTGATGAAATAAACAATAATATAAGTCACTTTGCTGTTAGAGTAGCAACTAGAGGAGGTAAAATGACTCAGGAACCACTTTATCCTGAGGGACACCCAAAGAGAATTGAACAAGATTCTCAAAGGAACAACACCATTACATCAAGTTCTTCTAAAAAGAAAAATAAGAAGAAAAATGATAGGACTTTGCCTGCTTCTAGTGAACCAGAAATAGAAAAACCTCCTGATAATGATAATGAATTATCTATCTCTAATGATTATCCAACGTATCTATAATTTTTTATTGTTCCATGCTATTATATTATCTGTTTTGGATGTTTAATGGGCTTTATTATACTCTTTTATATTATTATTGGGACTAACCAATTAACCGGAGGCCCAGTCCAAATTGTTGTTTTTTGCATATTTCAGTGTTTCGCAGAAAAGGAATATCAAACGGAGTCCAAACGGAATGAAACCTTCGGGAGAATCGTTTTTGGAACAAACGCAATCCAGGAGACTTGGAGTGGAGGTCAAGGAAGCAACAAGGCGGCCACGAGGCAGGGAGGCGCGCCCAGGGGGGTAGGCGCGCCCCCACCCTCGTGGGCCCCCCATGGATCCCCTGACCGATTTCTTTCGCCTATATATAGTCATATACCCTAAAAACATCCGAGAGCACCACGAAACCCTATTTCCACTACCGCAATCTTATGTACCCGTGAGATCCTATCTTGGGGCCTTTTCTGGCGCTCCGCCAGAGGGGGAATCGATCACGGAGGGCTTCTACATCAACACCATAGCCTCTCCGATGAAGTGTGAGTAGTTTATCTCAGACCTTTGGGTCCATAGTTATTAGATAGATGGCTTCTTCTCTCTCTTTGGATCTCAATACAAAGTTCTCCTCGATCTTCTTGGAGATCTATTCGATGTAATACTTTTTGTGGTGTATTTGTCGAGATCCGATGAATTGTGGGTTTATGATCAAGATTATATGTGAACAATATTTGAATCTCCTCTGAATTATTTTATGTATGATTTGTTATCTTTGCAAGTCTCTTCAAATTATCAGTTTGGTTTGGCCTACTAGATTGATCTTTCTTGCAATGGGAGAAATGCTTAGCTTTGGGTTCAATCTTGCGGTGTCCTTTCCCAGTGACAGAAGGGGCAGCAAGGCACGTATTGTATTGTTGCCATCGAGGATAAAAAGATGGGGTTTATATCATATTGCTTTAGTTTATCCCTTTACATCATGTCATCTTGCCTAATGCGTTACTCTGTTATTATGAACTTAATACTCTAGATGCATGCTGGATAGCGGTCGATGTGTGGAGTAATACTAGTAGATGTAGAATCGTTTCGATCTACTTGTCGCGGACGTGATGCCTATATACATGATCATGCCTAGATATTCTCATAACTATGCACTTTTCTATCAATTGCTCGACAGTAATTTGTTTACCCACCGTAATACTTTTGCTATCTTGAGAGAAGCCACTAGTGAAACCTATTGCCCATGGGTCTATTTTCTATCATATAAGTTTCCGATCTAATTTATTTTGCAATCTTTACTTTCCAATCTATATCATAAAAATACCAAAAATATTTATCCTATTATCTCTATGAGATCTCACTTTTGCAAGTGGCTGTGAATGGATTGACAACCCCTTTATCGCGTTGGTTGCAAGGTTCTTATTTGTTTGTGCAGGTAGGAGGGATTTGAGTGTAGCCTCCTACTGGATTCATACCTTGGTTCTCAAAAACTGAGGGAAATACTTACACTACTTTGCTGCATCACCCCTTCCTCTTCAAGGGAAAACCAACGCATGCTCAAGAGGTAGCAAGAAGGATTTCTGGCACCGTTACCGGGGAGTCTATGCACAAGTCAAGACATACCAAGTACCCGTCACAAACTCTTATCCATCGCATTACATTATTTGCCATTCGCCTCTCGTTTTTCTCTCCCCCACTCCTAAAACGATTTTCGAAAACCATTTCCTTTTCTTCGCCCCTCTTCTGTTTGATCTTGTGTCTCCATGTGCCTTCTTTTTGCTTGCATCTTCGCTTGCTAAAAGTTTATGGATCCTCATCCACTTGCTAATCTTTTCAAGAGATCAAATTATGATGAACCAATTGCTAGTGAGTTGAGTGCACTAGATTATCTTTATGAGGTTTTGCTTGAAATTCGTCAATCTAAAAATGGTGATGAAGAAATTTATGAAGAGATTCACGATAGCTCCTTGAATAAAAAGCATGATTGCAATGATTTTACTACAAATTCTATTGATGTCAATTGTGCTAATAATATGCAAAACCCTAATCTTGGGGATGCTAGTTTTGCTATGTCTACTACTTGTTGCAATGATCATGATTGGGGTGATGATGTTTCTTATGATCTTGAAAATTTATTTAAGCCCCATGATGAATATGAAATTGATAATAGTGTTTGCAATATTATTGAAGTGGGTTTGGAAGAGTGTCAACTTTAGATCCCACATATTTGGAGAATTTTCAATCTTATGAAATTTTTGATAAAAGTGGGTTTGGAGAGGTCATGACTTTAGTTAATGTTAATCCCACTATTTTGGAAGAGTGTCAACTTCGCATGCATGTGGATCGTGTTGAAAATATTTTATGTGATAGCTATTTTGTTGAATTTGCTTATGATCCCACATGTAACTATTATGAGAGAGGAAAATATGCTTGTAGTAATTTTCATGTTATTAAATTACCTCTTGTTATGTTGAGATTGCTATTGTTTTTTTCCGCTTCCTTGCATATGCTATTTTTTGCTTGCTATAGTAATTTGTTTGCCTACAAGATTCCTATGCATAGGAAGTATGTTAGACTTAGATGTGTTTATCACGTTTTTCATGATGCTCTCTTTGCGCTTCAATTCTTGTCTTTCATGTGAGCATCATCGAAATCTCAATGTCTAGCTAGGGGCGTTAAACGATAGCGCTTGTTGGTAGGCAACCCAATTTTATTTTTGTTCTTTGCTTTTTGTTCCTGGTTAGTAATAAATAATTCATCTAGCCTCTGGTTAGATGTGGTTTTATGTTTTAATTAGTGCTTGTGCCAAGTAAAACCTTTAGGATAACCTACGGTGATAGTTAATTTGATCTTGGTGAAAAACAGAAACTTTTGGGCGCATGAGAATAATTTTAATAAATCAAAGAAACAAGCTTTTCAGTTGATTCTTTTTGATGAAGAACAATAAACAAATTATCTAGGACTTCCTAATTTGGTAGAATTTGTGGGGTTCCAGAAGTATTCGAAAGTTACAGATTACTACAGACTGTTCTGTTTTTGACAGATTCTGTTTTTCGTGTGTTGTTTGCTTATTTTGATGAATCTATGGCTAGTATCGGGGGGTATGAACCATAGAGAAGTTGGAATAAAGTAGGTTTAACACCAATATAAATAAATAATGAGTTCATTACAGTACCTTAAAGTGGTGGCTTGTTTTATTTCGCTAACGGAGCTCATGAGATTTTCTGTTGAGTTTTGTGTTGTGAAGTTTTCAGGTTTTTGGGTAAAGATTTTATGGATTATGGAATAAGGAGTGGTAAGAGCCTAAGCTTGGGGATGCCCTGGAAGGCATCCCCTCTTTCGTCTTCCTCCATCGGTAACTTTACTTGATGCTATATTTTTATTCACTACATGATATGTATTTTGCTTGGAGCGTCTTGTATGATTTGAGTCTTTGCTTTTTAGTTTATCACAATCATCCTTGCTATACACACCTTTTGGGAGAGAGACACATGAATCGGAATTTATTAGAACACTCTATGTGCTTCACTTATATCTTTTGAGCTAGATAATTTTGCTCCAGTGCTTCACTTATATCTTTTTAGAGCATGGCGGTGGTTTATTTTATAGAAATTATTGATCTCTCATGCTTCACTTATATTATTTCGAGTGTCCTTTAGAACAGCATGGTATTTGCTTTGGTTATAAAATTAATCCTAATATGATGGGCATTCAAGTTGGGTAAAATAAAAACTTTCATATAGAGTGCATTATACACTATGATAAATTTGATACTTGGTAATTGTTTTGAGATATAACGGTGGTAATGGTAGAGTCATGCTAGTTGGGTAATTATGAAATTGAGAAGTACTTGTGTTAAAGTTGGCAAGTCCCGTAGCATGCACATATGGTGAACATTGTGTGACACATTTGAAGCATGTGGTGTTCTTTGATTTCCTTTCTTATGAGTGGAGGTCGGGATCGCGCGATGGTTAACTCCTACCAACCCTTCCCCTAGGAGCATGAGTAGTAGTACTTTGCTTCGAGGGCTAATAAACTTTTGCAATAAGTATATGAGTTCTTTATGACTAATGTGAGTCCATGGATTATACGCACTCTTACCCTTCCGCAATTTGCTAGCCTCTACGGTACCGTGCATTGCCCTTTCTCACCTTGAGAGTTGGTGCAAACTTCGCCGGTGCATCCAAACCCTGTGATACGATACACACTATCACAGATAAACCTCCTTATATCTTCCTCAAAACAGCCACCATACCTACCTATTATGGCATTTCCATAGCCATTCCGAGATATATTGTCATGCAACTTTCCACCGTTCTGTTTATTATGACATGCTCCATCATTATCATATTGCTTTGCATGATCATGTAGTTGACATTGTATTTGTGGCAAAGCCACCTTTATAATTCTTTCATACATGTCGCTCTTGATTCATTGCATATCCCGGTACACTGCCGGAGGCATTCACATAGAGTCATATTTTGTTCTTAGTATCGAGTTGTAATTCTTGAGTTGTAAGTAAATAAAAGTGTGATGCTCTTCATTATTAGAGCATTGTCCTATGTGAGGAAATGATGATGGAAGCAATGATTCCCTCACAAGTTGGGATGAGTCTCCGGACTTTATGAAAATTAAAAGAGGCCAAAGAAGCCCAAATTAAAAAAAATAGGCCAAAGAAGCCCTCCAAAAAAAGAAAAAAAATGAGAGAAAAAGAGAGAAGGGACAATGTTACTATCCTTTTACCACACTTGTGCTTCAAAGTAGCACCATGATCTTCATGATAGAGAGTCTCCTATGTTGTCACTTTCATATACTAGTGGGAATCTTTCATTATAGAACTTGGCTTGTATATTCCAATGATGGGCTTCCTCAAAATGCTCTAGATCTTCATGAGAAGGCAAGTTGCATGCACACCCACTTAGTTTCTTTTTGATGAGCTTTCATACATTTATAGCTCTAGTGCATCTGTTGCATGGCAATCCCTACTCCTCGTATTGACATTTATTGATGGGCATCTCCATAGCTCGTTGATTAGCCGCGTCAATGTGAGACTTTCTCTTTTTTGTTTTCTCACATAATCCCTATCATCATACTATACTCCACCCATAGTGCTATGTCCATGGCTTACGCTCATGTATTGCATGAGGGTTGAAAAGGCTGAAGTGCGTTAAAAATTATGAACCAATTGCTTGGCTGAAACCGGGGTTGTGCATGATGGGAGCATTTTGTGTGACGAAAATGAAGCATGGCCAAACTATATGATTTTGTTGGGATACATGTTTGTCACAGTAGGTCACATTTTCTGTCATGCATGTACATCCATGATGATTTTATGACAGAATCAAGATAGTCATACCTATGCTGTTGTAGAAGTGTTCCATGACATTAACAAAATTATCATCACGGAAGTGTCCACTTCCATTACGATAAATCACGCGTCATAGAACTGCTTTCGTCAAGGGTAACCGACACATGGCATCCACCATAACAGCTCACCATTAAGCTATCGGGTCTGGTTTTGGATCCGATAACCCGTTAACAGCCTGAACCAATGGGGATTTTCCACGTGTAAAATTCTCATTGGTCGGAGGAAACACGCGTATGCTCCTCGGTGGGCCAGATGTCATCCACTCATTAGACAGGAGGAGCCTATGATATGCCGACACATGGCATGGCCTAACAGAGGCCCATTCCGGTGAAAAGGCCGACCCGTTTGACTTGGTCAAAAGGTAACGGGCCGGCCCATGGAAAGCCTGTTAACGGCATGTTCGTATATCGCCCATTTACGAACCGCTAACACCCGGCCCGTTACGGCCTATCGGAATTAAGCCCAGTAGCTTCATTTGGGCCGTCCAATATGATTCCAGCCTGTTGTAACTTCCGGCCCATGTATGGCCCATGATGTCTTTCGGCCCATATGAGGCCCTTCATAACTCTGGTCCCATTAAATGCCCGAGATGAAACTGGCCCATAATGAATAGTGTATCACTTTATACCCATTAACGACCCATTATTCCGTCCGCCGTTTCCAGCTCGTGTTAACTTTCGGCCTTCTAAGGGCCCATTTATTATTGGGCTCATTTCTAGAATTTGGTTAGTTATGGTCCGTTACTGGCCTGTTCCGTTTGTGAGCCAAATGCAGCCCATGGTTACATTCGGTCCGTTAACCCGTTGGGTTGTTTTCATGTAAAAGAAATCCGTTGGGCTATTTTCATAGAGTTATCAAATACGGCCTATTAATGGCCCCTTATGGTCCACAAATAGTACGACCCATGATTGGCGAAATGATTATACGCCCCATAGAAGGCCCATGATCCTATGGCCCGTAGAAGACCAATGGATCCTACGGCCCATAGAAGGCCCGTGGATCAAACGGCCCGTAGAAACTCCATGGATCCTACGGCCCGTAGAAGGCCCATGGATCCTACGGCCCGTAGAAGGCCCATGGATCCTACAGCCCGTATAGAAGACCAACGAATCCTACGGCCCGTAGAAGGCCCATGGATCATATGACCCGCAGGAGGCCCATGGTTACAACAGTCTGTGTGTTGCCATGATTATTGTGGCCTAGTTACCAAAAATAGGTTATTGTGGCCACTAGAAAAACGGGGAAAAAGAACTGTAGTGACTAGAAGCAAACAACTAAACAAGACAATAAGGAAATAAATAAGCAAGCAACTAACGCTAGCCTATTACCGCTATTAAACATATTACATCCACTGGGCATCAAAGTTCGCCACTAGTGCAAATATAGGGAACAAAGAAGCATATTACATACACTGGACGTCAAAATTGGCCACCAATGCAAATAAACGCGGTGGCAAAACAAGAGCATAACTGAAAAAACTTTAGAAGATCTCAAGAAACGTTATCCTGGGTATCCACCATGCTGGCAATAAGCTTAGAAAGCTTATTAGCTTTGTCCTGTTTGGCGCTGAAATCCTCCAACGCTTGTTGTTGCACCAGAAAGTATGCATCTGAATGCTCTAGGAACTTCCATAGTCCTTCCGCTTCTTGTCGCAGCACAGCTGATCGATGTCTTTCAGCTTGTAGTTGAGACTCAAGAAACCGAACTGATTCAGACAGTGAGTTTGAATTATTCGCAAGCGGTAGTGGCGATGTCGAACACTAAACCAAGACAGGACTTTGGGGTTGTCTCACTTGTCTTCAAGATAGTCTTCCTTAGCTGTTTTATCAGCTTTGTTGGAGACCAACAAGGATGTCTCAACGTCTGAACCTTATCTGCATTACTTCCTTTACCATTGCTTAATAAGGCACTCTTCCCCAATATTCTGTCAGCATTCTAAAAGAAGAAACAAGAAGACACATAACAAGTTTAACATGTACTAGTATATGAAACTCATTTTGGTGAACCAGTTCATTAGTAAGGTGGACAGGATTAAACTACCAAGTCTTCTATTGCCAAGTACTAGTACATAATAAAAGCATCAAACAAACATATATCTATGTCCTATGGTCACTGCATTGTCTTGCCAAATCAAAATAGAGACACTGTTCAAATCATATCAGTTCAAGACAAAGCAGCAGTGAAAGAATACAAAGCATGGGAAACTACACGGCACAACAAGATTTCAGATGGGTACCACGGGTCTACATGTACAAGAACACTATTCACTACTGGAATCTGGCACTTTGCCATCTGCCATGGCAGATGGCAAAGGCATGGTCGGCGGATGGCAAAGGCTTTGCCATCTGCCAGCAGATGGCAAACAGTTTGTCTGAAACCCTGCCGGTAAAGGCTTCTTTGCCATCTGCTGGCTGATGGCAAAGAGCATGTGCCTTTGCCATCAGCTGGCAGATGGCAAAGCCTCTTAATGGGGTTAGCCCCGTTAGAAGGCTAACGGCATACTTTGCCGTCTGCCAGCAGATGGCAAAGGCTGCATGCTTTGTCGTCTACCAGCAGATGGCAAAGAGCGTTGCCATCTGCTGGCAAAGAGCCCAAATAGGCCAGCCCAAGGTTTACATGTAGATGACACGTGGCCTCTTTGCCATCTGCCAGCTGATGGCAAAGCTCTTTGCCATCTGCCAGCAGATGGCAAAGTGACTATATTGCCCCATTTAATTTTGTTTTTTCTTATATCAATTCATTTTCACAGAAAATCAAACACAAATATATTTATATGATCAATATAGCATATTTAACACATATTACCAATAGTCATGAACACATATATCCAATACATGTTACCAATAGTAGCAAGTTTCATCCGTACATATACATAGTTTCATCAATATTACACAGTTTCATCCATAGATAGCAAGTTTCACAAGGTCAAAACAAAAACTAAATACAAGCACTCCATCGACCCAAGCTTCCGTGATCTTAAGCAAATCTGTAAAATGGGAAAGAAGAAAGTTAGAAGAAGACTAGTAGAATGTGTATATATACAATGTGTAGTTCTTTTGATATAGTTATTGAAGCATGGACTATCTTCATCATATTGCATAGAAGAATAATTTTGTAAGCATTAGTCATCGAAGGTTCTTGCTTTGTCTATGAGACTTGAGTTCTAAAATCTACTCCCTCTGTTCCTAAATATAAGTCCGTCTAGAGATTCCAATACGAACACATGCGGAAGTATATGTACATATTTTAGAATTTAGATTCACTCATTTTGCTTCGTATGTAGTCTCTGTTGGAACCTTTAAAAAGATCTATATTTAGGAACGGAGGGAGTAATTGGTATTAGTACATAATTGATGCGGACATGTCATTTTGTAGCACATGGGTGTTCCATTTTGTACACTGTCGTAATCTGTCTTTCCTGATACTTCCCCCATCCCAAATTATTTGTCGCTCAAATGGATGTATCTAACACTAAAGATACTTCCCCCATCCCAAATTATTTGTCGTTCAAATGGATGTATCTAACACTAAAAAAATCCAGACGAAGGGAGTAATATTGTTTAATTATTTCTTGTTCTTTCTCTTGACTAAGCTACTATGGAAATTCCATTATTTTGTATTTTTTAAGTACCTGTATATATACAATGTGAAGATTATATCTAACAGAGACGAAGGGAGTAATATATTGTTTAATTAGTTCTTGTTCTTTCTCTTGACTAAGCTACTATGGATCATACTCTACGAAACTGGCAATAGAGTAGGCCACAGCTTCAGGAGTTAAGTTAGTCATGGAAGGAGTTCAATGTGCTAACAACATGCAGCAGCATGGGTGTGTCATGGACAGGAAGTTAGTGACATGATGGATGATATACTTGAGGACTTATGTGTGTTAGCACATAATACATATACACGTTGGAACCTGTTGCCACTTAGATTGAAATAATTTTTTCCCAATGCACACTGGTAGGACCCATTAAAGCCAAAAAAAGTAAAACCAAAGCCTGGAAATAATATATACTCTTACTTAGAAATCATAAGTTGTTTCACCTTCCTTCCACATTGAATGTCATTGCTAACTGATTTGAAATGAACATATAAATGAACTGCGCAAAAGAACACAAAATCCAATCACCCTGTTACCATGTCGTTGACTTCCATCAAGTCACTTTCCATGTGTACTCTGGAACATCACTTTAGCCTGGTATGTCCCAGGAGCATGCTCCATCAACTAAGCATATTGCACTGAGAGAAACCACTGTTCTCATCATCTAGTCTATAATGCTTATTTTTGTTTCTTCTTTCTCTGCACATGAACCATAAAGAAAATAAGCTCAAGAAGGAAAGGCCGACTAATCTTTTTCTATACTATATGGGAGTACGGAATTTGTAATACCTTGTTTCCATGTCAATCCATGTCTCATATTTTCAGTTGTTGGTAGCCAGCAAGTAATCCCTAGTCCATAGTGCCTCTTTCTCTGTCCTGGGATGGCGTTCACATATTTTCTGTAGTAGCACTATCAACAGGTAACAATAGTCCACAACATATATAAGATATACTAGTAAATGTGCCCGTGCATTGCAACGGGAGAAACAAAATAATTTTACAATGCAAGAAAAAAGCATTTGATTTTACAATTTCACATATATCTTTGTTTAATTACCCCTCTTCCATTTACCCCCAATGCTAGGGTGGGAGGCCAGAGAGGCTTGCTGCAAGCCCACATATATCTAATCCTTTTCCTTATTCTTTATTATTGTGTGGGTCATATATGCTAAGTTGCTCTCTTCTGCTGCAGCGCAAGTGTGGATGGACAAACATACAGTAATCTCATGTCTGGCTTACATATTTATTTTTTGCAAGAAAAGTGAATTTTGGAGTTTCAGCTAAAAACTTCAACGAGTAAATCCAGGTTGTGTCTGCACACGAACCTTGACAGCTTCAAAGGGGCACAGAGTAATATCAGAAATTACCTCAGCAGAAGCTGAACCTGCAAGGTAAACTAGGGTCTTGTACTTCACGGCATTGTCAGGCACATCCATATCTGAGTAGGTCTTCTTAAAGAACTTGTAGAACCCAAACTTGCAAGCCCCCTGAGCACTGTAACCAAGCAAGGTACCCATCCCCTGAAGAATCCCCTAGCTCCTTACTCCTTTAACAGAACACCAAATCCAGATGAGATGCTCTTGTAATTCGCCGGGTCAATCTGAAACAATTGATAGAAATCTGTTAGGTCCAAAATACTTACTTCAAACATCTCAAATTCTATTATTCTCAACCAAGAAGAAACCCTTTTCTTAGAAATCAGAGTACATCTCATGAATAAATCACACCCATCATAGTTATCCATTTATATGCATCACATGCGTCAGCTAATCAACCCATATGAATTGCTTGTTTGTTTTATTTTATACAGTAGCTAATCCACCAAAAGAAGCTAAGGAACCCGGAACAAAAGCACACAAGGAATCATTGCAGGCAGTTCTATGTCCTGGAAGCAACACAAGAACCAGGCACATATCATGAAGAACCATCACCTGCAGGTGTATTTCTCAAGCACGCACATTGGAAGAACCATCAGATGCAGGCAAATACAACAAGGTTTAATCTCTCAAACTAAAATAATGATTAATTGTATGAAACAACATTCAGCTAGAAACGTTATATCTCAAACAAAACCCATGTTTAATCAGGGATGGCATGCTCCTTTGTCCTTTAGATGTACATGTAGTAAGAAAATATCTATTACTCCCTATTAGATAACAAAAAAGAACAAAAAAGAGAAATAATCAACAATAATGGTAACCAGCAATATATAAGGAGCATAGGGATGTCCATCTGAGTGCAGTCATCGCCAACCAAAAACAATTTGCTGTACCCAGATTATAAACCTGCAGCCACATAAAACAAAATTAAGATCTGCATCAATCAAGGGTTCATACCAACTCAAAATCAGCACCCAAGGAATTGGCAGTATCGAACCGGCCAAGTCCCTTTGAAATCCGGGTTCGGCACTCCATGGATTTGTGTTGAGAAGGACACCAACGTCCAGTGGGCATCACCAACGTCTCCCATCGCAGCCTCGCAGCTGCAGCCTCCCCCTCCTCCTCCCTTCCTCCCTCTCTCCCTCCACCGTCTTCTCCTTCAATCATCGCATCCCCGACGACCCCAAGAATCCGAGGCGTGATCCCCCTAAATCGCGGCCCACCTTCCTCGCCCAAAATCCAAACGAATCTCGCGTCACATCAAGGGATGCAAGAATCATGAATCCCCAAGTATATTCATCAACAATCCGGGAAGAAACCCCTGTCTGCGGTGGTCCGGCCATGGACATAGACCTGCTGCTCCTCATCACCGCGCCACAACCCCTCCACCCGCTGCCGGACCCCACCACCCGCTGTCGCTGCTCCCACCACCCGCCGCTGCTGCTCCCACCGCCGCCACCGCCTCCTCCCCAGCCGCCGCCGAACCACTACCACCGTGACCTCCTGTTCCCGAGCGGATCTAAACGCTGCCATGGCCTGCGTGCAGGATCTCCCTCTCCTCTCCTCTCATTTCCTCTCCTCTCCTCTCCTCTCCTGGTGACGGGAGGGGAGTGGAGGGGAGGGGAGGGGAGGAGGGAGTCATTTGGCCGCCGGCGCCGCCATGGCCTGCCCAGGGGAGGAGGGGTTTCAGCATGAGGGAGGGAGGGAGGGCGGATCTGCTGCCGGGGAGGGAGGGAGGGAGGAGGCGGGTGCTCAGTCTTGGCGGCGGGGTGGTGGGGCGGCGGGTGGTGCGGGCGTGGGCGGTGGGGTGGTGGGGTGGTGGGGCGGCGGGGTGCTTGGGCGGTGGCGGGTGAGATGCGTGGGAGGGAGAGAGAGGAGGGGAGGGAGGGAGGGGATAACCCCACAGTTCCTCTTTTTACCTGGAAAAAAATAACCCCATCTCTTTGCCATCTGCCAGCAGATGGCAAAGAATCTTTGTTGTTTGCTGGCAGATGGCAAAGAGGTGGGGCTGGTATGCCGTTACACGGTCGACGGCCACAGGATTTGCCAACCTCTTTGCCATCTTGTGGCAGATGGCAACGATTATTTGCCATCTACTAGCAGATGGCAAATAATTGGTTGATGGCAACCATGTTGTTTGCCGTCTGTCAGTTCTTTGCCATCTGTTTTTTATAAGCAGATGGCAAAGACATTCTTTGCCATCAGCTGGCAGATGGCAAAGAGCTGACTGATGGCAAATTTCCTGTTTTCAGTAGTGATTGGCTCTGTTGTAATGCTAGTAATGTGCATGATATGAGAAGTCAACTGTATACACAATTGAAATTGAAATCAACAGAGCTATTGATAAGAGCAAACATGTTAAAGAAACATGCGTGAACATAGATCATGATTGGTGCACGTTGTTGCGCCCATCTATTTTTTTCCAATATATTGATAGTAATGTTTACAAATATATAGACTTGGAAGAACTAAATTCATATTTTCAATGGAACAACTTCTGAACCATCATGTATGTTAACCTAATATTTATCATTTTGCGTAACCGTCATCTTCTATAATTTCCATGTCATATTGTCCGTCCTCTTAGGTTCATGTCTACCAAGATTTTTGTAGCATCTCATAAATTGGATCATAAATCTACAACCCAGCATTTATGACCACCAATGTGCCAAAAGGTGCTCGAGAAGGAAAGTGAAACCAAATGGCATTCCATGATACTGACTACTATACTAGTCATGAAAAAACTTCTCAGGAAGACACATCAAAATAATAATAGTCTAACATCCTTATAAAGCAATATTTTCTCTTAGTTAAATATATGTAAAGGACACTGACAATAAAATTAGAAGATGGATTATCTGATGCTACCAAGTAGCAGATGCATTTGTCAATGGGCAAGATTAGCAGCTCTCTCTCTCTCTCTCTCTCTCAGTGAATGAATTAGCTCTTTCAACCATAGGTGCGTTTCATACTCTCAATGCTTGAATCCTATATTTCCATAGAAAAAACAGTACTACATGTATAGAACCAAAATTCAACAATGACCTTTCTGTTCAGAACAATACAAATGAAAATTTAGTATAAATAACAACAATCAAAGACACTACAAAAATACTACTTTATCCATTCATAAATATAAGATGTTTTGGATATTTTGATATGGACTACATACGGACTGAAATGTATGAACAAACGCACTAAAACATGTCTATATATATCCAATTAAAAAAGAGTTAGAACATCTTATATTTGTGAATGGAGGGAGCATTTAGTGAGTTGTTTGGCTGCACTTTGGTGATGTACATTACAAACTCACTTATTTACAAACTATGCAAATATGAGTACAAACTATTCTTCTTCCTTACCAAGGGAAGCTACATAATCAATGGTAGCTTTTGTTGGTTCGGTGAATGTACAGAAATCACCGGCTCTTATGGTCGCAGCAACACCAGTCTCTCAGCAAATCTGATGAACGGGAATATGAACATATGTGAAGACTAAACTGGACTAAAATAAATATGCAACGCAAAGGCTAATATTATGATAAATTTGTACACATCCACATAAGATGCAACAATGCCCTAGGCTCATGACAGACCGTTGTAATAGGTTCCGAAGAAGAAAATGTAGTACATCTTTATTCCAAAATGTAATGTAAGGAAAACATAATTCAATAAATGAAAGGACAATAGGATTTGAAAAACTATTCATCTAAAGACCTTAAGAATGAAGGGGATGTTTATTGCAAATACTAATGTAAGAAGAAAGAAATGATTCCTAGAATTTTTTTATTCCAAATCATAATGCTAATAATTTGGCATATCATCATTGTACTGCAAAGTTATAGCCATTTGCCTATATATAGATAGTAATGCAGACCTAATCTTGAGATTGCAAATGATACCACAATTTTATTTTCCAACTAAATAACATAATTAATTACGCGACACGGAGTTAGTGGACATATTTTCCAGCCATAGCCTCTCAGAACTAACCATTTCAATCAAAACAATGCTCACCTTATGTCGTATGAAAGCCAACACAAATGTGTTTCATCGGAAGAAATATTCCTGCTATCAGTGATTATTAATAGATCATATTGTAGATGCCACCATACAGTCCAACATACGAAGTAAATTATGCAAGAACAACAATCGTGCATTAGTAGTACTAAAGTCAAAAATTAATTTCAGTTCTTTGTAATTAGGAATCCTTGTCTCCAATTAAATACGCCCTCTGTATCACAATATAAGACAATTTTTTGTCTATATTTAGATAAGAAATGTCTTATATTTTGATACATAGGGAGTACATTGTCGTGCCATCTTTTTCATTGATCCATAAAGTCCGCCAGGATTTCTAATTTTTGTTGTTACCTAAATCCTATCCCCAAATCCAAAAGCTAAATCACATGAGCGAAACCAGATGGAATCCAACCAATGCAATCCAGACTAAGATCCAACAGTAAACGGAAAAATGACAAGTCAAGAAGAGTTGTCGCAGCTGTAGGCTAGGGGAAGCAAATCAACATACCTGGTGCTCAATTTTGTCGCTCTCCTTCGGGCTACATGATGAATGTGATGTAGACATTTACTGATGGTCATGATTGGCAAGTGCGGGTCGACCCGTTGAGCGGTGGATGAATGTTTTCGATCCCTGGTAATCAGTTCTACTGAATGAAGGATATCTTTGAAAACAACTCAGTGCAAGGAATCAAATAGCGACATCAAATCAGAAATTCAGAATTAAGAAAGAAAAGAAAAACTAATGTTCACCCTTCCTATCCCTAGAAAAGCGTGGATGAGGTCTCGCCTTGCCGACACCTGCTTTGGTGTTGTTATAGCTCGCACGAAAATGAAGAATCGACTAGGGGGGAAAAGGAGGGGGGTGCGTGTGATACGTCTCCAATGTATCTATAATTTTTTATTGTTACATGATATTATATTATCAATCTAGAATGTTTTATATACATATACAAGCAATATTATATCATTTTTTGGGACTAACCTATTAACTTAGTGTCCAGTGTCAGTTGTTGTTTTTTGCTTGTTTTTGGTTTCATATAATATCAGTACCAAATGAAGTCCAAATGCCACTAAACTTTTTAGAGATTTTTTTTCTGTACATAAGAGACACAAGAAGCTTCGGGAGAAGACCAGACGTGGGAGCATGGGCCCACCACCCACCAGGGTGCACCCAGGGAGGTAGGCGTGCCCTAGTGGGTGGTGGGGCTATTGTGGCTCCGTTTGACCTAACTCCGCCTCTATAAATTCTCAAAAATCAGAAAACCTACATGGGAGTCCACGAAATACTTTTCTCGCCGCTGCAAGTCTCTATTCTCGAGAGATCCCATCTGGGGTCCCTTTATGTCACTCTGTCGGAGGTGGAATCGATCACGGAGGGGTTCTTCATCAACCTTGCTGCCCCTCCGATGATGCGTGAGTAGTTTACCATAGACCTAAGGGTCCATAGTTAGTAGCTAGATGACTTCTTCTCTCTCAACGTTCTTCAATACAATGTTCTCCTTGATGTTCTTGGAGTTCTATCGGTGTAATTATTTTGCAGTGTGTTTGTTGGGATCCGATGAATTGTGAGCTTATGATCAGACCTACCCATGAATATTATTTGAGTTTTCTCTAAACTCTTTTATGCATGATTAATATAGGCTCATATTTCTTCTCCAATTTATTGGTTTAGTTTGGACAACTAGATTGATTTATCTTGCCATGGGAAGAAGTGCTTTGTAATGGATTCATACGTGAGTTTATCTTGTCTACATCATGTCATCTTGCTTAATGCATTACTCCGTTTTTCCATGAACTTAATACACAAGATGCATGCTGGATAGCGGTCGATGTGTGGAGTAATAGTAGTAGATGCAGAATCATTTTGGTCTTCTAATTCTGGATGTGATGCCTATATACTTGATTATTGCCTTGGATATCGTCAAAATTATTTGGTTTTCTATCAATTGCCCAACAATAATTTGTTCACCCACTGTATGCTATTTTCTCGAGAGAAGCCTCTAGTGAAAACTATGGCCCCCGGGTCTATCTTTATCATATAAAAATCCTAAAAATACTTTACTGCAATTTTTTATTTTATTTTATTTTTGTATTTTAGTTTGATTCATCTATCAAAAACTATACCGTTTAATCTTGCTCGTAATCATTGAGGGATTGACAACCCCTTTACGCGTTGGGTTGCAAGTATTTGTTGTTTTTGTGCAGGTGTTGTTTACATAGTGTTGCTTGGTTCTCCTACTGCATTGATAACCTTGGTTTCATAACTGAGAGAAATACTTATTTCTACTGTACTGCATCAGCCTCTCCTCTTCGGGGAAATCCCAATGCAGCTCATAAGTAGCAGCGTGTGGCTAGGGTTCTTCTGCTGCGAGAGAAAGAGAGTTGAGGGCGTGCGGAGATGGGGCTTACATGTGGTGGCGACATGACCCAGAGCCATCGATTCACTCCCGGGCCTCCCGGCGCGGTTAGGTCTACCAAGGACGCGCGGGAGAGAGGGGAAAGGGTTTGAGGTGAGCGAGCTTTTGTGGGAGAAAGAGAGATGGGGCGTCGGTGACATCACCGGCCGCAGAACATATAGGGTGCATTGTCACCATGATCGATCGAACCATCCCCGCATCATCGTCTCAACTCTCGTGCAGCGCCGGCTCCCCTTCTCCTTTCTCTCGCAACGACCGAGCAGTTCTGTGTGCTGGAGCAATTTTTTCTTCGGAAGGGTTAGCGACCGGGTGGATCAACCATAGGCCTTCAAAAGTTCCCTAGAGTAGCGGCCCATTAGGACATGCGGCCCAGGTCATGCTACACTGTGGCTGAAACGAATATCTAACAACCAGAAGATTTTCAAACGCATAATCTAACGGCCAAAAACGCTGATATCATGAGGCCTTGTACAACGCGGAAGCCTGTACACCGGTGCTACCTATGCTTCGTCACGGAATTTTCTTTGGTCCGCAACGCAGAGTGCTTCGTATGGGGTGCTAGCTGGGCTTTTTTTTCTTTTTATTTTCTGCCGATGGAGGCGCTGGATTGAAGCGTCCGTGACTGAATGGAGCAGATACTTCTGCTAAGCACCCGCTGGCACCGGAAGCAAAACTTTGCTTATGCTTCCCTTCCTAAGCATCGGTGCATTCCAATCTCAGGTAAAAAACCGGGTTTTTTTCTCAGGCATCTGTGTTAGCACCTGCCATTGTACAGGCCTGAGACAGCTCGGTTTAGACTTAATTTTACTGTCCTAATAATAAATGTTATAGGGAAACACTTAATATCATACCTCTGATAGAAATCAATCCTCAGACCACTCATGCTCCGTCGATGCTTGTTTAATCCCACGGCTAAGCATACTCCATAACCGCCCCACTAATCCCTCGCCCGATCCATCTCTCGCAAATCCCCGGATCCCCCTTTCCTCTTTCTTCCTTCCGCCAGACCTCACCCCTGAGCCCGCCATCCACCGTGCGTGTCCCGACTAGCACCGGC
Organism: Aegilops speltoides; assembly: GCA_021437245.1. Classification (NCBI taxonomy): domain Eukaryota; kingdom Viridiplantae; phylum Streptophyta; class Magnoliopsida; order Poales; family Poaceae; genus Aegilops; species Aegilops speltoides. The sequence continues at coordinate 493,725,023 of CM038147.1, read as the reverse complement.
AGAACACTATCCCCTATGCCCCGTGCTTCAAACTAACCTCGCCTCCGAGGCGAGCAGACCATCGCCCGGATTTGTTCCCCTTGACGCGGCCCCATGCGGCCTCGCCGGTCCGCCAGCCCGGCATTAGGCGGCCGCGCCCATCGTCTCCACTGTGTTATTTTCCTTACCAGGTTGTGCAGATCGACCCGTTCATCTTGTCGGCACTAGGTGTGCATGGCTACACCACCTACTACTTGCATCTTCAAATTAATTTAGGTGTTGATTTCTTTGCTGCATCAAAGATTCAAAGTACAAATACTATGAACCACCTAGTTCTGCAATGTTGAAGTACAGATCAGCATGCTCGTATTACAGTGCAGAACTGTTCATGTAAGCCCACATGGCCCCAATTAGGTTGATGATATTGATTTGGACATAAAAAAATCAGCAACTGGATCTTGGAAGTAGACATGCTATTATTATTTTTCATAACTGGATGCATGCTTCCAATGCATCACATATATGTTGTGATAGCAACAACTTTTTGCTTTAGAATCCATCCTTCGCGGTCTCCTATATGTGCTTCTTATGTATAACTAGCGCGCCGCAGTACAATCATGCTTCTTAATTTATCTCACAATATGCTTCCATGATTTCCAAATGAATTAGTGAGATACCAATGCAAGATTGCCAAGCCATTATCTATTCCTTATGATTCTGTGCTTCCAATCTATTTTATTATGGTTTCAAAATGCCAAATGTTGATTTGAACACGGATTGTCTTCTGTGCTGGGTGGGCTTATGTATGTGTTTGAGTTGTTTACCAGTGTACATATGTGCACTTCGATGAATTTGGTTTATAGATCAAAAATTTATGCACACATCCGATTCAGTCGGAGCTTCGATGTCATTGTATGCTTCAATGCCAGATATTTAATGGTTCACGGCTGCTCTACCTCAACAATATGAGCTACATACATTTACATGCGAATAATCCGCTGTGTTGATTCAAATAATCTCACGTGATGCTTCAACAATCAACCTGTGGTACCTCAGCTTCTTCACTGCTCAAAATTTAATGCTTCGTTACTACATAATTGCTTCAACTTACCTTCTAGTATGCCTCCATCATAATTTTATATGCTTCATTACTTGTTCATAAACATACATTTACATTGTGCACACATGGTTTGTTGCTGCTGTCTAACCCTAGCCCTAGCTATTCTCTCTCTCTCTCAGCTCGCTCTCCTCCACCGTGGCTCAGAACTACGAAGAGGGAGGAAGATGGAAGAGGAACAGGGACACGGCGAGGTTTTTCCCGGCGCTCAAATGCCTTCTCCCTTGAGCACGAACTCAATAACCCGCACCGTTACAACGATCGACGCAGCACGAACTCAATAACCCGCACCGTTACAACGATCGACGCAGCGACCTTATACCGGGGCCAGCACAGGCCCACGGCCACCACGCCTCTACCCACTCCCACGCCCGGTTCGGCCTGCTCAGCGCGCCCACGACCGCGTCTCCACGCGCTCGCCAGGCCGAGCCTTCAACGAACCCCGCGCGATCGCTGCGTCCCGATCGCCAACAGCAACGCCTACGCACACGCACACAACACATGCCCATGCACCGCACGCACGCACACACGCACGCCTACCCCGCGGACTCGGCGCGCCCGACGCGTCCAGTGCGCACCCATAACACGCACTGGTCGCGCCCGGCTCGCCGCCGCGGCTTATTGCCCAACATGATTACATTTGCTTTCTCACTGCAACCTAAATACAGGCTTCAAGGTATTTATCTTATTTTTTCACTTCCAGGAGATGATTTAGCACCACATGTTAATTGCCTACAAGCAGGACATTGGTGCTGAGGTTATCAGCAAGCCCGTGTTCCTCATCGAAGCCATCATCATTGCTCGCGGCTGGCCTCAGATCTAGCAGTCGTTCGTCCTTGGAAGCATCTGTCTACACGGCGGTGCCCATGTTAAGGATGCATCAAACCCAAGGGGCGTGCTTAATTATATGGTCTCGCCAGCGTGTCCCCCGTGCATGCGCCGTGCTATTTGTGCTGGCAGTGGCAATTATCCGCACAACCTAACCATGTAACATATTTGTGTTGTATATGGAACCAAATTCTGATCATCCTTAGAAGCAAATACTCATGCTATTTTCCTTTAGAAGTGAGTTCTATTCTCTGTTGGAAGCAATGGCGATAGGAACAAAAAAATTGTTCGTTGGAAGCTAACCCTATTATATTTTGGAAGCAATGTATTCGTCACTTGGAAGCAATATAATGCTCCTACAAACAATTCCATGTTTGTTCGGAGCATCTTTACTAGTTTCGAAACAAAATACTAGATGGAAGTAATGTTCGTTGGTCTATGAAGCAGTCTCCATCACATGCAAAATTTTCTTGGTAGGAAGCAAAAATAACTTGCACAGGATTAGATTTTGCAGCAATCAGTAACAAAAATTTCTTCATATGAAAGCAAAATTGATAATATTGGAAACAATGTAAGGATGCTTCGAGGGCGTGGCAAGGGCTCAGCCTGACCGCGGACAAACCAGTTGTGCAAGCGTTTGGAAGCTTGGTAAAATGGAGGGTTGGAGCTGGTGACAAAACTTTGTTCTGGAAGGATAGGTGGCTCCATGGTGCTACCATCGCGGAGGTCGCTCCCTGGTGGCGAACTGGCGACGTCAGTTCATACGCAAGTTGCTAACAGGAGACTTGTCCGAGAGGCTTTGTGTATGCATTCTTGGATGAACGATGTGGTGGGTGACCTGTGCACGGAAGGCTTAACCCAGTTTATAGGCCTTTGGGAGATCCTTGAGGAAGTGCAACTGGATGCTCGGTCCGAGGACAGCCCCATTTGGGCATGGAATGCGTCAGGAACGTACACTGCATCTTCTGCTTACAAGATGCTATGTGAGGGAGGAGTTAGATTTCACTCTTTTGGAGCTATTTGGAAGTGTTGGGCCCCTCTGGCATGCAAAATTTTCATGTGGCTGGCTGTCCAATATCGGCTTCGGACTTCAGACAGAAGAGCTAGACACGGCTTGCAAGATCAAACATCAAAATGCTTTCTATGTGATCAAGAGGAGGACACGGTGGATCACATTCTGCAGCAATGTGTGTTCTCGAGGCAAGTGTGGTTCAGTTGCATCACTAGGATGGGGTTGACGATGGAGATTGGCCCAACCAACGATTCACGGTTGGTGCAATGGTGGTCGGACGCTAGAAATCGAATTCATAAGCAATCTCGGAAAGGTTTTGATACTTTCGTTATGCTTATCTGCTGGACGTTATGGAAACAAAGGAGCACGAGGGTGTTTGGATCGGGTCAGATCAAGAATGGGCATGACACGATGGACATGATCTTCGACGATCTGAGGATTTGGGCCACGGCTGAGCTTTTGGAGATCAACGTATGTTAGAGTAGTAGAGTAGCGTGTGAGTGGAGTGGAGGCTTGGCAAGGCTGGTTATGGCCTAACCGGCAAAATTTGTAATCTCTTGTACATATTTTTCTTCCTTCTATAAAGCTAAGGTACGCCTTTGGCGTACCCTCGAAAAAAAAAGAAACAATGTAATGCTTACGGAATCCCATTTCCCTAGAGTTTTTATTGCGTTCCTTCAATCCGAAATTAGTTTCCTAAAAAAGCGGAAAACAGAATCAGCAAGCAGTTAATATCGTACTATTAATTTGAACGAGGAAGCGATCAATCAACGAATGGAATAGCCAATCTCACGCAGGGATTGATTACCAGATCGGACGTCCATCTTGCTTCTTATCCAATGGTCTAGTACTAGTGACTCCTAATGTTAATAAAAGTCTAAAAAGAACCTAAAAGATTAAGATTTGGACGATATAAAACATCGGACAACCCCCCGCCCCGTCCTCTCCGGTGCCCAAATCGTGGCGCGGAAATGCCGAAGTCACGAAAGCGGACGCCGCGAAAACCGAAGGCCACCGTCGTGCCGGCGCCGCCGCGCCGCCGGCCGCCCCGCATGGAGTACCGCGCACGGTCCGACGAGGCTTGGTACGGCGCGCGCGTGGTGGTACAGGACGGCTCGCTGCGCGTCATGTTCGAGGATTTCCTCGAGGACGCGGACGAGTGGTACCATCCGGACGCGCCCGAGCTGGCCTCCCCGCGCGCCGTGGACGCACTGCGAGCGAGGTTCCGCCGGGCGTGCCCCGCCCTCGACGACGCCCGCTGTGGCGATCTCCGCCCGGGCGACCAGCTCTGCCTCGCCTGCGATATGCACGGCGGCGAGATCAAATACTACGACGCCGTCCTCGAGGCCGTACGCCCTCCGCATCGCGCCCTACTCAGTGCGTTCGTCACACACATGTACTGTACCTATGTTGTAATAATTGGCGTCGACCAAATATGCAGGTAGAGAAGGCACCACACGGCACCGTGGACGGCGAGGAGCGGTGCGCGTGCCGTTTCACGGTGAGATGGACGGAGGGGCCGCGCCGCGGTTGCTGGGACAAGGTGGGCGTCGAGGTGGTCTGCTGCGTGCAGGCCTCACCGATCCAAGATCCGGTGCTGACCGAGTTCCTGGACGATGTGACAAAGCGGTTCGGCGACGATCAAGGGAAGGCGACGGTGGCGTCTCAGCCAGCCCCGAGCGGCGAGGGGGAAAGTGCGCCGGTGTCCAGCCTCACATACTCCTCGAGTAGCTTGTCTTATTCTTTTTAACAAGGTATATCTCCTGAATTCAAATAGAGTAATGCTGCACCTAGGTCTAGCATTTTCGATTCAAATAATTACTTGCAAGTTTGGGGCTGTCTGGAATGGAGCCCTCGACTGCCCATCAATTTGGTTCATTGACCGGGCCCGGGCTTTCTCGCTGGTGGTCAGTTGGTATGCCAAAGCCTGTCTCAGTTCCTTTAGTTCAATTCTAATCAGTGAAAAAGATAGTGTGCTACAGGAAGGAAAATAGCGTGGGCTTTAAAATCCACTATTAGTGTGTTATATCATGTTATAGCGTTCTACTTCCATCGTCTAGAAATACTTGTCTGACAAATGAATGTATCTATTTTTTTTTTTTTTTTGAAACGGAGGCAAAAGATTTGCCTCACCGATTAATTAAGCAGAAGAGAGTTGCCCGGTTAATCAACGGAAAACCGGGCGAAAACCGATACAAACCAACCACATGTGGACTACTCACGGAACATGCAACCCCATAAACAGGCAATCAACCCGACAACCATACCCAACACATAACGACCACCAACCCCCACATTGCTACATCGCAAAGAAACACCCAACGAGAGAACCATGGCCGAGGACGACGGGCACCACCAAATCCGCGTTGACAACTCAGACAATAAGGGCAACCCAAAAGACTGATGGCCATCCATCAAGCAGCTGCGGACGCCTTTCTTATGGTGCCACTCTTCATTCTCTTGCTCCTGAGAGCGTCCTCTACAATCGCCTTGCCAGATCCAGGGCTAGCCGCCTCCAAACGTTTGAGCAAGCTGTGAATCTCTATCTGGAAGAGAATATCATTGACCTTGTCACTCACAGAAACCTGCCCAATGGTCTCATGCGAGTGAGTGACTGTAACATCAGAACCTTCACGCTCCGCAATGGCGAGCGGCTGGCTGGACTCTAAAGGATCAGACGCCAACATGCTGACCGCCTCAACATTATCAGTCACAGATACCACCGACACGATGGACTCAGATACCTCTAGTTGCTCAGATGACCTAGGCGAATCCTGCCCCTCAACAGGGGTCACCGGCGAGATGACCTCCACATGCTCCATCGGCTGAGGCGAAGCAGGTCTAGCACATAGTTGTTGAAGCTCGGGCATAATCTGCAACACAGGGGCGACGACCACGGCGATGGCCTCGCTTACAGCGGCAGACATCGACGACAAGTTGTCCCCAACTCGGGGGGAGAAACAACCATAGAGCTCTTCATCCATGTTCTCCACTGAGCCACCAACAACATCAACTTGACTAACAACATCAACCTGACTAGAAGGACGCGACGTAGGAGTTGACTGCAACGCAGCCGACACAAGAGACAGCTTGTCCAGGGCCGCCTCTGCCCGCTCCAGAAAGCTCCCAACACGCATCAGCAGCTTGGCCTGAGTTGCTAAAGTGGACTGCAGCAGCACATCGATTGGGGGTGCCGAGCCAACATCACCAGAGCCAAAATAATGTATCTAGACGTATTTTAATTCTAAATACATCTATTTTTATGCATTTCTGCGACAAGTAATTTTGGACGGGGAAAGGAGTAAATCGCACTATAGCATGCTATTAACGAGACATTATACATTCCTTTATATAGCGATCTATTGCTGAGCACGCTATAGCATGCTATTAACAGCATTATAGCGCCCTACTTTTCTGAGAAATTCTAAGCCAAATTGTTGCCGGGTTGTCGAGGAAAAAATTGTTTATCAATCATGTGGGTCGTCTACGTCTGGCAGGGCAAGGGTTGTCTGATATATATTTGCCTGGTTGCGAAAAGCGATGGGCGACACATGGATGGAGATTCTAGTGGTAGCGATGGCCCCATTTCTAGAGGAGAGATCGAGCCTTGTTGCAGAAAAGTATATATGCCTCTCCCCAGCGTCTTTCTGCCCCATTCCTGACCTAGAAACGAGTCTTTCCCATTTTTGGGCGGCGTCTCCAACTCCCAGACCTAGGGTTTCACTCATGTTTGCTTGGTGAGAACGAAAGGTTAGAGGTGATCCACATTTGTTTGCCGAAGTAGTTGACTCCCCGTCTCGTCCTCCTACTTTTCTTCTCTTGGCCCACTGTTATTTGGGTTCTAGCTGCAAGAGAGGCAACTGCCAAGATGGTTTTGGTGTGGGCGACAGGATCGCAATGCTGGGAGGTCTCACTATGGTCATGGCCACTGAGGCAGTCCTGGACTAGGGGGTGTCCGGATAGCCGGACTATCATCATCGGCCGGACTCCAAGACTATGCAGATACAAGATTGAAGACTTCGTCCCGTGTCCGGATGGGACTTTCCTTAGCGTGGAAGGCAAGCTAGGCAGTACGGATATGTAGATCTCCTACCATTGTAACCGACTCTGTGTAACCCTAGCCCTCTCCGGTGTCTATATAAACCGGAGGGTTTTAGTCCGTAGGACAACAATCACAACAACAATCATACCATAGGCTAGCTTCTAGGGTTTAGCCTCCTTGATCTCGTGGTAGATCCACTCTTGTACTACCCATATCATCAATATCAATCAAGCAGGAGTAGGGTTTTACCTCCATCGAGAGGGCCTGAACCTGGGTAAAAACATCATGTCCCTTGTCTCCTGTTACCATCCGCCTAGACGCACAGTTCGGGACCCCCTACCCGAGATCCGCCGATTTTGACACCGACAGCCACTATATGTGGCAGCACGATGAGATCGGGAAATTTGGAATCTCTTTTTTGAATAGAGACGCCAGATCCAGTGGCGCTAGGCATGCTGAGATGCGTCCGCCAACAATCAGCCCCCCTAGCCGCTAGGGGAGCAATGGACGCACAACATGCAGCTGCCTACAAGTGTGGGTCGCGCCATCGATACTCGACAACAACCCGAGCCGATGCTGACGCATCCTCAGGCCACGAGCATCCGGCCCCTGCAAATCTTAAAGAGATGAAACTAAAACAACAAGGGTGTGAGTGCCCCCCCCCATCTAACACCCTTAGAACTCTGAAAATAAGGACCATCGGTGTTATTCAACCTCACAATCAAATTACCATTTTAAGAGCACACTTCTAATCTAGTCACACCACACATGATTAAAACCTCACTCAACATAGTAGTCCAAAACGAAATCTTAGTTGAACTTGTCGTAGGCCTTTTAAACCTCCAATTTAAGAACAATACCAACTTTTTCCAAATGTGATGTGATGTTGGATCGCATGTAGAGTTAAGATACCATCTATGATATTTTTGAGGTTTTTTTTGGCGAAAGCATTCTGGTGCTTACTAACCAACTTATCACCAACGGGATCTAATTTAATATCCAATTCTTTAGTAATCCACGTGTAAAGTCATTTAAGCAAGCAAATAATTCTAAATTGTTGAATTCTACTAGCCCCTGAGATTTTAGGCAACAAAGTTATAATACCATAATTAAGCCCCTAGACATCCAAGGTCCGAGTATGAAATAGTGGAATAGGGACATGACATAATCCTACACCGCATCCTAGAGTTTTGGTAAAAAAAAGTACAATAAGTATATTGTCATACCCCAGGCGCCCTATTGGCATCCATGGAAATAAGGCTTTCATTTCTTCCACATAGAAAGGTCTAATAAACATTACATTAGCCATGTGTGTCACTTCCCCCCCCCATCATACCAAGTACCTGGGAATAAACTGAAACTGTATCTAGGAAATGGATGAAATAAATCATAGTACTATTGAGTAGCATGGTTTAGGAGATTTTCAGTTCTCTCAATACGCACATCACCTAGACACCTACAACTTAGAAGTGTATGGTATTTTTTTTCTGACATTAGCAATTTTATGAAAATATGAGGTATTCTGATCCCTTTCAGAAACCACCTTTAGTGTCATTATTGCAACCAACTGATTTCTTCATCGGCGAGGATGTTATTGAGTTCCACTATAATGTCAGGTGTTCTACAATACAAGTCGGGAGGGAGGGAGCTTAATGCCAAAAGGTCATGTAACTCAGGGAGCTCTTCCTTAAGATTTTATTTCCTCTTTTTAGAATGCCAAAATTGACTGGCCCCATAAGCTAAAATGTTATACCTCTTAACTTTTATATTCATAACATATATAGGGTCTCCAGAGAAAATTATCTTATTCCAAACTTTATCCACTGGGGGAGAAATTCAACATTTTTATCATTGTGAGATCAAACCTGAATTATGTAGCTTCAAGGGGTATGGCCACCTCACTACTAGAGGACAATAACGAAGGGGTGGGGGTCTAATAAATCTCTAACTAATTTCCTTAAATTAACAATGAGAAAATATCTTCCCAGTCTAAAAACATAAGGAATCTTTCAAGGTTTTCTAAGGTGTGGTGTTTATGTTTATTAGTCTAAGTGTACTTGCCACCATTCATATGAAACTCTTCTAGACCAACAGTATGAATGATAGATTTAAAGACATCTATACCATGAGAGTGGTGCAATATTTTATTTTTCTCCTCACAATGCCTAAGAATATTGAAATCACCTGAACCAAATAAGGGATATCCATATATTGCAACAATATAAGCAACCAATTCAACCAGGAATTCCTCTTTATGCTCTTGTTGAGTGGCCCCATGCACTACACATAGGCCACATTTAATATTTTTAACAACATCACAAAGACACATTTTCCAGAGTACATTTACCACACAGACTTTCTGAACACCACACATTCTCCTTCCAATTTTCCTATAAAACGAATCCATTCCCAACAGATGTCATAAGGATCATACTTTCTACATAAACTAGGAATATAACATTTCTTCATAGTTTCCTCAAGATCAAGGAAATCCATGAAGTATAATTTATTAAATCAGAGTGGTGGGAATCCGTTCTCTTCTTCCCTGCCTCTCAACAATTCTAAACTATAACTTCATTTATACTATTTGCTAGGAGGATTTCTTACCTAGATCTCCTAGGAGGATGGCAGAGTTATCGTTTTTATTTTAGGGGGGGCTGTTTTTTTACTCCTAATCAGTCTAGAAACCACCCATTAACTTTCATGTATCTCTCTTTTTTATCTAACAGAAGGGATTCTTCATCAACGGTAGTGTCAAGCATCCATTCTATGTCAATAGGAGTATCCTCCCCTTTTTCAATAAAAAATGGGTAAAGTAGCAACATCAACAACATGTATGTTAGTGTCTATGCACATTAGATATTTTCCCAGTTCTCTGGTAATATCAACAAAAGTAAAATCATGGTCATTGATAATGACACCACACTTAGCAGCCCTAAGCATCAAATCTTTTTTTTATAATGAACCAAAGGAATTAGATTCAAGATTAATAGGGCTATCATCCAGATTCCTCTTCCTTGTCAAAGAAACAACTCTTGCTTCCATGCTCTCCATGTTATTCTACACATATTTTTGACTAATTCTTATATTAGCTTCAAGGAGAGAGGAAGAGCGGCAATCACATATTTGACCTAATCAGGCAGAGTTGCTAGGGGACTAGACCACGTGCATAGCATCAATGTTTAAACCACACGCTTCATTGTCCTCCACCACCTAGGGGTGTTAGTGACCACCTCCACATTCTGCCCAAAGACAACAGAGACAGTAGGTGTATCGAATGCTACCTCTTGAACAAGTTTGTGCAAGTTATCATTGCTAACTTACACATCAATAGTAGAGGATACCATCCAATTACACTAAAGAGGAACAAATTTATCATGCCCCCTATATTCTTCTCACTTTCACTTTCAACTTTTAAAGATATTTCCTAAATAGTACGACAAGTTTTCCTATACTTGTCATTAGGAGTAGAATGACTACATCCAGCAAATTGTTCTTCAGCGGTATCATGAGTTTTTGGCCTTTTATATGATGGAATACCTTTATCATTTTGAGCACTTGCATTAATAAGATCTTTATGAGTATTTCTCACCATCACCTCAACAAGCTCAAACCAAACAATGGAAGTGTTTATCTAGCACACCTTCTGCAATGGGAGGAATCCCATCAACATCTCTGTATCCAATCGTATCCCTAACAGACTCAGGGCGAGTTAATGCAAATAAATCAATCTACATGGTTACACCAACAAGGGAGCCCACATAAGCCACACTTCTCTCATTTCTTTTGTCCAGAGGTATATCGCTAAGATGAACCTAAGCAATGTTTAAGATTCCTTTGGAGCCGACAATTCAACCCAAGTAGATAATGTTACTATAGCACCACGGGTTTTGAATGTCATACGATCATCACAAAATATATTTTCTACCTCCAGCCATTAGGAAGCCACAACATATACTAGTCAAGACCAATTTTCCTATAAATACAATGCCAATACATTCCCAAATAGAAAAATAAAGCTTATAGTTTAACTAAAGCACTACACTCAACCACAGTAATAACGATATTGTTCAAACAATCTTTAGCTTGCTTAGTAGTACATGGATCGTGTATATAATAGAATCCTTGCCCTTAGCCTAAAATGCGCACATTGGCGCTATACATACCAAAGGAAGAAACTCAGTGCATATCGAAGCTAGGTCTCCCACCTTTCCACTTCTCTCACAAAATGCTTGAGGGAAATGAACAGGAAAGTGACAAGGAGAACTCTAGATATGACAAACCTAATGTTTGTAGATTATATCACTAAAAATGATTACTAATGCACACAAGAATGCTATTCTTGTGAGTTTAATCCTAATCTTATTAAAAAAAGGGGCGGTTGTACTCCATTATGTTGATGAAATTGTGATATGCAATGAACATGGCCTTGATAAATTTCTAAACCTTAAACTTGTTCTCCATCTTATTGTACTTGTGTATATCTAAAAATATATATCCAATTTATTTTAAAGTTTCTAAATTAAGGCATGATGAGGTGGTGTCCTCATATGCAGACTTGTTCAATTTGCTAGATTGGGCATTTTCCTATGATGTACCTGGGATGCTTGTTAGTTACTATTCACTTAAGGTTGGAGACTAGTATTTTATTGAGAAGAAACATCTTAAGAAACTTGATGCATGGATTGGTAACACATTGTCCATGTGGGGAGGCATATTCTACTATCGTTGTTTAGCATTTCCTAGTATAATATGTCCATGTTTCTTATGAATAAAACATATGTGGAAAAGCTAGATAAACATAGAAGGATTTTTTTTGGCAGTGGTGCAACAATAAGAAAAGATACTATCAGGTCAAATGGTCCACGATATGTAGATCTAGTAAAAAGTGGGTCTCGGTGTTAATGATCTCATGAAACAGAATATTAGTCTTCTTGTTAAATGGTGGTGGAAATTAGAAAAGTGTAATGGCCTCTAGCAAGATATGGTTAAAGCCAAATACCTTAGAACAAAAAATTTGATTCCCAAAGTTGGAAGGCCTTGCTCAAAGTTAAAGACTTATATATGGTAGGGAGGATAAGGAATTTAAATTTAGGTGATTTAGCTAGAAAATGGAATGATTCTCTATATAATAAGCCTCCCATGCGTGATAAATTCCATGAATTATTTAACATCTGCAAGTTTCCTGATTTCCCTATTAAGGGATGTATCTTGGATAGTGAATCTACCTTTTTAGAAGGATATTTCCCATGATCTTAATAAAAAATGGAAGGATATTAATCTAACATTGGAGATTTACTCAGATCTAGGGCTTGGGATGATGTTTACTAGGCTCTGGGCAAGAAATATATTTTTAATACAAAATTTACTTATGAGATGCTTGAGATGCATCTGAGTGGGGGACATTATAGCTGGATTTCAAAAGCTAAATACCTTTGAAAATTCAAATCCTTTTATGGCCGTTATTCCAAAATGTTGTCTTCATAAGAAATTTAGTGTAAAATAAATAAATCAGAGTGGTAATCCTAGTTGTTCATTCTCTAATGAGTATCACTCGACTCATCACTTATTCTTCCAATGACCTAGGTCTAGAGTTCTTTTTTCATCATAGGATATGTATTTTTAACAGAGGTATGCCCTAAGAATATTTTCAGTACTATTCTTGGTGCTTCTCTTTTCTGCCTAATGTGATCATTTTTCATGGTTTGTCATGCCATTGTTGTTCGGGCCATGCTGAATCATTGTAATAAGGCAATATTTTGGGAAAATATCCTAGAGACTCCTTTCAAGATTTTATTTGATGCTTGTGCTTATCTACTATTATCTTGGGCAGGTATTAAAAATTGACATGATGGATGCTTTAACGCAAGGTGTTGGGTTACTCAAGGATAATGATGTGTCTATGATGAAGATATGTGTGATGGTGCATGATGCTCAAGCGGCGACTAGAACTGATCTGGAAATTTGGGTGCTTCGTTTGTTGGAGATGCTTTGCTAGTGCTTTATATAACTCTGGTTTCTCATTTGGCTGTGATATCAGTCTGTAAGACTTGTGGATTGGAGGTGCACCTTTTCTTATTAGGAAAATTTGTTTCACAGGTGCTAGCTGGTTTTCGTCCCATAGTGCACGTATTGATTGCGGGTGTGTATAGTGGGTTTCTTGGTAGTGCTTAACTCACTTCTATGTCTTTGATGTTCCCTCTACCTGACTCTCTAAACTATTATATTTCTATTATGTATGGTCTGGGTTAAAAAACAGAAAATCCCTTTGGACGTGGCTCCTTCCCATTGCTTGTCGATACGCCTCCCTTTTCCACAGGCAGTCAATTCCACCGGCCAGAATCACTAATCGACCGCAGTACCACCTCCCTCGAGCACACCACCCCTGCCATCGCCTAAAACCACCGTCGGGGCTGCGCCACCGCTCACCTCCGCCCCAGCTGGCTGCTCTTCGACATCTCCGATGGCCAACTTCCCGGTGCACCCGTTCGCCTTTGCTCCTGAAGGTTCGACCTTTGACAGAGGCCCAGCTCACCGTGTGCAGCGCCATGTCATGGTGGTGGATGACCCCCCGCTCAACCATGATAGGTACGCCATTGTTTGTGTTCACCCTCCTGTCCCCGATCATCAGAAGGAGTTCTGGCTCGCAGAAGTTTGCCGCATCATCACCACTGATCTTGAGTATGATCTGCTGGATGATTTTGTGTACTCGCTTGGTATTGGGTGCGTGGTGTTTGCGGATATGGAGAGTAGAGATGCTGCGATTAGGGAAGGACCCCATGCTCTCACTGATGATTCAAACTTTTCATTAGTTCCGCACGACGAGAGCATCAATATGCGCATGCCTGCGTTTGAGTACGAAGTCTGGATTATGTTTCTTGCTTTTCCCATGGATTATCAGACTGAACACTATATTCACAAGGCAGTCTCCAATTTTGGTAAACTTTTGGTTTGGCCGCGCCCGGGACAAAACAAGGCTCGTGTTCTTGTCAAATGCCACATCAAAGATGTTGCGGAAGTTCCTCACAGTTTATTGGTGACTTGAGTTGGTTTTTTGCCTGGTCTTGGACGCTCTTGGTCTGTCCCTGTTTATGTACTGAATGGGGGAAACACTATCCCTGGCTTGTTGGGCACGGAGGAAGCTCCTCCCCTCCTAAATGCATCTCCGCATCCTTATGACTTGCCATTCTACACTCTCATGCAACAAGCCCGACTCGATGAGATGGTTGCGCAAGACGCTCTGAATGAAGCTGCCTGGAATGCTCCGGAGCCACAGCAAGAGGAGCTACAGGAGAATGGATGGCGAGCCTGGCCAGTCATCCCCCCTCTCTACTCTGGTTTCAGTTTCAGAACTTTCTTTCAGTATGAGGGGCCATCTCTAATGGATGGAGTTGATCCTGAACACAATATCCAAGATAATCTGTCTAATGTGTGGTCGTCTGAAGCTGAGATTGAAGCAGTTGAAGCTATCACTAACCATTTTGTTCTTGGTAACCCTGCTGCACGATCGGCCTTTGTCAGAGCTAGAGGTGATACTGTTAACCTGCTGATTGCGATGGATATGGAGTTCTTGACTTGGCTGGGTGGTATGCTTAAACGCATATACACACGAACCCTTACTGAGGCTCACAGGGGCAGTGTGATACCCCCGCTCAATCCTTTTAGGGTAATCCAACACCACTTCGATTCCATTGTTGTTGCCTTTGTGCTGAATGTCACCCCAGAGCCTGATGTCATGACACGTATCTTCAATGATCGTTTTCAGTCAGGAGTCTATATTGATTCTCGTCTCTTGCTGCAAAGCGGCCCACAAGTTGAAGTTGAAGCTGTCGTTATGGATTGGGATGAGGCTGCCCACTCCCCTGGGCTCAAAGCAATCTCTGCACAATTTGCCGAGCCTGTGTGCACTGAACCCGCTCCTGCAGTCCGGTTGGGCCATGGGTCTGCCCTACAGATGATTTCCCCCTCGTCCTTGTTTGCTACCAGAGCTTCCAGTTGCACCAGGGTCCCCCTTGACACTACTGCTGTCAGAAGAAGTACAAGGTCCAACAAATATGATGGCTTTAAGCTCAACCAGATCTCTGACAACAGGCAATCTAGGTCTCGAGTGAGAGCTCGTGTGGTGCCTGCAGTTCGTGCTGTTTCTTTGGCTGCTGCTCCTACTTCTTCTGCTGCCACTGCTTGCCCTTCCCCCACCTCTATCGAAGAAATTCAACAGGTGGGCGTCCGCTGTGGTATTCCTCCTGAAGATCTCTCTGCCGAGAAGCTGCTGGATGACCAGTCGTCGGCTCCTGACGGCGGCAACTGACCTTTGTCTTCGTCATGAATAAATCGTGGAATGTCTTGTCGTGGAACATCAGAGGCATAAACTCTGATGGTAAACTTTTGGCTCTTAGGAACGCTATTGATACTAGCGGGTGTTCGGTGCTATGTATCCAAGAAACTAAGCGCGAGTTCTTTGATCTAGCTTTTATTAAAATGTTCTGTCCTAAGCGTTTCGATAAATTTGTCTTTGTGCCTTCAGTGGGTGCCTCTGGTGGCTTGATTACTATTTGGAACAGCTCTTTGTTTGTGGGCACACCGTGGCTTACGGAGTCTTTTGCTTTGGGGATTTCTTTTGTTTCAACACAATCGAATGAATCTTGGAACCTTGTCAATGTTTATGGCCCTTGTACTAGTCAGAAACGTCTGGATTTTAGTTCTTGGCTTTTTGATCTTCATATACCTGATGATGAGAACTGGCTAATCCGCTCTCCGTCCAACCGAAACAAGCCAGGAGGCGACGCCAATGATATGCTTCTGTTCAATGAAATCATCCGTGCACAGTCTCTGATGGAACTACCAGTTAAAGGCCGATCGTTTACCTGGAGTAATATGCAGGACGACCCGCTGCTTGAGCAACTTGACTAGTTTTTCTCCTCCTCTAACTGGACCACGACATATCCCAACACCATGGTGCTGCCTCTGGGTAAACCTGTGTCTGATCACACTCCTTGTGTTGTGGCTATCGAATCCAAAATACCCAAATCCAAATTCTTCCGATTTGAGAACTATTGGGTCAATCATACAGGTTTCCTTGATGTTGTTGCGGGCTCATGGTCCAAACCTTGCTATGCCCCTAATTCTGCGACCCTCGTCTGTAAGAAGCTCAAGAACTTACATTACGATCTTAAACGTTGGAGCCGGGGTATCTCTAATCTGAAGATCATGATTCAGAACAGTAACGAGGCTCTTCTCAGGTTGGATGATATTGAGGACAAGCGTCGCCTTGTTACCAAGAAAAGAATTTCAGGTGTATCCTCAAATCACATCTCAATTCTTTATTGAAATATCAGAATGAGTACTGGAGGAAAAGATGCACCGTCAGATACTTTCGATTTGCCGACGAAAACACTAAACTCTTCCAGTCCCTAGCGACTGAAAGGTTTAGGCATAACTCTATTGCTAGCCTGAGAGATGGGGTTACTACCATTAACGATCATGTTGGCAAAGAAGGGATCCTTTATAAAACATACAAGGATCGCTTGGGCTCATCTAAACCCACCTATATGCGTTTTGACCTCGCCCGGATCATCAGACGGGTCGATGGCTTGGAGGAGCTGTCGGCGCCTTTCTCAAGAGGTGAGATAGATGCGGTCATCAAAGAAATGCCAGCTGATAGAGCCCCTGGCCCGGATGGTTTTAACGGGTGTTTTCTTAAAACCTGTTGGCCAATCATTAAAGAGGATTTTTATAAATTGTGTGAGGATTTCCATGAGGGAAACTTGGATATTTCCAGCATTAGCGAGGGGTATATCACCTTGATCCCAAAGATCTATTCCCCGCAAACCGCTAATGACTACAGGCCAATAACTCTGCTTAACTGTTGCCTCAAGATCATCACCAAAATTTTGGCTAATCGTCTGCAAAAAATTATTCTGAAAATCATCCATAGGAATTAGTATGGATTTCTTAAGGGGAGAACCATTCAGGACTGTCTGGCGTTGACATTTGAGTATATACATCAATGCCAGGCATCCTCTCGTCAGATTATACTGCTCAAACTTGATTTTGCCAAAGCCTTTGATACAATTGAACATGCGCCAATGATGGAAATCATGTGACACATGGGCTTTGATGACAAATGGCTAGGCTGGATGAAAACTATTTTTGGTTCAGGTGTCTCTTCTGTACTTCTCAATGGAACTCCGGGCAGAAAGTTCTCTTGTAAGTGTGGGGTGAGGCAAGGAGACCCCCTATCGCCACTGATTTTTATGCTCGCTGCTGATCTCCTGCAAGCTGCGGTTAATGATGCGTTCGTTCAAGGGCTGTTGGACTTGCCAATCCCGAATAACCGCCGTGGTGATTACCCAGTAGTTCAATACGCGGATGATACCATCTTAGTGATGCCAGCCTGCCTTGATCAAGCGGCCCGCATGAAAAACATTCTGGAGGATTATGCTACATCTGTTGGACTGAAGATCAACTTCCATAAATCTACATTGATCCCCATTAACATAGATCAGCCATATGCGATTGAAATAGCGCAGGTTTTTGGCTGCACTGTTGGGAGTCTTCCTGTTCACGTATCTTGGCCTCCCCATGGGAACGTCTAGGCCCACACTTCTGGAACTCATGCCTCTAGTGCATAATGTGGAGAGAAAGATGTCCACAGCTCTGTCCCTAATGTCATCCGGGGCCAAGCTCACGTTGGTCAATTCGGCAGTGACTTCGATGCTGATCTATGCCATGTGCACGATCAAACTGCACCCCAGAGTGATTGAGCATTTGGATAAATTGCGCAGATACTGCCTCTGGGCTTAAAACTCTGAAGATGGCGTCAAAAACAACTCTTTGGCTGCATGGGAGTTAGTATGCAGGCCTAAAAACAAGGGTGGCTTGGGGATCATTGACATCAAGACACAGAATATGGCCCTCCTCTTGAAGCATCTCTTTAAGTTCTACAATCATGAAGATGTACCCTGGGTCACCATGATTTGGGATGCGTATTATACTGGCAAGATTCCACACGATGTCGATCCGGTTGGTTCATTTTGGTGTCGTGATGTTTTGCAACTATCTGACGTCTTCCGTGGAATTACCACTGTCACGTTGGGAGATGGATCCTCCTCTCTCTTTTGGAAGGATGCCTGGTTCGCTGATCACCAGGCCCCCCTCATGGAGCTCTTCCCTCGAGCCTTCTCATTTTGTTTGAATGAAGATGCATCTGTCGCTGATGTCCTCACGACCACGGACCCCACCTTGCTCTTCCATTTGCCACTGTCAACGCAGGACAGGGGAGAGGTTAGAGAGATCCAACAGGGCTCGTTGCATACAGTCTTGGATAGTGATCAATGTGATGCCTGGGAGTGCTCCCTCGATGGAACTTACTCCTCGAAGAAGTTTTATGAACACTGTTTCAGGGAGGTTGTTGTGTACAAGGCCTTTCTCTGGCTCTGGAAAGCTAAATGCCCAATTAAATTCAAAGTGTTCGGGTGGCTATTGCTGGTTGATCGCCTGAACACAAGAAACATGCTGAGACATAGACACTATAATGTGGCTAACAACAATTATACCTGCATGCTTTGTCAAATCCCACCTGAGGAAACAGTGGAGCACCTGTTCTTCGTCTGCCCATTTAGTCAGCGCTGCTGGACCAAAGTTGGCATGCTTTGGCCAGCGACGGGAGACAGAATCTCTCTGATTCATGGAGGCAAAGAAAGCTGGCGTCAGCCCTTGTTTATGGACATATTCCTGATGGCAGCCTGGAGTCTATGGATGGAAAGGAACAATGTTTACTTCAGAGGGATCCCACACTCTTTCGACTCATGGCTTGCTAGATTCAGAAATCTGCTGTGCCTTTTAGTACATAACTGTAGAGAGGGCCTCCATCCCTACCTAAACGCTTACATACAAAGCTTGTAACCTCTCTTATAACGCCTAGCTAGCTTTGTTTCCTTTGAGCTTGGCCGGGGGGCCGCCCAAAAACCCAATTGTAACCTCGATGTAATTATTCTCTTGTGAGTAATAGAAAGTCAGTGGGAGCCTCTCCCACTGTCGTTAACCGTCAAAAAAAGTAATGGAAAGGGGTTTAGCCCGGTTCAAAATACTGATGGACATAAATGTACTCCAAAAAAGCAACAGAAGTGACACACCACCATGTGTCTTCACTGAATCGTCTGGCAATAACCATGTATCGCTACATCAGTGTGAATGCTTTTGTTCAATCAAACACCTCAGTCGGTACTGAGTTTTTTGGACCCTCCATGGAGATGCCCATGCCCTTTTCCTTTTGTGAACTAACCCAATCATAAATATAGTAACAAATTAGGTGAGTTATAGATGTTAGGTGGGTAAGTCATGTTCATTATGTTCCTAAGAAAACTCAATGGGAGGAACAACAATTGCAGCAATCCTTTTATCTCATCTATAGAAGGCGAATCTTTAGCATGATGTTGTTTAGTAAATTCAGAGAAATTAAAGGAAGCTTCAGCTCCTGCAAACTTAACATAAACCTTTTCCTTTTGGCAATCAACAACAACAACACAAGTATTCAACAAAGCTCTACAAAGGATAATGGGAAAAAGTTATATTACCTGGTTCCAAGTATTAAGAAATTAGTAGGGTCCTTAGTTTTACCACACAGAACTTCAACATCTCAAACAATTCTCACAGATAAAATACTAGACCTATATGCCAGTTTAATAGTAAAATCAATTTCTTATATAGAACAAGGTGAAATATATGCAGTAATTTCTTGAAAAATAGTAAAAGAAATAGCACTTATGATAGCTCCAATATTACACAACCCATGATAACAATGAGTACCGATCTTACCAGAAATAACAGGCACACCAACATCATTAGGAAGGCTTTTATGGTTAAAAAATTTAGTTGCTTCCTCACAAAGCTGACTAACATGGCCATCCACATCATCGGTAAACAAATATTTAATCATAGCCATTTGAAGTTGTGTTTTAGTTTGATCATAAGGTTTATCAGATTTATGTGTACTTTCATAGGTTACTACAGTTACCATAGAATTTTTTTAATACTAACATACGCTAAATGCTATGCAGGTGTAGGTTCTCTTCTAACCACATGGTTGGCAAAGGCGATCCCTCCCAACAAATCATTAGTATCAAACATATCCATAGTTGATCAAAGCAGCAAACGAGAATAAAAAACAGCAAGCATAGTAAATGTTTCTCTTACCAATTCCACTTACTAAGAGCGCTACACTCCCCGGCAATGGCGCGAGAAAGAGTCTTGATAACCCACAAGTGTACGGTATCTGTCGTAGCCCTTTTGATAAGTAAGAGTGTCAAATCCAATGAGTAGAAGGAATTTCTTTGTGGAAAATAGTGAGATTCATTGAAACTATGCAAAGAGTGTTTGACTGTTTGGTTGAAAGAAAGAGAATTTGCAAGAAAATAAATAATAGGTGAAAAGGTGCAGCAAGTGGCTCAATCCTTAATTATGATAAGGACAAGCCGGTTATTTTACTTATAGGTATGAAGGCGTGCACGAAGACACACGAGAGTTTCGCCAAGTTACTTTAATCAAGATTCATTGAGTTACCATTCATTAATTTGATAGTTTGTTATGCAGTGAAACCTATGATAAAGTAATGTTCGTACTTGAAACATACATAAGTACAGTAGAGTAATTAAGATAGCATCTAACCATAGCAGTAAATCCTAGGGTTCCATCACCCGTCATGCAATAGTTCATAAACCTAGTGTGTAGTAATATCTTTCACTGCGGACACCCAACCATGAACAAACTAGTCACATGATGCCCTTCTCTGGGTGCTTGAAGGTGAAGTGGTGTGCAGTCTATAGTCAACATTCACACAACACCACTAGAGAATTACACCACAACACAATATCAAATATTGAACTAGATTCAACTTCATAAGATTACTAGTAACAAGATTTATTCAATATCCTCAAGAACTTAATGGACTACTCACAACACATCATATGTATCATGGTCAATGGAGATCTATGAATCTTTTGCCAATAAAACTACTAAGCATCAACTACAAGGAGTAATCAAACCAGAAACTAATCTCAGTAAGGGATCTGAGAAGAATGTTCATAGAACAGAGAGATGGGGTGAAGGGAGACAATGAAGATGACAGTGATGATGGAGATGATGATCGAAGTGTTGGCGATGACGATGGCTTCGAGTTACCCCTCCCGGAGGGATGGATCTCCAACGAGCCCGGCACCTGGCTTATATAACAAACCAGGGGTCCTAGGATTGTAGGACTAGGTAGGCTATGTTGGTGGAAGTAGTGTCCTCCATGGCGCCGGTATCCTTGGATTATACTCCAAGTCATCGGGAATCTTTGTTTCGTCATGGGCCGCCCAAAGTGGCCCAAGATGGAACCGACTTAGGGGTCCTCAGCCTTGCCCACCTGGGCGGGAACCGATGTGGTGTGAGACCCTTATCGGGGACACCATCATTGTGCACCAAGATGACGTAACATAAAAAAAATTGGAAGTAAACAACAAAGGATAGCTGAAAGAAAAGTAGGATAAAAACAAGCGAGAGTAAATACCTATTACGAAAGTAAAGTATATCAGGAAAATCCTCATCGATGTACGAACGACATGCAACACTGCCATTGACGTCCAACACACCTGTAATCAGCCACAAAGATAAAACATAAGCCACGAGGATAAGAAGTACCGAAGAGAGGTCAACAGTACACAAAACAGGCACATGAACTGTGAAATGGAGGACCACTACCTTTTAACATCTTTGGTATCATGCTCACAAGGATCACGATGACAACATCCTTCTTACTTGTGACAAGCACCTCATCAACGCGAAATTCATTTGCATGATTGCCCCCAAAGGACAAGCCTAATCTCAGATCCTCTGCAGTTAATAACAAAGGTTATAGTTCCAACATGGCAAGAAGAAACATGTCACAGAACAAAACTTTGAACATATTTTTGAGTCTGCAAGGTCAAGAGTATAGGGATGGAGTTATAGGAATGCGTTTTCTGCACGAAGGGAGGTACACCTCAAAGCAGTGGTCCAAGTACTACTGGCCTATTCTATGAGTTGTTTTAAGCTCACAAAAGGTTTATGCCATAAATTTATGACAGCTATGTCCAAGTATTGTTGGGCGTCACTTGACAAGAGAGGTGTGTATTGGCAACCTTGGAAGAAGAGATGGCTATTCCGAAATCTAAAGGTGCTCTAGGCTATTGGCAACTTAAAGTGCAACTATCCCTAGGTGGTTTTGGTAATTCATAACAACATATAGCTCATTGAGCTAATGCTATTCCAAGACTATTATTTTAGAAAAGCTCAATGAATGGCATGGCATGGACGATGGAAGTGGATCCCTCAAAATACTAAGGACAAAGGATTGGCTCAAGCTCAAAAGCTCAAGACTCTTTGAGGGAGTCCTGGACTAGGGGGTGTCCGGATAGCCGGACTATCATCATCGGCCGGACTCCAAGACTATGAAGATACAAGATTGAAGACTTCGTCCCGTGTCCGGATGGGACTTTCCTTGGCGTGGAAGGCAAGCTAGGCAGTACGGATATGTAGATCTCCTACCATTGTAACTAACTCTGTGTAACCCTAGCCCTCTCCGGTGTCCATATAAACCGGAGGGTTTTAGTCCGTAGGACAACAATCGCAACAACAATCATACCATAGGCTAGCTTCTAGGGTCTAGCCTCCTTGATCTCGTGGTAGATCCACTCTTGTACTACCCATATCATCAATATCAATCAAGCAGGAGTAGGGTTTTACCTCCATCGAGAGGGCCCGAACCTGGGAAAAACATCGTGTCCCTTGTCTCCTGTTACCATCTGCCTAGACGCACAGTTTGGGACCCCCTACCCGAGATCTGCCGGTTTTGACACCCACATTGGTGCTTTCACTGAGAGTTCCTCTATGTCGGCACTGATAGGCTTGATGGCTCCTTCGATCATCAACAATGATGCAGTCCAGGGTGAGACCTTTCTCTCCGGACAGATCTTCGTATTCGGCGGCTTTGCGCTGCGGGCCAATTCGCTTGGCCATCTGGAGCAGATCGAAAGCTACGCCCCTGGCCATCAGGTTAGGTTTGGAAGTCTAAACTTCATGGCTGACATCCGCGGAGACTTGATCTTCGATGGATTCGAGCCACAGCCGAGCGCCGCCTTTATCACGATGGGCATGATTTAGCTCGCTGCGGACAAGTGCCCTGGAGGCAGCACATGAGTCCGCTCCGACCCTCAATTCAGAGCCGACCGCGCAGATCGAGGACGGGTGGCTAGACACCGTCTCGGGGGCTGCGACCTCTACGGCGATGGAGCCGAATACTGACTTTGTCCCTTGTAAGGCTCGTGACTCGAGGTGCCGGACTCGCGGACTCAACCTCCCGCTCCCTCCAATTGAATCCGATTGGGCGCCGATCATGGAGTTCACCGCCGCGGACATCTTTCAACACTCACCTTTTGGCGACATCCTGAATTCGCTAAAATATCTCTCGCTATCAGGAGAGCCCTGGCCGAATTATGGTCAGGATAGTGGGGATGCGGACGACGAAGAAATTCAAAGCCCACCCACCACCCACTTTATAGCCATTGTCGACGATTTAACCGACATGCTAGACTTCGACTCCGAAGACATCGACGGTATGGACGACGATGCCGGAGACGACCAAGAACCAACGCCTACGGGGCACTGGAAAGCCACCTCAACTCATGACATATACATGGTGGATACACCAAAAGGAAGCGATAACGAGGAACAACGGGACGCGGCGAAGCAACCAAAACGGCGACGCAAGCGCCGCCCGAAGTCCCGCCTTGATAACAACAGCACCCATAACGACCCAGCCGTAGAGCAGGGCGAACCAGTGGATGATGAACATGCAACCAAGCAACCATCCGAATAGGATGAATTGGACAAGCAACCCATCCCCGGCGAAAACAACAGTCCAGACGATCTCACGCCGGACACATCACCGGAGCATAAGAACCTTCACAAAAGGCTCGTCGCCACTGCAAGAAGTTTGAAGAAGCAGAAGCGAAAGCTCAAAACAGCGGAAGACGTACTCAGAATGAGATGGAGCAAAGTACTCAAGACCGTAGACAGATACGGCAATAGTCACCAAGCAAAGAGCTACCCGAAGCGCAAGCTGTTGCCCGAATTCGACGAGGAGGCCGTAGAGCCACCACAATCAAAAAACAAAGGGGCCGCCTGGCCGGATAGATGACTAGATGACAGGCTAAGAGCGGCAAGCGGTACCGCACACAAGCCGGCACATGATACACATAAAGATCCTCGCAAAAACGATGGCCCGGTCAGGTCCATTTATGGGCCAAAAAAGAGGGCTCCAGGAAGCAACACAACACGCCGAGTATTCGAAGATAACGGCACACCTAAATACAGGGGCGCCGCACACCCACTATGTTTCACCGATGAGGTACTGGATCATGAATTTCCAGCGGGTTTCAAGCCCGTAAATATAGAGGCATACGGCGGAACAACAGACCCCGGAGTCTGGATTGAGGACTACATCCTACACATACATATGGCTAGAGGAGACGATCTCCATGCCATAAAATACCTACCCCTCAAGCTCAAAGGGCCAGCTCGGCATTGGCTCAAAAGCCTCCCAAAAAATACTATTGGAAGTTGGGAAGAGCTTGAGGATGCGTTTAGAGCAAACTTTCAGGGGTCTTATGTCCGCCCTCCGGATGCAGACGATTTAAGTCACATAACTCAACAGCCCGGAGAATCAGCACACAAATTCTGGAACAGGTTCCTCACCAAAAACAACCAAATAGTCGACTGTCCGGACGTTGAAGCCTTAGCAGCTTTTAAACACAACGTCCGATACGAATGGCTCGCCAGACACCTCGGCCAGGAGAAACCAAGAACAATGGCCACACTAACAAGCCTCATGACCCACTTTTGCGCGGGATAAGATAGCTGGCTGGCAAGATGCAGCACCAGCGACCCGAGTACATCCGAGGTTAGAGATGGAAATGGGAAATCACGACGCAGAAAAGATCAGCGCCGGAGTAAAGAAAATGGCCCAAAGAGCATGGCGGTCAACGCCGGATTCAAAAGCTCTAGGTCGAACAACAAAACACTGCCTATTAAGGACAACAGTGACGAGCTATCCAACCTAAACAAAATTTTGGATAGGTTATGTCAAACCCACAGTACCCCCGGGAAGCCTGCGAACCATACCCACCGAGATTGTTGGGTCTTCAAATAGTCCGGCCGACTTAACGCCGAACACAAGGGGCTCGACACACAAAGCGAAGACGATGACGAACCCCACAAGCAGAGCGCCGGAAAACAAAAGACTTTCCCACAAGAAGTCAAAACAGTAAACTCACTTCACGTGATAATACGGAACAATAGTGCGGCACCTGCTAAAGTACGCGCCGCACGGTCCACCCCAGCAGAATCCCGAGATTGGATGTCAAAACCAATTACTTTCGACCATCTGGATTACTCCAGAAGCATTCGAAACGCAGGATGGACTGCTTTGATATTGGATCCTATAATCGACGGACTACAATTTACACAAGTCCTAATGGATGGCAGCAGCGATTTGAACCTGCTATATCTGGACACAATCCGCAGGATGGGATAGACCCTAACAAAATTCGCCATAGCAGCACTTCCTTCAAAGGAGCGACGCCAGGCCCTTACGCCAATTGCACGGGCTCCTTACTACTAGAAGTTGTGTTCGGTTCATCCGATAACTTCCGTCGTGAAAAACTAATCTTCCATATCGCCCCATTTAAAAGTATCCATCAAGCACTATTGGGACGTGAAGCTTTCGCCCGCTTTAACGCAATACCGCATTACGCGTCTCTTACACTTAAAATGCCCGGTCCACGCGGCATTATCTCTTTGAAAGGTCGCTTAAGACCCCGGACACGGCTAGGCGAGTCCGGCATAAATAAACCAGGGGCTTCCTAGCCGCATACCCCTTTACAAGGGGTGGTGAGCATGAACAACGAGAGCCAATTAAAGCTCAACTTCATTCATTTCTTTTTTCATGCTCTGTTTTAAATACATTGCTCGCACGATATCTTTCCAAACTAATTTCTTCTCTTTTACAGATGAACAGCGTGCTACACCCGTCCAGGATACAGCACAACGGAGACACAGGCGCAGACGTGCAGCAGGGACCCATTGTAAGGATTCTTTTCAGATTAAGACCCTGCGTAAACCTTTCTTACTGTCTCTTGTTGATACACATCCCCCGGTTTCCTACCATAACCGATGAGGAAGCTGGCGTTTTGGCATCCGCCGCGTCAGAAATTTTCACCCGTACTTGGACACGAGGGGCTTAGGGCATCGTTCTGCCCGTTATCATAAAGACCGAATACCTTAGGGAGCGTTCGGCATCTCGAGTTAGGCTTTATATGCATCAGCTCCGAATCATGTCTTTGGTCAAATGTTGGGTTTGCCCGGCTCCTGTGTTTTGCTGCCTTATGTTCCGTATCATCGGCTAACGCGGCACTAGGAGAACTACTGTGATTTGTCCACGGTTCGGCCGGGCGAGCACCTCAGGAGAGAAAGCCGAAAAGTGACTGTCATGATATAGCGAGAGACTGGTCAACCACTCGATCGACCACCGGAATGTCTAGAATTCCTCTGCTTTGACGAAGTACCGTTTCCCGCTCAGGCACATACGCGCCCCGAATTTGGAGAGCGCGGTGCCCCCAGGGGCTATATCATAGCCCCACCTTCGAACTCCTATGGCTAAGTGAAAGTGATAAAGCATTATAGTCCGGTTGCCTAGTTTGCTACGCTACCACCTCCTTCACAGGACCAAGACGTTGGATTAAGTGTGAAAATGCGCTATTTTGCAAACACCCCCGCACCATGTGCGTGGGGGCTGAAGCCAAAGACTGCCATCTTTCAGGTTATACACACGTATACATTAACGACCGCACAGGAGATATTTCAATACTTGAACGCACAAGTATAAAAAGCACTTATATTACGAATATCGTTTTACAAATCATACATGTTATTTGAACATAACATTTTTCGAGCACTGCAACTCTATTAAACAAGCGCCCCGTAGGACTTCCCCAAAATAGTGCTCGGCGGGTAACCGGCCCTCGTCCGAACCCCGGGATGCAACATCGGTGGCATCCATCTCCGCCCAGTATGTCTTAACACGGGCGAGAGCCATCCGTGCACCCTCTATGCATGCCGACCGCTTCATCGCCTTGATATGCGGCACCGCCCGAAGGAATTGCTGTAATAAGCCAAAATAACTCTTCGGCTTGGGCTTATCCGGCCACAGATGAGCCACTACATCCTTCATGGCAAATCCGGACAACCTATTTAGCTCAGCCCACTCAGCCAACCGATCGGTCAACGGAAGTGAACGCTCCGGACTGTGGAATTGAGACCAAAACAGCTCTTCCATCTCATGATCCTTTTGGCCCCGGAAGTGCACAACCGCATCCGCCGCACTCGCTGCCAAATCCAGATAAGGATCCTCCGCACCCCACAGCTGGCCAAGCTGAGCATACTTCTGGTCTGTAAACTTCCTGCGCAGCAGAAAGGGCTTTCCAGCCGCAATGTCTCCGGCCTGACGCAGCTCTTCCTTTATAGCCCTCATTGCAGAACGGGCATCCTTGGCTTTGGCGGTGGCCTTCTTCAGGTCCTCTTGCTCCGCTCAGCGTTCTTTTTCAAGAACCTCATAGCGGTCGGTAACATCCTTCAGCTTCACAGCCATTCCGGCCATCTCCTCCCTGCTTCGGCAGTGGGCAGCCTTTTCGGCCTTTAACTCTTCGGCTGCCTTCGAGGCAGCCGCATCACTCCTTCTGGCATGCTCCTTGGCTCGAGCAAGCTCTGCCCGAAGGTCCTCCACAGCAGCGGCACCATATGCATCAAGCATACATGTTGTAAGGAGTGGGCGTCAGCTCCCTTACTAGGTGACCACGGAAAAACAACCTACCTTGGGACTCATCAAGTCGTCTATTGACCAGCGCGATGTACGCATCCGCAACATCCAGTTGCCGCTTCAGTTCGGCAACTCTATCAGTCCGGCTGGCCACCGAACGCTCCGCCCCCTGAATAGGAATGGCGACATATTAAAACTGAGTTATGATCCTCGACACGCTGTCACTTCTGACAACGAACCGAGTCTCAGGGGCTACTATCTATACAGGGAGCACTCTATGTGCAAAACTGTCAAAAGGTTTGTCATTGTTACGTACCTCAAACCCCGCCAGTAAACTTCTAACGGCATCATGCAACCCGCCCTCAGCGGATGAAATTCTTTCAATCACCGTACTCATTAATGTACGGTGATCTTCTGAGATAGACGCCCTCTCGAGCAGATCCTTTAGCTCCCCCGACCGTACACCAGTTGGTGCCGAACTCTCCGGCCCTGCCGGACTTGGGGATACCCTCCGCGACA
Source organism: Aegilops speltoides (assembly GCA_021437245.1). Classification (NCBI taxonomy): domain Eukaryota; kingdom Viridiplantae; phylum Streptophyta; class Magnoliopsida; order Poales; family Poaceae; genus Aegilops; species Aegilops speltoides. Next base: position 493,696,636 of record CM038147.1, on the reverse strand, counting down.
ACACCTCAGGGTCATCCCCCCCGCCTGATGGTACGGCAGATGGAGGCGTATCGCTCTCCATCATCTCCGGACGATGGTCCCCCGAAGACGAGCTCAGCTGAGAAGGACGGAGATCCGAACTACAAGATAAAAACTTCGATTATCCTCAGAAGCAAAAGCAGGGATGTCCCTTATTAAAAAACACCCCTTTTTCTACTCACGGCTCGCTGGAGGGTTGATTCCTTAGGGGAGATAGTGCGGCCGGGGCTTCCCCTGGCACAGGACCCTCTGGTGAAGATTTCTTCCCCCGCTTTGAGGCCTTAGCCTCTGGATCTTCGGAAGCGGTCCTCTTCTCCCCCTGGAAGGAGGGATTCTCGATCCCCTTTTCGAAAAGCCTCCTTAGCGGAGGCGGTAGTTTCTCTGTTTTCCCCTTCGCCTCCTCAAGGCGCAACCTCCAAAGATCTTGACCAACACGGAATCGGCGCGGTCTCCGGAGGGGGGCCGGACATCAGATAGTTTTGCTTGCGCTATCCACTCCTGTTCAAAGGACGATTGGTTAAAAGGCAAATCCAAGATATGCAAACAAACGGTATGTCCGGACACAGGGCTACTTACTTGAGTATCCGGGCGATTGCAGCTTAGCCGGCATCCTCGGTCAATTCCGGACACACCTCTTGTGATCCGAAGGACAATTTGTACATCTCCACGGGTGTCGTACCCATGAAGTGTTGGAGAGCTTGTGGTCCCTCCGGATTGAATTCCCACAGGCGAAGGGGGCGACGTTTGCAGGGCAGAAGACGCCAAATTAGCATAACCTGCATCACTACGACCAGATTGATCTCTCTCTCATGGAGGTCTCGAATCCGGCCTTGCAATAGGGGTACGTCCTTGGATGGTCCCCAGTTAAGCCCTTTGTTGACCCATGATGTCAGCCGTTGTGGAGGGCCAGAGCGAAAGACGGGCGGCGGCCTCTGCCTGCTGCCCCTGGGAGCGGTGATATAGAACCACTCCTGTTGCCACAAACCGAGCTCCTCTTGAAAAGAGCCCTCGGGCCATGGAGCATCGGCCCTCCTGCTTAGAATCGCCCCGCCGCACTCTGCCTGACTCCCCTCAATCATCTTCGGCTCCACGTTGAAGGTTTTGAGCCACAAACCGAAGTGAGGGATGGTGCGGAGAAAGGCTTCGCAGACGACAATGAATGATGAGATATGGAGGATGGACTCCGGAGCCAAGTCATGGAATTCCAGCCCATAGTAAAACATGAGCCCTCTCACAAAAGGATCCATCAGGAAGCCTAAACCCCGACGGAGATGAGACACAAACACGACGCTCTCGCCTGGCTCTGGAGTAGGAATAACTTGCCCTTGGGCTGGCAACCTATGCGAAATCTCGTAGGTTAAGAACCTGGCTTCTCTCAGCTTTAGCACGTCCTCCTCCGTGACGGAGGAGGGCATCCACCGGCCCTGTAGGTCGGAGCCGGACATTGGCGAAGATTCGAAGCACCTGAATCTGGAGCCCTGAGTGCTGGAACTTGGGGCGAGGGGTAGATTCGATCGAGGATTGAAGAAAAGAAAAGAGCCTTGGTCTCTGAGGGAGTCCTGGACTAGGGGGTGTCCGGACAGCCGGACTATCATCGTCCGCCGGACTCCAAGACTACGAAAATACAAGATTGAAGACTCCGTCCCGTGTCCGGATGGGACTTTCCTTGGCGTGGAAGGCAAGCTTGGCGATACAGATATGTAGATCTCCTACCTTTGTAACCGACTACTGTAACTCCTAGCCTTCTCCGTGTCTATATAAACCGGAGGGCTTTAGTCCATAGGACACAACATACATTACAACAATCATACCATAGGCTAGCTTTAGGGTTTAGCCTCCTTGATCTCGTGGTAGATCCACTCTTGTACTACCCATATCATCAATATTAATCAAGCGGGACGAGGGTTTTACCTCCATCAAGAGGGCCCAACTGGGTAAAACATCGTGTCCCTTGTCTCCTGTTACCATCTGCCTAGACGCACAGTTCGGGACCCCCTACCCGAGATCCGCCGGTTTTGACACCGACATTGGTGCTTTCATTGAGAGTTCCTTTGTGTCATCACCGATAGGCTCGATGGCGTCTTCAACCAACAACGTTGTCCAGGGGGAGACTTTTCTCCCCGGACAGATCTTCGTATTCGGCGGCTTCGCGCTGCGGGCTAATTCACTTGGCCATCTGGAGCAGATCTAAAGCTACGCCCCTGGCCGTCAGGTCAGATTCGGAAGCCTAAACTTCACGGCCGACGTCCGTGGAGACTTGATCTTCGACGGGCTCGAGCCACTGCCAAGCGCGCCGCATTGTTACGATGGGCATGATCTAGCTCTGCTGCCGAACAGTGCCTTAGTGGCCGCACAAGAACCCGCTCCGGCCCCTAGACCGGAGCCGACCGCCCAGATCGAGGACCGGTGGTTGGACACCGCCTCGGGGGCTTCAACTTCCACGGCGATGGAGCCGAACACTACCCTTGTCCCTCGCGAAGATTGTGACTCCGAGGTGCCGGACTCCGGACCTCCCGCGCCCCTGCCAATCGAATCTGATTGGGCGCCGGTTATGGAATTCACCGCCATGGACATCTACCAACACTCGCCCTTTAGCGACATCCTAAATTCGTTAAAGCATCTCTCGCTATCCGGAGAGTCCTGGCCGGATTATGGCCAGGATGGTTGGGATACGGACGACGAAGAAATTCAGAGCCCACCCACCACCCACTTTGTAGCCACTGTCGACGATCTAACCGACATGCTAGACTACGACTCCAAAGACATCGACGCTATGGACGACGATGCCGGAGATTTAACAGAACCACCGCCACTGAGGCATCTGAAGACCACCTCGTCATACGACATATACATAGTGGACACCCCAAAAACGGGACGGAAGAAGCAGCGGAGGCGGATTCCTTAAAGAAGCAGCCCAAGTGCGGCGCGGTGGCGCCGCTCTAAATCCCGCCACAAAGAAGAATGGAGATTCGCACGGGAGATAATAATACCCCGAGAGTGCCGAAGACAATCCCTCCAAAGAAGACTCAGCGCAGGAGGATGCGTAGCAAGTCCTCACGAGAGGGCGGCAGCGAAGAGGTCGAGGATTATAACTATATGCCTCCTCCGAAGACGAGGCAAGCCTCAACGACGCAATTAATTCGCTGCACTCCGAGGATCCTGTCGAACAAGAGCGCTTCAAACGCAGGCTTATCGCCACGGCTAATAGCCTAAAGAAAAAGCAGCAGCAGCTTCAAGCTGATCAGGACCTGCTGGCCGATCGATGGACCGAGGTCCTCGCGCCCGAAGAGTTTAAACTCGAACGCCCCTCCAAAAGCTACCCCAGACGCAAGTTGCTCCCCCGATTAGAGGAGGAAGCATACATACCTTCATCACCAAGACGATACGGCTGACCGACCACCCCGTGGTCGTGACAGAGAGGCATCCAGGCCGTCAACCAAGACCTTACCCCGGCATCGCTCCAAAAGTACGAAGCCAAGAGGGAACGCGCCGGACTTGCGTGATGTATTGGAGGACAAAGCAAGGCAATCCAGATCCATCTACGGATCACGTGGGCGCCCCACGACCCATGACGAATATCGTCGCACCGGATACAATAACTCCGGCCGGGCCGAACACAGCAGACAACGCTCTCTCGAGCTGCGTCGTGATATTGCTCAATATAGAGGCGCCGCACACCCGCTATGCTTCACTGATGAAGTAATGGATCATCAAATCCCTGAAGGGTTTAAACTCGTAAACATCGAATCCTACGACGGCACAACAGACCCCGCGGTTTGGATTGAAGATTATCTCCTTCACATCCATATGGCCCGCGGCGACGATCTCCATGCCATCAAGTACCTCCCACTCAAGCTTAAAGGACCAGCTCGGCATTGGCTTAACAGCTTGCCCGCAGAATCAATTGGGTGTTGGGAAGACCTGGAGGCCGCATTCCTCGATAACTTCCAGGGCACATATGTGCGGCCACCAGACGCCGATGACCTCAGCCACATAATTCAGCAGCCAGACGAATCGGCCAGACAATTCTGGACACGGTTCTGGACAAAGAAAAACCAAATTGTCGACTGTCCGGATGCAGAGGCCCTTGCAGCCTTCAAACATAACATCCGCGACGAGTGGCTAGCCCGCACAGGGACAGAAAAGCCAAATCCATGGCAGCCCTCACATCATTAATGACCCGCTTATGCGGGAGAGGATAGCTAGCTAGCTCGCAGCAACAACCTCCGTAAAAATTCTGGCAGTCCGGATACTAAGGACAACAATGGCAGGTCACGCCGAAACAAAATAAGCGCCGCATTAACGGCGATGATAAGGAGGATACGCAGTCAACGCCGGATTCCGAGGCTCTAAACCCGTCGTGGAAGAAGCCATTCAAAAGAACCACTCGGTCCGGCCCAATTTGGACCGAATACTCGACCGCTTATGCCGATACATGGCACTTCGAAAAGTTAGCTAATCACACCAACAGAGATTGTTGGGTGTTCAAGCAGCAGCAAGTTAATTGCGAAAACAATGACAAGGGGCTAAACAGCGACGACGAGGAAGAGACCCGACCGCCGAACAATAGAGGACAGAAGGGTTTCCCCCCACAAGTGCGGACGGTGAACATGATCTACGCAACCCATATACCCAAGAGGGAGCGGAAGCGCGCACTAAGGGACGTCTATGCAATGGAGCCAGTCGCCCCAAAGTTCAATCCATGGTCCTCTTGTCCGATCACTTTCGATCGAAGAGACCATCCGACCAGCATACGCCATGGCGGATTCACCGCATTGGTTTTAGACCCAATCGTCGACGGATTTTGTTGGGGAACGTAGTAATTTCAAAAAATTTCCTACGCACACGCAAGATCATGGTGATGTATAGCAACGAGAGGGGAGAGTGTTGTCTACGTACCCTCGTAGACCCGAGCGAAGCGATCACAACGTAGAGGAAGTAGTCGACGCTCTCCTCGCGATCCGACCGATCCGGCGCCGCCACTCGGCGCCCGAAGTTCTTGACACACGTACAGCTCGATGACGCCCCTCAGACTCGATCCAGCCGAGTGTCGAGGGAGAGTTCCACAAGACGACGGCGCAGGACGATCTTGATGTTCTATCGCGCAGGTTTCGCCTAAGCAGCATGACGATATGACCGAGGTGGAATATGGTGGAGGGGGCACCGCGACACTGCTAAGGAACGATCCGTAGATCAAACTTGTGTGTTCTAGGGTGCCCCTGCCCCAGATATAAAGGAGGGAGGGGGGAGGTGGCCGGCCCAAGGAGGCGTTGCGGAGGAGTCCTACTCCCACCGAGTAGGACTCCCCCTTCCTAGTTGGAGTAGGATTGGGGAGGGAAGAGAGGGGGGCGTTGCCTCCTTGTCCTATTCAGACTAGGGGAGGGGCGCTGCCTGCCCCGGCCGGCCCCTCCTCTTCTCCTCGAGGCCCACTAAGGCCCATTTAGTTCCCGGGGTTCGGTAACCTCCGGTACTTCGTAAATTCTCGATTTCACCGGAACCATTCCGGACTCCAAATATAGGCTTCCAATATATCAATCTTTATGTCTCGACCATTTCGAGACTCCTCGTCATGTCCGTGATCACATCCGGGACTCAACTTCTTGGTACATCAAAATACATAAACTCATAATAACCGCCATCGAAACCTTAAGCATGCGGATCCCTACGGTTCGAGAACAATGTAGACATGACCGAGACACGTCTCGGTCAATAACCAACAGCGGACCACGGATGCCCATATTGGTTCCTACATATTCTCTGAAGATCTTTATCGGGCTGACCGCATAACAACATACGTTGTTCCCTTTGTCATCGGTATGTTACTTGCCCGAGATTCGATCGTCGGTATCCAATACCTAGTTCAATCTCGCTACGGCAAGTCTCTTTTACTCGCTCGTAATACATCATCTTACAGCTAACTCATTAGTTGTATTGCTTGCAAGGCTTCAAATGATGTGTATTACCGAGAGGGCCAGAGATACCTCTCCGACAATCGGAGTGACAAAACCTAATCTCAAATACGCCAACCCAACATCGCCTTTGGAGACACCTGTAGTACTCCTTTATAATCACCCGATTACGTTGTGATGTTTGGTAGTACCCAAAGTGTTCCTCCGTAAACGGAGTTGCATAATCTCATAGTTACAGGAACATGTATAAGTCATGGATAAAAGCAGAGCAACATACTAAACGATCGAGTGCTAAGCTAATGGAATGGGTCATGTCAATCGATCATTCTACTAATGATGTGACCTTGTTAATCAAATAACAACTCTTTGTTCATGGTCGGAAACATAACCATCTTTGATTAACAAGCTAGTCTAGTAGAGGCATACTAGTGACATGTTGTTTGTTTATGCATTCACACATGTATCATGTTTCCGGTTAATACAATTCTAGCATGAATGATAAACATTTATCATGAAATAAGGAAATAAATAATAACTTTATTATTGCCTCTAGGGCATATTTCCTTCAGATTTCACCTCACGAGAGTCCTGATGGACAGCGGCAGCAGCCTGAACCTGCTTTATCAGGATACAGTGCGCAAGATGGGCATAGACCCCTCAAGGATTAAACCTACAAAGACAACCTTTAAAGGTGTCATACCAGGTGTGGAAGCCAATTGTACAGGCTCAGTCACACTGGAAGTGGTCTTCGGATCCCCGGATAATTTCCGGAGCGAGGAGTTAATCTTCGACATAGTCCCATTTCGCAGCGGCTATCATGCTCGCTTCGGACGAACTGCGTTTGCAAAGTTCAACGCGTGCCGATTATGCATACCTCAAGCTCGGGATGCCAGGCCCTCGGGAGTCATCACGGTCAATGGAAACACGGAACGCGCTCCTCCGAACGGAGGAACATACAACGGCTCTCGCGTAAACTGAGCAGCCTTTTAAGGCAATTTATAGTCCGCCATTAAGCGGCGGATACAGCAAAACGCGCCAAGCAATACCAATCAAGACCACCGCACGATCGAGCATCGTAGCAATGCGGCCCTAACCCCGCCTCGCATGATTGCAAGAACAACCCTCCGCGTACATCATTACGCTTTGGAGATACCATGGGCGCAGGGGAAGGGGCACGATCACAATGGACCAGAGTGCGGCTCGACCACACCAGGGGCTCGCAAGTGTGCCACTCTTTTTATTTTATTTTTCTTCTTTATATACACAGGACTCCGTTAACCAGAGGCCCTGTCCGGCGGTGAACCTGCCGAACTCACGATGCAACAGCCGGGAAGGAAGAAGGCTGCATTTAACACTCGTGTGGTCTTAATTACGAGCATTAAATTCGATTATATACACAAAGTCCGCAGCTCATCCTCGGAGGGGACATGTTTAATTAGTCCAAATCCCTTGCTTATCAAGACTATTTGTATCAGTCCGCACTCATAGCAGACTTCCTTTAATAAATAATGCAGCACTTTTCGACTGCAATTACATTAGTTTATATATATATATGTTCATTACATGACATCTTGCACCCGTACATTTTGGTACGGCCGAATACACCAGGGGCTTGCGTTCCCCACATTACGGTGTGATAAGTCCGAACACTTTCACAAGTGCGGCACCCCGAACTTATAGCATTATATGAATCGGCTCCGAATCATGTCTTGGGTCAATAGTTGGGTTTGCCCGGCTCCCATGTTTTGGTGCCTTACGCTCGCTCGGCGGCTAAGGTGGCCACTGGAGAACCACTGCGATTGCGCCCGGTTAAGCCGGGCGAAGCGCCTCGAGGAGAAAGCTAAACCGGCGGCATGATAAGGCGAGAGACCGGTCGCTGTTCGAGAGGTCTTTTGGGTCCATAAAGACTCACGCCGCTCGAGCGAAGTTCTGGATAATGTCCGACGAAGGCGTGGATAGCGCCCCGGATTCGGTCTTCCGAATACCAGGGGCTTCGCCAAAATTTAAAATTATAGAATTCTATGGCTAAGTGAGAGTGCTCAAGCATTATAAGTCCGGTTGCCTTGTTCGTTGTGTTGAGCGCCTCCCTAGATGGACCCAAAAATGGGAACAAGAGTGCTCAAATTTATCCCGAACACCCCAGCACTCGCGGCTCGGGGGCTGAAGCCAACGACTTGCCATCTCTCAGATTTTATAAACGGCCGCACAGAAGGTAATATTTTAAATTATAAAAGCGTTGCTTAAAGCGCAAATGAACAAAGTTTTCAGCGCAAAGGATAATACATAGCGAGTTTAATCAAAAATTACATCTCGAGGGCACTCATCCGCAATATCGCGGGCTCCCTTTAGGACAGTTTTATAATACATTTCGGGCGTGCGATATTCCTTGCCCGGTGGCGGCGGGTCAGTGAGAAGTTTCTCCACATCCAGCCTGCCCCAATGCACCTTTGTGCGGGCAAGAGCCCGACGAGCACCTTCAATACAGGCGGAGCGTTTGATAACCTCCACCCAGGGGCACGCATCCACCAGCCGCCGCACGAGGCCGAAGTAGCTCCCAGGCATGGCTTGTCCATGCCACAGCCGGACTATAAGGCCCTTCATGGCCTCCTCAGCTACCTTGTGGAGTTCGCCACCGCTTAACCGGTCGCTTGGGGGCACGGATGGCCGGCCTCGGCGTCATCGAGACCGAAGACCTTCTCCGTCGAGCTCCCCTCCTCCCCACGGTAGAATGCGGCGGCATCAGACACACTACACGGCAGATCTGCAAACACCCCTGGAGAGCTCCGAATGCGGGTAAGTGTCAGGTAGTTTACATTAACATGCTTGCTTTGCATGAAAAATGCCTTACCCGCCGCTATCTTCTTTAAATCTTCAACCTCCTGAAGGGCCTTACGGGCCTCGGCCTTGGCAGATTTGGCACTTCCGAGAGCCGAGGCAAGCTCGGACTCTCGAGTCTTGGAGTCACGCTCCAAGCTCTCATGTTTCTCCATGAGAGCCTGGAGCTCTTGCCGCACTTCTGCCACCTGTGCCTCCTGCTTTTCTCGCCCGCCGTTCGCGGCCAAGACTATGTTCGCCACGGACACAGCCTCCTTCGTGGCTGCCACCTTGTTTGTGGCCCTGCAATACCCATATTATCCTTGTTAATTTCATTGCAACCAAAATCCTTTTCTCAGAAGGTAACTATTCAAAGTGGTGTTACTCACCTTCTTTATCCTCGAGATGCTTCTTGGCATGGCGAGCTCTCGCCGACCGCCGAGATCCTCGCTTCAACGCACCGACCTCCATGATCGCCAAGGCGGCAGAGGTCAAGAAGCAGCCTGCACACCCATATTGACACATTTTAAGCAACCTGCAGATATCTTTTTAGATCCTCATCCGCTTTTCTTTCCGAACACCGGCGAGCATCGGGCTACTTGTCTATGCGGTATTACATTACCTAAATTTAGCTTCTTACCTCAAAGCTCGTTAGAAGGTTGCTGCAGGCTTCGTCACCCCACTCTTGGCGAAGCTGAACTTTTCAATCACCGCACTCATGATAGTGCGGTGTTCTTCCTCGATGGAAGTGCCTTTGAGCGCCCCAACAAGTTGTCCGCGCCCCGGTTGGACGGGGCCGCGGTGTCTCGGTCTGCCCTTCTTCGAAGGGCCGCTTGCAGGACTCTGGAACCACTACAGTTCCAATGTAGAGTCCGCACAAAGTCCGGAGGTTGCTTTGGGCGCCCGAGCCTCCTCCGATGGGTCCTTTCGGGACCCCACCTCGGCGCCCTCATCGGCGCGGGGAGTAGAGGCTGTCGGAAGTGAATCCACATCCGACGTGGCCAACGACCCGCTTGAAGAAGCGGGGAGATCATCATCGGCCGGACTACGGACAGTATGCGGCATTAGCAGGACACTATGTGACACGAAGGAAATTGCATATCAGGGATGCGGATACTCACGATCTTGCCGGACGCCTGGCCCTTAAAGGACACTCCTCCTCGCCGACGTCGGCGTTGGCGGAGCTGTCCGGAGGAATAGTTCTCCCCCTCTAGGACCCTTCGGCCTCCCCTGTTGGGGAAGCCTTCCTCTTCCTCTCTCCCTCCTCTGGGAGAGAGTCTTCTTCCTCCTCGTCTTCGGGGGAGGATTCCGCCTCGTCGTCGGACACCTGATTACGGGAACTCTTTCGAGTCCCCATGGCCACCTTCTTGGCCTTCTTCTCCGGTACCACGTGCGGTGCCGGAACCAGCAGCCCCGCTAGACGGGCGTCCGCTGGGTCTTCTGGCATGGGAGCCGAACAGATGAGCTGCTCGGCCTTCTCCATCCATTCCTACCAAAGGAAAGGAAAGATTGAGACCCTCCTAGAATCAATCTATTTACCACAAGTGTCCCGTAAAGGGGTCGAATCACTTACCTCGTCAGCTGGATGCTGCGAGCAAAATCCGCGATCTTCCGTCGCGGATGCGGGGGCTTCGGCGCCCTGAAACAGCACCCTCCAGGTGCCTTCGTATGTCGTGTCGAAGAGCCCGCTCAGCGCCTGGTGCCGCTCCGGATTGAACTCCCACAGATTAAATGTCCGTTCTTGGCATGGGAGAATCCGGCGGATGAGCATGACTTGGACCACGTCGACGAGCCTGAGCTTATTGCTCACCAGCTCTGGATGCAGGCTCGAAGTCCCGTCAGCTCCTCCGGATTGCCCCACAACAAGCCCTTCTCTTTCCAGGAGGTGAGCTGCGTGGGGATGCCAGATCTAAACTCGGGGGCTGCCGCCCACGTAGGTTTGCGCGGCTCGGTGATGTAGAACCACCCCGATTGCCACACCTTGACGGAGTCCACGAAGGCCCCTTCGAGCCAAAGGACGTTGGGCAACTTTCCCAACATGGCGCCTCCGCATTCCGCTTATGCGTTCTTCACAACCTTCGCTTGACATTGAAGGTCTTGAGCCACAGGCCGAAGTGGGGCCGGATGCAGAGGAAGGCCTCGCACACGACGATAAACGCCGAGATGTTGAGGATGAAGTTCGGTGCCAGATCGTGGAAATCCAGGCCGTAGTAAAACATGAGCCCCCGGACAAAAGGGTGGAGAGGAAAGCCCAGTCTGCGGAGGAAGTGGGGGAGGAAAACGACCCTCTCATGGGGCCCGGGGGTGGGACGAGCTGCCCTTCGTCGGGCAGCCGATGCGCGATGTTGCCGGAAAGGTATCCGGCGCTGCGCAGCTTGGTGATGTGCTCCTCCTTAACGGTGGAGGCCAACCATTTGCCTCCCGCTCCGGACATAGTCAGAGAAGGTTGAGGCGAGATACGCGCGCTTGAGCGTTGGAGCTTGAGTGCGCGGGCATGGATAAGCAAAGGAGGAAGAAGGCGTAGGTGAGAAGGTAAAACCTTATCCCTTATATATAGGCGGACGGAGACTATGCGTCCCCCACCAGCCTGGTAAAACTCGCTTATCTCCCAAGCACCACCATCAATGGCGCGGTTGGGTTACCCACGTCCGTATTGATGAGAATCTCGAATAAGGGGAACACGATCCGCTCGACAGACGTGCCAAGAAACCGCCGCTAAACGTTGAGGTGGTATAATAAAAACGATTCAAATAAAGGCTTGGTAGCGGTGTGATGTCATGCCGCATAATACGTCAGCAGATTAGATTTGTGTACATTTTATTCTCTCTACGGGGGAATGTGGAATTTATTTTGCAGAGCCGGACACTATCCTGGTGTTCATGATCTTCTCTGATTATTCAATGGAGGAACCCGCCTTGCAATGTCAAACATTATGCACGCCGGACTTATCGTCATTGAAGCCTGGTTCAGGGGCTACTGAGGGAGTCCTGGACTAGGGGGTGTCCGGACAGCCGGACTATCATCGTCCGCCGGACTCCAAGACTACGAAGATACAAGATTGAAGACTTCGTCCCATGTCCGGATGGGACTTTCCTTGGCGTGGAAGGCAAGCTTGGCGATACGGATATGTAGATCTCCTACCTTTGTAACCGACTCTGTGTAACCCTAGCCTTCTCCGGTGTCTATATAAACCGGAGGGCTTTAGTCCGTAGGACACAACTTACATTACAACAATCATACCATAGGCTAGCTTTAGGGTTTAGCCTCCTTGATCTCGTGGTAGATCCATTCTTGTACTACCCATATCATCAATATTAATCAAGCAGGACGTAGGGTTTTACCTCCATCAAGAGGGCCCGAACCTGGGTAAATCATCATGTCCCTTGTCTCCTGTTACCATCCGCCTAGATGCACAGTTCGGGACCCCCTACCCGAGATCCGCCAGTTTTGACACCGACAGTCTCATTATAAAGAGGGAGAATACCAAGAGCCGTCCCTGTGACCGTTTGGAACTCGCCTTCGATGGAGGTGGCGTGGCAACAGGCGCAGTTGGGTTACCCACGTCCGTATTGATGGGAATCCCTGAATAAGGGGAAACACGATCTCTGCTTCGACAAGACGTGCCAAGGAAACCGCTTCGCTAAACGTGCTGAGGTGATATAATAAAAACGATTCAAGAAAGGGCTTGGTAGTGGTGTGACGTCACGCCACAAAATACGTCAGCAGATTGAACTTGTGTGAATATTATTCTCTCTAAGATGGTACGTGGAATTTATTTTGCAGAGCCGGACACTATCTTGGTGACTGGTGTTCACAATCTTCTATGAAGTATTCGGAGGAGGAACCCGCCTTGCAATGCCGAAGACAATATGCGCGCCGGACTCGTCGTCATTGAAGCCTGGTTCGTGGGCTCTTGAGGAGTCTGGACTAGGGGTGTCCGGATAGCCGGACTATCATCATCGGCCGGACTCCAAGACTATGAAGATACAAGATTGAAGACTTCGTCCCGTGTCCGGATGGGACTTTCCTTGGCGTGGAAGGCAAGCTAGGCAGTACGGATATGTAGATCTCCTACCATTGTAACCGACTCTGTGTAACCCTAGCCCTCTCTGGTGTCTATATAAACCGGAGGGTTTTAGTCCGTAGGACAACAATCACAACAACAATCATACCATAGGCTAGCTTCTAGGGTTTAGCCTCCTTGATCTCGTGGTAGATCCACTCTTGTACTACCCATATCATCAATATCAATCAAGCAGGAGTAGGGTTTTACCTCCATCGAGAGGGCCCGAACCTGGGGAGAGACATCGTGTCCCTTGTCTCCTGTTACCATCCGCCTAGACGCACAGTTCGGGACCCCCTACCCGAGATCCGCCGGTTTTGACACCGACACTCTTCATTTTATATTTTAGTGATCCAAGATCACATTGAGCCTATAGGAAAAGCCAATACTATCAAGGAGGGATGAGGTGTTGCTTAATGAGCCTCTTGCTTCAAGTGCTTAGTGATATGCTCCAAAACCCTCAGCTACTTTCCCACATCCACAAATGACCTAAACCCAAAGCCAAAATCGGTCACACCGATTCTTCCTATCCGGCGCCACCGATTCCAAAAGTCATAGCCACTGCCACAAACCCTAAGCAAATCGGTCTTACCGATAGGGATCTCGGTCTCACCGAGATGGGATTGTAATCTCTCTGTTTCCCTTCGTAAAATTTCGGTCTAACCGAAATGAGCGATCGGTCCCACCGTGATTGCAATGTAAACTCTTTGTTTCGCTTTTGTAACATTTCGGTCTCACCGAAAAGAGCAAATCAGTCCCACCGAGTTTACCTGACCAACTCTCTGGAAAGCTTATTACCAAAATCGGTCTCACCGAGTTTGTGTAATCGGTCTTACCGAGATTATGTTATGCCCTAACCCTAACCGAATCGGTCCCGCCGAGTTGCGTGTCAGTCCCACCGAAAATCACTAACGGTCACTAAGTTTACTAAATCGGTCCGACCGAGTCTGTTGAATCGGTCCCACCGAGTTTGGTAAATTGTGTGTAACGGTTAGATTTTGTGTGGAGGCTATATATACCCCTCCACCTCCTCTTCATTCGTGGAGAGAGCCATAAGAACAAACTTACACTTCCAACTTACCATTTTTGAGAGAGAACCACCTACTCATGTGTTGAGGCCAAGATATTCCATTCCTACCATATGAATCTTGATCTCTAGCCTTCCCCAAGTTGCTTTCCACTCAAATCTTCTCTCCACCAGATCCAAAACCTATGAGAGAGAGTTGAGTGTTGGGGAGGCTATCATTTGAAGCACAAGAGCAAGGAGTTCATCATCAACGCACCATTTGTTACTTCTTGGAGAGTGGTGTCTCCTAGATTGGCTAGGTGTCACTTGGGGGCCTCCGACAAGATTGTGGAGTTGAACCAAGGAGTTTGTAAGGGCAAGGAGATCGCCTACTTCGTGAAGATCTACCGCTAGTGAGGCAAGTCCTTCGTGGGCGATGGCCATGGTGGGATAGACAAGATTGCTTCTTCGTGGACCCTTCGTGGGTGGAGCCCTCCGTGGACTCGCGCAACCATTACCCTTCGTGGGTTGAAGTCTCCATCAACGTGGATGTACGATAGCACCACCTATCAGAACCATGCCAAAAACATCCGTGTCTCCAATTGCGTTTGAATCCTCCAAACCCTTCCCTTTACTTTCTTGCAAGTTGCATGCTTTAATTTCCGCTGCCTATATACTCTTTGCATGCTTGCTTGAATAGTATGTTGATTGCTTGACTTGTCCTAAATAGCTAAAATCTGCCAAACTCTAAAATTGGGAAAAGGTTAAGTTTTTAATTGGTCAAGTAGTCTAATCACCCCCCCTCTAGACATACTTCAAGGTCCTACAAGTGGTATCAGAGCTTTGGTCTCCATTTGCTTTGATTTCCATAGCTTTTGGTGGTCATAGCCTTGGTTTCACAACCTAGGAGAGTATGGCGTCTAGCAATGGAAATTATCACCGTAGAGGTCCTTACTTTGATGGTACTAATTTTGCTAGTTGGAAGCATAAGATGGAAATGCGTATTCTCGGACATAACCCCGCCGTTTGGGCAATTATTTGTATTGGCTTGCAAGGTGAATTCTTTGATGGGAGAGAACCGAACTGTGAAGCTAATGCAGAAGAATTGAAAATGCTGCAATACCACGCTCAAGCTTGTGATATCATCTTCAACGGATTGTGCCCCGAAGAATTCAACAAAATCAGCCGTCTTGAGAATGCAAAGGAAATTTGGGATACTTTGATTGATATGCATGAAGGTACCGAATCCGTCAAGGAATCCAAGTTGGATGTGCTCCAAAGTCAGCTTGACAAGTTCAAAATGAAGGATGGTGAAGGTGTCGCTGAAATGTACTCTAGGCTTGCACTTATCACAGATGAGATTGCCGGCTTAGGGAGTGAAGAGATGACCGACAATTTCATCATCAAGAAAATCCTAAGAGCATTGGATGGAAAGTATGATACCATGTGCACATTGATCCAAATGATGCCAAACTACAAAGATCTTAAGCCAACGGTATTCATTGGAAGAACTGTTGCTCACGAGATGTCACTCAAGGATAAGGAGGAACTTCACAACAAGTCAAGTGGTGCTTACAAAGCCTCAAGTAAAGCCCCCACATCATCAAGTGAGAAACAAACCTTCAATGAATAATTGAGCTTAATGGTGAAGAACTTCAACAAATTCTACAAGAGTAGAAGCAAAGAAAGAAGCTCCAAGTCAAGGTCTTACAATGACAAAAGATCTTCTAGTCGAGAGCGCAATTGCTACAACTGTGGGAGACCCGGACACTATTCCAATGAGTGTACGGCAACCTACAAAAGAAGAGAAGATTCTCCAAGAAGAAGAAGCAAAAGAGAAAAATCACCACCAAGAGAGAGGAGGAGTAGAGATGATCGTTATGAATGAAGACCCTCACGGAGAAGCAAGGATTCGGAAAGGAAGGACAACTCATCAAGGAGCTACACAAAACAAAGACATCAAGCTCATGTTGGTGAATGGGTATCCGGCTCCGACTCCGACAATCACTCCGAGAGAAGATATCACTCCGACTCCGAATATACTCAAGATGAAGGTGTTGACGGTCTAGCACTTGTGTCAACCAACTCCTACGACATATTTGATTCACCAAATGAAGGAATTGGAAGATGCTTCATGGCCAAAGGTCCAAAGGTAACACATCCTGAGTATGTTGATTTCAATAGTGATGAACATGACTTGCTTGTGGATGATGATTTACTTGTTGAGAACTCTAGTGATGAATACTATGATGAAACGTCAATTAATCATGCTAATCAAGATAAAACGAATGACAATGATAAGGAGAAGATTGAGCTTCTAACTAAAGAACTAAACAATCTTAAGTTGGCTCATGAAACTATCTTCGAAGATCATCGAGAACTTTTAAGGGCTCATGAGAAGTTACGCTTTGAAAAGCTCAATCTTGAGCAGGAGCATAAGTTCTTAAAGGCAATCAATGATGATCTCCGTAAGAAAAGTTCTTCTTACATTGCCAAGCATTTACTCTTATCTACTTACATGCCTCAAGTCAAGTCTAGTAACAAGTACAAGAAAGATACTTCCTCTAGTAATAACAATAATAATGTCAAATCTAATAGTGTTGCTTCTAGTAGTTCTCTTGATTCCACTAATGATTCTCTTAGCCAAGTTACACTTGAGCAAGAAAATAGCTTATTGAACGGAATTATAGAGAAAGGTGTTTACAAGAGCCTTGCCGGGAGTAAGCAATTCGAGGAAATTGTACGCAAGCAAGGAAGGCACCGGAAGAATCAAGGTGTTGGTTTTGAACGAAAGTTCAATGCCAATGGAGTTGAGTGGGAAGAAGATCAATGCCCCAAGACAAAGTTTGTTCCTCAACAAGAGAAGTATGATCCTACTTCCTTCAAGGGAACACAAGCACAGGATGATCTTCCACCACAAGACCACAAGAACAAAGGCAAGGACAAGCTTCAAGAAGAGATTGATGCATTTGAAGAAGCACCTAAGGCCTCGTTCAAGTGGGTTCCCAAGACTACGTCAAGTTCTACCTCATCAAGTACAACTACAACTCCAAGGATTCCCATCAAGATGATGTGGATCCCGAAGAAGAAGAACTAGAGAGTTCTTGAGGGTGACTCTGCCAACATTCTTCACTCATATCATTATGGCAAGAACAAGTGCAATTAACTTCCACATCTTGCACTAGTTCAAGGAGTCACAAACCCTCATGTTGGTAAGGCAAGGGACAAGGTAACCTAATGATTTCATGGACATCATCTTGTGTGTGCATCACTCTATGTCTATGGATATTCTTGTTTGTTCCTTGTGGGACTAACCCATGTAGGTAAGTTGAAAGTGCAACTCACTCCAAAGGATTGCTCCAAATGATCTACATCAACATTGAGCATCCACATCTTCAACACCTACATGAAGTCATCATCGACAAAACCCAAGGTTAGTTCATCCCTCTAAGGGGGGATCTCACATCTAGGGGGAGCTTAACTCTAAGAATTGAGTCAAAGCAACTCTAATGGTGTGAACACAACAATGCATTATGTAAAAGTGGTAACCCCACTTGAGCTTAAACGATGAGTATGACCTATGATCAAATGTTCTCATTTGACTCCTAAGTCAATATACTCATATATAGATGACCTAGTCATCGCCAATTGTTTGATAGATGCTAGAATTGGTTGTGCATGCTTTGCCACATATTTCATTTGCCATCTTATCGTGTGAGCATGTTGGTGCATATTTTACTCATTCAAGGACATCCACTTGTTGTTTTGATTGTTTGGCTTCTTTTCTTTTTGCCAAGTGGATGGACAAGAATGCCTAAGAACCTTCTCTAGCTATCTATGCTTTTCTCATCTCAAAATCTATTCATGCTACATCACAAAATTTGATCAAGTCAGATTTGAACCACTCTGTGTGAGGAGCACTCGGAGTCCCCGATTCTTCATAGACTTAAACTTCCAAAACTTCTTTGTGACTCTCGGTCTGACCGATTCCTCCATTTCAGTCCTACCGAGATCATTAAGTTGATCTAAATTTTCAATCTCGGTGCAACCGATTTGAACTTTTCGGTCACACCGATTTGTCAGAATCAGACACGTTATGCATCTCGGTGCCACCGAGTTGTTCCACTCGGTCACACCGACAGGGTCGGGCTATATATAGTCACGGGCAAAATTTTGGAAATTTCTCCGAACCCCTTCGCCCGCGCAATAGCTCGCTCTGCCTCGAAGGTCTCCGGATCGTCTCCTCGTCGCCAGCCGTCTCCAGTAGCTGGTCTCCACCGCCGTCAACGGATTTCGCCCCCGCCGTTTTTGCCGTAGCGAGTTCATCGCCAAGCTAGGGTATGGACTCGATCATTGTGCTATCCTCGTCTGATTCCTAGCACACTATGTTCTTATTGATTCTTGCCACGATTGAAACACTCCTATCCAGCCAAAGTAATCCATAGACTAGATGAGATTCAAAATTTTAGGGTTAGGTTTCCGCCGAAACCATCTCGGACCCACCGAGTTGAAAAACTCGGTCCCACCGATTTGGCTTATGCCATTGCACTAGTGACTCTCGGTCTGACCGAGAATTTCTAATCGGTGCGACCGATTTTAGGACTTTGTGAAACCCTAGCAGTCTCGGTGCCACCGAACTATGACTTGGTCCAACCGAGTTCATCAGTTTAGGTTCCAAAACTGCTTCAGTATCACTGAGTTTGAAAATCGGTTGATCCGAAATGCTTTCTGTGGAAAACTAAAACTGAATTTTTGAATCATTCTTTTGCAAAAATCTCTGCATTTTGTGATGCTCATCTATTGAATCTCATCTACAACTCTTCACAGGGTCAGCAGTCAGTGATTGCAGCATGTCAGACCAGAGTGACAGCCAGAACAGGTCAGAAGAGCAAATTGACATGAGCAAGGGCACTAGTCCCTCAAGTTCTACAGATGAAGGGAGCAGAAGCACTCCTAGCAACCTGCCTAAGGCTGCTACCAGGCAAAGGAGGAAGAGAACTTCGGACTCAGAGGATGAGGACTACAAAGCTGAAGAAGATGAGGCTACTTCCAAGAAAGTAGTGCTTAAGAAGGAATATGGCTCTGCACATAGCACAAAGCCTGGACTGAAAAAGAAAGTTCCTGCCAAGAGGACACCAATGCCCAAAGCCAGAAGGTACACTCAAGTGCCAGAACAGACTGAACCCAAAGAGGCACCTGAAAAGAAAGTCACATCTTCCAAACCCAAGAAAGTTCCCACTGGAGAGACAATGAAGTTCACAATTGAATCAAAGGATGAAGGTGCTCAGGACAAGAAGAAGAAGAGAGCAAGAACCACAACTGCCCGGGTTCTTGGAAAGCCCTCTATGAGAAGAGATTCTGAAGAGGAAGAAGAGGTTGCTGCACCAGCACCCAAGGCACCAAAGCTTATGGGTGATGCTATTAGATCAGGGGCTGCAACATCTAAGCCCAAGGAAGCACCCAAAGCTGCCTCCAAGGCCAAGCTTATACCAAAGAGGAATACTAGGAGTATTCTAGCTGCTGAGAAGAACAAGGCCCCAGTGCCAAATGTTGCTGATGAAGAAGATGAAGAAGGACAGGTCCTAAGGAAGCTCAAGCCCAAGATACCAGACCACAATGATGCCCATCCTGTGGCTGAGGACATGAGAATTAGGAAGGACTCAGGGTTGAGGCTATGGAGGATGGAAGATCCATATGCCTCAAGGAGAAGAACTGCTGTTGACTACAGGTTCCATACAAAGGAACAACAGGACTTCTATGAGACAATCTTGTTGGATAAGAAGCCCATAGTTTGTGACATGAGGTGGGTCGACTGGACCTACATCAAGGACAATGAAGAGCACTATCCTGGAGCGCAAGACAGCTTTGTTGCTTGTGGTGTTGCTGATTTTGTTGGGCAAAAGCTCACCAACTGGAATGATGAACTCATCATGCAATTCTACTCCACAGCACACTTCTATCCAGATGGAAGGATACTATGGATGTCTGCAGCACACTTCAGTCCACTTTCTGTTGTCAGGGCTGCCAACAATCAATTGGATTCTGAGGCACACTCTGTTGCCTAAGTCTGGTGACCACAACATGATCAGAGGGCATGCCATCAATATGTTGCATGTGTTTGATGTGCCACAGAAGTTTAAAGTTATGAGCCTTATGATTGAAACCATTAAGAGGACTGCGGCAGACCAGAAGAGGAGCTGTGGATATGCCCCTCAGATTCAGGAGTTGATAAACTCAAAGATGGGCACAGGGAAATATCAATTGGATAAGGAACATTTTCCACTTTATCCAGACTTTGAGGACAATGAGGTTGTCATGAATGAGAATGATCCATCATCAGTTCAAGCTCAAGAGAAGAAGGAGAAGGCAAGGAAGGAGAAGGCTGCCAGGATGCCAACTCAAGAGGAGGCATCTGAGTATTTCTTGAAGAACAAGCAGGAGCAGCTTGGTTACTTAATAGCATCAACACCGAGGATTGAGAAGGGATGGCCACCTTCACTCGTAATCGGAGAGCTCGGAAAGAATCATGGAACTCAAATTCCATGACCTTGATGTCAAAGTGGCGAGATTGATCGGTTGTAGAGCAGCTGCAGGATGACATGCGGAGAGGCAGGCAAGACTACCACAAATGTGTTTGCTAGAGTGCCTAGAGCCCAGAGATCAGTTGCAGTGCTCGTGAGACACTAGAGCAACATCTTACGCACCAGCTACTGCCCCTCTTGCTCCGGTGCAACCAGCTCCAAAGATCAACTCCGGCACCCTCTACTTCAACTGAAGCCTTCGTTCTTGGAGTTATCCGGACACCACCACCGAAGATCAAGCACGAGAGACGATCTAGCACTATGCATTTTCTATGAACTTTTTGGTAACTTGTTGCCAAAGGGGGAGAAAAATGTATAGATCATAGGCTTCGAGAGAGAGTGTGTTGCTTTTGTTCCCTCTTGTTTTTATTCAGTGGTTAAACTTGTTTGCTTTTGATTGCTCGAGATACTATGCTTGTGAGACATTGATGATCATGTGTTTGATCATAAGCTACACTTATGCATGTTTGATGATATTATCTTATCTATCCTATGTGATCATTCAGTTTGCTTGGTGATGAGTGCATGTATTCAATATTTATTATTTTGAGCTCTCCACCAAGATGTATGTGACATGGAAGAGTAACCCATGAGCCTAATTCATTGTGCATTTGCAGTCCAAAGCAAATCTTAAACTATGCACAAATTTAGGGGGAGCTCTTGCTTATCACATACTTCTCAAAGCGACGATGTTATTCAATCTTATTATCATTTGTCAAAGCTTTGATCTATATGTTGTCATCAATTACCAAAAAGGGGGAGATTGAAAGTGCAACTATCCCTAGGTGGTTTTGGTAATTCATAACAACATATGGCTCACTGAGCTAATGCTATTCCAAGACTATTATTTCAGGAAAGCTCAATGAATGGCATGGCATGCACGATGGAAGTGGATCCCTCAAAATACTAAGGACAAAGGATTGGCTCAAGCTCAAAAGCTCAAGACTCTTCATTTTATATTTTAGTGATCCAAGAACACATTGAGTCTATAGGAAAAGCCAATACTATCAAGGAGGGATGAGGTGTTGCTTAATGAGCCTCTTGCTTCAAGTGCTTAGTGATATGCTCCAAAACCCTCAGCTACTTTCCCACATCCACAAATGACCTAAACCCAAAGCCAAAATCGGTCACACTGATTCTTCCTATCCGGCGCCACCGATTCCAAAGGTCATAGCCACTGCCACAAACCCTAAGCAAATCAGTCTTACCAATAGGGATCTCGGTCTCACCGAGATGGGATTGTAATCTCTCTGTTTCCCTTCGTAACATTTCGGTCTAACCGAAGTGAGCGATCGGTCCCACCGAGATTGCAATGTAAACTCTCTGTTTCCCTTTTGTAACATTTCGGTCTCACCGAAAAGAGCAAATCGGTCCCACCGAGTTTACCTGACCAACTCTCTGGAAAGCGTATTACCAAAATCGGTCTCACCGAGTTTGTGTAATCGGTCTTACCAAGATTACGTTATGCCCTAACCCTAACCGAATCGGTCACACCGAGTTGCATGTCAGTCCCACCGAAATCCACTAACGGTCACTAGGTTTACTAAATCGGTCTGACCGAGTCTGTTGAATCGGTCCCACCGAGTTTAGTAAATTGTGTGTGACGGTTAGATTTTGTGTGGAGGCTATATATACCCCTCCACCTCCTCTTCATTCGTGGAGAGAGCCATCAGAACAAACCTACACTTCCAACTTACCATTTCTGAGAGAGAACCACCTACTCATGTGTTGAGGCCAAGATATTCCATTCCTACCATATGAATCTTGATCTCTAGCCTTCCCCAAGTTGCTTTCCACTCAAGTCTTCTTTCCACCAGATCCAAAACCTATGAGAGAGAGTTGAGTGTTGGGGATACTATCATTTGAAGCGCAATAGCAAGGATTTCATCATCAACGCACCATTTGTTACTTCTTGGAGAGTGGTGTCTCCTAGATTGGCTAGGTGTCACTTGGGAGCCTCCGACAAGATTGTGGAGTTGAACCAAGGAGTTTGTAAGGGCAAGGAGATCGCCTACTTTGTGAAGATCTACCACTAGTGAGGCAAGTCCTTCGTGGGCGACGGCCATGGTGGGATAGACAAGGTTGCTTCTTCGTGGACCCTTCGTGGGTGGAGCCCTCCGTGGACTCAGCAAGAACTGTTACCCTTCATGGGTTGAAGTCTCCATCAACGTGGATGTACGATAGCACCACCTATCGGAACCACGCCAAAAACATCCGTGTCTCCAATTGCGTTTGAATCCTCCAAACCCTTCCTTTTACTTTCTTGCAAGTTGCATGCTTTAATTTCCGCTGCCTATATACTCTTTGCATGCTTGCGTGAATAGTATGTTGATTGCTTGACTTGTCCTAAATAGCTAAAATCTGCCAAACTCTAAAATTGGGAAAAGGTTAAGTTTTTAATTGGCCAAGTAGTCTAATCACCCCCCCTCTAGACATACTTCAAGGTCCTACAGCAACCTTTGAAGAGATGGCTATTCTGAAATCTAAAGGTGCTCTAGGCTTTTGAGACCTAGAAATAGAAATCTTCAATGATGCAATGCTTGCTAAGCAAGCTTGTAGGCTGTTAGACAACCCAAACAGAAAGGCATCTACTGCCCATATTTTGATTTTCTCCAAGCAAGATGCCCGGTGAGCTCATCTAAAACATGGCGTGGGATTATTCAAGGGAAGAAACCTCTCCATCAAGGGCTGGTTTGGCGAGTTGGTGATGGGATGACCACTGAGATATGGCATGATCATTGGATCGGGGGCACCACTACTATGAAACCTTTGTGCACACTACAGAATGACCCGGTGCAGTCAGTTGCTGATTTATTGGATGAGGATACGGGTCGATGGAATGCCGACCTGGTTAGGAATTTTCATTGCACCAGATGCGGAAGCAATACTGAATCTCCAAAAGACTAATGTCACCTGGTGAGGATTACTGGGCATGGGCATGTAAGAGGTCTGGATATTTCACAGTCAAATCAGCATACTGAGAACTGAAAATTCACGAGTCTCTATTACATGCTCTAGTTTTGTGTGTTCATGCAACAATGCACTACTAGGGAAAAGGCTAGCAGCAGCTGGTTTCGAGCTAGCAAAGTAGCGCTGGTGACAGCGCTACTAATAAGCGCTTCTGACTAACTCATAGTAGTAGCGCGCCCCAACCCGCGCCACTCATCGTTGACGATATCGCAGCGCTTTTTTGTAACGCCCTACTATTAACTAGCTGTAGCGATTTCGTCATCCTCGCCATCGCTATATCTTTCATCATTTTCCCACTTGCCCCATTCCCTTTCGTTCTCCTTTCACTTTCAGTTCTCCTTTCAGATACTAGATACTAGGCACTGCTAGTAGATATCAAATTCATAAACCATTACTAGGTACGGTAGTACTCGCCGTTCAAATTACTCGTCGTGGTTTTAGTTCAAACCACGACGAGTAATTTGGAACGAAGGGAGTACTAAGATAACAATTTCATGCATAGCAAACATGCATCCTCAAGCAGTACATGGTCATATCAACGGCCATCATCATATGTAGTTCTAGATGATATCGACGACGATCATCATATGTAGTTCTAGATGATATAGCCACACACACATATGCAGTTCTAGATGATATAGCCACACACACATATGTAGGTCTAGATGATATAGCCACACACACATATGTAGTTCTAGATGATATCGAAGATAATCATCATCCTCAAGCCTGGGCGGTTGGTGTTCCTGATAGTAATTAGGATGGCCTGTCCACCACGAAGATTCTTGCCATCGAGGAATTTCTTCCACCCAACCGAGCTTAAGTGTGTGCGACCGTCCATGTCCACACGGTAAGTACAGGTTGTGACGCGGTAAGTGCAGTAAGGCGTAGTCCAGCTGAGCCTTCTTCATCAGGCTCGATACCATAACTCACAGATATGCTCTTTGCCAATTTCTGAATAAGAAAAACATATCAATTAATAAGCATGTGATCGAACTCTACACTAAAACATATATATCATCGACTAGATTCCACACAACATACCATATCATTGGACTGTACACTAAGTAATTCACACTATTAATTTGCATTTGTAAGTATAACATACCATATCATGTCGATCAACCATGGTATTTGTCAAGCGGGTCACGAATGGCACCCCGACAAAGTCAGCACGTGGCGGAATTATGTCCCACAGGTTGGACACCTCCTCCTCACTCAGTCTTGTTCTTTGAGCTACATGGCTTCATGAAGTGGGTCCTCATCATCTTCATCGAGTGGGTCCTCATTATCTTCATCATCTTCATCATCTTCGTCATCTTCATCATCTTCCACCAGGTTGAGATAAATGACAGCTAGCTTGGGTCTTTCGCTTTCGGAAGTTGAAGCTGATCAACTCACCACCAAGAAGATGCATGCGAGCGCATTTAAACGGGCCCATCCATCTCCTCCAATCTGCGACATATTGCGTCCTTTCTCGACCTCCATAGTGTACGGCCCCCAGAGCCTCAAATGTCACAGTGTCTCCTGTCAGCTTGTTGAATTTCAACCTCACATTGCATGGGACGATCTGTGTAAAATAAGCAAAATGACACAATGCAGTAATGCCAACACTAAAAATAAAATAGTTATTACATTTCATCTAATTTCTTACCGCATGACTTAAAACTCATTTGGAAGTAGATGCGAACAGCTTGCCGGTTGCAAGGTCTTTGGCGCATCTTGACTTGCAGAGTTGACATAGTGGTGGTGGTGGTGGCGCCATTCTTCCTAAAGCAATATGAGCAAAGGATTACTAAATCAACTAAATCAAAATGTTCCTAAGTCAACTAAATCAACTAGCCTACTAAATCAACTAAATCAAAATGTTCTAAGTCAACTAAATCAACTAACCTACTAAGTCAACTAAATTAAAATGTTCTAAGTCAACTAAATCAACTAGACTACTAAATCAACTAAATCAAAATGTTCTAAGTCAACTAAATTAACTAAATGAATTAGCCTACTAAATCAACTAAATCAAAATGTTCTAAGTCAACTAAATCAACTAGCCTACAATCAACTAAATCAAAATGTTCTAAGTCAACTAAATCAACTAGCCTACTAAGTCAACTAAATTATATCAACTAAATCAAAATGTTGCATATGAGCAGGAGGGAGAAGGAGGGCGACTCGAGGAGGGAGAAGAGAGTAGGATGGAGGAGGAAGGCGGAGCGAGGAGGGGCCGGCCGGCGCAGCCAGTTGAGGGAGGACGGAGGAGGAAGGCGGAGCGAGGAGGGGCCGACCGGCGCGGCTAGTTGAGGGAGGACGGAGGAGGAAGGCGGAGTGAGGTGGGACCGGCCAGCGGCGAGTGGAGAGGGAGGACGGAGGAGGAGGCCGGTACCGAGTCCAGCAAGGAGGAGGAGGTGACGACGCGCGGCGCAGACGGAGGAGGGCGGCAGGGGGCTGGCGCAGATTTAAGGAGAGGGGCGACGGGGGCACGCGGCGCAGATTTTGAGTGGCTGTGTGTGAGTGGATCCGAAGGGAGGAGATGAGGGAGATGGATGGCTTAGCAGTAGCGCTATTCAGCAAAACACGCTACTACTAAGCTATCTAGCAGCAGCGCTTTTCATAGTAAAGCGCTACTGCTATGTGTCAAGATGCAAAATACACATTGATCATCAACGATCTTTTTGTATACAATCTGATTTGACAATATGAGTCCTCACCGGTTTAGGAACAGGTGAAGACTCATATTGCAGCCACAAATTCTACACATAGAGTTCAATGAAGATCAAGTGCTTGTCAAAGTGTGAGAAGTAACATATTTAAGGTGGTAGAAACTCTCTTCACGGAGCGAGGTGGGACTAAATTTTTGTAGGAAACTTAGCAGTAGCGCTTATCTGGGAAATGCGCTGCTACTATGCTACGTAGTAGTAGCGCGCGTCATTTTAACGCGTTGCTGCTATAACTAGCCTCGCGGCGGCCTCGTAGGAATTATAGCAGCAGCGCGTCTTTGGGTGGACGCGCTACTGCTATATTTGTCTCAGCAGCAAGTTTCAATGGTCCGCGCTACTGCTAGTTAGCAGCAGTGAGTTATTTTGAAGCGTGCTGCTGATAAGATTCTGTGTATAGGCTTTTCCCTAATAGTGATGTTTTGGGACGACGCACAAAGATTCCTCGGACTGACTGTGCCTCGGCTACACACAAATACATGGACTAGAGACCTTCTGGATCATCAGTTCATCAAGAAGGAAAATGCATCTCTGTCATGTGGGCAATCTGAAGTAGCAGAAATAGGTATATATGCATGGAGAAATGCATTACCAACCCCGACGCTCTAGGGAGATTATACATGAGATGATTAGATCTCTAAATATTCCCAGTGTGCAATACACCAAGCAGAAGAAGAATGCAGTATGGAGACCACCCGAGGATGGAAGAGTTAGAATTAACACTGATGTAGCCATGGGTACCAATGTGGGGGCGGCTAGTGCGACAATGGTGGCTCAGAATCACGAAGGAAATTTTCTAATCGGAAGTGCGTCAGGGAGTAGCCGATCCCTATATTGGTGAAGCACTGGCTTGCAGGGATGCTATGCTCTTTGGGATTGAGCAAGGACGGACAAGTGTGGAGATTGAAACGGACTGCCAAGTTTTTGTGGAAGATTGGAAAGAATGGAGGGATAAATACATCGACGGTCTCATTATCAGAGAGATGACCGTTATCTCTCTTTTTTCAGGGGTTCGAATTAAAATTTAAGGGAAGGGAAGCCAATATGTTGGCTCATGAGCTAGCTAGACATGCCGCACTTTCAGGCATGGGCAGTGTAAATTTCAGTGAGATCCCTGTTTTTTGAGTGATGTGCATCACTCAGACAATGTATGATGGTTGAATGAATAAAATGCATATGAGGGCCATATACTAAAAAAACGGCCAATGTCAACCTGGGTGACCACACGCTTCAACCAAATCTTTCGTACCCTCAGCTTTACTCAAGTTAGCTTCGAGTAGCAGCATGTCGTCCCACAGAGTCTGATAACGAGCATACCTCCCACCAAAAACACACCGTGAGTGGCTAGCATAGCGCACCCTGAAACCACCGACCCATCCAATGGAAACTCAATTTCAGTGGAAATATGGAAACGAAACTTGTGCCATTGGATTGCAAATCTTTGGTCCAGATCAGTCTACACATTCCTTGCATTTAGCAACCTTCTTCTTAGCAGCCATTGTATACGCCTTGTTATTTCTCCCCATATTGAAATGAATCTTTGAAAGCTAGCACTACATGTTTGGAGTTTCCGACACTGTACTCCATGCCATTGTTGTTTTCAGATTTAACTGCATTGAATTAATGTGAAAATACAATCTCCTTTGGCGTGTTGTTTTGGTCTGAACATGTTCATCTTAATTATATTTCCAAGGTTCGGAATTGAGCAAAATGCAATACATATTTAAGTTGATGGTCTCTATCTTCCGGAATGTTGATTCAAATGCATTCTCTAGATAGAAGTATATTACTCCCTCAAAAAATAGATGGGAGTATACTACAGAAAGTTATAATGTAGTCAACTAGAGTGGTATGTTTATATTAAAAATTGCTTTTGGAGGCCGATCTCCATGGAGGCCTCCAAATACAAAATTCAAAATTCATGAAAATTCATATTTTTACATTCAAAAAATTTCTGAAAAAATAGAGATAGATCAAGGCATAATGCACAGGTGTGTAAATTTTTAGGGCGAAATACGTTGAAATGAGGGTTGTGCAAAAAAGACAAATTTGAGGCTTTTTAACACATGATACTATTCATCCTCTCAGACCATGAAATTGTCTTTTTGTACAGGTTGCATTTCAAGGTATTTCATCTTGAAATTTTAGACACATACGCCTCACATCATTGTTTACTTGTAAAAAAAATCAAGTTTTTTTGAAACCGAAATTCTCAAATTTTGATATATATTTTTTTTCTAAACGGACTCCATGGAGGCCAAGAGCCAAAACACTATTCTCCGTTTATATTTCCTTGATACCTAGTGTAACAAATTGTTGCTTGAGAAAAACTAGAGATCTCAAGGACATCTGTAGAGAGATGCAATTTTCCCCGGACCCATCACAGATTGTACAACCAAGCAGCCGAAATGATAAAAAGGATTGAAGGAAGGCAACATCTCAAATTTACTTGAACTGATGTCAAATGAGTTACTACTAGAACTGATGTAGAATGAGTACATTTTGCGCTAGCGAAACGAAGAAGCACATGGTCTTTTTAACCATCAGTTAAGAAACAGGATGGTGTCGAGCCTACACCTATCGCTCATGTTCGTCCTGTTACAGAGATCACCATCACGAGCGTGCCCAAATCAAATTCCCCACCACATCCGACGAAAATTCAAAGAACCACAGCCACATTACCTCTATCCGCCACAGAGAAAATCGCAAGAGGATTCAGAGAACGGAAATCACAAGAGGATTCAGAGAACAGAAATCACAAGAGGATTCAGAGAACAGGAGGCATCAACTTCAGAGTACCTCAAAATTGCATAGCGATAATGGTCGATCAACACTAGATTAACCAACAATTTCACAGTAAGCATCTGTTTGCATCACCGCAAACCAAATCTAACACGATCTAAAACGGCAATGGAATCAACTACTGCTGGCGAACGGTGGCATGCACTCAGATGCGGCGGCTGGGGATGGGATTGGTCTGGGTCTCGCTTAGGCGCGCTCCCCGCGGATGCGGCGGGCGAGCTGGATGTCCTTGGGCATGATGGTGACGCGCTTGGCGTGGATGGCGCAGAGGTTGGTGTCCTCGAAGAGGCCGACGAGGTACGCCTCGGCGGCCTCCTGGAGGGCGAGCACGGCGTGGGACTGGAAGCGGAGGTCCGTCTTGAAGTCCTGCGCGATCTCGCGGACCAGGCGCTGGAAGGGCAGCTTGCGGATCAGCAGCTCCGTGCTCTTCTGGTACTTGCGGATCTCCCGGAGCGCCACGGTCCCGGGCCTGTACCGGTGCGGCTTCTTCACGCCGCCGGTGGTCGGGGCGGACTTCCTGGCAGCCTGAAAACGCATCGATTCAATTTCAAACAGATCGGAGAAATTAACGAGGAGGGGAGGGACGGGGAGGAGAGAAGCAAAGGGGCGGCGGGAGGAGACGGACCTTGGTGGCGAGCTGCTTGCGGGGCGCCTTGCCGCCGGTGGACTTGCGGGCGGTCTGCTTGGTACGGGCCATGGATCCTCTTGTCGGCCTCCAAACTTGGCTTCGGTTGGCTTTTGCAGTGCGGGCGGGCGGGCGGTGGAACTCGAAATCGAAGGCGGCGAATTGGGTAGTGGGAGAAGAGTTGGGAGGTTGGTGGGGTATTTATAGGCGGGGGGGTGGGCGCGCGGGGCAGGGGAGCGTGGATCTCGGATCGCGCTCGGATCTGACGGCTGCCTCGCGACGCGTAGGGACGATCCGCGTGCTCGGCGCTGGTTGGCGGCAGAGCGAGGGGGTGCGGATCGCTGACATGGCGGTGGATCCCCGGGGCTGCAGTCTCGCGCGCGCGTGTGTGTACCGGTCCTATTTTGGGCTGGTATCCGGGCCGTCGGCCATTTTTGGGGCCAGGTTAACTTCAGAGCTCCATATTTTATTTTCTTCGGTTCTTCTTCTTTCCTTTTCCTCTTTGATTTTCTTTCATTTTTTCCTATGAGTTTTTCTATTATATATATATATATTCTTTTTTTGTTTCTTTCTATGTTTTCATCTTCGTTTGTCTATGGTTTCTTTATTTACTTAAATTTCTCATGGGTTTTCAAGGTTTTCTTTGGGTTTTTAATTTTTCTTTGTTTCTAAGGTGTTTCTTTTGTTTCTCTGTTTCATTTCCTCGGTGTACATTGTTTTCCTTTATATTTGTTCAACACATGCATGTTTTTAATACACATTTGTAGATGTTATGTACACACCGGGAACATTATTTTTTACATTTTTTAAATATATGACTAATATATAAAAGAGTAATATCTAATAACTAGTTTTTATACACATTATACATGTTCGGTACATATCAGCAAAAATTAATATATGTCTAATTTTATAAATATATGATTTATAATTTTATAAATGACCAACAATAACTAAATTTTATGTTTTTATGTTAAAAAATTTGTACATGGTCTACATTTTTACTATATATCAGGAGAAATTTGTGTACATTTAATAAATATTATATGATTAACATTTTACCCAACAATCTGTGCTTGATGACTACTTTTTCGTATGCATTGTACGTTTTTGGTACACATCAGGTACATTGTTATGTGGGTTTAACCTCCTTTTAACTATACGATTGACATGTTTTTGGCAAACGTACAATTTGTTATAAAATTTAATGCCTTATGTTAAATTTATTTTAATATATGTTCTATAAAATTGGGTATACAACTATAATAATTTTCAACTATATGATTGACATGTTTTTGGCAAACGTACAATTTATTATAAATTTTAACGCTTTATGATTAATTTTTTTAATATATGTTCTAAATTTTTGGTATACAACTATAATAATTTTCAACTATATGATTGACATGTTTTTGACAAATGATCAATTTTTATAAAATTTAAGGTTTATGTTCATTTTCTACACACGTTCTAATTTTTTTGTATACATCTAGGACATTTCTGTACACGTTTAAAATTATTTAAACAGATGATTAACATTTTTAGAAAAATGGGTATCTAATATTTTTATATATTTTTATAGATCAGGAACATTTTTATATACAGGTTTAACATTTTCCAAATTAATTACTTATATCTTAAATTTATTTTTTTATCCCTACTTTTTAGCATACTCATTGTACATTTTATGTGTAAATTTGTCTTATACATTGGAAACATGTTTTTTCTATACACGTTTAACATTTTTCAAATGCATTACTAGAATATTTCAACAATAAATATAAAGTATATTTTTGTAATACATATGTTTAGAGTATTTGGAAGTACAAACAAAATGAGAAAAGGAAATCAAAAACATGAAAAGTAGAAGAGAAATACGAGGAAGTGGACTCTCGCGCGCATGGGCCGGCTCAGTATGGCGCTTGCTTCCCTCAAACAAAAAAAAAAGAACTCATGTCAAGCAAGGGATAGGCGTGCCCCATAATTTGCGCCTTATACATCCGTTAAGGAACTAACGCTCACGGGATGGCTAAATAAAAATGTTGCGAGGGCTGACTCGGTTCCTGTGTTAGTCAATCAAAAAACAATTCCTGGTTCGCTCTTTTCTTTATTTTCCTGGTTGACTCGTTTCCCAGTTGACAAGGTGACTGTAGATCATTTACTTTTCATAAAAGCTCACAAAATACGAAAAAACATGAAAAAGATTCACGAGTTCTAAATAAGTTCATGCAATTAAAAAATTCACAAGGTAGAAAAATTCATATATTTGAAAAACAAGTGAATCTAAAAGAGCATGAATTTGAAAAATGTTCATGAGAGTTTTGAAAAAGTTTGTGAAAGTTTGAAAACTTCACCAAAAAAAGGTTATGGATTTGAAAAAAAAGTTCATCGATTTTACGAAAATCACTAGGAAAAATGTTAGCAAAACTAAAAAAGTTCATGAAATTTTGAGAAAGGTTCTAGATTTGAAAAAGTTTAATTTTTTTAAAAAATCACTCATTTGGAAGAATCAGAAAAATAGAAACGAAAAAATAAAAAGGAAAAAGAATAAAACAAAGGAAAACCCTAGTCCAGAAAAAAAACCAGAATAAGAAGGAAAAATGGTCTGGATGCTTCCCAAAACCAGCCTGTAACTTCTAGAGCTTCCCAAAACCGGAGCAGAAATTTCCTTTGGTGCACTCTTAACTGGGCCAGCCCATAGAAACAGCATGTAGGCGCCCTTGTACATATAGCATGTTAACTGGCGCAGAAGGCGCTAAAATAGGAATCGGGCCCATGGTCACAACTTCTCCTCCTTTTTATCTAGATAGAAAAGGATAGTGTATAACTAAAATCTATAATAAAATGGGTAAAATAGCATTACAACATCTCTAACAATGATAAAAAAATGCTACCGTGTTGCAAAAATTGTTATTTAGGTCATTTTAGGCCTCAAAACACTACTGCAGGAGTGCCTAGTAGTGGCGGGCGGAAAAAAAACCTAACAGTGACGGGCGAGACTCCCAGGGGAGCTCGCCATTGATCTCCAGCCGCTGTTAACATGGCAGTAGTGGCGGGCGCGCGCTCACCACTGGTAGAAACTCTGGAGTGGCACGCGTATATTGGCACATGCCACTGAAATATATTGTTAGTTGTGGCGGAGGCACCGCCACAACTACATGTTAACCCGACATTAAATAGCAAAAGTATGTGATCGTACACATTATAACATATGTGTCTCTGGTTAGTCGCACCATAATTACCATAACAATAATTCAAATACACTACAATAGATATACGCATTAGAGTGGAACTCACGTAACATCGTTAGTACACATAGCCTTCTCTGCGAAGTCTCCGGCATGTGACATGTAACATACATATACGACCTCATGATAACAACAACACCATAATGACAATGAACTGAATAAAGATAATCAAATTCTTTACTCGTCCACTTGCCCACACAGTCTTGCATACTTCATCGTTGATTTTCTCTTTGCGGACGAAGATTGCGTAACAATCATTTGCTTCTTTTTTTAGTCTTATAAACTTTATAGCGGTTGTTCTCGTAATCATCCACTTGTTCATTGCATTTCTCCCATGAATCATGGACTCCTGGATTCTTCCCGTAGTATAGCAGATACCACTATACGGAGATAAATAAATAAGCTAATAATTCAATTTCACAGTTATCCTATCACATATAGCAATCTTCATCGCAACATAGGAAATACGTTCAGAAGCATCGATGATACAAATCACATAAAGGCAGTTCACTAGTAGTTCAAAAGCAAAAGTTCAGCTCCATCATAGCATCATAGAAATTAAGTTCATACACATCGATCATATAGATCATATAAAGGCAGTGCACTAATAGTTCAGAAGTAAAAGTTCAGCTCCCTCATGAGCTTTCCTCGCCTTCCAACATCTTCGTGATCTTGGTTTGGGTGATCCTCGCAGCTTTGATGGCTACTCGCACACTCTTGCCGACTACTCTAGTTCTCTCGGTGACTGTTCTCGCGCTCTCAGCATATGCTGCAACGCTCTCGATGTATGCCCGAGCTCTCTTTGCGGCTGCTCGAGCACTCTCGGCATATGCGAGCACGTCTCCGTGTAATCAGCCACCCTCATGACAATGTCTGCGGTTGTAGGAGTTCCGTCTACAAGGGTAGGAGTCCTAATGAGACGTCCTGGCTTCTCCATCTAAACCACATGAAAAAAGTTAACATTTGTGTACTCATCCACTACCATGACGATGTCTATGGATGTAGGAGTTCCGTCTACGGGTGTAGAAGTCCTAATGAGGTGTCTCGGCTTCTCCATCTAAATCGCATTTAACATTTAGATAAAAGACATTTTTCGTGAAAGCAATTTATGATAATAAAAAAGATAGAATTCTTACGACAACAGTCTATATTTGTCCTTCAGGTGGACACTTCTCGCTCTTAAGTTAGGTACTTCGACCATCGGCGATGGTCGTTCTTCACCCTCTCATCCTGCTTTACCAAGGTCTCACAAGATGAAGAGGGAGAAGATTGACCCCCGCGAAAACAGTTGGTTTATCTCTCAAGTGGTCATATATATGTTGTACACTCACTCACCTACTGTAATTTTGATTGCCGGTGATGGTCGTTCTTCCCCCTCTTTGTCTCCTTTATGATGTAGGGTAGAACCCTGGATGCCCGATCTTTCACGATTGAAGCGGATCCTGCGATGAACACGAAGAACATGAGGGGAAAACGAGGGAAAGCATGGGAGAAACACGGGAGAAATCACTCAAACCAACAAGATCCGATTACACATGTGCTAGATCCTCGAAACACAAACAGATACATGATCCAAAGTCAACAAGGGACGATACAAGAGGCGATAGTTCTTCTCTGTGAGGAGGTCTTGAGGGGTCTTCCCATTAAGGGGTCTTGAATCCAAGGTGGATCTTCTTCGAAGAGGGAGCAGTCTCTCTTGATGGAGTAGATCCGGATGGATGAGCAAAGCTCTATCTCAAATGAGCTAAACCAATGCTAAGCCTAAAACGTAGGTAGAAGAAGAGTATATATATTCTAGGGGGTGAAAGGGTACACGGGCCTCGGCCCAAGTCACTGCGCGCAGGCAGGGCCAAAAGTTCTGGGAAGGGACAGAAGTTTCAGGTGCCTGAAGTTCCGGGCCAGGTTCCGGCGAGGGTCCGGCCTAACCAGAGAGTTGACATGGTGGGAGCTGGGCTGGCATCCGGGGACGGATGGTCTGGGTAGGCCGGAAGTTCTGGGCAGGTTCCAGGCTAACCAGAGAGTTGTCACGCTCGAGCTTGTCTGGGACGATGGAGGTCGGAAGTTCCGGGGGCCAAAAGTTCCGGGCTCTGGCAGAAAATTCTGGGCTGAACAGAGAGTTGACGCCTGTTTCTTCTTCTCCAGCTCCCGGCTCCGTGGCTTGTGCGTTGTACCTGATCACACATAGTGTCTCTGACTTAGGTAGCAGCCATGTCTCACTCGAATGTAGGGGAAGCTCTAGTAGGAGTGATGTCACCTCGGATTGAATAGCACGTGCTCGAGTTCTTGTCATGGGTCCACTTGGAGCTTGGGTAGTCGAAGTAATGTCCATGGGGATGACCGTAGGATGCTCCGCATCATCCCCCCGCGGAAAAGATCCGACCTCGATCCTCATCACCATGGTAGGGAGAGAGATCCTTGATGTTGAAGACGTCGCTCACGTTGTACTTATCGAGTGGGAGATCGATCTTGTATGCATTGTTGTTGTAGCGTGCTAGCACCTTGAAGGGTCCGTCGGTTGGAGGTAGAATCTTGGACTTGCGTTTGTTGGGGAAGCATTCCTTGCGAAGGTGTAGCCACACGAGATCTCCAACGTCGAATATCATGGGTTGCTTGTTGATGTTGACCTTGGTCGCGAGTCACTGTACTTGGCGCTTGATGGTGTGTCGCGTATCTTCATGCATCTTCTTGAGGTAGCTCACTCGTGCACTCACGTCCATGTTGATGCACTCTTGAAGTGGTAGAGGGAGAATGTCCAATGGGGACAATGGGTTGAAGCCGTAGACGATCTCGAAAGGGGACTTGCTGGTGTCGAATGTTGTCGGTGTACAAAAGTGTGGGTACTTCTGTACCCCTTACTTGTGCACGGACGATCGCAGCCACCCCTGCAGCAGGGCTTGGCGGAGTAGAGGAGGACAGCCGAAGGCAAGACAGGTACAAAGAATGTCAAGGCAACAAGCAGCAAGAGGCAAGCAGGGCCACGTCCGACAACAAGCCTTGCCGAGGTGACCTACAAGGCCCCCGACAAGCTCCTTGCCGAGGCAGCTTGCGAAGAGACCCGCAGGGCCACCACCCTTGGGGTTGAGAGCTCTGACACCATTGACAATGTTAAAGACTAAGGTTTGGGAAGAGCACATGCCTGGTAGCATGCAGCCCCTCACAAAGATTGGCAACCCACAAACCCACGTGGGATCAGGAGACCAAGACCCCCGGCAAGACCCTTGCCGGGAATGACTCCAAGGCCCCCGGCAAGCCTTGCCGGGGACGATCGCTGGGCCATGGCCAGGCCTGCACCCGGCAAGGTTTCGTCACTTCACCATCACTCCAGCGCAACGATAAGCATGCCAGCTAAGCAGGCGCATGCATGGCGGCATGCAGATCTTCGTGGAACCTTACCACTTCGCCAACACAGCAGCTGGTTGGCTAGCGTGGCGCTGCATGCCTTGTCGGCCTGGACGTGTGGCGTGGTAAGGAGGAGCGGCAAAGGATGTGATGGCCTCTGTTGCCGTCCCCAATAAAGCGAGAGGACACGTAGGCAACACATTAAATGCGCTTGTCCTACGTTGACCGAGCGATAAGCTTGTACCACTGTAGCTTGCCACCTCCTGTGTGCCACTGTGGCAACCCCTTTGTGTATAAAAGGAGGCCCGAGGCGCACAGAGAGAGGATTGGGACTTTTGGATAAAGCACACACCGTAGCTAGTTCAAAAGCTCAAGAACACACGCATAACCAGATAAAGCAGGACTAGGGTATTACGCATCTTCGTGGCCCGAACCTGGATAAAAATCCTCTATGTGCTAATGTCTCGACCTGCTCTTCGTGCAACTAACCCCCCGCCGAACGTAGAAGGGATCCTTGTGACCCCATAGGTCTTCGGTTTCCCCGACATCTTTGGCGCGCCAGGTAGGGGCGGGTTTAGTTGTGAGAATCTAGTCCGTTGGTTAGGGTAGCAGCTTCTTCGTCGCCATGGCTCCGAAGAAGAAGATGACCACAGCGACCAACTCTATCGAGTCCGTCCGTGCCATCCTGGTGCGAAGGGCCAGGCAAGCGGCGGCGCCCACGGCTGCAACGACGATTTACACGGCAAGAAAAAGCTAAGTTATCTTAACTTTGAGTAATCATTCCTTTTTATGAGGTTATCAGCCGCCAAGTTCTTCAAGGGGCTAGTCTGCCATTTTGGTGTGCCAAACAAGGTCATCACCGACAATGGCACGCAGTTCACAAGCCGCACCTTCATGCAGTACATCCCAGACCTCAGCACCAAGGACAAAGACTTTGGACAAGCTACGCAAGTGCAAAAGATGTTGGATTGATGGGTTGTCGGTGGTTCTTTGGTCATTCAGAATGATGCCAAATCGAGCCACCGGCCAGACATCCTTCTCCCTCGCATATGGGGCAGAGGCAGTTCTCCCCATGGAACTCATATACGGGTCACCTCGAGTGCTCGCTTATGACGAGCTTGAGCAAGAGCGGTTGCGGCAAGATGACGCAACGCTCCTTGAGGAAGATTGTCTTCGGGCGGCTGTGTGAGTTGCACGCTACCAGCAAGCCTTTTGCCGCTACCATAGCCGCAAGGTTCACAACTGAAGCTTTGAGGAAGGCGACCTTGTTCTTCGGCGCATTCAGTCGGCCAAGAATTTTAACAAGTTGACGCTGAAGTGGGAAGGCCCATATCGGGTAATACGAGTCACCAGGCCCGGCGCAGTCCGCCTGGGGACCGAAGATGGTATTCCGG
Source organism: Aegilops speltoides (assembly GCA_021437245.1). NCBI lineage: Eukaryota > Viridiplantae > Streptophyta > Magnoliopsida > Poales > Poaceae > Aegilops > Aegilops speltoides. Next base: position 493,659,153 of record CM038147.1, on the reverse strand, counting down.
TGAGCAACTCCTGGAATATCGAACATCTTCGCAAGTTCTACCCATAAGGCGCAGTTGCCGGGCCCCCCGGTAGACCACTGTTTGTACAAGCCTTGCCGGCAAGGCATGTGACCCTTTGTATAAAGCCAGGCGCAGACCCTGAGCAACGGATAAATAAATGAAGTGCTGGCGCCCTAAGTTTTAGCATGCATGCTAGGTCGAGTCTCTGTCTTTCTCTCTGTTAGGGTTGATAGTGCATAGCAGCGACTACCCCCTAGCACAGAGGTCAAATGCGCGTCTCTCTATCCATTCCGGTCCTTTTTGGTTCGCAGGCTGCCCAAGCGTTTCTGCTAAACGCTTTGGAGGAAAGGAGACAAACCGGAGTCCCGACCCCGACAAGCCAAGGTTGTTGGGGGCTGCAAACTCAAGTATCCAACCAAAACAAGCCAAGGTTGCCGGGGGCTACGGATTTAGATAAGTCTTTTGTCCCATGCTACGTACTTCCGTATGGAACTTGGACGTACGAAACTTCATTTATTCCTGTACCACCATGCCTCCTCTCTCCCGTGCCCAAAAACCCTTTTTTCGGGCCGGAACTTGGTTGTAGAGCGGTGGGAAGGAAACAAACGAAGGGCCAAATCCTACTCGCCCAGCCTCCGCCAAGGACATAAGTGTGGACGAGCTATGGAGCGGGAGGACGGCAAGGTCTATTGCCGGGTGACGATGTTTATCTTAAGATAACAAGGACTCGTTCCTTGGTGTGAGCCCTGCTCGCACACAAAAGAACACGGCAAGCACCATTTTCTTCATTAATACGTTGTTAACAAGTACAATTCATACGGAATGTAAACATAAGCAAGGGATTGCAAAGTCTAAATTCGACAAGTGCCCGCGGGCTTAAGATTCAAAAAAAAGATAAGGTGCCCGTAATCCCTTTCTTGTCCCTCTCCTCAGGAAGCGGACCGGAACAGCAGGAGGGCAAAAAGAGCGCCTAGGCGAGGTACGAGTAGTAGAAGACACCAAGAGAACCTCTCGGCGGCCGTCCAGAAGAGGGCTAGTGATGACGGTGACGGGAAAGAAGCTGGAAGATGAGGCAGCGGTCCGCTAATATGAGACGAAGGCGTCGATGCCATCGTACTCCGACTTGACGGCTCGCCACCCGCCTTCCTCGTCTTCTCCGGCCCTCCAGCACCAGCCACCAAAAGAGGTAACCCCGAGAAGTTTAAGGAGCTGGCTTGGGAAGCCACCGCCAAGAACTACCCCCTGGTAAGTCGCTCTGCCGGGAAGGAGGCCAGGTGCAGATGATGGTGCTCCCGACGTCTCCCGGGGGTGGTGTATCCGACACCTTGTCGGGCCCATCATCCTCCCGCCCACTGCCCCCGTCGTCGCTATCGCTGTCCCCCTCGCCGCTGCCGCTCGAGGAGGAGCTCTCGTCATCGGTCGAGCGCTCTGCACAACACCCTAACCTATGTCCCGAGCGCCCGAAGACCTTGACGGAGAGCAGGTTGCTCTCCACTAGTTTGAAGTGGAGAGCGTGCCCCTTCATTAAGCAGTGGGTGCGTGCAAAGGTTTTCCAACCCTGGCAAAGGAGCATTACATGAGGGACGGGGAACCTTGTGTTCACCCACATGTCGCCATTGCAACACCCCTTCATGTGAAGCCTCAGCCTCGGCGGCTGGTCGATCTCCATCACGCTTGCGAACACCTCGGGGAGGCAGAGGCGGCTACACGGCGGCTCGCGCAACTGCAAGATGAACTCCAGCACCGTGTCTCCGACATGGCCACTCAACGATGCAGGAGGAGATGGAGGCAGAGAAGGTGGCGCCACGGATGTCCCCCTCCCACGCCCACCTCTATCTCGACCACCTCGCCGACCGCGGCCCCGTCCGGCGCCTACGCCTTGAGCGTCTGGCTCTTCCTTAACCGCCGCGGCTTTCTGGCGGGAAGAAGATCTAGTCGCCTCCGCAAAATGATGACCACGGCCGCGCCCTCTCGCCATGGTGATGGATGGAAGATGGGGAAAGGCGAAGACGCGAGAGGATGCCTCTCCTCCTCCTCCTGGACCCCTTTTTTATAAGCCAAACCAAGGAGACTGAGGGCTGGCTTCGTGCCTCTAAAAAGCCCTTTCAAATCCTGCTCATTAAAGCCACAAACAACGAGCGAGGCCATCGACCGCCCTCCCCGCGCCAATCAAAGGCGCATGGTGTTGACACCAGATTTTGGCACGGTCAATAACTTATTTAAGATGGCCTCAAATTGAGAAGTGATCTTCATGAAAGAGTTCCGTATTGTCGATATGAACATCTCTGAAGTTTGGGTCATCGCAGTCCGATTTCATCTCAAAGGCCGAAACTATGCTCAAAGTACTAAGATCTTATATTCAGAGTACAGTTTGGCTGATTAAGCCCCCAAGACGACCTCAAATGGAAAAATTATCTACACGGATTGTCTTCGTCTCGTCGAAATGATTGATTTTGATATAAAACTCGTTCCAATCCGAGTTCGTATGCAAAAGTTAGAGCCATCGGAATACAGCCCTGTCATGAGGCAAAAACTGGCGCGCCACACCAGGCACCCTGTCTGATGGGTAGCGCGAGGAATAGCCTGTTTTGCGCAACCGATTTGACCCTCAAGATGACCTCTGATAAAAAAATGTTCAACATAAAAGTTGTTCGTCTCGTTGAAACGGTCATGATTGCTTTTGGGCTCGTTTCCATCCGAGATCATTTACCACTACAAAAAAGACCCGCAAGGTGCAGCCAGTTTAAACCGAACAGTTTTGGAAAGCTCGGACAAAACCAATCCAAATTTGACTAGGGTTTTGGACGTGAATCCAAGACTTTTCCTTGCACGGGAAGTCCAGCCGCCTCTTATATACCTAAGGGGTGACGGCCGATTGAACAACACACAATCGAACAAAGCATCTACCACTTTTTACCTTTACCTTTATCTCTCTCCCTCGTTCTTCTTCTTCCTCGTTCTTCGTTCGTTCTTCTTGTTGCAGGGCGGCGAACCTCGAGGCCCTAGGGGCGATCAGGTCGACCTAGGGCAGCCCATAGCCGCCACGCACCCAGACGGGGTCCCTCCCGGGCGTGTGGGGTTTCGGGTCCTCAAAAGCACCCGCCGGATTGCCTGCGTACCGCGCTTCCGGACGGGTCTCCTTCGACGTGAGCTGCGGTGCATCACCCTCGGTGTTGGAGGTACACGGTGACGTGTTCGTGTGCGAACACACTTTTTGGCGACTCCGCTGGGGACGAAGCTTTGAACGGTCTCCAGCCCGTTCTTGCTACGAAGAGATCGTCATCTAGGGTTTGCAATCTACAAAGGTAACATGAATACCCAATTCACTTATGTAGATGCAAATAATACATATGTTGTTGCTAGATCGTCTAATGAGCATATTGTATCGGCTAGCCCTAGTTTTATCAATCATGCATCTAATTATGTGCAACAGCCGATTCAGAATAATCTTCATGCTTCAACTTCATATAATTTTAGCAACATGCAACATATGTATCCCAACTCCCATGCATCGGCAACCCCACAAATCTATATGCCAATGAACAACATGATGAGTTCGGTTAATCATGTTGAGACACCCCATGTAGGAACTTCCAATAGTATGCAACAAAGTGTTTCAACTTTTTATTCATCGGCAAATAACTTGCAGTATGTTAATCCAAACGTGCCGGTGGATAGGGGAATTGGCCATGCCACTACTAGTTATTCGGCCAATTACCCTCAAACATCGTATGCTACACCTCATGCTACAAATTTTTCGGCACCATACGCAATTGTAGATATTCGTGATTCAGCTCCGCACCTTCATGCTCATGGCCGAATAAGTGAGAATTCTACGAGAGCGCATGTGTCTTTACCTAGTAACGTAGCATATCATATTGCCCCTGCACAATTACAGAATTTCGGCAACACATCATTGCCGAAAGCATCTCAAAGTATTGGGGGGCAATTCGATGAAGATTGGGCTGAAATTGGTTGAAAAAGGCTTAAAGATAGACTAGCTGCAATGTTTGCTGAATTTAGACAAGAACAAGCAACCTTGCGAATCAAAAAAAGAATGTGTGGTGATTCAGAAAACAAAGTTAATTCAGTTATTAAAAAAGCTGAATCAAATAGTATGTGTACCGAATCTATCAAAGAAAAAGAGGATGCCAAGGCATTGGAGAGTCATTCAAAAGTGGAACAAAGTATTATTCAAGTGATACAACCATCATGCTCTCCCAACGTAATTGAAGAGGTATGTCTAGCAAGTGACTTGCCTATCTTTCGATTTGGTCGCAACTTTATTGTCCATGCTTCTATAAGAAAAATTCTCATAAGTAATTTTGAAAGACCAATGAAGAAGAGTAATTTACTTGTTAGCAACAAAATTGTTATGGACTATATCGGTCAACCCATTGCACCATTTATAAAGACCGATAATGACTTATTGTTGTGGCCAAAGCTTTCCCCGTTGCTTTATCTAAAGTTCATATCTAGTTGGGTAGCTTTGCTTATTTCTTAATTGGCTTGCACTTTGTCTCAATTGAGACATGTGTGTTCTAAATATTTTCGTATCGGAAGTTTAAAGCCAAGGTAATTTCTTTTGAGAAATTCGATGCTAATATAATATCTTATCCAAAGACACCGGAGATGGAGTGGAAAACACAATGTATAGCCGAATGGGAAGATTCTAAATCTGAACCATTCGTTTGCTTATCTTCAAAGCCGTTCACACAGCAAGATCGGCTAGAAAGCAAGAAGTTTACCTTCAATTCAAGCATGTGTGACCAAATATTTGATTTATTGCTGAAAAATAATTACATAAGAATTCTTGATCACCATGTCAAGCCATCAATTCAAGGACGAATGTATTGTAGGTTGCATCATTCGTTCAAACATAATTTTGAGGATTGCAATATGTTTCGTCAAATAGTTAAATCGGCCATTGATAAAGGACGATTGAAATTTGTTGAGACACCAAGAGATGACCAGTCTATTCCGATTGGTCTCGATGGCAGAAAGTTTTTGCATTGGCTGCTTCAAGCTGATCCATTTAAAGAGGAGGTAAAAACTGCAGGTGATGGGGTCAAGCTTTCAAGTAAAGAAGTTGTTGAAGAGCATAATGAACATAATTTTAAGGGCGAAAATTCCATCGAAGCTACAATGGAGACGCCAAGGACTGGGGGGCAACAAGCAAATCCAATGATTGGTGCAAGCACAACCAAAGGAAACAAAGGCCGAAATAAGCGCAAGTGTAAGAGATCAAAAATCACCTTCGCTGAACTATTGGATAAATATCAAAAGAAGAGTGAAGAGAAAAATGCTTATCGGCCAAATCATGCAAAGAAACCAAGATCACCCCCAAGGCGCAAATATGAGGATTGGTATTGGCAAAGTGATAATTTTAATGCAACATATTCATATCCTTATTTTGGGCCGCCAATGCCAATGTCGTGGACGCCTCCCTATGCTCATGTAGATACATATTCATCATGGGACAGGTATGATACAAGGGCACATTCCCCATCTTATTCTAGACTATCTCACCAATACTATGCATCTCCAAGGAGATCAACATTTGAACAATCACGCGTCAAAGACCGTTTCAATCATAAAGAATCGGTCTGGTGCACAAGGAAGAATAAGGAGGTGGTTGAGCAAATCTACCGCATCAAAAGAGATGGTCGTAAGAGTGCCACTTCAGATATGATCTCAAATGAAAAAGAGCCAATTAAAGTGTTGACATTGGCTACAAAAGGTAATGAGGCAAGTCAATCAAGTGCCAAATCTGAAGGGAAGAAGTTGAGAGTGCACAAGGTAAAACAAGAATTGCCATTACTTCAAACAAAGTCGCAGCCGGGATGCCCACTCGGCTTATCGTATTGGCAAAAGAAGGAGTTGCAGAAGCTTAGTGTACAAGAACTTGAAAAGAGAAATATGGCATGGGTTCCCAAAGGAAATATTCAAAATAAGAATTATGTGCGAGCTTCCTATACAAGGAGTGCGACAAAGGTGAAGAAGGAAAAGAGTGAAAGCTACGAAGGACCGAGCCGAAGGTTTCAACATCTTCGGTCCACACATTATCCATTTTCTTCAACAATGCCGTTGATGCCTATGCCATGGAATTCTTCATTAGGTATGATTGGTTACCCTCAATGGGCTTATTTTAATCCATGGATAAAATATAATTTCTTACATCATGAAAGGGTATTACCAAATCATTATATGTTCGATTAGCTTCAATTTTGTTGCTAATCTAAATGGCCGATATATACTTATCGTCCAAAGAACGTACAAAATGGCCGATGGAGTGTTGACATCGCGCTTAGAACAAACTTCGTGCAAGTTATTTTTCGGCACACAAGTTTTGCCGAAAAACAGGGGGGCATGTGTTGACACCAGATTTTGGAACGGTCAATAACTTATTTAAGATGGCCTCAAATGGAGAAGTGATCTTCATGAAAGAGTTCCGTATTGTCGATATGGACATCTTTGAAGTTTGGGTCATCGCAGTCCGATTTTATCTCGAAGGCCGAAACTATGCTCAAAGTACTAAGATCTTATATCCAGAGTATAGTTTGTCTGATTAAGCCCCCAAGACGACCTCAAATGGAAAAATTATCTACACGGATTGTCTTCGTCTCATCGAAACGATCGATTTTGATATAAAAATCGTTCCAATCCAAGTTCGTATGCAAAAGTTAGAGTCATCGGAATACAGCCCTGTCACGAGGCAAAAACTGGCGCGCCACACTAGACACCCTGTCTGATGGGTAGCACGAGGAATAGCCTGTTTTGCACAACCGATTTGACCCTCAAGATGACCTCTGATCAAAAAGCGTTCAACATAAAAGTTGTTCGTCTCGTCGAAGCGGTCATGATTGCTTTTGGGCTCGTTTCCATCCGAGATCATTTACCACCACAAAAAAGACCCGCAAGGTGCAGCTAGTTTAAACCGAACAGTTTTGGAAAGTTCGGACAAAACCAATCCGAATTTGACTAGGGTTTTGGACTTGAATCCAAGCCTTTTCCTTGCACGGGAAGTCCAGCCACCTCTTATATACCTAAGGAGTGACGGCCGATTGAACAACACACAATCGAACAAATCATCTACCACTTTTTACCTTTACCTTTATCTCTCCCTCGTTCTTCTTCTTCCTCGTTCTTCGTTCATTCTTCTTGTTGCAGGGCGGTGAACCTCGAGGCCCTAGGGGCGATCAGGTCGACCTAGGTCAGCCCATAGCCGCCACGCGCCCAGACGGGGTCCCTCCCGGGCGTGTGGGGTTTCGGGTCCTCAAAAGCACCCGCCGGATTGCCTGCGTACCGCGCTTCCGGACGGGTCTCCTTCGACGTGAGCTGCGGTGCATCACCCTCGGTGTTGGAGGTACACGGTGACGTGTTTGTGTGCGAACACATGGGTATCGGCCATGCCGTGCCTTCCCATATCCCATGCATCCGTCACTTACCCCGCGCTATGCATGTGGCATACGTGGCGGAAAAGGCGGGCATGGTAGGAAACATGGAGAGGCAGCTCTAAGATTAAGGAAGGCAAGGAGAGTAAATGAGTAGCGGCCCCACAATTTCCCCCTCTTTTTTGAGGCAGGTGCGGGCCGCCTCTTTACTATCCACCATGGGGTGACGCAAGCATGCTGTGATCATCCCACGCACGACCCCCATGTCACGCGCTCAACACGGGTCGTGGGAAGTGCAACTGCCAGAAAGACCATGGAGGTTCGCCTCTGCCACGCCCACCCGCGCACTACTTTGGGCCTGGCCCAACTACGCCTTGCGCTTATGTGTGGCCCAGGCCCGGGGGCTCCTGTCGGTGTACAAAAGTGTGGGTACTTCTGTACCCCTTACTTGTGCATGGACGGTCACAACCACCCCTGTAACATGGCTTGGCGGAGCAGAGGAGGACAGTCGAAGGCAAGACACATACAAAGAATGTCAAGGCAACAAGCAGCAAGAGGCAAGCAGGGCCACGCCCGGCAACAAGCCTTGCCGAGGCGACCTGCGAGGGCCCCGGCAAGCTCCTTGCCGAGGCAGCTTGCGAAGAGACCCGCAGGGCCACCACCCTTGGGGTTGAGAGCTCTGACACCATCGACAATGTTAAAGACCAAGATTTGGGGAGAGCACATGCCTGGTAGCATGCAGCCCCTCACAAAGATTGGCAACCCATGAACCCATGTGGGATCAGGAGACCAAGACCCCCGGCAAGGCCCTTGACGGGAATGACTCCAAGGCCCCCGGCAAGCCTTGCCGGGGATGATCACTGGGCCGCGGCCAGGCCCGCGCCCGACAAGGTTTCGCCACTTCACCATCACTCCAGTGCAACGATAAGCATGCCAGCTAAGCAGGCACCTGCGTGGCGGCATGCAGATCTTCGTGGAACCTTAATTACCACTTTGCCAACACAGCAGCTAGTTGGCCAGCGTGGCGCTGCATGCCTTGTCGGCCCGGACGTGTGGCGTGGCAAGGAGGAGCGGCGAAGGATGTGATGGCCTCTGTTGCCGTCCCCAATAAAGCAAGAGGACACATAGGCAATGCATTAAATGCGCTTGTCCTACGTTGACTGAGCGATAAGCTCGTACCACTATAGCTTGCCACCTCCTGTGCCACTGTGGCAACCCCTTTGTGTATAAAAGGAAACCCGAGGCGCACAGAGAGAGGATTGGGACTTTTGGACAAAGCACGCACCATAGCTAGTTCAAAAGCTCAAGAACACACACATAACTAGATAAAGTAGGACTAGGGTATTACGCATCTTCGCAGCCCGAACCTGGATAAAAATCCTTTGTGTGCTAATGGCTCGACCTGCTCTTCGTGCAACTAACCCCCCGCCGAACGTAGAAGGGATCCTTGTGACCCCATAGGTGATCGGTTTCCCCGACAAATGTCTTGCATGGTTTTAGGTGTACTCGGAGATGGGTAGACACTCCTCCCACTCCTTGATGTTCTTCTTGATCAACAGCAAAGTATAGTGGAGAGTGTTTGGTTCGTCACCTCCGTTTGACCGTCGGTTTGAGGGTGGTATGCCTAGGAGAACAAAAGCTTGATTCCGAGCTTGGTGCATAGAGTCTTCCAAAAGTAGCTCAAGAACTTGAAGTCACGGTCCGAAACAATAGTCTTCGGGACTCCATGTAGGCGCAAGATTTCTCTACAAAAAGATTTGCAATATGTGAAGCATCGTCTATCTTGTTGCATGGGATGAAATGAGCCATTTTAGAGAATCGGTCCACAACAACAAATACATAATTGCAGCTCCGCTAAGCTCATCTAGAATATCATCTAAGCGTGGAATAGGGTAACGATATCTAATGGTGATAGCATTTATGGGATGGCAATCGGAACACATGCGATAAGTGCCATCTTTCTTGGGGACAAGGATTACCGGTACGGCACATGGGCTCAAGCTCTCTCGTACATGGCCATTGTCGATGAGTTGTTGTACTTGCCGTTGGATCTCCTTGGTTTCCTCAGGGTTGACGTGGTAGGGTGCCTTGTTAGGAAGGAGGGCTCCGGGTATGAGGTCGATGCGGTGTTCGATGCCTCAAAGAGGTGGTAGTCCCGGAGGTAGCTCATCGGGGAAAACGTCTTGGAATTCCTGAAAAGAGAAGACAACACTAAAGGTAGATTGTGAGAGGTGTTAGTTGTTGGTGCCTCGTCCTTGCACAAAAGGACATAGTGCATAAGACTTGATGGGTTCTCACATACTTCTCTCATCTCACTTTTGGTGGCAAATAGGACTAAGTTTTTCTTGTCGCTCATCATGGAGGCACTCGATTTTGGCTTGTGGCGCTCACTCTCTTTATGGTGGTTCGCTCTCTCACTATTCTCTCCATGATGGGTGGCTTGCTTGTCGGTGATCACTTGACTTGGAGACATAGGTCCTATCACGTACTCCTTTCCTTTCATCTTGAAGCTATAGTGATTTGTATGCCCGTTGTGGATGACGCCTCGGTCAAATTGTCATGGGCGTCTAATAAGGAGGTGGCAAACGGACATCGGGACGAGATCACACTCCAAAGTGTCTTCATATGCTCCTATCTTGAAGGAAACTGGCACCATATGCTCGACTTGAATAGTGTCGGAGTCGCTTAGCCATTGGACCTTGTAGGGATGCGGGTGAAGGCACTTCATCTTGACCAATTGAAGCTTGGAACATAGCTCTTCACTTGCCAAGTTATGGCAACTCCCTCCATCGATGATGACCTTCATGGACCTTCCATTGATGTCAGCCTTGGTGTGGAAGATATGGCATCTTTGGTCTTTGTCTTGCTAATGTTGAAGAGTCAAAACCTTGGAGACGATTAGAGCGGGGCTCGAATCTTCATGATAAAATACTTGATCATCTTCATCTTCGTTCACTTGCCGGTGCATGGCCACTTGCCTAAGGGCTTCCATTTCCTCTTCACTCATGGAGTCATAGGTTCCGTCATCGTTGAGGATCATGGTGTGCTTGTTTGTGAACTTAAAGGACTTGTGGCCTCGGCCGCTGCATGTGAATCACTTGATTGAACTTGTCTTGATGGTCTCATCGGTTTGGAGTAGATGATGATGATGATGCTCTTGGCTTGAAGTTGGTTGTAGTAAGATGGCGACTTGAAGTTGTTGAATTCTTCTTGTAGCTTGACTTGTCGCTGATGGTTGGAGAAGGTGTTGGAGTCGTTGAAGCTTGGTTGTTGGAGAAGCCGTAGGACTTGGAAGAGAACTTGGCATACTTGAAGTCATCTTGCACTTGATGTTTCGCTTTGGTAGCTTGATGCACTAGCTCGATGAGGTTGGAGTAAGGTTGGAAGTCGGTAATCTTCTTGATACGATGATTGAGTCCATTCAAGAAACGGGCCATAGTTTTCTCATCATCTTCCGTGAAATTGGCTCTTATCATGGCAATCTCCATTTCTTTTTAGTATTCTTCAATGGTCCTTGTTCCTTGTTTGAGGAGTTGGAGTTTCTTGAAGAGGTCGCGGTTGTAGTATGTTGGCACAAAGTGTGCTCTCATGACATCCTTCATTTGCACCCATCTTGTGATGGGTGGCTCGCCTCTTGCCTCTCGGCGCTCAATGAGTTGTTCCCACCATATGAGTACATAGTCTTGGAACTCAAGGGATGCCATGGCGATCTTCTTATCTTCCTCATAGTTGTGCAAGCGAAAGATCTTGTTGACCTTCAATGCCCATGATAGGTATTCTTCAGGATCGTTGCTTTCAGTGAACTTGGGCATGGTGAACTTGAGGTTGCCATAGTGTTGCTCTTCATTGTGTTAGGTTCGGGGACGATGATGACGCCCTTGACGTGGAGGTTCATCAACCTCATGTTTCTCTTGGCGTGGAAGATTGTCAACCTCATGGTGCTCTTGACGAACTTGAGGTTCTTGTCGAGCTTGTGGGACTTTTCGATGTACTCTTGCTTGATAGTTCCTCTCTTGGACTTCTTTGCGGTGCACTTCTTACTACTCACGAGTATGCCAGTTGCACGTGGCTATGGCTCGACTTGATTCTCGGAGGGCACGTTGCGCCTCAAGTGCTTGCACTTCATGTCATTGTTGTTCTTGACATTGTGCTTCGACATATTGTGCGTCTTGGTGTTGTCGCGCTCGCTCTTCCTCTTCTTGTTGGCGTTGACATTGCCTTTCTTGTGCTTGCGCAAAGGTAGCTTGGTTTTGATGGTGTCGATGTTCTTGCGCTAGAAGTTGCTCTTGAGAATCGATGCCATGTAGAGGATTGTGACTTGCATGACGGTCTTGGCACACTGCTCGACCTAGAGTGTTCGATGTCGGTGTACTTGAGCCGGAGAGGGTGTCATTGGAGCGTTGACTCGAGCGGCTCCATCTTGAGTAGGACGAAGTGGTAGAAGAGCGGTTTACCAACAAGGCACAAATCTCGTCCATTCTTGCATTGTTCTCTTGTTTGTGTGCGTCGAGCTTGTTGTCAAAGTAGTATATTGTTCATTGCTCGGAGAGTCGCAAGTCGATGGCGAGATTATCGATGCAGTCGCTCATTGCTTGTTGTTCTTGATGCAAAGCCCGTTGTGCACCAAAGAGGTGGCTCTTGGTGACGTAGGATGACATGTCGTCGTCTTGCTCGATGAAGAGTGGGTCGGTAGAAGAACTTGGCCTATCCATCATTCCAAGCAAATATGTGAGTGGGAGAAAGAGAAGAACTTATACCAAATGTACCTTGACCGATGTTTAAGATGGATCAATGATCAATCAAATGTGTAACAAGGAAATAGCACAATTGGTACCAATTCTTGTCGGTTCCCACACCTACACAAATAAAGCTTATAGTGGAGCTCGGTTAGGATGGTGGCACAAAATTGATGCAATTGTTGGTGAGACCCAATAATGTTGGACAACATTCGCAAATTTGCAATGCAACAAGTAGACCGATAGCAAGAGATGGTACACGGAAACACACACACAACTATATAGATGGTGTCCTGTAACAAAAAATGAGCTCAAAATGTGGAATCCATGAAAAATGCTCTTGTTGCACAACACTATAGAGACGCTAGCACGATTGCACAATAGGCGGATACAAAACTTGTATTGGGGAACGTAGCATGCAATTTCAAAAAAATTCCTACGATCATGCAAGATATATATAGGAGATGCATAGCAACGAGAGGGGGAGAGTGTGTCCACGTACCCTCGTAGACCAAAAGCGGAAGCATTACTTAACACAGTCGATGTAGTCGAACGTCTTCATGATTCAAGTACCGAACGTACGGCACCTCTGAGTTCAGCACACGTTCAGCTCGATGATGTCCCTCGAACTCTTGATCCAGCAGAGGGTCGAGGGAGAGTTTCGTCAGCATAACGGCGTGGTGACGGTGTTGATGATGTGATCCACGCAGGGCTTCGCCTAAGCACTACGATGATACTATCGGAGGAGTAAACGGTGGAGGGGGGAACCGCACATGGCTAAGACAATATTCTACCTTTGGGGTGCCCCCTTCCCACGTATATAAAGGAGGGAGGAGGAGGCCGGCCACCAGGGGCGCGCCAAGGGAGGGGGGAGTCCTACTAGGACTCCACTCCTAGTAGGATTCGGCCCCCCTCTTTTTTTCCTTCTTACGGAGGTGGAAAGGGGGAAAGAGAGGGAATAGGAGAAGGAAAGGGGGGGTGGTGGCACCCCCTTTCCCTGGTCCAATTTGGCCTCCTCCCTTGTGGTGGGCGCACCAGCCCCTTGTGGGCTGGTTAGCCTTCCTCCCATGGCCCATATGGCCTATATCTTCCATCGGGGAGTTCCGATAACCCTTCCGGTACTCCGGTTTGTACCCGATACACTCCGAAACCCTTCCGGTGTCTGAATACCACCTTCCAATATAACAACCTTTAACTCTTGACCATTTCGAGACTCCTCTTCATGTTTGTGATCTCATCCGAGACTCCAAACAAACTTCGGTCACCAAAACACATAATTCATAATACAAATCATCATCGAACGTTAAGCGTGCGGACCCTACGGGTTCGAGAACTATGCAGACATGATCGAGACACATCTCTGATCAACAACCAATAGTGGAACTTGGATGCTCATATTGGCTCCTACATATTCTACGAAGATCTTTATCGCTCAAACCGCATAACGACGTGTTCCCTTTGTCATCTGTATGTTACTTGCCTAGTGATGAGCATTACCGTGAGGACCTGATCGTCGGTATCTTCATACCTAGTTCAATCTCGTTACTGGCAAGTCTCTTCACCTCGTTGCGTAATGCTTCATCCCGCAGCTAACTCATTAGTCACATTGCTTGCAAGGCTTATAGTGATGAGCATTACCGAGAGGGCCCAGAGATACCTCTCCGATACACGGAATGACAAATCCTAATCTCGATCTATGCCAATCCAACAAACACCTTCGAAGACACCTGTAGAGCATATTTATAATCACCCAGTTACGTTGTGATGTTTGATAGCACACAAGGTGTTCCTCCGGTATTCGGGAGTTGCATAATCTTATAGCCAGAGGAACATGTATAAGTCATCACTACTAGGGAAAACCTTATACATAGAAATTTAGCAACAGCGCGGGTCAAAAAAGGGCGCTAGTGCTAGATAGCAGTAGCGATTGAAGAAAAACCGCGCTACAGATACAATCTTAGCAGTAGCGTGTGTAGTGGCAAAAGCGCTACTACTAATATTCCCATTACTAGAATGATAGGCTATGCATAGCAGTAGCGGGCTTGGAAGAAATGCGCTACCGCTGGGGCATAATTAGCAGCGCGTTTCCTAAGAAGAGCGCTACTACTAACGGAAATAAAATAAGATGAAAAACAAATAGAAAAGTAAATGAAAATGAAAGAAATAGAAAAGGAGAAAGGAAAAATAAAATGTAAAGCAAAATAAATGAAAAGCTTAAAAAGCGGAGGAAGGCATAGCGGCGTGTGTTTGTAAGAGTATTTGTAGCTAACGAGCTGTAGCGCGTGTCCTAGACCCCGCTATAGAAACAGAAAAGGAAATTAAAAATGGAAGAAAATTACATAGCTATAGCAGCAAAGACGTTTTGTAAAACCGCTATAGCTATCTTAGCTATAGCGCGTTTTACCAAATGCGCTACCGCTTAAGTTTGACTAAACCAAAAACCGTTTCCCCGCCACCACTTCTCCCCAAATCCTCAACCCACCCTCTGCGCCGCCTCCCCGATTGCCGTCACCCCACTTGCCGCCTCTCTCGCCGACGCCGACGCCACAGTCGTCTTGCCGCCGACGCCACCGAGCTGCCCCCGACGCCACGGAGCTGCTGACCTCGTCTAACGCCACCGAGCGCGCCGACGCCACCGGATCCTTCTCGCCACAACTTCCTTGCGCCGTCACCGAAGACGCCCTGCCGCCTCGCCATTACCGGAGACGCCCTGCCGCCTCGCCACCACCGCCTCCGTCGCCACCACCGGAGCCATCCTCTGTAAGCCCCCAACCCTCCTCTCTCTCTCATGCATAGGTTAGCTAGTTTAATTAGGTTAATTATCTAGGTTAGGGCAAAATTTTAGTTAGGGCTTTGACAGAGAAGTAGTTAGGTTAACTAGTTTAATTAGGTTAATTATCTAGGTTAGTGCAAAAATTTAGTTAGGGCTTTGACAGAGAACTAGTTAGGTTAACTAGTTTAATTAGGTTAATTATCTAGGTTAATTAGTGCAAAAATTTATTTTGGGCTTTGACAGAGAACTAGCTGCGTTAACTAGTTTAATTAGGGTTAATTATCTAGGTAAACAAGATTAACTAACTAGGTTAAATAGGTAGGTTAATTAGGTTCGTTGGATTAACAAGCTAGGTTAAGTAGGTTGGCTAGGTTAGAGGAAAATTTTATTTTAGAGCATTAGGTCAGAAGGGTTAGAGAAATGGAGTTCCTTTGCAATTTAATTGGGTTCTGTCCTAGGCAGAGAAGGGTTAGAGATAATAATGTGTGTTTGTGTGTGAGAGAGGAATAGCTAGATCAACATAATTTGGGTTCTGTCCTAGGCAGAGAAGTGTTTAGTGAGGTCATTTTGCAAAGGTTTTTGATTTTTGAAAAGACCACTATTTTTCAAGGAAAAGAATTTAGGCAAATTTTATTTTTCATTGAAGTTGTTCGATTGTGCCCAAGTGGCTTTGTTGTTTCCTGGGAATGATGCTGAGTGGCCTATGTTTTGCTGGAATGTTGATTCATTTCTGTTCCGGCAAATTTCAGGTTCTCGATTTGTCCACTTTTTAGCAAAGGTCATGCCGAAATTTTACGTGAATTTCGGCATAACTTGTGCTACAAACTAGGACATATCGAGTGCCCGGGATTTGCCGCACCAGGAAGGAGTCAACATTCCTGCAAAAAAATAGTCCTTTTTTATGTCATTATTCATTTTACTAGGTCTAGAATTAATTGACTAGATTTAATCATAGGAAACATGGCTAGCAACGATAAAGGACAGGGTTCTGGTGATTGCGACGACATCTACCGGGCGGCAGACGAATTTTTTAGCCTTACCGACGATCAACCGATGTTGTTGCTGGGCCCACCGGTGGCATCGGGGACTGAGACCGACACGCAGACTGGTGCTGAGACTAAGACCGACGCTGAGATTCAGACCGGCATCAAGACCGGTGCTGCCTCGGGGAGCGGAGCCGGTGTAGAACCGAAAGCAAAGAGGCAATGGGTTCCTAACAAACTCAGGACTACTAGACTGGTGGTCACGGAGGTGGACGACGGCAATTTTGAGCCAAAGGCGCCTGAGGAAGCACGCGCGTGCTACGACAATCAAATAGGCTGCATCGTACGGACAACCACCACCATCAATGATGAGAAACTACAGAAGATAGAAAATATGAGGAGCTCCCTCCTAAAGAAGTTTCACTAGATATTCTTGTTCCTGGGCCAGAATGAGAAGGATTATGAAGATCCAGACGAGGACCCGGCAATGAAGAAGATAAACAAACACGCCATGACCAAGTTTAGCGACGCGTTGGCTGCCTGGAAAAATTGAATGAAAGCAAAGATCAACGACGGGGAACCCTACTCCGAGATTGTAAAGGATAATCCGACAATCACAAATATTCAAGGAGGCTTGCGAGGCCGAAGCTGCCAAAAAAAGTCTAAGTACATGAAGGGGCTTCAAAAGAGGAACATTGGGAGCCACCACCTCGGAAGCCGTGGTTACGACGGAAAGAGGTCCAAATGGGCGAAGGAGGACGCGGAAGCCGCGAGTCTGGGCATCCCAGACCCCTTGGCGGATTTCACCGTCCCGCAGGAGCGTGACTCTTGAGGCCCCGGCACCATTGAGACCCAGTGAAGAAGGTTTACGAGACAACACCGGTCATTAAGGAGTTCATGAGACTGCTGGTAATTTTAGTTTCTGATCAATTCGACTGCACACGTTAGTCATATTTGTAAACGATCCTTGTGCCTTTTGCAGAGAGAGCGTCACCGGATTGCAGCCGAAAGCGACTCGCCGTCTGAGGCATTGGCGAGGCCCAAGTGGGACACTCCATTCAACCGGGCGTTGAACATATTGAAACAACAACCGGTGGATACTCGACCGTCGTATGGACGCGTGCACGGTGTCGGAGACGGAGCCACGTGGAAGAAGTACTACCGTGAGACCACGGAGGAGAGAAAGGAAAGACGGAGGTTAACTGAAGAAAACATCGACAAGAAGGTTGAGATTGCGGTTGAGAAGAAATCATCTCGCACGATCAAGAATAGCGGTAGCTGCCGCAAAACAGGCGATTGCAGATATATCTACTTCCTTGGTGACGGGCGTTTTCACTTGGACAAGGCAAAATCTAGAAAAAAATGCAGAGGACTTTCCCCTTGCTGACTTCTTGGGAGCACCACCGGCTCCCATACCTGCTCCCGCACCTGCTCCCGCACTGCTCCTCGCTTTTCTTTGCCCGCACTGCTCCCAGACTAGCTCCCTTGACCGGACGTGCTCGGTGGTGCCTCCTCCTTGGCTGAGCTCGACGCCCTCACGGTATCTCTCACACCGGCCCCCTTCAATATAAATGTATAATCTCCCGTTTTCGTTGCCTTTCGGATGTCTCACGTCGCAGACTTTTCTTTGCAGCCGAGCGAAACCACAGGCACCATATTGTACACCATCGGCGAACAGAAGGTGGACGTGGGGAAGGCGACGATAATGGAGCCGAAGGAACCATTGTTCCACAGCCGGCCGATCCCCCCGAACGCCTTCAAGGTTTCCGTGGCCAGTGTCAAACCGGGCCACGAGAATTTGCCTCCTCTAATACTAGTGGGGGATGACAATGTGACCCTGCGGCGGCTTGGTGATTGTTGCAATGGGTGGGTCCTGTTGTGGCCAAAGAGTCTGCTTCGTCTGGAGGCTGCCGGGAGCACACCCACGAGCACGCAGCCTCAGCAAGGTATGAACATCAACACCCCACCTACCCAATTAGCGTCGGGTGTCGGGTTGGGTGATAGCGGACGGGGTAAGGAGGAGGCTCCATTAGTCGCTGATGACGTCGCCATAGATGAGGATGAGGATGAAGAAAGCAATAGCAATACAACTTATCGATCATTATGCTAAGCTAATGGGTGGGTCTTGTCCATCACATCATTCTCTAATGATGTGATCCCGTTCATCAAATGACAACGCATGTCTATGGTCAGGAAACATAACCATCTTTGATTAACGAGCTAGTCAAGTAGAGGCATACTAGGGACACTTTGTTTTGTCTATGTATTCACACATGTATCAAGTTTCCAATTAATACAATTCTAGCATGAATAATAAACATTTATCATGATATAAGGAATATAAATAACAACTTTATTATTGCCTATAGGGCATATTTCCTTCAACTTGTGCGCAACCTACTAAGCAAAAATGCAACGACTTCTATCCCGAGTATGCTATATGTATGGTATTCTTATGATATGATCCAAGATGATCGAGTATGACAATCTTAATGTTGAATGATGCTATGGTTCTTGCTTAAAAGCTCTTTGCTTATCTTTTCTCTTTTGCTTAAAAGCTTGTTTGACTCTTTCTCCTTTGAGCTCTTTTGATGGCCACTTATGCAAAACTTCACGAACCAAGCTAGCAATTGTATATATGCTATGACAACCTTGTGACACAAGAGATGATACCAATATATTAACACCACGATGATGATATATGCAATGATCACTGATGTGCACAAGTGACATTGCCGGCAATACCCAAAAGCTAGTCTCGATGGGTAAGCGACGAAAAGGAAGGCTATAGGGTTATCAATGCAATGGCAAGGAATAGACAAAGATGTCGTCGAGGTTACCGCCAATGGTTTGTCTCATGTAAGCAAGGTCGGATGATGATGAAGTGGTCGATTCATAGTGCACGATGTTCAGTACATTGGCGAAGATGCCACTGCACCACAGTCAAAGTTTGCGAAGTAGCGGAAGTCATTGAAGACGCACAGATTTTCTGTCAAGGCCGGAGGTCCGGAAGGTCCGGGGGGGGGGGGAGGGGGCGGAAGTTCCAGGATGACCGGAAGGTCCGATGGCCGGAAGTTCCGGGCAGGGCCGAAAGTTCCGGGGTCGTGATTTTGCCAAGAACAGGGAATTTGGGGATTAGGGATTTTGGCGGGAAAACTTCAGGAAAAACCCAAATCCGAATGGAAAAAGAAAAATTGGGTGGATGGAAGGGTGGGGAAGCTAGATCTACGTGCCCATGTGAAATCCACGGATAAAATCCAACAAAACTTCATCACACAAACAAATCACAAAATTTTTGGGAGGGCTATTTTTGTGGGGATTTCCAAAATTGGGACAAATCACAATGAAATTAGGGTAGAAAACAAAGAGGGAGGCTCCAAAATCATTATCAACGTGGCTCACCTAATCTTTCATGATTGGAGTGGATCCCGTGATGAACACAAAGAACACGAGGGGAAAACGAGGGAAAGAACGGGAGAAATCACTCAAACCAACAAGATTTGATTACACATGTGCTAGATCCTCGAAACACAAACAGATACACGATCCAAAGTCAACAAGGGACGACACAAGAGGTGGTAGTTCTTCTCCACGAGGAGGTCTTGAGGGGTCTTTCCACGAAAGGGTCTCGAATCCAAGATGGATCTTCTCCGAAGAGGGAGCGGTCTCTCTCGGTGGAATAGATCCGGATGGATGATCAAAGCTCTATCTCAAATGAGCTAAACCAATGCTAACCCTAAAATGTAGGTAAAAAGAACAGTATATATAGTCTAAGGGGCGAAAGGGTACACAAGCCTCGGCCCAAGTCACTGCGTGCAGGCAGGGCCAGAAGTTCCGGGCGGGGATGGAAGTTTCAGGCACCGGAAGTTCCGGGCCAGGTTTCAGGGAGGGTCCGGCCTAACCAGAGAGTTGACACGGTGGGAGCTGGGCTGGCGTCCGGGGGCCGGAAGGTCCGGGCAGGCCGGAAGTTCCGGGCCAGGTTCCGGGTAGGTTCCGGGCTAACCAGAGAGTTGTCGCGCCCAGGCTTCTCTGGGACGATGGAGGACGGAAGTTCCGAGGTGGCCGGAGCTTCCGGGGGCCGGAATTTCCGGGCTGTGGCTGGAAGTTCCGGGCTGAACAGAGAGTTGACGCTTGTTTCTTCTTGTTCAGCTCCCGGCTCTGTGGCTTGTGCGTTGTACCTGATCACACATAGTGTCTCTGACTTAGGTAGTAGCCATGTCTCACTCGAATGTAATGGAAGCTCAAGTAGGAGTGATGTCACCTTGGATTAAATAGCACGTGCTCAAGCTCTTGTCATGGGTCCACTTGGAGCTTGGGTAGTCGAAGTAGTCTCCATGGGGATGACCGTGGGATGCTCTGCATCACTTTACTAAGGTCTCCTGTTTTAGCAAGGTCATAAAGGAGGAAGAGGGAGAACAACGATCCCCTACAAGAACAGTGGGTTCATCTCTCAAGTGGTTGTATATATGGTTTACACCCACTCACTGTAATTTCACTTGTCAGTGATGGTCATCCTTCACCTTCTCCTTACGCTTTACCAAACACTAGTACAGCGAGGTGCTATACAAATGGTTTTTAACCTTTTCTGCGATGGCATTTGGAACCGTCGCCAAGTGAGTGACTGCGATGGGGGGGAGGGGGTCCTTCCCACACGACCTAGAAACCATCAAGGATAGGGAGCCACCCAGACGCTGCATCCATACAACTCATTTGTGCTTGCATTGCCATCGCAGTTGGTATTCTATGGTGCTACGTTCACGATGTGCGGCCCATCACAAATGGTTCACGATTATGGAACGTGTACGGTAAGAAGACAATCACACACATTCGCTTTTCCCAAACCGTATGCGATAACTAATCAAGAAGATTAGCTAATCGTCATACGAGTGTCGGACAGGATTACAAAACTGAAGGAAATATGCCCTAGAGGCAATAATAAAGTTATTATTTATTTCCTTATTTCATGATAAATGTTTATTATTCATGCTAGAATTGTATTAACCGAAAACTTAGTACATGTGTGAATACATAGACAAAACATAATGTCCCTAGTATGCCTCTACTTGACTAGCTCGTTAATCAAAGATGGTTATGTTTCCTAACCATAGACATGTGTTGTCATTTGATGAACGGGATCACATCAATAGGATAATGATGTGGTGGACATGACCCATCCGTTAGCTTAGCATTATGATCGTTACAGTTTCATTACTACTGCTTTCTTCATGACTTATACATGTTCCTCAAACTATGAGATTATGCAACTCCCGAATACCAGAGGAACACCTTGTGTGCTATCAAACGTCACAACGTAAATGAGTGATTATAAAGATGCTCTATAGGTGTCTCGGAAGGTGTTTGTTGGGTTGGCATAGATCGAGATTAGGATTTATCACTCTGTGTGTCGGAGAGGTATCTCTGGGCCCTCTCGGTAATGCTCATCACTACAAGCCTTGCAAGCATTGTGATGAATGAGTTAGTTGCGGGATGAAGTATTACGGAACGAGTAAAGAGACTTGCCGGTAACAAGATTGAACTAGGTATGATGATACCGACGATCGAATCTCGAGCAAGTAACATACCGATGACAAAGTGAATAACGTATGCTGTTATGCGATTTGACCAATAAAGATCTTCATAGCATATGTAGTAGCCAATATGAGCATCCAGGTTCCACTGTTGGTTATTGACCGGAGATATGTCTCGGTCATGTCTACATAGTTCTCGAACCCGTAGGGTTCGCACGCTTAACGTTCGATGACGATTTGTATTGTGAGTTATGTGATTTGATGACCGGAGTTTGTTCGGAGTCCCGGATGAGACCACAGACATGACGAGGAGTCTTGAAATGGTCGAGACATAAATATTCATATATTGGAAGGTTACATTTGGACATCGGAATGGTTCCGAGTGGTTCGGGCATTTTTCCGGAGTATCAGGAGGTTACCGGAACCCCCCGGGAGAAGTAATGGGCCTATTGGGCCTTAGTGGAGGAGAGGAGAGAGGCCACAAGGGAGGGTCGCATCCTCCCCTTGCCCAAACCGAATTGGACTAGGGGAGGAGGCCGGTGAGGGAGTCCTGGATTAGGGGGTATCCGGACAGCCGGACTGTGTACAACGTCCGACTATTGAAGCGTGAAGATACATGTCAGGACCCCGACTCAATGCCACATCGATCTAGCATGTAACACTTCATATCACTTTGCGGCCTCACGCACGGTATTCCCACGGGTGTCGCCTTACCTTTGCCCGGGACCGTTTGCGCCTTTTGGCACACGTATATGATAGTGTCGCTAGCATCCATATGGTAAGGAGCCCGGGCTGACATGGCTAGTCGTAAACCCAAAGTGGCACAAACTTACAAGGACAGCATCCATGACCCAAAGATCGAACGTGTCGGTCATCGGCGAATGAATCAGGCTGTAGCACTGGCTACCACGACTCCGGTGACGTGAACTGGTCAGCGGGCTAACAGACTCGGTATTCATCGCGTGACATTTCAAAGGACAAACACAGAACGAAGAAGGACACATGCCGGCTAGCCTAAGTGTTCGGAGCGGTAGCAAGCTACCATGGCTCAGTGGAAGCACTAGGAGACATTTCCCGGTAAGCGAGGCTACTAAGGATAAACAACTAGATAGTCAGATCCCACACATACCAACCATTTCAATAACATACACACAGTATGCTCGATATGTGCAAATACAACATGGCATCACAACATGACTCTACAACTCAAGTATTTTATTCAATAGGCTCCGAGGAGTGAGATATTACAAACAGGGGTCTCACGACCCAACATTCAGAGCAAACAAGTCAAGCACAAGCGGAAGCTTAACATGTCTGAGTACAGACATCTACAAATGAAAAAGGCTGAGAAGCCTGACTATTTACCAGATTCTGTCGAGGGCACAAGATCGTAGCTGAGGTAACAAGCTAAACGTCGAAGTCCAAGCAGAACTACTAGCGAGACTGAAGTCTCTCTGCAAAAACATAAATTAAGCAACATGAGTACAAATGTACCCAGCAAGACTTACATCAGAACTAGCTACATATGCATCATTATCAACAAAGGGGATGGTGGGGTTTAACTACAGCAAGCCAGCTTTGACTCGGTGGCTATCCTGAACTACGACTGCAAGTAACTCTTTTGAGCTGGCGCACACGAATCCACATATTCACCATATCAATACACCACTATGGATCCGCTCCCATCTCCCTACGAGAACGTCATCCATAGCACTCACGCTTATCTTGCGTATTTTAGAGTATCTACTTTCACTTGTCTATGAACTGTATAGGCAACCCAGAAGTCCTTTTCCGCGGACACGTCTATTCGAATAGATAATGTTAACCCTGCAGGGGTGTACTTCTTCACACACACTCTCACCACTTACCGCCGTTTACACGACATGTACTCGGCAACCTTCAAGCGGAAGCCCAGCGAGGGTGTCGGCCACGAGCTAACTAACCACGCAAGTCTCTAGTCCAGGTTTATCGCCTATTCGGGTTCCATCCGCAATGAGATCCGGCCGGGGTGTCGCTCACGGCCCAAACGATGTGTGCAGGGTTCCCAAGCCCACCATCCGGGTGCCACTTGGTACACCGGGCCACTGTGCCTAGTCTGTCCCAAGCCCACCTGTACCGGGTGCCACTTGGTAGACTACTAACACTACCTACAAACACCAGAAACTAGTCGCGACTCCTGGACAGAGATCAAGTTGATTAATAAGCCGAGAGGGGCCGAGTTACCGGAACACAATGTGTGGTAGTAACTGTTCATGGATCACAAACACAGAACTCAGTTCCTGAGGACGGTTTCAATGAGACAACCCACCATGTACTCCTACATGGCCTCTCACCGCTACCTTTACCAAATCGTGTTCACACACTTAGCTCACACACAGTAGGACATGTTTACACACCTCCAATTCATCCCCGATGAATCAGACCTGACACAACTCTAAGCAATAGCAGGCATGACAAACAAGCATGAATGAGTAGGCACATCAGGGCTCAAACAACTCCTACTCATGCTAGTGGGTTTCATCTATTTATCGTGGCAATGACAGTCATGCAGAGGATAAAGGGTTCAACTACCGCAGCAAGTAACATTGTATCGTTGTTGTCCTAATGCATAAAATAGAGCAGGAGCGAGAGAGTGGGATTGTATCGGAATGAACAAGGGGTTTGCTTGCACGGCACTTCGAACATAATATAGCTCTTCATCGTTGTCATCGAACTCATCGTCGGAACCACGCTCATCGAGAGGGGAAATCTTGGCAAACAAGGAAGAACACAATCAATGCAATGCAACAATATGATGCATGATCATGACATGGTAATATGCCGTGGTTTGAGCTAATGCAACTAGCAGCAGGTTAAATGAAGTTGGTTTGAACCCAAGATTCAAATTCCAACTCCACATGTGATTATTTAAATGCCATTCATTTCATTTGTCCTAAACAGTAGTGATAAGTGATTCTAACATGAATGAAAACGGTACAGATGGATAGATTGGATTTGTCTGATCATTTTTCATATATAAATTATTTCATTTGGAGTTACGGTTGATTTTATATGAATTTCAGAAGTTTGTGGTATTTTACGAAGTTCTGTATAAAATAAATCCAGAAAATACTTATCGCGTAAGCATTCGTCACTATGATGTCAAGATCATCGAGGCGGTCCAGTCAAACTCGCCAATGGGGACCCTAGTCAGTGACCCAGTGCTGGTTAGTGCCGCTGACATGTGGGGCCGAGTCAACAGCCACGTCACCAAGTCAGCGCTAATGTGTGGGGCCGGTCAACAGGTGACGTGGCCAGGTCAAACTGACCTGTGGGGCCCGTGAGGTTAGTTTAGTCCAAACAGGAGCTAAGCAGGGTTAATTAGGCCGTGGGGCCCGGTAGTCAGTGGCTCTAGGGAGGGTTAGCTGGCCGTGATTAGCGCTAATCACGCGGCCACGTCGGCTCGCCGGAGTTCAACCGGCGGCGACCACGAACCACGGTGGAGCCCGCTCGGAACTCGCAAGAGGCCACGGGTCGACGCGCCAAGGGCACCAGAAGGAAGCCCGTGCCCGTGCGCATCCGGGGAGACTAACGGGAGGGCGCAGGGTGGCCGGAGTTCACCAGAAGCGAGCTCCTGGCGGCGGCCGGAGCTCGGGTAGGACCGGCTACTCGCTATGGTGCATGGGAAGGTGAGCTAGTAGGTGCGTTCATCTCCTGGGAGCAGCACGAACACGATGACGTGCTCAGGGGCAAGCTACGGCGTCTGTAGCCACGACGGCGACATGGCCATCGGCGGCGAGCTTCGGGCACTTGTGGAACGACGGCTAGAGGACGGGAACGGAGGGGGCGAGTAAAGAGGAGAGATGAGGAGCTCACAGGGAGGCGGCGCAGAAGGTCAGTGGGCTTGGGGGCGTGCCAGACGTCGCGAATCGACGGCGGTGATCAGTGGCGCCCGAGGTGGAAGACGAGCTCGAAGGCGTCACCACGGTGCTCTTGGGTTCGGGATCTTCCGCATGAAGGAGCTTTGCGTCTTCACGGAGCTTTTGGACATGGGGAAGGGGCGAGAGGACCACGGTGGTCGCGGTGGCAGCGAACGGCGGCGACGGTGGCGTTGGGTGGTGAGAGGGAGAGAGAACAGAGGAGGGGGATGAGCTCGAGAGAGAGTGAGAGGGGGTCAGCAGGATCGTGACAACACGGGGGAAATCGTCCACGCGTCCAGGGGCTCGTCGGCAAGCAGGAGGTGGCGCGGAGCGCGTGGGCGCGCACTGCGGCCACACGCCCTCCTGTCCACTGGCAGGAGGTTGAGGACGGTGGAAGGCCTGGTGGGCTGGGCCAGCAGTGCCAGGCTAGGTGGGCTGCAGGTAAGCCAGGTAGGTGGCCCAGGTGAGTCCTTTCTCTCTCTCTTTTCTAATTGTTTCTGTTTTTTTTCTATTTTTCTGCAACTTTAGAGCTTTATTAAAAATACTAAAACTAACGCAAAAATCATGAAACTTCTCATGCCCGCTGTTTGGAATATTTCCAACAGTAGACATTTTAGTTTATGATTATTTGGACATTTAAAATATTTAATAGCATTTAAATGCCCAAATGCAAATACTATATGATTTAATTCAGAGCCCAAATATGTCATGGAAAAATGTGCAACACTTCTGGTTATGATTCTAGCATTTTCCAGAAATAATGAATATTT
Source organism: Aegilops speltoides (assembly GCA_021437245.1). Classification (NCBI taxonomy): domain Eukaryota; kingdom Viridiplantae; phylum Streptophyta; class Magnoliopsida; order Poales; family Poaceae; genus Aegilops; species Aegilops speltoides. The sequence goes on along the minus strand of CM038147.1, from coordinate 493,633,070 downwards.
TTTGAAAGCCATTTGGATTCACTGAAAATATTTTAGTTCAACCTAGTGAATTCCTTTGATGCTAGGGTTTAGGCAATCCCCATTTCAAGTTTCAAGAGAATTTAAACATGATGCACACATGGAGCTAGTCTAGTGCAAAACCAGAAGCTAGGGATGTGACAACTCACCCCCACTAAACGAGAATCTCGTCCCGAGATTCAAGACGTGAGGTAAGACCAAAGGGGGTCACAAAGCTATCACAATCTTCATGATCCATTTGCCCTTCTTGAAGATGTTGACTCATTGCTTCAAATTGATCTTGACGTCTTTGCTTTCGAGATCTTCATTCAGCATGATGACAAGAAGAAAGGGAAAACTCTAGAAGGATCGATCTCCTCGAAGATCGAACAACTTAGGACGTCATGATACCATATAAGGGCACCTTAGGGGAGGTGACTCGTAAAATTATTACCTTAAGTGGCAAAAAGAATTACTTTTGATATCTAGATCACTGAAACTCTTCATACCAGCCTAAGGTAATTCAAAATTGATCGTTTGAAGGAATACGAATGAATGTCATACCCGGTTTGGAACGGAAACTACAGCTATAGAACAACTCGGCAAATGGAAGGCACATTCCAGTTGATACCAAGGATATAACCTAGTGACTGAGCGTGCTTTCAAGAACTTGAGCATTTCCAAATTCATCAAGGTTTTACCAACATCCGTGCCAAAGATCCTGGCAACACATCATACTACCATGATGAACGGTGATGGAGGATGCAGGTGCAAAGGAGGACATCACTTTCTCAGATTTTTCCTTAGCAATGCCAGAGAAACAAATCTGGATGATCGGCCGAGAGACATTTAGCACTCCGCTTCTAATGTTCTCCTTGATGTACTAGGTACCACAGTCAATGCTTAAAACATCAACATGGCCATCAAGTAAAAGTCGGACTTCGGAAGGACAAAGGATCCATAAGGAACAACTTCTAAATAAGTCACTCGAAATCTTCATGGAGAAGATGGTCGATTTACTCAATCAAGATACTACAATGATAGATCTTTCGGCTAGGTGTGTCGGCCAGAACATCAACCTTGTCGGGACCTACATCATAGATCTTGGAAAGGTTCCAACCATCATATCTGCCTGAGATTCAAATCTGGTTGGTAACATGATATTCCAGACTCATCAAGTATAGAAAGAAAAATGAAAGTTTGCAACACAAACCGACGAGATGACATTGCGAGATTCTCGGGAAATGAACTACGATAGCAAGCTCCAAAACATGATCCGGTTCTGCTACACACATGTGAACACACTGTCCCAGACAAGCATGACCACATGGTAGTCTTACAACAAAACACTACCGAGTTTTGGTTGGGAGCCATCATCGAGGACATCAGAGACTTGTGCATGATCTTGAATTAACACAACCAATTCCTTTTCCTTGAGCAAATCAATCAGTGGCTTGGGGTGCTACGGTATACATATGGAGTGGAGGTAATTAATCTACCAAACCATAGTATACTTTGCACATGCATGACTGACTTGGGATGATTCCAAAGGAAGCAACATTGACTTTCTCGAATTCACGACGGCAACTTGCATCAAATGCACATGAATTAGAGGAGGTCACTTCTTTCATCCGAACATATGCTTCATGCACGGGACATGAAGATAATGCTTATAAAAGTTTCCAACACTAGCTTGATGTTCAACATGAATCATGGAGGAGACAAAATACTTCTGATGGGCTCAACAGCAACTTATCGGAATTTCCATATCACTGGACTTCCACCATTATGCGAACAATGTGATAGTATTGGTCAGACCATAAGATGTAATGGTGTATGCTCGAGGAATCAACCACGAGTAAGACAACATCACGAACATCGTTGGTTCTGATTTGACTTGACGATAGCCCATACTCAAGTCAAAGTTTTAACGAGTCAATAGATCCAACAACTGATCATGAGGACCAATCGATGGAGATATCATCTTTCTTCAACACACACACACAAGGATATCCCTTTGGAATGAACTGAGTTGGACAAGCTTTTATCTTCCAACTCTCCAAGTTGTTGTTTAGCTTAACCAACTAGCTTAGGGGTATCCAACACAGACACTTGGAGAAGGGGTGGTTACAAGGAACCAACTTGATCACGAGCTCAACATAACAGTCAGGTGACGACCTGGTGATACTTTCGAGAAGATATTCGAAAAATCATGAACCACTGATATGTTACTAAGCTCGAGAACAATCTTTATTTCCAGAGCAAGATGATATGATCAAATAAGCAAGGGATTGAATAATCCTAACTCATTGATCAAAGAGTGCACTAGAAATAAGGACTAGGTAGCACGATCAGTCTTAGAATGATGATTCAATAACCAACATGCTAAGAATGAAATTTTTGTCCTTTAACTACCAAGCAACAGAGTTGCTAGGAGTATTGATTTCACACACCACGATTAACTTGTCGGCATTCCGGTTACATCAACACGTAAGGCGAGGAGGAATAACGATGGCGAGAAGTATCACTGCATCAAGAATTCATAAGAGGTGGTGCTATTCTCATGACAATCCTGACATAAAGAAGGTAATACCTCAAGGTAGAATAGACCAGAAGCTGGATTGACATTTTGATCTATGGAATACAACTTCTTTAACCCAATCCTAGATATGGATGAGGTACTGGAGTTTGTTTCTCCTAGTCATTCCATATTAGAATGGCTTGACGGACCACAAGAGTAATAGGCATCGACGAACGAATGCACGCATATTCTTGACTATCAATTGATAGACGAAGATCGGAATACGACTAAAGAGGGACAACTCAAAGGAACATATATCTTTCTGAGTTGTGGATGCATAGATTAGTATGTCGAGCAAAGCTCAACATTTCTTCCGGATAACCCATGCAGAAGGTAGAACTGGCAGATTCACAATATAGAATGGAGAACTCATCAAGAGCACTCCTGTTGTGATCTTTTGATCCAACAAACTTCTGCCATAAGTGGTTCATAGTATTTGGAAGAAGGAAATACCACGGACCTCAAGGACTAATGCAAAGTTTACTAATAACCTAAAGGAACGAGCAAACACTATCAACATGAAGTAAGTAGGGTGAATCTCGGATTCAAAACCCCAGGAATAGAATGCCTACCAACTAAATGGCATCACGAGATGCTTTCGAGAATAAAGGCCAGAATCATCACACTGGGAACACAAATCATGGCTAGCTTACTAGGTGGTACTCTAAGACTCCTAGGGTCATAATACTAGCTCCAACATATATACCGAGGCAATGAAGTACCTCAACACACTAGGTGGTGTGGTTAATCTGGCCAAAGGAACATCGAACGAAGAAGGATTTGCAAATGCATCAGACTATTTAGAAACCTGGGATGACTCGGACAGCATAACGACTGTAAATGCTCAAACGAATTTAGACATGCTACAAAAATGGTGGCATAACCACTCGATCATCATAATATTAAGGTTTTGAGATCAACTATCAATACACGGAGATAGTAGGAACTGAACTGAGGCTTGAATCCACCAATCTTATGAGTCTACGGATTAGTAACACGTGATCCTAATAGAAAGAAGAGAAAGCCTAATTCCTTAACCCCATAGGAAAGATAGGATGACTCGGATCAGAAGGCATGAAGGTAAAGGAGTAAAAAGAGCCTTACGTTCCATCCCACAATAAATTCCCTTGTATAACTAAAGAATTTCTAGACTCAACTTTGACCAGTTTGGCTTGGAAATCCTACAGGCAGTCAAGCTCTGATACCAAAGCTGTCAGGACCCCGACTCAATGCCACATCGATCTAGCATGTAACACCTCATATCACTTTGCGGCCTCACGCACGGTATTCCCATGGGTGTAGCCTTACCTTTGCCCGGGACCATTTGCGCCTTTTGGCACACGTATATGATAGTGTCGCAAGCATCCATATGGTAAGGAGCCCGGGCTGACATGGCTAGTCGTAAACCCAAAATGGCACAAACTTACAGGGACAAACATCCATGACCCACCATCGAACGTGTCGGTCATCATCATCGAATGAATCCAGTGTAGCACTGGGCTAGCAGGACTCGGTGAACCGGGCAGAAGCGGCTAACAGGACTTGGTATTCATCGCGTGACATTTCCGAAGGGACAGACACAAGAACGAAGAAGGACACATGCCGGCCAGCCTAAGGGTTCCGGAGCAGTAGCAAGCTACCATGGCTCAGTGGAAGCACTAGGAGACATTTCCCGGTAAGCGAGGCTACTAAGGATAAACAACTAGAAAGTCAGATCCCACACATACCAAGCATTTCAATAACATACACACAATATGCTCGATATGTGCAAATACAACATGGCATCACAACATGACTCTACAACTCAAGTATTTTATTCAATAGGCCCGAGGAGCAAGATATTATAAGCAGGGTCTCACGACCCAACATTGAGAGCAAACAAGTCAAGCACAAGCGGAAGCTTAACATGTCCGAGTACGACATCTACAAATGAAAAATTTGGGAAGCGACTATCTACGAGATCCCGCCGAGGCACAAGATCTTAGCTGAGGTAACAAGCTAAACGTCGAAGTCCAAGCGGAACTACTAGCGAGACTGAAGTCTCTCTGCAAAAACATAAATTAAGCAACGTGAGTACAAATGTACCCAGCAAGACTTACATCAGAACTAGCTACATATGCATCATTATCAACAAAGGGGATGGTGGGGTTTAACTGCAGCAAGCCAGCTTTGACTCGGTGGCTATCTTGAACTACGACTGCAAGTAACTCTTTTAAGGTGGCGCACACGAGTCCACATATTCACCATATCAATACACCACTATGGATCCGCTCCCGTCTCCCTACGAGAACGCCATCCATAGCACTCACGCTTATCTTGCGTATTTTAGAGTATCCATTTTCACTTGTCTGTGAACTGTATAGGCAACCCAGAAGTCCTTTTCCGCGGACACGGCTATTCGAATAGATAATGTTAACCCTGCAGGGGTGTACTTCTTCACACACGCTCTCACCACTTACCGCTGTTTACACGACATGTAGTCGGCAACCTTCAAGCGGAAGCCCAGCGAGGGTGTCGGCCACGACCTGACTAACCACGCAAGTCTCTAGTCCAGGTTTATCGCCTATTCGGGTTCCATCCGCAAGGAGATCCGGCCGGGGTGTCGCTCACGGCCCCAAAAGATGTGTGCAGGGTTCCCAAGCCCACCATCCGGGTGCCAGTTGGTACACCGGGCCACTATGCCTAGTCTGTCCCAAGCTCACCTGTACCGGGTGCCACTTGGTAGACTACTAACACTACCTACAAACACCAGAAACTAGTCGCGACTCCTGGACAGAGATCAAGTTGATTAATAAGCCGAGAGGGGCCGAGTTACCGGAACCCAATGTGTGGTAGTAGCTGTTCATGGATCACAAACACAGAACTCAGTTCCTGAGGACGGTTTCAATGAGACAACCCACCATGTACTCCTACATGGCCTCTCACCGCTACCTTTACCAAATCGTGTTCACACACTTAGCTCACACACAGTAGTACATGTTTACACACCTCCAATTCATCCCCGGTGAATCAGACCTGACACAACTCTAAGCAATAGCAGGCATGACAAACAAGCATGAATGAGTAGGCACATCAGGGCTCAAACAACTCCTACTCATGCTAGTGGGTTTCATCTATTTACTGTGGCAATGACAGGTCATGCAGAGGATAAAGGGGTTCAACTACCGCAGCAAGTAACAGTTGTATCGTTGTTGTCCTAATGCATTAAAATAGAGCAGGAGCGAGAGAGTGGGATTGTATCGGAATGAACAAGGGGGTTTGCTTGCCTGGCACTTCTGAACATAATATAGCTCTTCATCGTTGTCATCGAACTCATCGTCGGAACCACGTCTACTGAGAGGGGACAAATACTGGCAAACAAGGAAGAACACAATCAATGCAATGCAACAATATGATGCATGATCATGACATGGCAATATGCCGTGGTTTGAGCTAATGCAACTAGCAGCAGGTTAAATGAAGTTGGTTTGAACCCAAGATTCAAATTCCAACTCCACATGTGATTATTTAAATGCCATTCATTTCATTTGTCCTAAACAGTAGTGATAAGTTATTCTAACATGAATGAAAACGGTACAGATGGATAGATTGGATTTGTCTGATCATTTTTCATATATAAATTATTTCATTTGGAGTTACGGTTGATTTTATATGAATTTTAGAAGTTTGTGGTATTTTCTGGAATTTCTGTATAAAATAAATCCAGAAAATACTTATCGCGTAAGCATTGCGTCACTATGATGTCAGCAGTCAACGAGGCCGGTCCAGGTCAAACATGGCCAATGGGGACCCTAGTCAGTGACCCAGTGCTGGTTAGTGCCGCTGACATGTGGGGCCGAGTCAACAGCCATGTCACCAAGTCAGCGCTAATGTGTGGGGCCGGTCAACAGGTGACGTGGCCAGGTCAAACTGACCTGTGGGGCCCGTGAGGTTAGTTTAGTCCAAACAGGAGCTAAGCAGGGTTAATTAGGCCGTGGGGCCCGGTAGTCAGTGGCTCTAGGGAGGGTTAGCTGGCCGTGATTAGCGCTAATCACGCGGCCACGTCGGCTCGCCGGAGTTCAACCGGCGGCGACCACGAACCACGGTGGAGCCTGCTCGGAACTCGCAAGAGGCCACGGGCCGACGCGCCAGGGGCACCAGAAGGAAGCCCGTGCCCGTGCGCATCCGGGGAGACTAACGGGAGGGCGCAGGGTGGCCGGAGTTCACCAGAAGTGAAAGTGCAACTAATCCCCGGGTGGTTTTGGTAATTAATAACAACATATATATCATTGAACTAATAGTTTCTTGAGAATCATTTCAGAAAGTTCAGTGATATGGGTATGGCTATGACTGAAGAAGTGGACCCCTCAAAATGCTAAGGCAAGCATTGGCAAAAGCTCAAGACTCCATTTTTGGTTTAGTGATCCAAGATCACATTGAGTCTATAGGAAAGCCAATACTATTAAAGGGGATGAGGTTATGATAATGATCTGGTTGCTCAAAGTGCTTAGTGATACATCTCCTAAACTATCGGCACCTTTCACTTCCACAATACACTCATAAGTAATCTCGGTCCCACCGATTTCCTAAACTCACCACACCGAGATGAACCACCTCACCATATAGCCAAACCCTAGAAATCTCGGATTTTCCGATTCGAACTCGGTCTCACCGAAACTGGTGTTGCCAAGCTTCAGAACCTTCGTCATCAAATCGGTGTCACGAGATGATGAAGTCGGTCCCACCGAGATTGGCAAACCCTAGTCTTTGGAAGAATCGGACTCACCGAGATTGTATTTTCGGTCCCACTGAAAATCCCAACGTTCACAAGATTTGAACTTTCGGTCTCACCGAGTTGTCAACTTCGGTCCGACCGAGATTGGTCAAATGTGTGTAACAGTTGGATTTTGTGTGGAGGCTATAAATACCCTCCACCCCTCATCATTCGTGGAGAGAGCCATCGAAAGAACTACCACTCCTACCTTACATTTCGAGAAGAAAACTACCTACCCTTGTGTTGAGATCAAGTTGCTCCACTCCCACCATATGAAACTTGATCTCTAGCCTTCCCAAGTTGCTTTCCACTCAATCCTTTCTTCCACCACAGCCAAATCAGTGAGGAGAGTTGAGTGTTGGGGAGATTATCATTTGAAGCACAAGAGCAAGGAGTTCATCATCACCAACACCATCTATTACCTTTTGGAGGGTGGTGCCTCCTAGATTGGTTAGGTGTCGCTTGGGAGCCTCCGTCGAGATGTGGAGTTGAACCAAGAAGTTTGTAAGGGCAAGGAGATCGCCTACTCGTGAAGATCTACCCCGAGTAAGGCTAGTCCTCCGTGGGCGTATGCCATGATGGCATAGACAAGGTTGCTTCTTCGTGGACCCTTCGTGGGTGGAGCCCTCCGTGGACTCTCGCAGCCGTTACCCTCCGTGGGTTGAAGTCTCCATCAACGTGGATTGATGATAGCACCACCTATCGGAACCACGAGAAAAATCTCCGTGTCTCCAAATTGCGTTTGCTCTTCTCCACCTCTCTTTACTACATGTGCAATTTACTTTCCGCTGCCTATACTCTAGAATTGCATGTGTAGGGTGATACTTGACTTGATCATCATTGTGAACTTGCCAAAAACTTGTCTTTATCAAAAGGCTGAATTTTTATATTGTCAAGTAGTCTAATCACCCCCCCTCTAGACATACTTTCGATCCTACAAGTGGTATCGAGCTTTGGTCTCCATTGTATTGGTTTCCATTGCATTGGACTCCATAAGCTTGGTTTCACAACCTAGGAGAGTATGGCGTCTAGTGAGGGTAATTTTCAGAGAGGTCCTTACTTTGATGGTTCAAACTTTGCTAGTTGGAAGCATAAAATGAAAATGCATATTCTTGGACATAACCCCGCCGCATGGGGCATTATTTGTGTTGGTTTGCAAGGTGAGTTCTTGAGGAAGGAAAAGTTCCGGATCGTGAAGCTACAGCGGATGAATTGCGGATGTTGCAAAACAATGCTCAAGCTTGTGACATTCTCTTCAATGCTTTGTGTCCCGAGGAGTTCAACAAAATCAGCCGTCTTGAGAATGCAAAAGAGATTTGGGATACTTTGGTCGAAATGCACGAAGGTACCGAGTCCGTGAAGGAATCAAAGCTAGATGTTCTTCTAGGTCAACTTGACAAGTTCAAGATGAAGGAAGGTGAAGGAGTCGCTGAAATGTACTCTAGGCTTGCTCTCATCACCAATGAGATTGCCGGCTTAGGAAGCGAAGAAATGACCGACCGATTCATCATCAAGAAGATTCTCAGAGCTTTGGATGGAAAGAATGACACCGTGTGCACTTTGATCCAAATGATGCCAAACTACAAGAATCTCAAGCCAACCGAAGTCATTGGAAGAATTGTTGCTCATGAGATGACACTTAAAGATAAGGAAGAGCTTCACAACAAGTCAAGTGGTGCTTACAAAGCTACAATTGATGCTCCCACAACCTCAAGTGACAAGCTAGTTTCCAATGAAGAGATAAGCCTAATGGTGAAGAACTTCAACAAATTCTACAAGAGTAGAAGCAAGGAAAGAAGCTCAAAGTCTAGATCATATGATGAAAAGAGATCTTCTAGTCGTGATCGAAACTGCTACAATTGTGGAAGACCCGGACACTACTCAAATGAGTGTTCGGCTCCCCACAAGAGAAGAGAAGAATCTCCAAGAAGAAGAAGCTCAAGAGAAGAGTCACCTCGGAAAGAGAGAAGGAGTAGAGATGATCGTTATGAACGAAGACCCTCTCGGAGAAGCAAGGATTCGGAGAGGAAAGACAAGTCATCAAGGAGCTACACAAGAAGAAAACATCAAGCTCATGTAGGTGAATGGGTCTCGGCTCCGACTCGACAATCACTCCGAAAGAAGCTATCACTCCAACTCCGACTACAGTCAAGATGAAGGTGTTGCCGGTCTTGCTCTCGTGTCCTCCAACTCCAACTCCTATGACTTATTTGATTCACCAAATGAGGGAATTGGAAGATGCTTCATGGCAAAAGGCCCCAAGGTATCACACCCTGAATTTATTGACTTTGATAGTGATGAGGATGACTTGCTTGGTGAAGATGAGCTTTTACATGATAAATCTAGTGAGCCTAGTAATGATGAACATGCTAGTAGTCTTTATAGTCGAGAAGAGTCGAATGACAATGCTATGAAGGAGATTGAGCGTCTAACTAAAGAACTAAACACTCTTAAGTTAGCTCATGAAACAACTCAAGAAGATCATAGAGAGCTCCTAAGATCTCATGAGAAGCTACGCTTCGAGAAGCTCAATCTAGAGCAAGAACATGAGTTCCTAAAAGCTATCAATGACGATCTTCGAAAGAAGAGTTCTTCATATCTTGCCAAACGACTTCTCTTGTCTAATTTCTTGCCACCCATTAAAACTAAGCATGACAAGCATAAGAAAAATTCTTCGTCTAGTAGTAACAATAACCATGCTAAATCCAATATTGTTGCTCCTAGTAGTTCTCTTGATTCCACTAACAATGTTTCAAGCCAAGTTACACTTGAGCAAGGAAATAGTTTATTGAAAGGGATTATAGAGAAAGGTGTCTACAAGAGCCTTGCGGAAGCAAGAACTTTGAGGAAATTGTTCGCAAGCAAGGAAGGCACGGAAGAATCAAGGAATTGGTTTTGAGCGAAAGTTCAACGCCGAGGGTGTTGAATGGGAAGAAGGTCAATATCCCACTCCAAAGTTTGTTTCTCAAAAGGAGAAGTACGATCCTACTTCTTCCAATGTGGAACAAGCTCAAGATGATCTTCCACCACAAGACCACAAGCTAAAAGGCAAGGACAAGCTTCAAGAGGAGATTGATGCATTTATTGAAGCACCTAAAGCCATGGTCAAGTGGGTTCCCAAGGAAACGTCAAGTTCTACTTCGTCAAGCTCAACTACAACCCCAAGGATTCCCATCAAGATGATGTGGATCCCAAGAAGAAGAACTAGAGAGTTCTTGAGGGTGACTCCGCCAACATACTTCACTCACATTCATTTTGGCAAGAACTTGTGCAATCAACTTCCACATCTTGCACTAGTTCATGGAGTCACAAACCCTCTTGTTGGTAAGTCAAGGGACAAGGTAATCATTGCTTTCATGGACATCATCTATTGTGTACTTCAATCTATGTCCATGGATATCCTTGTTTGTTCCTTGTGGGACTAACCCATGTAGGTATTGAAAGTGCCGAATCCAAAGGATTGCTCCCAACTCTTGATGATCTTCATCAACATTGAGCATCCACATCTTCAACATCTACATGAAGTCTTCTACGACAACCCAAGGTTAGTTTGACCCTTTAAAGGGTTCTCACATCTAGGGGAGCTTTGCTCTAAAGAATTGAGCTAAAGCATCTTCAAATGATGTGAACACATTAATGCTTTATGTAAAAGTGGTAACCCCACTTGTGCTTAAACGATGAGTATGACCTATGATCAAATGTTCTCATTTGACTCCTAAGTCAATATACTCATATATAGATGACCTAGTCATCGACAAATTGTGTGATAGTAGCTAGAGTTTTGATTGTGCATGTTTGACACATATTTCATTTGCTATCTTATTGTGTGAGCATGTTGGATGCATGATTTTATCCATTCGAGGACATCCATTTGTTGCTTTGGTCTTTTGGATTTTTCTGACCAAATGGATGGACAAGAATGCCTAAGTTCCTCCCCTAGCTATCTATGCTTTCTTGTCTCAAATTCTATTCATGCTTATATCACAAACTTTGAACAAGTCAATTTCGGACCCACCGAGTGAGGAGCACTCGGAGCCACCGATCCGTCAAGGGCTTAACTTCCAAAACCTTCTAAGTGATTTCGGTCAGACCAACCCACTCAAACTCAGTCAAACCGAAAGCACTTGGATTGATCTAGGTTTTCACCTCGGTGAAACCGAGTTGCAATTTTCGGCGTGACCGAAGTGTGTAATCGTACTGCGATTATCCATCTCGGTGCCACCGAAGTTTTACAACTCGGTCCCACCGACAGACTAAGGGTATATATACTCCGTGGGTCGCGCATTGATTCCTACTTCAAAACACCTCGCCCCCACCCCTTGCTTTGCCGTCGCCGTGGTCTCCGGATCGTCTCCGTCGTGCGCAGGCGCCCTCGCCGCAGTCTCCGTCGCCGTCAGCGGACATTCTCTCCGCGCCATTGCCGCCGAGAGGAACTCCACCAAGTTAGGGTGAGTTTCGATCCCACTCGTGCTCCCATCTCCGATTCAATGCACGATTGGTTTGCCTAGCATCTTGCCACGTTTGAGATCTTCCTATCCAGCAGATTAGTTCCTTGAACGAAATTGAGTAAAAGTTTTAGGGTTAGGTTTCACGAACACATCTCGGTGAGACCGATTTTACATTCTCGGTATGACCGATTTGGCCTCTGGCCATTACCTTTCGCACTTTTCGGTCCATCCGAAGTTGTGCAAATCGGTGTGACGAAATGAGGATTTAGTGAAACCCTAGTGTTCTCGGAAGATCGAAACCCATTTCGGTCCAACCGAAAGTGGTGTGAATGGTTCTGTTTGAACACTTGGATTCACGAATTTTAAACTCGGTCGACCGAAATGTCTTCTGTGAAAACCTAAAACTGAAATTTGAACTCATTTGTTTGCAAAATCTTCGCAGTTTGTGATAACTCTTCTATTCGCCTACACCTAATCTATTCACGGTAGTCAGCCATGTCGGATGCCGGTGACAGCGAGAACAGTCCGAGTCACCAATTGCTGAAATTCGAGGCGAGGCACTAGTCCCGAGGCCAGACTTTTCAGATGATGGTGAAAGGAGCACACCAAGTGGTTTGCCTCCTGCAGCCACCAGGGCCAGAAAGAAGAAAAATTCTAATGAAGAAGATTCTGATTTCATTGCTGAGGAAGAGGTTTCCTCCAAGCCTAAGAGAAAAGTTGTTGCCAAAGAGCATCAAGGGCAGTAAACCAAGAAAGGCACCAGTAAAGTGAAGAAGTCCACTGTTGCTAAGAAGCTGAGTATGGAAGAGGAAACTTCAAGTAAGGTGAAGAAAACTTCCAAGAGGAAGAGGATTGTGCATGATGAAGCAGATGATGATGATGATGATGAGGAAGCATCCCAGCCTCCTCAGAAGCCTAAGCTCATGGGTGATGCCATCAGGGCAGGAGCCCCTTCTAAATCCAAGCCATCTGCTCCAGCAAAGGCAGCTCAAGCCAAGCCTGCTGCCAAGCCCAAGAAGACTGTCAGAACATTCCAGCTTCAGAGAAGAAGAAAGATAATGTGCCACCGGTGAGTCGGATGATGAGGCACTGTATTCTTGAAACTTCGTCGAAATTGCCACTCCACAATGATGCTCATCCTCAAGCTGAGAACATGAAGGAAAGAAAGGATAGAGGTCTCGGGCTATGGAGACAAGCTGATCCATATCTTTGTGAGGAGAAGAACTGCTGTTGATCCAAGATTCCACACCGAGAGCAGCAGGACTTCTATGAGGCTGTCTTGATGGACAAGAAGCCCATAGTTGCGAGACACTCGCTATGTTGATTGGGCATACATTGTGAGTGAAGAGCACAGAGACTTCTTTCCACATGTGCATGAGAGCTTCACTGCATGTGGTGTTGCTGAGTTTGTTGGTCAAAAGTTGAGTGATTGGAATGATGAGATGATCATGCAATTCTATGCCACAGCTCATTTCTATCCAGATGGAAAGATCACATGGATGACTGAAGGCCAAAGGTTCTCTTCAACTGTTGAAGAATGGGTAGCACTGCTGAATGCTCCAGTGCCAAGAGAGGATGATGTTGATGTCTATGGCATTCCCAAGCAGAACCATGAGTCTATGAAGAACATGTACAAAGAGGTTCCAGCTAAGGATGTGGAAATCTGGAAGCTCGGCTCAGTGTATCATCTCCAGGCAGGTCTCCCTACCACAAACACAATTCTGAGGCATACCTTGATGCCCAAGTCTGGAGATCATCGCATGAGCAGAGGATATTCTATCAACATGCTGCATATACTTGATGAGAAGGCACCTTTCAAGGTGATGGACCTGATAGTTGAGACTATCAAGAGGACTGCAGCAGACCAGAAGAGGTCGTGTGGATTTGCCCCGCACATTCAGATGCTTATCAATGCCAAGTTTGGCACGGGCACATACTTGTTGGATAGACCACACTTGCCACTTTGCAGCTGAGCATGAGGACAATGAAGTTGTGATGGATGAGGAGGACCCAACGTCGGTTGAAGGTCAAGCAAAGACTGAAGCTGCCAAGAAAGCTAAAAGCGAGAAGGAAGAAGCAGCAGCAGCTAAACCCAAGAGTGTGGGAGAGCAGCTCCTTGAAGCTACCCAGAGGATTGAACAATGCACTGCCAGCATTGTGCGATCTCGGGAGAGTCTTGAGAGGATTGTTGAAGATAAGATCCATGCTCTAGATGTCAAGTCGATCAAGTGCAAGTCCTTGTCAACAAGCTTGAGGCAGATATCGAGGAAGCAAAGAGGGAGAAGGAAGAGCTCATGCGTGAGATGCAGGATGACCTAGTCCAGATGATTATGAACAGCCTGCTCCGGTTCCCACAAGACCCGATCAGCTGCTATTCGATGGATGACACGGGACTATAGCCTCGGCACCTCCCACAGCTCCATCGGCCCAGCTCCAGCTCGGTGACCACTCCTCCGGCTCCACAGACATCAGTGAAGTCTTTGCAGATGCAGCCATCTCAACTCCAACCTCAACCTGCACAGAGCCGCCGGCAGAGTCCCCGGTGGACGTTTAGCTCTGTACCTTTTCGAACTTTTTGGTAACTTGTTGCCAAAGGGGGAGAAATTGTATATATCATAGGACTTCGAGAGAGAGAGTGCTTGCTTTTGCTCTTTCGTTCATTTGCGGTTTCTTTGAGATACTTTTGAGATTTTTCGAGATATTCCGTGTGCTTGATACTACGTTTGTTCTACCTTAATGAGTGCTTGGTCGTACTATGCCTTAATGTGTGCTTAATGCTTATCATATGCTATTCATATCTTGTATGATCATTTACTCATGTCTTGGTGATTGGGTGCATGCTATTCATTCTTATCATTTTGTGCGCTCCACCAAGATGTATGTGACATGGAAGAGTGACCCATGATCCTAATCGATTGTGCATTTGCATTCAAACGCAAATCTTAAATAATGCACAAATTTAGGGGGAGCTCTTGCTTATCACATACTTCTCAAAGCGACGATATTATTCATTGATTATATCCTTTGTCGAAGCTTTGATCTATATGTTGTCATCAATTACCAAAAAGGGGGAGATTGAAAGTGCAACTAATCCCCGGGTGGTTTTGGTAATTAATAACAACATATATATCATTGAACTAATAGTTTCTTGAGAATCATTTCAGAAAGTTCAGTGATATGGGTATGGCTATGGTGAAGAAGTGGACCCTCAAAATGCTAAGGCAAGCATTGGCAAAAGCTCAAGACTCCATTTTTGGTTTAGTGATCCAAGATCACATTGAGTCTATAGGAAAGCCAATACTATTAAAAGGGGATGAGGTTATGATAATGATCTGGTTGCTCAAAGTGCTTAGTGATACATCTCCTAAACTATCAGCACCTTTCACTTCCACAATACACTCATAAGTAATCTCGGTCCCACCGATTTCCTAAACTCAGTCACACCGAGATGAACCACCTCAGCCATATAGCCAAACCCTAGAAATTTCGGATTTTCCGATTCGAACTCGGTCTCACGAAACTGGTGTTGCCAAGCTTCAGAACCTACGTCATCAAATCGGTGTCACCGAGATGATGAAGTCGGTCCCACCGAGATTGGCAAACCCTAGTCTTTGGAAGAATCGGACTCACCGAGATTGTATTTTCGGTCCCACGAAAATCCCAACGTTCACAAGATTTGAACTTTCGGTCTCACCGAGTTGTCAACTTCGGTCCGACCGAGATTGGTCAAATGTGTGTAACAGTTGGATTTTGTGTGGAGGCTATAAATACCCTCCACCCCTCATCATTCGTGGAGAGAGCCATCGAAAGAACTACCACTCCTACCTTACATTTCGAGAAGAAAACTACCTACCCTTGTGTTGAGATCAAGTTGCTCCACTCCCACCATATGAAACTTGATCTCTAGCCTTCCCAAGTTGCTTTCCACTCAATCCTTTCTTCCACCACAGCCAAATCAGTGAGGAGAGTTGAGTGTTGGGGAGATTATCATTTGAAGCACAAGAGCAAGGAGTTCATCATCACCAACACCATCTATTACCTTTTGGAGGGTGGTGCCTCCTAGATTGGTTAGGTGTCGCTTGGGAGCCTCCGTCGAGATGTGGAGTTGAACCAAGAAGTTTGTAAGGGCAAGGAGATCGCCTACTTCGTGAAGATCTACCCCGAGTAAGGCTAGTCCTCCGTGGGCGTATGCCATGATGGCATAGACAAGGTTGCTTCTTCGTGGACCCTTCGTGGGTGGAGCCCTCCGTGGACTCTCGCAGCCGTTACCCTTCGTGGGTTGAAGTCTCCATCAACGTGGATTGACGATAGCACCACCTATCGGAACCACGAGAAAAAATCTCCGTGTCTCCAAATTGCGTTTGCTCTTCTCCACCTCTCTTTACTACATGTGCAATTTACTTTCCGCTGCCTATACTCTAGAATTGCATGTGTAGGGTGATACTTGACTTGATCATCATTGTGAACTTGCCAAAAACTTGTCTTTATCAAAAGGCTGAATTTTTATATTGTCAAGTAGTCTAATCACCCCCCCTCTAGACATACTTTCGATCCTACAAGAAGCGAGCTCCTGGCGGCGGCCGGAGCTCGGGCAGGACCGGCTACTCGCTATGGTGCATGGGAAGGTGAGCTAGCAGGTGCGTTCGTCTCCTGGGAGCAGCACGCACACGATGACGTGCTTAGGGGCAAGCTACGGCGTCTGTAGCCACGACGGCGACATGGCCATCGGCGGCGAGCTTCGGGCACTTGTGGAACGACGGCTAGAGGACGGGAACGGAGGGGGCGAGTAAAGAGGAGAGATTAGGAGCTCACAGGGAGGCGGCGCAGAAGGTCAGTGGGCTTGGGGCGCGCCAGACGTCGCGAATCGACGGCGGTGATCGGTGGCGCCCGAGGTGGAAGACGAGCTTGAAGACGTCACCACGGTGCTCTTGGGTTCGGGATCTTCCGCATGAAGGAGCTTTGCGTCTTCACGGAGCTTTTGGACACGGGGAAGGGCGAGAGGACCACGGTGGTCGCGGTGGCAGCGAACGGCGGCGACGGTGGCGTTGGGTGGTGAGAGGGAGAGAGAACAGAGGAGGGGGATGAGCTCGAGAGAGAGTGAGAGGGGGTCAGCAGGATCGTGACAACACGGGGGAAATCGTCCACGCGTCCAGGGGCTCGTCGACAAGCAGGAGGTGGCGCGGAGCGCGTGGGCGTGCACTGCGGCCACACGCCCTCCTGTCCACTGGCAGGAGGTTGAGGACGATGGAAGGCCTGGTGGGCTGCAGGTAAGCCAGGTAGGTGGCCCAGGTGAGTCCTTTCTCTCTCTCTTTTCTAATTGTTTCTGTTTTTTTTCTATTTTTCTGCAACTTTAGAGCTTTATTTAAAATACTAAAACTAACGCAAAAATCATGAAAGTTCTCATGCCCGCTGTTTGGAATATTTCCAACAGTAGACATTTTAGTTTATGATTATTTGGACATTTAAAATATTTAATAGCATTTAAATGCCCAAATGCAAATACTATATGATTTAATTCAGAGCCCAAATATGTCATGGAAAAATGTGCAACACTTCTGGTTATGATTCTAGCATTTTCCAGAAATAATGAATATTTTTTGAAAGCCATTTGGATTCACTGAAAATATTTTAGTTCAACCTAGTGAATTCCTTTGATGCTAGGGTTTAGGCAATCCCCATTTCAAGTTTCAAGAGAATTTAAACATGATGCACACATGGAGCTAGTCTAGTGCAAAACCAGAAGCTAGGGATGTGACAACTCACCCCCACTAAACGAGAATCTGGTCACGAGATTCAAGGCGTGAGGTAAGACCAAAGGGGGTCACAAAGCTATCACAATCTTCATGATCCATTTGCCCTTCTTGAAGATGTTGACTCATTGCTTCAAATTGATCTTGACGTCTTTGCTTTCGAGATCTTCATTCAGCATGATGACAAGAAGAAAGGGAAAACTCTAGAAGGATCGATCTCCTCGAAGATCGAACAACTTAGGACGTCATGATACCATATAAGGGCACCTTAGGGGAGGTGACTCGTAAAATTATTACCTTAAGTGGCAAAAAGAATTACTTTTGATATCTAGATCACTGAAACTCTTCATACCAGCCTAAGGTAATTCAAAATTGATCGTTTGAAGGAATACGAATGAATGTCATACCCGGTTTGGAACGGAAACTACAGCTATAGAACAACTCGGCAAATGGAAGGCACATTCCAGTTGATACCAAGGATATAACCTAGTGACTGAGCGTGCTTTCAAGAACTTGAGCATTTCCAAATTCATCAAGGTTTTACCAACATCCGTGCCAAAGATCCTGGCAACACATCATACTACCATGATGAACGGTGATGGAGGATGCAGGTGCAAAGGAGGACATCACTTTCTTAGATTTTTCCTTAGCAATGCCAGAGAAACAAATCTGGATGATCGGCCGAGAGACATTTAGCACTCCGCTTCTAATGTTCTCCTTGATGTACTAGGTACCATAGTCAATGCTTAAAACATCAACATGGCCATCAAGTAAAAGTCAGACTTAGGAAGGACAAAGGATCCATAAGGAACAACTTCTAAATAAGTCACTCGAAATCTTCATGGAGAAGATGGTCGATTTACTCAATCAAGATACTACAATGATAGATCTTCCGGCTAGGTGTGTCGGCCAGAACATCAACCTTGTCGGGACCTACATCATAGATCTTGGAAAGGTTCCAACCATCATATCTGCCTGAGATTCAAATCTGGTTGGTAACATGATATTCCAGACTCATCAAGTATAGAAAGAAAAATGAAAGTTGCAACACAAACCGACGAGATGACATTGCGAGATTCTCGGGAAATGAACTACGATAGCAAGCTCCAAAACATGATCCGGTTCAGCTACACACATGTGAACACACTGTCCCAGACAAGCATGACCACATGGTAGTCTTACAACAAAACACTACCGAGTTCTGGTTGGGAGCCATCATCGAGGACATCAGAGACTTGTGCATGATCTAGAATTAACACAACCAATTCCTTTTCCTTGAGCAAATCAATCAGTGGCTTGGGGTGCTACGGTATACATATGGAGTGGAGGTAATTAATCTACCAAACCATAGTATACTTTGCACATGCATGACTAACTTGGGATGATTCCAAAGGAAGCAACATTGACTTTCTCGAATTCACGACGGCAACTTGCATCAAATGCACATGAATTAGAGGAGGTCACTTCTTTCATCCGAACATATGCTTCATGCACGGGACATGAAGATAATGCTTATAAAAGTTTCCAACACTAGCTTGATGTTCAACATGAATCATGGAGGAGACAAAATACTTCTGATGGGCTCAACAGCAACTTATCGGAATTTCCATATCACTGGACTTCCACCATTATGCGAACAATGTGATAGTATTGGTCAGACCATAAGATGTAATGGTGTATGCTCGAGGAATCAACCACGAGTAAGACAACATTACGAACATCGTTGGTTCTGATTTGACTTGACGATAGCCCATACTCAAGTCAAAGTTTTAACAAGTCAATAGATCCAACAACTGATCACGAGGACCAATCGATGGAGATATCATCTTTCTTCAACACACACGCACAAGGATATCCCTTTGGAATGAACTGAGTTGGACAAGCTTTTATCTTCCAACTCTCCAAGTTGTTGTTTAGCTTAACCAACTAGCTTAGGGGTATCCAACACAGACACTTGGAGAAGGGGTGGTTACAAGGAACCAACTTGATCACGAGCTCAACATAACAGTCAGGTGACGACCTGGTGATACTTTTGAGAAGATATTCGAAAAATCATGAACCACTGATATGTTACTAAGCTCGAGAACAATCTTTATTTCCAGAGCAAGATGATATGATCAAATAAGCAAGGGATTGAATAATCCTAACTCATTGATCGAAGAGTGCACTAGAAATAAGGACTAGGTAGCACGATCAGTCTTAGAATAATGATTCAATAACCAACACGCTAAGAATGAAATTTTTGTCCTTTATCTACCAAGCAACAGAGTTGCTAGGAGTATTGATTTCACACACCACGATTAACTTGTCGGCATTCCGGTTACATCAACAGCGAACTGAGGAGGGAATAACGATGGCGAGAAGTATCACTGCATCAAGAATTCATAAGAGGTGGTGCTATTCTCATGACAATCCTGACATAAAGAAGGTAATACCTCAAGGTAGAATAGACCAGAAGCTGGATTGACATTTTGATCTATGGAATACAACTTCTTTAACCCAATCCTAGATATGGATGAGGTACTGGAGTTTGTTTCTCCTAGTCATTCCAGATTAGAATGGCTTGACGGACCACAAGAGTAATAGGCATCGACGAACGAATGCACGCATATTCTTGACTATCAATTGATAGACGAAGATCGGAATACGACTGAAGAGGGACAACTCAAAGGAACATATATCTTTCTGAGTTGTGGATGCATAGATTAGTATGTCGAGCAAAGCTCAACATTTCTTCCGGATAACCCATGCGAAGGTAGAATGGCAGATTCACAATATAGAATGGAGAACTCATCAAGAGCACTCCTGTTGTGATCTTTTGATCCAACAAACTTCTGCCATAAGTGGTTCATAGTATTTGGAAGAAGGAAATACCACGGACCTCAAGGACTAATGCAAAGTTTACTAATAACCTAAAGGAACGAGCAAACACTATCAACATGAAGTAAGTAGGGTGAATCTCGGATTCAAAACCCCAGGAATAGAATGCCTACCAACTAAATGGCATCACGAGATGCTTTCGAGAATAAAGGCCAGAATCATCACACTGGGAACACAAATCATGGCTAGCTTACTAGGTGGTACTCTAAGACTCCTAGGGTCATAATACTAGCTCCAACATATATACCGAGGCAATGAAGTACCTCAACACACTAGGTGGTGTGGTTAATCTGGCCAAAGGAACATCGGAACAGTAAGAAGGGATTTGCAAATGCATCAGACTATTTAGAAACCTGGGATGACTCGGACAGCATAACGACTGTAAATGCTCAAACGAATTTAGACATGCTACAAAAATGGTGGCATAACCACTCGATCATCATAATATTAAGGTTTTGAGATCAACTATCAATACACGGAGATAGTAGGAACTGGCGAGGCTTGAATCCACCAATCTTATGAGTCTACGGATTAGTAACACGTGATCCTAATAGAAAGAAGAGAAAGCCTAGTTCCTTAACCCCATAGGAAAGATAGGATGACTCGGATCAGAAGGCATGAAGGTAAAGGAGTAAAAAGAGCCTTACGTTCCATCCCACAATCAATTCCCTTGTATAACTAAAGAATTTCTAGACTCAACTTTGACCAGTTTGGCTTGGAAATCCTACAGGCAGTCAAGCTCTGATACCAAAGCTGTCAGGACCCCGACTCAATGCCACATCGATCTAGCATGTAACACCTCATATCACTTTGCGGCCTCACGCACGGTATTCCCACGGGTGTAGCCTTACCTTTGCCCGGGACCATTTGCGCCTTTTGGCACACGTATATGATAGTGTCGCTAGCATCCATATGGTAAGGAGCCCGGGCTGACATGGCTAGTCGTAAACCCAAAATGGCACAAACTTACAGGGACAAACATCCATGACCCACCATCGAACGTATCGGTCATCAGCGAATGAATCCAGGCTGTAGCACTGGGCTAGCAGGACTCCGGTGAACCGGGCTGTAGCGGGCTAACAGGACTTCGGTATTCATCGCGTGACATTTCCCCGAAGGGACAGACACAAGAACGAAGAAGGACACATGCCGGCCAGCCTAAGTGTTTCGGAGCAGTAGCAAGCTACCATGGCTCAGTGGAAGCACTAGGAGACATTTCCCGGTAAGCGAGGCTACTAAGGATAAACAACTAGATAGACAGATCCCACACATACCAAGCATTTCAATAACATACACACAATATGCTCGATATGTGCAAATACAACATGGCATCACAACATGACTCTACAAATCAAGTATTTTATTCAATAGGCTCCGAGGAGCAAGATATTACAAACAGGGGTCTCACGACCCAACATTCAGAGCAAACAAGTCAAGCACAAGCGGAAGCTTAACATGTCTGAGTACAGACATCTACAAATGAAAAAGGCTGGGAAGCCTGACTATCTACCAGATCCTGCCGAGGGCACAAGATCGTAGCTGAGGTAACAAGCTATACGTCGAAGTCCAAGCGGAACTACTAGCGAGACTGAAGTCTCTCTGCAAAAACATAAATTAAGCAACGTGAGTACAAATGTACCCAGCAAGACCTACATTAGAACTAGCTACATATGCATCATTATCAACAAAGGGGATGGTGGGGTTTAACTGCAGCAAGCCAGCTTTGACTCGGTGGCTATCTTGAACTACGACTGCAAGTAACTCTTTTAAGGTGGCGCACACGAGTCCACATATTCACCATATAAATACACCATTATGGATCCGCTCCCGTCTCCCTACGAGAACGCCATCCATAGCACTCACGCTTATCTTGTGTATTTTAGAGTATCCACTTTCACTTGTCTGTGAACTATATAGGCAACCCAGAAGTCCTTTTCCGCGGACACGGCTATTCGAATAGATAATGTTAACCCTGCAGGGGTGTACTTCTTCACACACGCTCTCACCACTTAGCGCCGTTTACACGACATGTAGTCGGCAACCTTCAAGTGGAAGCCCAGCGAGGGTGTCGGCCACGACCTGACTAACCACGCAAGTCTCTAGTCCAGGTTTATCGCCTATTCGGGTTCCATCCGCAAGGAGATCCGGCCGGGGTGTCGCTCACGGCCCCAAACGATGTGTGCAGAGTTCCCAAGCCCACCATCCGGGTGCCAGTTGGTACACCGGGCCACTATGCCTAGTCTGTCCCAAGCCCACCTGTACCGGGTGCCACTTGGTAGACTACTAACACTACCTACAAACACCAGAAACTAGTCGCGACTCCTGGACAGAGATCAAGTTGATTAATAAGCCGAGAGGGGCCGAGTTACCGGAACCCAATGTGTGGTAGTAGCTGTTCATGGATCACAAACACAGAACTCAGTTCCTGAGGACGGTTTCAATGAGACAACCCACCATGTACTCCTACATGGCCTCTCACCGCTACCTTTACCAAATCGTGTTCACACACTTAGCTCACACACAGTAGGACATGTTTACACACCTCCAATTCATCCCCGGTGAATCAGACCTGACACAACTCTAAGCAATAGCAGGCATGACAAACAAGCATGAATGAGTAGGCACATCGGGGCTCAAACAACTCCTACTCATGCTAGTGGGTTTCATCTATTTATCGTGGCAATGACAGTCATGCAGAGGATAAAGGGTTCAACTACCGCAGCAAATGTGAGTTGTATCGTTGTTGTCCTAATGCATTAAAATAGAGCAGGAGCGAGAGAGTGGGATTGTATCGGAATGAACAAGGGGGTTTGCTTGCCTGGCACTTCTGAACATAATATAGCTCTTCATCGTTGTCATCGAACTCATCGTCGGAACCACGTCTACTGAGAGGGGACAAATACCGGCAAACAAGGAAGAACACAATCAATGCAATGCAACAATATGATGCATGATCATGACATGGCAATATGCCATGGTTTGAGCTAATGCAACTAGCAGCAGGTTAAATGAAGTTGGTTTGAACCCAAGATTCAAATTCCAACTCCACATGTGATTATTTAAATGCCATTCATTTCATTTGTCCTAAACAGTAGTGATAAGTTGTTCTAACATGCATGAAAACGGTACAGATGGATAGATTGGATTCTTCTGATCATTTTTCATGTATAAATTATTTCATTTGGAGTTACGGTTGATTTTATATGAATTTTAGAAGTTTGTGGTATTTTCTGGAATTTCCTGTATAAAAATAAATCCAGAAAATACTTATCGCGTAAGCATTGCGTCACTATGACGTCAGCAGTCAACGAGGCCGGTCCAGGTCAAACCTGGCCAGTGGGGTCCCCTAGTCAGTGACCCACTGCTGGTTAGTGCCGCTGACATGTGGGGCCGAGTCAACAGCCACGTCAGCAAGTCAGCGCTGACGTGTGGGGCCGGTCAACGGGTGAGGTGGCCAGGTCAAACTGACCTGTGGGGCCCGTGAGGTTAGTTTAGTCCAAACAAGAGCTAAGCAGGGTTAATTAGGGCTTGGGGCCCGGTAGTCAGTGGCTCTAGGGAGGGTTAGCTGGCCGTGATTAGCGCTAATCACGCGGCCACTTCGGCTCGCCGGAGTTCAGCCGGCGGCGACCACGAACCACGGCGGAGCCCGCTCGGAACTCGCCAGAGGCCACGGGTCGACGCGCCAGGGGCACCAGAAGGAAGCCCGTTCCCGTGCGCATCCGGGGGAGACCAACGGGAGGGCGCAGGGTGGCCGGAGTGTTGGGGAACGTAGTAATTTCAAATTTTTTCCTACGCACATGCAAGATCATGGTGATGCATAGCAACGAGAGGGGAGAGTGTTGTCTACGTACCCTCGTAGACCGAAGCGAAAGCGTTGACGCAACATGGAGGAAGTGGTCGTACGTCCTCCCGGTCCAACCGATCCAAGCACCGTTACTCCGGCACCTCCGAGTTCTTGACACACGTACAACTCGATGGCGCACCCGATCTCCGATCTAGCAGAGGCGCGGGAGGAGTTCCACAAGACGACGGCGTGGTGACGATCTTAATGTTCTACTGTCGCAGGGCTTCGCCTAAGCATCGCTACAATATGACCGAGGTGTAATCTCGTGGAGGGGGGCACCGCACACGGCTAAGGAACGATCTCAATGATCAACTTATGTGTCCATGGGGTGCCCCCCCGCCCCCGTATATAAAGGAGGGAGGGAGGAGGAGGCCGGCCCAAGGGGGAGGCGCGCCCTAGGGGGGGCAAACCTACTCCTAGTAGGTTTGGCCCCCTTTCCTATCGGAGTAGGAGAAGGAAGGAAGAGGGGAGGAGAGAAGGAAAGGGGGCGGCCCCTTGGTCGGATTGGGCTTGGGGGCGCCTCCCTTGCTCCTTCTCCTCCCTTCCACTAAGGCCCAATAAGGCCCATATACTTACCGGGGTTCGGTAACCTCCTAACTCCAGATAATCCCAATCTCATCCGAACCTTTCCGGTGTCCAAATATATCCGTCCAATATATCAATCTTTATGTCTCGACCATTTCGAGACTCCTCGTCATGTCCGTGATCATATCCGGGACTCCGAACAACCTTCGGTACATCAAAATACATAAACTCATAATATAACTGTCATCAAAACCTTAAGCGTGTGGACCCTACAGTTCGAGAACAATGTAGACATGACCGAGACACGTCTCCGGTCAATAACCAATAGCGGGACCTGGATGCCCATATTGGTTCCTACATATTCTACGAAGATCTTTATCGGTTAAACCGCATAACTACATACGTTGTTCCCTTTGTCATCGGTATGTTACTTGCCCGAGATTCGATCGTCGGTATCCAATACCTAGTTCAATCTCGTTACCGGCAAGTCTCTTTACTCGTTCCATAATACATCATCTCGCAACTAACTCATTAGCTGAAATTCTTGCAAGGCTTAAGTGATGTGTATTACCGAGAGGGCCCAGAGATACCTCTCCGCCATTCGGAGTGACAAATCCTAATCTCGAAATACGCCAACTCAACAAGTACCTTTGGAGACACCTGTAGAGTACCTTTATAATCACCCAGTTACGTTGTGACGTTTGGTAGCACACAAAGTGTTCCTCCGGTAAACGGGAGTTGCATAATCTCATAGTCACAGGAACATGTATAAGTCATGAAGGAAGCAATAGCAACATACTAAAACGATCGGGTGCTAAGCTAACTGAATGGGTCATGTCAATCAGATCATTCAACTAATGATGTGACCTTGTTAATCAAATAACAACTCCTTGTTCATGGTTAGGAAACATAACCATCTTTGATTAACAAGCTATTCAAGTAGAGGCATACTAGTGACACTCTGTTTGTCTATATATTCACAAATGTATTATGTTTCCGGTTAATACAATTCTAGCATGAATAATAAACATTTATCATGATATAAGGAAATAAATAATAACTTTATTATTGCCTCTAGGGCATATTTCCTTGATCTCCCACTTGCACTAGAGTCAATAATCTAGATTACACAAGAATGATTTTAACACCCATGGAGTCTTGGTGTTGATCATGTTTTGCTCGTGGAAGAGGCTTAGTCAACGGGTCTGCAACATTCAGATCCGTATGTATCTTGCAAATCTCTATGTCTCCCACCTGGACTAGATCCCGGATGGAATTGAAGCGTCTCTTGATGTGCTTGGTTCTCTTGTGAAATCTGGATTCCTTCGCTAAGGCAATCGCTCCAGTATTGTCACAAAAGATTTTCATTGGACCCGATGCACTAGGTATGACACCTAGATCGGATATGAACTCCTTCATCCGACTCCTTCATTGGCTACTTCAAGCAGCTATGTATTCCGCTTCACACGTAGATCCCGCCACGACGCTTTGCTTTGAAGCGCACTAACCGACAGCTCCACCGCTTAATGTAAACACGTATCCGGTTTGCGATTTAGAATCGTCGGATCGGTGTCAAAGCTTGCATCAACATAACCATTTACGATGAGCTCTTTGTCACCTCCATATACGAGAAACATATCCTTAGTCCTTTTCGTATTTCGGGATGTTCTTGACCGCTGTCCGATGATCCACTCTGGATTACTTTGGTACCTCCTGCTAGACTTATAGCAAGGCACACATTAGGTGCGGTACACAACATTGCATACATGATAGAGCCTATGGCTGAAGCATAGGAACATTTTCATTTTCTCTCTATCTTTTGCGTGGTGGGGCTTTGAGTCTTACTCAACTTCACACCTTGCAAGACAGCAAGAACCCTTTCTTTGCTTGATCCATTTTGAACTTCTTCAAAACTTTGTCAAGGTATGTGCTTTGTGAAAGTCCAATTAAGCGTTTTGATCTATCTCTATAGATCTTAATGCCCAATATGTAAGCAGCTTCACCGAGGTCTTTCATTGAAAAACTTTTATTCAAGTATCCCTTTATGCTATCCAGAAATTCTATATCATTTCCAATCAATAATATGTCATCCACATATAATATTAGAAATGCTACAGAGCTCCCACTCACATTCTTGTAAATACAGGCTTCTCCAAAAGTCTGTATAAACCCAAATGCTTTGATCACACTATCAAAACGTTTGTTCCAACTCCGAGAGGCTTGCACCAGTCCATAAATGGATCGCTGGAGCTTCCACACTTTGTTAGCTCCCTTTGGATCAATAAAACCTTCTGGTTGCATCATATACAGCTCTTCTTCCAGAAATCCATTCAGGAATGCAGTTTTTACATCCATTTACCAAATTTCATAATCATAAAATGCGGCAATTTCTAACATGATTCGGACAGACTTAAGCATCGCTATGGGTGA
This sequence comes from Aegilops speltoides, assembly GCA_021437245.1. Taxonomy (NCBI): domain Eukaryota; kingdom Viridiplantae; phylum Streptophyta; class Magnoliopsida; order Poales; family Poaceae; genus Aegilops; species Aegilops speltoides. The sequence continues at coordinate 493,605,862 of CM038147.1, read as the reverse complement.
GAAGGTCTCATCATAGTCAACCCCTTGAACTTGTCGAAAACCTTTTGCAACAAGTCGAGCTTTGTAGACAGTAACATTACCGTCAGCGTCAGTCTTCTTCTTGAAGATCCATTTATTCTCAATTGCTCGCCGACCATCGGGCAAGTCAACCAAAGTCCATACTTTGTTCTCATACATGGATCCCATCTCAGATTTCATGGCTTCAGGCCATTTTGCGGAATCTGGGCTCACCATCGCTTCTTCATAGTTCGTAGGTTCATCATGATCTAGTAGCATGACTTCCAGAACAGGATTACCGTACCACTCTGGTGCGGATCTTACTCTGTTCGATCTACGAGGTTCTGTATTAACTTGATCTGAAGTTCTATGATCATCATCATCATCTTCCTCACTAGTTGGTTTTGACGTCACGTAAACCGTTCTCGTGATGTATTATTTTCCAACAAGGGAGTAGGTACGATTACCTCATCAAGTTCTACTTTCCTCCCACTCACTTCTTTCGAGAGAAACTCCTTCTCTAGAAAGGATCCATTCTTAGCAACGAATGTCTTGCCTTCGGATCTGTGATAGAAGGTGTACCCAACTGTTTCCTTTGGGTATCCTATGAAGACACATTTCTCGATTTGGGTTCGAGCTTATCGGGTTGAAGCTTTTTCACATAAGCATCGCATCCCCAAACTTTAAGAAACGACAACTTTGGTTTCTTGCCAAACCATAGTTCATAAGGTGTCGCCTCAACGGATTTCGACGGTGCCCTATTTAACGTGAATGTGGCCGTCTCTAAAGCATAACCCCAAAACGATAGCGGTAAATCTGTAAGAGACATCATAGATCGCACCATATCAAGTAAAGTACGACATTACGACATTCGGACACACCATTACGTTGTGGTGTTCGGGTGGCGTGAGTTTGAAACTATTCCACATTGTTTTAAGTGTAGACCAAACTCGTAACTCAAATATTCTCCTCCACGATCGATCGTAGAAACTTTATTTTCTTGTTACGATGATTTTCAACTTCACTCTGAAATTCTTTGAACTTTTCAAATGTTTCAGACTTATGCTTCATTAAGTAGATATACCCATATCTGCTTAAATCATCTGTGAAGGTGAGAAAATAACGATATCCGCCACGAGCCTCAACATTCATCGGACCACATACATCTGTATGTATGATTTCCAACAAATCTGTTGCTCTCTCCATAGTACTGGAGAACGGTGTTTTAGTCATCTTGCCCATAAGGCACGGTTCGCAAGTACCAAGTGATTCATAATCAAGCGGTTCTAAAAGACCATCAGTATGGAGTTTCTTCATGCGCTTTACACCGATATGACCTAAACGGCAGTGCCACAAATAAGTTGCACTATCATTATCAACTCTGCATCTTTTGGCTTCAACACTATGAATATGTGTATCACTACTATCGAGATTCATCAAAAATAGACCACTCTTCAAGGATGCATGACCATAAAAGATATTACTCATATAAATAGAACAACCATTATTCTCTGATTTAAATGAATAACCGTCTCGCATCAAACAAGATCCAGATATAATGTTCATGCTCAACGCGGCACCAAATAACAATTATTTAGGTCTAATACTAATCCCGAATGTAGATGTAGAGGTAGCGTGTCGACCGCGATCACATCGACTTTGGAACCATTTCCCACGCCAGCGCATCGTCACCTCGTCCTTTTCGGTGTTCGCAATCCGTAGTCCTGCTTTGAGTTGCAAATATTAGCAATGTAACCAAGATCAAATACCCAAGTGCTCTGCGAGCTCTAGTAAGGTACACATCAATAACATGTATATCACATATACCTTTGTTCACCTTGCCATTCTTTTTATCCGCCAAATACTTGGGGCAATTCCGCTTCCGGTGACTACCGCTTGCGGTAGAAGCACTCGATTTAGGGCTTAGGTCCGACTTGGGCTTCTTCTCTTGAGCAGCAACTTGTTTGCTGTTCTTCTTGAAGTTCCCTTCTTCTTCCCTTTGCCCTTTTCTTGAAACTAGTGGTCTTGTTAACCATCAACACTTGATGCTCCTTCTTGATTTCTACCTCCGCAGCCTTTAGCATTGCGAAGAGCTCGAATCGTCTTATCCATCCCTTGCATATTATAGTTCATCATGAAGCTCTTGTAGCTTGGTGGAAGTGATTGGAGAATTCATCAATGACGCTATCATCGGAAGAGTAACTCCCAGTTGAATCAAGTGATTACAATACCCGGACATCTTGAGTATGTGCTCACTTGTGTAACTATTCTCCTCCATCTTGCAGCTATAGAACTTATTGGAGACTTCATATCTCTCAATCCGGGCATTCTTCGGAATATTAACTTCAACTCTGGAACATCTCATATGCTCCATGACATTCAAAACGTCGTTGAAGTCCCGGTTCTAAGCTGTAAAGCATGGCACATTGAACTATCGAGTAGTCATCAGCGTTGCTCGCCATACGTTCTAACGCCGTCGGTTGTATCATCGGCGAAGCAGTGGCACCAGCGGTGCTTCCGGGGCGTAATTTTTACGTGCAGCAATGATGATAATCCTCGTTACGGACCCGATCCGCGTAGTTGCTACCATCATCTTTCAACTTAGCTTTCTCAAGGAACGCATTAAAATTCAACGGAACAACATCACGGGCCATCTATCTACAATAAACATAGACAAGCAAGATACTATCAGGTACTAAGTTCATGATAAATTTAAGTTCAATTAATCATATTACTTAAGAACTCCCACTTAGACAGACATCTCTCTAGTCATCTAAGTGATCACGTGATCCAAATCAACTAAACCATAACCGATCATCACGTGAGATGGAGTAGTTTTCAATGGTGAACATCTTATGTTGATCATATCTACTATATGATTCATGCTCGACCTTTCGGTCTCCGTGTTTCGAGGCTTTATCTGCATATGCTAGGCTCGTCAAGTTTAACCTGAGTATTCTGCGTGTGCAAAACTGGCTTGCACCCGTTGTAGATGGACGTAGAGCTTATCACACCCGATCATCACGTGGTGTCTGGGCACGACGAACTTTGGCAACGGTGCATACTCAGGGAGAACACTTCTTGATAATTTTAGTGAGAGATCATCTTAAAATGCTACCGTCAATCAAAGCAAGATAAGATGCATAAAGGATAAACATCACATGCAATCAATATAAGTGATATGATATGGCCATCATCATCTTGTTCTTGTGATCTCCATCTCCGAAGCACCATCATGATCACCATCGTCACGGTAGCGACACCTTGATCTCCATCGTAGCATCGTTGTCGTTTCGCCATCTATTGCTTCTCGACTATCACTACCGCTTAGTGATAAAGTAAAGCAATTACTGAGCGTTGCATTTCATACAATAAGCGACAACCATATGGCTCCTGCCGATTGCCGATAACCGGTTACAAAACATGATCATCTCATACAATAAAATATAGCATCATGTCTTGGCCATATCACATCACAACATGCCTGCAAAAACAAGTTAGGCGCCTCTACTTTGTTGTTGCAAGTTTTACGTGGCTGCTACGGGCTTAAGCAAGAACCAATCTCACCCACGCATCAAAAACACAGCGATAGTTTGTCAAGTTGATGCTGTTTTAACCTTCGCAAGGACGGGCGTAGCTACACTCGGTTCAACTAAAGTTGGAGAAACCGACACCGCTAGTCACCGTGTGCAAAGCACGGCGGTAAAACCAGTCTCGCGTAAGCATCTGGCGTAATGTCGGTCCGGCCGCTTCATCCAACAATACCGCCCGAACCAAAGTATGACATCTTTGGTAAGCAAGTATGACTTATATCGCCCACAACTCACTTGTGTTCTACTCGTGCATATAACATCAAACCATAAAAACCTAGGCTCGGATGCCACTGTTGGGGAACGTAGTAATTTCAAAAAATTTCCTACGCACACGCAAGATCATGGTGATGCATAGCAACGAGAGGGGAGAGTGTTGTCTACGTACCCTCGTAGTCCGAAGCGGAAGCGTTGATGCAACGTAGAGGAAGTGGTCGTACGTCCTCCCGGTTCAACCGATCCAAGCACCATTACTCCAGCACCTCCGAGTTCTTGACACACGTACAGCTCGATGACGCACCCCGATATCCGATCCAGCAGAGGCGCGGGGAGGAGTTCCGTCAGCACGACGGCGTGGTGACGATCTTGATGTTCTACTGTCGCAGGGCTTCGCCTAAGCACCGCTACAATATGACCGAGGTGTAATCTCGTGGAGGGGGGCACCGCACACGGCTAAGGAACGATCTCAATGATCAACTTGTGTGTCCATGGGGTGCCCCCCCGCCCCCGTATATAAAGGAGGGAGGGAGGAGGAGGCCGGCCCAAGGGGGAGGCGCGCCCTAGGGGGGCAAACCTACTCCAAGTAGGTTTGGCCCCCCTTTCCTATTCGGAGTAGGAGAAGGAAGGAAGAGGGGGGAGGAGAGAAGGAAAGGGGGGGCCGGCCCCCTTCCCAATTCGGATTGGGCTTGGGGGGGGCCCCTCCCTTGCTCCTTCTCCCTCTCTTCCACTAAGGCCCAATAAGGCCCATATACTTAGCGGGGGGTTCCGGTAACCTCCCGGAACTCCGATATAATCCCAATCTCATCCGGAACCTTTCCGGTGTCCAAATATATCTGTCCAATATATCAATCTTTTTGTCTCGACCGTTTCAAGACTCCTTGTCATATCCGTGATCATATCTGGGACTCCGAACAACCTTCGGTACATCAAAATACATAAACTCATAATATAACTATCATCGAAACCTTAAGCGTGCGGACCCTACGGTTCGAGAACAATGTAGACATGACCAAGACACGTCTCGGTCAATAACCAATAGCGGGACACGGATGCCCATATTGGTTCCTACATATTCTCTGAAGATCTTTATCGGTCAAACCGCATAACTACATACGTTGTTCCTTTGTCATCGGTATGTTACTTGCCGAGAGTCGATCATCGGTATCCAATACCTAGTTCAATCTCGTTACGGCAAGTCTCTTTACTCGTTCTGTAATACATCATCTCGCAACTAACTCATTAGCTGAAATGCTTGCAAGGCTTAAGTGATGTGTATTACCGAGAGGGCCTAGAGATACCTCTCTGTCATTCGGAGTGACAAATCCTAATCTCGAAATACGCCAACTCAACAAGTACCTTTGGAGACACACAGAGAGTACCTTTATAATCACCCGATTCGTTGTGACGTTTGGTAGCACACAAAGTGTTCCTCCGTAAGCGGAGTTGCATAATCTCATAGTCACAGGAACATGTATAAGTCATGAAGGAAGCAATAACAACATACTAAAACGATCGGGTGCTAAGCTAACGAAATGGGTCATGTCAATCAAATCATTCAACTAATGATGTGACCTTGTTAATCAAATAACAACTCCTTGTGCATGGTTAGGAAACATAACCATCTTTGATTAACAAGCTAGTCAAGTAGAGGCATACTAGTGACACTCTGTTTGTCTATATATTCACACATGTATTATGTTTCCGGTTAATACAATTCTAGCATGAATAATAAACATTTATCATGATATAAGGAAATAAATAATAACTTTATTATTGCCTCTAGGGCATATTTCCTTCATGGAGTTCACCAGAAGCAAGCTCCTGGCAGCGGCCGGAGCTCGGGCAGGACCAGCTACTCGGTATGGTGCATGGGAAGGTGAGCTAGCAGGTGCGTTCGTCTCCTGGGAGCAGCACGAACACGATGACGTGCTCAGGGGCAAGCTACAGCGTCTGTAGCCACGACGGTGACATGGCCGTCGGCGGCGAGCTTCGGGCACTTGTGGAACGACAGCTAGAGGATGGGAACGGAGGGGGCGAGTAAAGAGGAGAGATGAGGAGGTCACAGGGAGGCGGCGCAGAAGGTCAGTGGGCTTGGGGGCGCGCCATACGTCGCGAATCGACGGCGGTGATTGGTGGCGCCCGAGGTGGAAGACAAGCTCGAAGGCGTCACCATGGTGCTCTTGGGTTCGGGATATTCCGCGTGAAGGAGCTTTGCGTCTTCACGGAGCTTTTGGACACGGGGAAGGGGCGAGAGGACCACGGTGGTCGCGGTGGCAGCGAACGGCGGCGACGGTGGCGTTGGGTGGTGAGAGGGAGAGAGAACAGAGGAGGGGGATGAGCTCGAGAGAGAGTGAGAGGTGGTCAGCGGGATCGTGACGACACGGGGGAAATCGTCCACGCGTCCATGGGCTCGTCGGCAAGCAGGAGGTGGCGCGGAGCGCGTGGGCGCGCACGGCGGCCACACGCCCTCCTGTCCACTGGCAGGAGGTTGAGGACGGTGGAAGGCCTGGTGGGCTGGGCCAGTAGTGCCAGGCCAGGTGGGCTGCAGGTAAGCCAGGTAGGTGGCCCAGGTGAGTCCTTTCTCTCTCTCTTTTCTAATTGTTTCTGTTTTTTTCTATTTTTCTGCAACTTTAGAGCTTTATTAAAAATACTAAAACTAACGCAAAAATCATGAAACTTCTCATGCCCGCTGTTTGGAATATTTCCAACAGTAGACATTTTAGTTTATGATTATTTGGACATTTAAAATATTTAATAGCATTTAAATGCCCAAATGCAAATACTATATGATTTAATTACATGCAGCGCATGATGGTGGTGCTGGCACCTATGGAAACGCTGGGGCGGCCCCTTCGTGTGTTGATGCGAGGCGGAGGATGCACAGAGAGCAGATCGAGGCCGTCGCCTTGTGGCGCGTTGGATTTTACCCGGCCGGGCGCGATGGTCGCGTAAACCCTCTGCTGCTTTGTGTTGTATTTGATTTGGGAGCTCGAGAGTAGCTACCCTGAGCGTGCGAGTCATGAAAGAGTCGAGTCTCATGAGTGTAGCAAATGATCGGAACCTCCTCTCGTTGTGCATGGGCCTCCTTTTATAGGGCAAGGGGTCACCGGCAGTGTCAGCGTCTGATAGAGGGTAAAAATGTAAAAGAGGTGGTAGTTGGAGCAGTCAACGGGAACAGTCGGCTCTGATGCATGAGCAGTGGATCCTACCTACTTTTGTGAGAGGGACAAGAGCATTAAATGCCCGTCGTCGTCGCCCCAAAAGTTCCGCCCTTGCGTCTCCGTTTGCCACGGGCGGGCGAAGCCACCACCGTGGAGTGCCACCGCACCCCTCATGCGGCCTGACCACCCGCCACGCGTCTCTGGAAAAGGTGGAGGCGGCGTGGGCAGATGAGCTGGAGTGCGGGCACGTAGCATAGCTCTCCCGGCAAGCACCTTGCCGGGTCTTGATCTTGCGGGCCGGGTGCTTGTCGGGCTCTATGACTTGCCGCTGCCGGGCCCTCGCCGACGCAGCGTCTGGCCGAGGCATGTCTTCGTGACGTGATCTTCTAGTCCTCCCGGCGAGTTCCTCTCATGGGGATCTGCAGGAGTGATGTAGCCTTGAGCCTGGAATGGCCTTCCCGGCAAGCTCCTCTTGCCGGGGTCTTGAGCTTCTGTCTTGTACACTTTGTTCTTGAATGGCTTGGTATGGAGTGGGAGATGGTCTCCGGCAAGCATCTGGTGGATCTAGCTGCGGGGAGCCTCAGCTGCCCGTGCACAAGTTGGGGTACTGAGGTACCCCTACCTTAGTACACCGACAGAGCCCCGGAACTGGGCCATACTGCAGTGCCAGCGCTGTTGGGCCAGGCCCACAGCAATCTGCAGACGCTTGAAGCCCATGGCGCGCCGAATTTATACTGCATCCGTCGCTTCCCGAAGCAGCGCAGCGTCGATTGCGGCGTCGTGGGAGATGTGGGCGGCGCATGCAGCCTTTTAAGGCATCCACCCGTGATCGTGGGCGCAGAGCGGGTCGCTTCACCCGTCGCTCGGCTCGCTTTTTCGCCACGCTGCCCTCATGCACGGGGGTCGTGGGCGGCGAAGGTGGGAGACCGAGCCGTCACGGGGCGGAGAGGGCGAGTCGGCCCCGCTCCTCTGGCCTTCTCGCTTCCTGATTGGTCGAGCGGGGCGGTCGAGTCCCCATCTCGCCCCTTTAAATAGGGCGGAAGGGGTGCACCACGGCCACACTCATCCACTTCTCCCTTCGTCTTCGTCTTCTGTTCTTCTTGCCGCCATGGAAGGAGGGAATCCCGGCTCTTCGACGGTGGCGGCGCGGGTTGCTTCTAGGCAGCGCACCACCCCCCACCCCGCTCCCGTGGCGGTAGAGCCGGCCACGAGAGGGAGAGGGAGGGCGTGGTCGTGACGAGGCGAGGGCGTGGCCGAGGCGGTGGGGAGAGGCGGCCGTGGCGGCGTGCCTCCCGTCTCCCGGCGTCTCGACCACGGCGCGGTCCACACCGGAGATGACCCACAGGAGTTCTTCATCAAGCTTCGCGGGCGCCTCGCCGTCGCCTCCGGCTGCCGGTCCCGTTATGCGGACGCGATGGGGCGGATCCACCGGCGTGATGGAGCTACGCGCGAGGGGCTGCGGGATTAGCGGCACTCGGGTGAGTGTCGTGTCCCCAGCCCGGCGTGATGTTCTTCGACCGAGGGTGGAAGACATTCGCCGGATCCACAGCTTGGCGGGGGTTCACCCTCCATTTCAAGTTATTGGATGGTGACCTCCTCGCCGTCAAGGTCTTGGCGACTATGGAACCCGGTGCGCTGCTGTGTGGACAGCTCCTCGGATAGCGAAGCTCCTCCCGGCGAAAGTAGCGAGGAGGAGAGCGCAGCGGCGGCGAGGGGATGGCGGGCCCGACTAGGCGTCGGACACCGCTGCCTCGCGCGCCACCGCAACCCCATCTTCGGGTTGCGGGCTCCTGAACTCCCGGGGCCGTCTCCTTGGCGGGTGGCGAGAAAGGCAGCAGAAGAGGAAGAGGGGGACAGCGGCAAGGCCGTTAAGTCGAATCGAGGCGAGGTGCCCTCGTGCCGACGTCCCACCACTCCGTCTTCAAGCTCTGCCTCCGACGCCTCCGACTCCGCCAAGCTCCTGGCCGGCTCCCGGGGTGTTCTCTTGGGGTCTTCTGGCGCCCGTGGCCCTCTGCGGGCTTCAGGGACTTGTCGCTGGCTCTCCGGGCATGCGTTCCCCATGCCCGTCACCTTGCGCAGCTTCTGCGGCACGGCGGCGCCACCGCCACGCTCTCCTAGGCGCTCCTTTCGCCCTTCCCCGACAAGCTCCTCTTGCCGGGGTCTCCTCTCCCCGGCAAGCTTATCTTGCCGGGGGGGCTCCTTGCCCTACCTCCTGAACTCCTGAACAGAGAAACAGGAGAGGGATCACGGGTACCTTATCTTTTTGATTTGTAAGCCCTCGGGCATTAGCTGCATTTAAGAACTTGTAATCCTCTCTATCATGTTTTTCATCCCCTATGGACTTGTACTAAACTGGATGTTTTTAATGAAAAGAGAGGGGAAAGCTTGCCGGACTGAGTCTTTTACTTGACTGCGTGTCTTGTGTGTTCTTACGCTATCGGGGAGCTTGCCGGGGCGAACACGCTTAGCGACCGCGGGACAGCCCGCTGGTGGTGTCGCTTCCGGCAAGCAACCTTGTCGGGCGATTGCGGCAGCAACTTGCTGAGCATGCTCGAAAGCAAGATAAGGGTGCAGCGCACACTTGAGTTTGTTGGCGGACTCGAAAACAAACCAAGCACGCATACCGGCCGCCTTTCGGTTCCTCCACGTCTGAGTTTTACAAGACACGCTTTCGTTCAAAGACGCAGCCCCGCATCTCCGGTCCATAGGAGGATGCATGAGCGAGGATGGAAAACTTAGTTGGTATTGCAGCCCCAGCAACCTGGCTTGCGGAGGCGGATCTTGGCGCTCGCAGCCCAGCGAGGCTGGTTTGCGAGGAAGAACCTTGGCGCCCGCAGCCCCGCGACCGGACTTGCGGACCTTAGGTGCTGGTGTGGCCTCTCGGTTCCTCCTGCCCACTGCAATCGCGATCATATAGAAACAGTGATGTATATATGCAAGCTGCCGGCGCACATGTATGCGTATATAAATCTCGACTCGCAATACGATGCGAGCTTTATCCTTCGTATGTTTGTACTCTCGCTCTCGGGGAGCTTGCGGGCGAACACGCTTGCCAGCGGGACAGCCGCTGGTGGTGTCGCTTCCGGCAAGCAACCTCGCGGGTCGATTCGCGGCGCTTACCTTGCTGAGCAAGCTCGAAAGCAAGATAAGGGTGCAGCAGCACACTTGTGTTTGTTGAGCGGACTCGGAAACAAAACAAGCACGAATGGGCCACGGCTTGGCTCCTCTCGCGCACAAGCCTCCCATACCAAGGACATCTCACGGCAAAGCTTGCTCGTTATACCCTCGCCTGTATCCTTTGTGCGTTTTCACCTGCGCTTCTAGGGAACTTGCGGTGCTTAACGCGCTTCTGATCTGGGACATCAGCAGCCCATTGGTGGCGTCGCTCCCGGCAAGCAACCTTGCCGTGTCTAGTTCGCGGCGCGCTTGACTTCTTGAGCGGACTCGAAGCGAAGCGAGGTGCGAAGCTGGTCGCGTCCACTCTTAACCGTTGGCGTGTTGAAGCAAAGTAAGTGCGACCGTTCCTGAGCGAGCTCCTCGGCGCTGAGTTTCTTGCACAAGTGACAAGCGCGAGGATATAACAGATAAAAGCATGGAACAAGAAATGCTCGCACGCAGCGCGGCGACTTAGCTTTTTCTCTTTTTTGTGTCTGCTCTTGCGGATGGAGCTCAGCAGGCGTCCTCGACGGCGCAGCACTGGAGGTCGCGCCGCGGAACGAGCACCGAGCTGTTCTCGCCGGGCTTATAAGCGTTCGAGGCTGTACTTGCGGAGTGAGTACGAGCCGTCCTTGCGGACTTAGAGCTCGATGGCGCGTCCTCGGCAACGATATAAGCGCCCAGGAGATGCGCTTGCGGGCGCAGGGGAGCGGGCGAAGCGGCGCGAGGTCTGAGAACATGCTCGGACTCCTAGTAGCGATAGGAGGAGCAGAGTTCTCCCTCGGCACTCTCGCTTTTGCTCATGCATGGACAGCGGTCCGGAGCACCCCGCGAGCCCCTGGCACGTTCTCGCCCAAGCACGCGAGCACCATCCTCCGTGGCACGGCGCTGCTGGGTTGCCGTACGCGGGGACGGGCGCAGATCTACGGAGGCCGAGGCGTGGTCCTCCGTTCTGTCTCTGGATCTGGTGGCGCCGCGAGTGCCCTCGCCGGCGTCCACCCTTCCATCGGCGTCTCCTCCGCCCACCGTTGGCTCCGGTGGAGGTGGAGAAGACGGAGATGGGTCTGCGACCTTCGAAGCTCTCGTCTTCGGGGCCATGGCGCAATTGTCGATGAAGCCGCTGATGAAACCGGAGATGTTGATGAAGAGCGCAGCCGTACGAAGGCCGGATCAGGTCCGCACAACCTCGACGCCCCTACAGCGCCCGAGAGATGTCGCGCGATGGGCGCGGCACCTATGGGGCCGCCGGGGGCAACCGCCGTGTGTTGATGCGAGGCGGAGGATGCGAGAGCGATCGAGGCCGCATGGCAGCGCGTTGGATTTTACCCGGCCGGACGCGATGGTCGCGTAAACCCTCTTGCTGCTTTGTGTTGTATTTGATTTGGGAGCTCGGAGATAGCTACCCGAGCGTGCGAGTCATGAAAGAGTCGAGTCTCGCGAGTGTAGCAAATGATCGGAACCTCCTCTACGTTGTGCATGGGCCTCCTTTTATAGGGCAAGGGTCACCGACAGTGTCAGCGTCTGGTAGAGGGTAAAAATGTAAAAGAGGTGGTAGTTGGAGCAGTCAAGGAACAGTCGGCTCTGATGCATGAGCAGTGGATCCTACCTACTTTTGTGAGAGGGGACAAGAGCATTAAATGCCCATCGCCGTCGCCCCAAAGTTCCCGCCCTTGCGTCTCCGTTTGCCACGGGCGAAGCCACCACCGTGGAGTGCCACCGCACCCCTCATGCAGCTGAGCCACCCGCCCGCGTCTCTGGAAAAATTTGGAGGCGGCGTGGGCAGATGAGCTGGAGTCGCGACGCGTAGCATAGCTCTCCCGGCAAGCACCTTGCCGGGTCTTGATCTTGCGGGCCGGGTGCTTGTCGGGCTCTATGACTTGCCGCTGCCGGGCCCTCGCCCGACGCAGCGTCTGCGCCGAGGCATGTCTTCAGTGACGTGATCTTCTAGTCCTCCCGGCGAGTTCCTCTCGCCGGGATCTGCAGGAGTGATGTAGCCTTGAGCTGGAATGGCCTTCCGGCAAGCTCCTCTTGCAGGGGTCTTGAGCTTTCTGTCTTGTACACTTTGTTCTTGAATGGCTTGGTATGGAGTGGGAGATGGTCTCCGGCAAGCATCTGGTGGATCTAGCTGCGGGGAGCCTCAGCTGCCCGTGCACAAGTTGGGGTACTGAGGTACCCCTACCTTAGTACACCGACAAATTCAGAGCCCAAATATGTCATGGGAAAATGTGCAACACCTCTGGTTATGATTCTAGCATTTTCCAGAAATAATGAACATTTTTTGAAGGCATTTGGATTCACTAAAAATATTTTAGTTGAACCTAGTGAATTCCTTTGATGCTAGGGTTTAGGCAATCCCCATTTCAAGTTTCAAGAGAATTTAAACATGATGCACACATGGAGCTAGTCTAGTGCAAAACCAGAAGCTAGGGATGTGACAATACAAGACTCAAGACTTCGGCCCATGTTCGGATGGGACTTTCCTTGGCCTGGAAGGCAAGCTTGGCGACCCGGATATTATATTTCCTTCCTTGTAACCGACTCTATGTAAACCCTAGCCCTCTCCGGTGTCTATATAAACTGGAGAGGTTGGTCCTCAGAAGGCCGATCACAATTACATTCATACCATCATAGGCTAGCTCCTAGGGTTTAGCCTCTACGATCTCGTGGTAGATCTACTCTTGTACTACCCATATCATCAATATTAATCAAGTAGGAAGTAGGGTTTTACCTCCATCGAGAGGGCCCGAACCTGCGTAAACATCTGTGTCCCTTACTTCTTGTTACCATCAGCCTTGACACACAGATCGGGACCCCCTACCCGAGATCCGCCGGTTTGACACCGACATTTGTGCTTTCATTGAGAATTCCTCTGTGATGTCACCATCAGGCTCGATGGCTCTTTCAATCGTCATTAACGACGCGGTCCAGGGTGAGACTTTCCTCCCCGGACAGATCTTCGTGTTCGATGGCTTCACACTGTGAGCCAATTCGCTTGGCCACTTGGAGCAGATCGATAGCTATGCCCCCGACCATCAAATAAGGTTCGGAAACCTGAACTACACGGCGGATATCGCGGAGACTTGATCTTGATGGATTCGGGCGGCGCGAAGCGCCGAGCGATCGCGATGAGCACGACTTAGACCTCTTTGTCCGGCGTAGCTCGGGATATCGCCCCCCGAAGCCTCGGATATAAATGGGACAGGTTGCTTCGCCCAGGGCGAGGTGCGGACCCGCCCGCAGGCCGTACCTTCATCGGCGATGGAGCCGAACACAGGTTTCACCTCTGAGGGAACCTGCGACTCTGGACCCCCGGATTCATATCCAAACGCAGGTTCCAGTCCGCGCGCCCCCGAGCCCACCGATCCTGGTTGGGCTCCGGTGATGGAGTTCACCGCGGCGGACGTTTTTCAGCACTCGCCCTTTGGCGACATGCTGGACTTATTGAAGTCTCTCTCCCTGTCAGGAGACTCCGAGCCGAACTATGTCCGGCTCGAGTGGGAAGCAGACAACGATGAAATTCGTTGCCCACCCACTACCCACTTCATTGCCACGATCGATGATCTAACCGATGTGCTTGACTTCGACTCCGAAGACATCGACGGTATTGACAACGATGAAGGAGAATCACAGGAGCCACCGCTCACCGGGCGGTGGACGGCCACCTCTTCATATGATATATATATGGTGGACACTCCGAAGGAAACTAACGGCGATGAGGCAACGGAGGACAACCCCTTAGGAAGAAAATCAAAGAATGGGCGTCGTCGGCGCCGCTCTAAGCCCCGCCATAGCAACACCGGCCACAGAGGCGAAAATAATCCGGATGGCGCCAAAGAAGAATATGACCCTGATCAGCCTGCTTTTGAGCAGGCCGAACAGGAAGACGAGCAGGTCATCCCAGAAGAACAGGCGACAGATGCATACCCGAAGGAGGACAACTACATGCCCCCTCTGGAGATGAGATCAGCCTCCGCGATGATGAGTTCGGCGTACCTGAGGATCCCGTGGAGCAGAAGCGCTTCAAGCGTAGGCTTATAGCCACTGCAAGGAGCCTGAAGAAGAAGCAGCAGCAACTACAAGCTGATCAAGACCTGCTCACCGATAGATGGTGAAGTCCCGGCGGCGAGGAATATGGACTCGAGCGTAAGCGGTGACCGGCCACCCCGTGGCCGGGACAAAACGGGATATCAGCCCGGATACCAGCCCGCACCCCCACGCCGATACACTACGGCTCAGGGCAACATGCACGACCTGCAAGATATTCTGGACAATAAAGCAAGACAGCCAAGATCGATCTACGGATCGAGGGGGCACGCCCCAGCGCGCGACGACGACCGTCACGCCGGATACATCAATCACAAATCTGGCCGGGCCGAACATAGCAACCCAGACCAATCCAACATGCGTAGCCACATAGCCCAGCACAGAGGCGCCGCACCCCCCCTCTGCTTCACGGACGAAGTAATGGATCATGAATTCCCAAAAGGGTTCAAACCCGTAAACATCGAATCATACGATGGCACAACAGACCCCGTAGTATGGATCGAAGATTTCCTTCTCCACATTCACATGGCTCGCGGAGATGATCTACACGCCATCAAGTATCTCCCCCTTAAGCTCAAAGGACCAGCCCGGCACTGGTTAAACAGCCTGCCAGCAAATTCTATTGGCAGTTGGGAAAACCTAGAGGATGCATTCCTTGACAACTTCCAGGGCACATATGTGCGACCACCAGACACTGATGACCTGAGCCACATTACCCAACAGCCCGAAGAGTTAGCCCAGAAATTCTGGACTCGGTTCCTCACTAAAAAGAACCAAATAGTCGACTGTCCGGACGCTGAAGCCCTGGCGGCTTTTAAGCATAATATCCGTGATGAGTGGCTCGCTCGACACCTCGGCCAGGAAAAACCCAAGTCTATGGCAGCTCTCACAACCCTAATGACCCGTTTTTGTGCGGGTGAAGATAGCTGGTTGGCTCGTAGCGGCACCACGCCACATTCTGGCACTTTGGACGGCCGCGATGGTAACGGCAATCCACGACATACAGACATAAGAGACGGAACAACGGCGTCAGCATGAAAGACACGGCAGTCAACGCCGGATTCAGCGGACCTAAATCCGGACATCAGAAAAAGCCATTCAAAAGAAATAAACAGGGACCGTCCAGTCTGGACTGCATACTAGAGCGTCGTGCCAAATTCATGGCACACCGGACAAACCAGCCAACCACACCAATAGAGACTGCTGGGTGTTCAAACAGGCCGGCAAGATAAACGCCGACGAAGACGATGAGCCCCGCGTCCGAATATAGGGGGGCAGAAGAAATTTCCCCCCAGGTGAAAACGGTCAATATGATCTACGCCACCCACATCCCCAAGCGGGAACGGAAACAGGCACTACGGGACGTCTATGCGATGGAGCTAGTCGCCCCCAAGTTCAACCAATGGTCAGCTTGTCCGATCACCTTTGACCGTAGGGATCACCCGACCAACATCTGTCACGGCGGCTCAGCTGCATTGGTCTTAGACCCAATCATCGACGGATTCCACCTCACGCGTGTCCTTATGGACGACGGCAGCAGCCTGAACCTGCTTTATCAGGATACAGTGTGCAAGGTGGGCATTGACCCTTCAAGGATCAAGCCCACCAAAACCACCTTTAAGGGTGTTATTCCCGGAGTAGAGGCCCACTGCACGGGTTCTATAACATTGGAAGTGGTCTTCGGATCCCCAGACAACTTCAGGAGCGAAGAGCTGATCTTCAACATCGTCCCTTTCCATAGTGGCTACCACGCACTGCTCGGACAAACCGCATTCGCAAGATTCAATGCGGTGCCACACTATGCATATCTCAAGCTCAAGATGCCGGGACCGCGTGGGGTCATCACTGTCAACGGAAATATGGACAGCTCCCTTCGAACAGAAGAGCATACGGCAGCCCTCGCGGCAGAAGTACAATGCGGCCTCCTCCGACAAACCAATCCGACGACAACTTCAAGCACTGTCAAACGAGTCCGGAGCACCCCGCGGCAGGATCAACACGAATGTCAAGATCATGATTAGTAGTCCGGCCTCCGCTTAAGCCCCTCCAAAGCAGCATTCGTGCCACGCGTACACAATTACGCACTCGAGATACCTTGGGCATAGGTGGAGGCGCATCAACGACTCGGTCAATAATGCGGGTAACCGCTAAAAACCTTCATACTCTTTCCCTTTTACCTTTCAGGACACCACGTTAGTGTAGCATCCTCAGAAGAGCCGAATTGCCGGACACATATGGAAGAAACACCCACCGAGGCAACAAACATTGTGCGCAGAAGGAAATACCCAGGTGGAATCTATTTATGATCATTATACCTGCTTCATCTATCTGCACACGGCTTACCCCTTGATAGGACATGTCAAATAGTCCTATTTTTATCTCTGGCTAATGCATCCATTGTAAACATACGCTTAAACGTATTTTTCGTCAAATGGAGATTATATATAGCGTCAGCTTATTACCCTTATTTGAGTATTTTTCTCTTATATATGTTTATTTGGTATTGCATCCATACACCTTGGTACGACCTGTTTGCCAGGGGCTTCTTATGGCGCCCCGTAATATGGCAACTAAAAGTCTGAACACTTTCAATAGTGCGGCACCCCGAACTTATAACACTATATGCATCAGCTCCGAATCATGTCTTGGGTCTACAGTTGGGATAGACCGGCTCCCTTGTTTTGGTGCCTTACGTTCTGTTATATCGGCTAAGGTAGCGCAGGGAGAACTACTGCAATTGTGTCCCGGTTCTTCCAGACGAGCACCTCAATAGAGAAAGCCGAAAACTGACCGACATGATTTGGCGAGAGCTGGTCGCTGTTCGAGAGGTACTAAAATCCTTAAAGATTTTCCGCTTTAGGCGATAAATCAGCTTTGTCCGATCAAGGCGTATATAGCGCCCCAATTCGGCCTTCCGGATTCTAGGGGCTTCGCCGAAATTTAAAATTCCAGGCTTCTATGGCTAAGTGAAAGTTATAAAGCCGCATAGTCCGGTTGCCTCGTTCGCTGCGCTGGACACCTCCTTAAGGGACCAAACATTTGGATAAAGAGTGTCCGGGTTTTCCACGAACACCCCAGTGCTAGTAGCGTGGGGGCGGAAGCCGACGACTGGCCTACTTTCAAGATTTTATAAACAACCGCACAGAAGGTAATATTTTAAATAACAAAGGCGCTACATAGCGCAAGTAACTTCGTCCTTAAAATACAACCATGACAGAAGCAAATTCATTCAAAAATGGTGTCCTTGGTACATTCTTCATCTACGAGGCGAGCACCCTTCATAACGCCATCATAGTATAGCTCGGGATGGTGATGCGCCTTGCCCTCCGGCGGTCCATCCTTGACCAGCTTCTCCGCATCCATCTTGCCCCAATGCACTTTGACACGGGCAAGGGCCCGACGGGCACCCTCGATGCACACGGATCGCTTGATCACCTCAAGCCGCGGGCAGGCATCCATCATCCGCTTGATCAGGCTGAAGTAGCTACTGGGCATGAGCTCACCAGGACACATCCGGACTATGAACCCCTTCATAGCCAGTTCGGCCGCCCTGTGGAGTTCGACCAACTGCTTCAGTTGGTCACTCAGAGGCATCGGGTGTTCGGCCCCAACATACTGGGACCAGAACAGCTTCTCTGTTGAGTTCCCCTCCTGGGCACGGTAGAACTCCACAGCGTCTGATACGCTGCGTGGCAGATCTGCGAATGCCCATGGAGAGCTCCGAATTCGAGTAAGTAAAAGAAACGCCTCCTCCACATGTTTGCTTTGCATAAAGAACTTCTTACCCGCTGCTATCTTCTTGGCCTCCTGGATCTCCTGCTATGCTTCTCGGCTTCGGCCTTGGCGTCTTTTAAGCTTATAAGGGCCTTCGCAAGCTTGGCCTCTTTGGCCTTCAGGTCATGCTCCACGGACTCGCATTTCTTGCCGAGGTCCTGGAGCTCCTGCTGTACCTCACCTACCCTAGCACTTTGCTTTTCGCGCTCCTTACATTCCGAGGCTGCCTTGTCTTTGGCCTCGGACATCGCCTTCTTCAGGGCCGCCACTTCGGCGGGCCCCCCTGTTACACGGTCACGACATGTAGTTGTTAGACCCACCAATTCTGCCTATCCTCAAAATACATAAGAACGGGAATTACTTACCCTTGTTCTCTTCGAGCTGCCTCTTCGTGAGGTCGAGCTCTCCCTGCGCCTGCTCCAGGTCCCATTTCAGATTGGCAACCTTTGCAGTATGGGCAGCAGCAGCAAGCAGCACAACCTGCTTATTAAAAACAATACTTATAATGAGACTCCTGCGGATTTTAATTGACCCTCTGCTCGGCTTTTCTTTTCGAACGCCAAACAGAGTATCAGGGGCTACTACCTATCGGGTGGTAATTTTGCACATATTTATTACTTACCTCGAAGCCTGTTAGGAGGCTGGTGCAACCTTCGGTTAGTCCGCTCTTGGCGGACGAAACCTTCTGAATCACCGCACTCATAAGAGTACGGTGCCCTTCATCCAGGGAAGCGCCACAAAGCGCTTCCAGCAGACCGTCCGACACCTCATGCACAACGGAAGTCCGTGACACAGACGGCTCGCCCTCCTTAGCGAGGGGTCGCCTACCTGATTCCGGAACCATCGAAGGTCCCGGAATTGTGTTTGGCTGAGAGCCCGGCTGGCCGTGGCTCTCGTCGACATGATCCGCGGGGATCTTGAACCCCGTGTGTCCGACGACTGGGACCCCGCCTCGGGGCATCTCCAGGGTCACCTCCCCCTGCTCTAGGAGCCTTTGGGACAACACCTCCGTGTCGTCCGCGGGTTGAGGAGTGGTGGCCGTCGGAAGTGAATTCATCTTTGAATTGCTCAGGGACCCGGAGGAGGATACCTCGGGGTGATCCCTGGCCGGACTGCACATATGTTCGGCATTATTAATACAAAAACTATGAAGTGAAGTCATGATAGAGTGCAAGCACTTACGATCACGCTAGGGGATTCCCCCTAGGCAGCCACCCCACCTCGCTGAGAGCGGCCGTGGCGGAGTAGTCCGGAAGGGGCCTTGTCGGTGTCAAAACCGGCGGATCTCGGGTAGGGGGTCCCGAACTATGCGTCTAGGCGGATGGTAACAGGAGACAAGGGACACGATGTTTTACCTGTGTTGGGCCCTCTCGATGGAGGTAAACCCTACTCCTTCTTGATTGATATTGATGATATGGGTAGTACAAGAGTGGATCTACCACGAGATCAAGGAGGCTAAACCCTAGAAGCTAGCCTATGGTATGATTGTTGTAATGGTTGTTCGTCCTACGGACTAAAACCCTCCTGTTTATATAGACACCGGAGAGGGCTAGGGTTACACAGAGTCGGTTACAATGGTAGGAGATCTACATATCCGTATTGCCAAGCTTGCCTTCCACGCCAAGGAAAGTCCCATCCAGACACGAGAGTCTTCAATCTTGTATCTTCATAGTCTTGGAGTCCGACCGACGATAATAGTCCGGCTATCCGGACACCCCCTAATCCAGGACTCCCTCAGTAGCCCCTAAACCAGGCTTCAATGACGATGAGTCCGGCGCGCATATTGTCTTCGACATTGCAAGGCGGGTTCCTCCTCCGAATAATTCATAGAAGATTGTGAACACCAGGATAGTGTCCGGCTCTGCAAAATAAATTCCACATACCACCGTAGAGAGAATAATATATACACAAGTTCAATCTGCTGACGTATTTCATGGCGTGACATCACACCACTACCAAGCCTTTACTTGAATCGTTTTTGTATACCACCTCAGCGCGTTTAGCAAAGCGGTTTCCTTAGCACATCTTGTCGAAGCAGAGATCGTGTTCCCCTTATTCCGGGATTCCCATCAATACGGACGTGGGTAACCCAACCGCGCCCGTTGCCACACCTCCTCCATCAAAGGTGAATCCCAAACAGTTATGGGGACAGCTCTTGGTATTCTCCCTCTTTATAATGAGACCAAGGCACGTTTCTTTTCTTCAATCCTTAATCGAATCTGCCTCTCGCCCCGAGTTCCAACACCCAGAGCCCCAGATTCGAGCGTCTCGGACCTTCAACAATGTCCGGCTCCGACCTACAGGGCCGGTGGATGCCCTCCTCCGTCACGGAAGAGGATGTGCTAAAGCTGAGAGAAGCCAGGTACCTGACCTACGAGATTTCGCATAGGTTGCCCGCCAAAGGGCAAGTCATTCCTACTCCCGAGCCCAGCGAGAGCATCGTGTTTGTGTCCCACCTCCGTCAGGGTTTAGGCTTCCCGATGGATCCTTTTGTGAGAGGGCTCATGTTTTACTATGGGTTGGAATTCCACGACTTCGCTCCGGAGTCCATCCTCCACATCTCATCATTCATTGTCGTCCGCGAAGCCTTCCTCCGCACTACCCCTCACTTCGGTTTGTGGCTCAAAACCTTCAACGTGGAGCCGAAGATGATCGAGGGGCATCAAGCAGAGTGTGGAGGGGCGGTTATAGGTAGGAGGGCCGATGCTCCATGGCCCGAGGGCTCTTTCCAGGAGGAGCTCAGCTTGTGGCAACAGGAGTGGTTCTATATTACCGCTCCCAGGGGCAGCAGGCAGAAGCCGCCGCCCATCTTTCTCTCGAGCCCTCCACAATGGCTGATGTCATGGGTCAACCAAGGGCTCAACTGGGGGTCGTCAAAGGACGTACCCCTATTGCAGGGCCGGATTCGAGACCTCCAAGAGAGGGAGATTAATCTGGTCGTAGTGATGCAGGTTATGCTGATTCGGTGTCTTCTGCCCTGCAAACATCGCCCCCTCCGTCTGTGGGAATTCAATCCAGAGGGGACACGAGCTCTCCAACACTTCATGGGCGCGACGCCCGTGGAAATGTACAAATTGTTCTTCGGATCACAAGAAGTATGTCTGGAATTAACCGAGGATGCCGGCCTAAGCTGCAATCGCCCGGATGCTCAAGTAAGTAGCCCCGTGTCCGGACACACTGTTTGTTTGCGTATTCTTGAATTTTCCTTTTAACCAATCGTCCTTTAAATAGGAGTGGATAGTGAAAGCAAAACTGATACGGTGTCCGGCCCCCCTCCCGGACACCGCGCCGGATCCCGTGCTGGTCAGGATGCTGGAGGTTGCGCCTTCGAAGGAAGGCAAAGGGGAAAACACAGAAACTACCGCCTTCACCAAGGAGGCTTTAGAGAAAGGGGGGATCGAGAATCCTCCTTCCAAGGGAGAAGAGGACCGCTCTGAAAACCCGCGCCAAGGCCTCAAGCGGGGAAGAGATCTTCACCAGAGGGTCCTGCGTCCGGGGAGGCCCCGGCCGCACTATCTCCCCTAAGGAATCAGCCCTTCAGCGAGCCTTAAGTAGGAAAAGGGGAGTTTTGTAATAAGGGACATCCCTATTTTTGCTTCTGAGGATAACCGAAGTTTTTACCTTGTAGTTCGGATCTCCGTCCTTCTCAGCTGAGCTCGTCTTCGGGGGACCTTCGTCCGGAGATGATGGAGAGCCAGACGCCTCCATCTACCGCACCGTCGGGCGGGGCGGATGACCCTGAGGTGTTGTCACGGAGGGTGTCCCCAAGTCCGGCAGGGCCGGAAAGTTCGGCACGAACTGGTGTACGGCCGGGGGAGCTAAAGGATCTGCTTGGGAAGGCATCTATCTCAGAAGGTCACCGTACATTGATGAGTACGGTGATTGAAAGAATTTCATCCGCTGAGGGCGGGTTGCATGATGCCGTCAGAAGTTTGCTGGCAGGGTTTGAGGTACGTAAAAATGACATACCTTTTGACAGTTTTACACATAAAGTGTGCCCTGTATAGATAGTAGCCCCTGAGACTCGGTACGTTGTCGAAAGCGACAGCGTGCCGAGGATCATAATCTCAGGTATTAATTCCCGCCTTTCCTATGCAGGTGGCGGATAGTCCGGTGGCCAGCCGGGCTGATGGAGTTGCCGAGCTTAAGCGGCAACTCGACGTTGCGGATGCGGACATCGCGCTGGTCGAAAAACGACTTGACGAGTCACAAGGTAGGTTGTTTCTCCGTGGTCACCTAGTAAGGGAGCTGATGCCCACTCCTTACAACATGTATGCTTAATGCAGATGGTGCCGCTGCTGTGGAGGACCTTCAGGCTGAGCTTGCTCGAGCCAAGGAGCAGGCCAGAAGGGGTAATGTGGCTACCTCGAAGGCAGCCGAAGAGCTAGAAGCCGAAAGGGCTGCTCACTGCCGAAGCAGGGAGGAGATGGCCGGAATGGCCGTGGAGCTGAAGGATGTTACCGACCGCTATGAGGTTCTTAAAAAAGAACGCCAAGCGGAGCAAGAAGACCTAAAGAAGTCCACCGCCGAAGCCAAGGATGCCCGTTCTGCAATGAGGGCTATAAAGGAGGAGCTACGTCAGGCCGGAGACATTGCGACTGGCAAGCCCTTTCTGCTGCGCAGGAAGTTCACAGATCAGAAGTATGCTCAGCTTGGCCAGCTGTGGGGTCCGGAGGATCCTTATATGGATTTAGCGGCGAGTGCGGCAGATGCTGCTGTGCACTTCCGAAGTCAAAAGGATCACGAGATGGAAGAGCTTTTTTGGTCTCAATTCCACAGTCCGGAGCATTCACTTCCGTTGAACGATCGGTTGTCTGAGTGGGCTGAGCTGAATAGATTGTCCGGATTGGCGATGACGGATGTAGTGACTCATCTGTGGCCGGATAGGCCCAAGCCGAAGAGCTATTTCGGCTTATTGCAGCAATTCCTTGGGGGGTGCCGCATATCAAGGCGGCGAAGCGGTCGGCATGCATAGAGGGTGCGCGGATGGCGCTCGCCCGTGTGAAGACACATTGGACGGAGATGGATGCCACCGCTGTTGCAACCCGGGGTTCGGACGAGAGCCGGTTACCCGCCGAGCACTATTTTGGGGAAGTTCTGCGGGGCGCTCGTGTAATAGAGTCGCAGTGCTAAAAAAATGTCATGTTCAAATGATCTTCATGATATGTAAAACGATATTCATAGTATAAGTGCTTTTTATACTTGTGCCTTCAAGTATTGAAATATCTCCTGTGCAGTCGTTAATGTATACTTTGTGTATAACCTGAAAGAGGGCAGTCTTCGGCTTCAGCCCCCACGAACATGGTGCGGGGGTGTTTGCAAAATAGCGCATTTTCACACTTAATCCAACGTCATGGTCCTGTGAAGGAGGTGTTAGCATAGCAAACGAGGCAACCGGACTATGATGCTTTATCACTTTCACTTAGCCATAGGAGTTTGAGGGTGGGGCTACGATATAGCCCCTAGGGGCACCGCTCTCGAATTGGGCGCCAGATGTGCTGACCGGAAACGGTCCTTCGTCAAAGCGAGGAATTCTAAACATTCGGTAGTCGATCAAGTGGTTGACTAGTCTCGTTGTATCATGACGATCGGTTTCGGCTTTCTCTCGAGGTGCTCGCCCGCCGAACCGGGCACAATCGCGTAGTTCTCCGGTGCAGCGTTAGCCGATGATACGGAACGTAAGGCAGCAAAACACGGATCCGGCAAACCCAACATTTGACCAAAGACATGATTCGAGCTGATGCATATAAGGCCTAACTCGAGACGCCGAACACTCCCTAAGGTATTCGGTCTTTATGATAACGGGCAGAACAATGCCCTAAGCCCCTAGTGTCCAGGTACAGGCAAAAATTTCTGACACGGCCGATGCCAAAACGCTAGCCTCCTCGTCGGTTATACTAAAAAAGAAAAACCGGGGGATGTGTATCAACAAGAGACAGTAAGAAAGGTTTACGCAGGGTTTTAATCTGAAAAGAATCCTCGCGACGGGTCACTGCTGCACGTCTACGCCTGTGTCTCCGCTGTGCTGTATCTTGGACGGGTGTAGCACGCTGTTCATCTGTAAAAGATAAGAACTTAGTTTGAAAAGAAATCATGCAAAAAATGTAATGAAAACAAAGTATGAATGAATGAATAAAGTTGAGCTTTTATTGGCTCTTTATTGTTCATACGCACTGCCCCTTGTGAAGGGGTATGCGGCTAGGGATTCCCTAGTTTATTTATGCCGGACTCGCCTAGCCGTGTCCGGGGTCTTGAACGACCTTTTAATGAGATGATGCCGCGTGGACCGGGCATTTTAAGTGTAAGAGACGCGTAGTGCGGTATTGCATTAAAGCGGGCGAAAGCTTCACGTCCCAATAGTGCTTGATGGCTACTTTTGAATGGGGCGACATGGAAGATTAACTTTTCGCGATGGAAGTTGTCGGGTGACCCGAACACAACTTCTAGTAGTAAGGAGCCCGTGCACTTGGCGCAAGGGCCTGGCGTCACTCCTTTGAAGGAAGTGCGGCTATGGCGAATTTTAGTAGGGTCTATCCCCAACTTGCGGATTGTGTCCGGATATAGCAGGTTTAAATCGCTGCCGCCATCCATTAGGACTTGTGTAAATTGTAGTCCGTCGATTATAGGATTCAATATCAGAGCAGTCCATCCTGCGTTCCGAATACTTCTGGAATAATCCAGGTGGTCGAAAGTAATTGGTTCTGACATCCAAACTCGGGATTCCGCTGGGGTAGGCCGTGTGACGCGCACTTTAGCGGGTGCCGCACTATTGTTCCGTATTATCACATGAAGTGAGTTTACTGTTTTGACTTCTTGTGGGAAAGCCTTTTGTTTTCCGGCGCTCTGCTGGTGGGGTTCATCGTCGTCCTCGCTTGGCGTGTCGAGCCCCTTGTGTTCGGCGTTGAGTCGGCCGGACTGTTTGAAGACCCAACAATCTCGGTGGGTGTGGTTTGCAGGCTTCCTGGGGGTACTATGGATTTGACATATCCGATCCAAAATTTTTCTTAGGTTGGAAAGCTCGTCACTGTTGTCCTTAAGAGGCAGTGTTTTGTTGTTCAGCCGCGAGCTTTTGAATCCGGCGTTGACCGCCGTGTTCTTTGGGCCCTTTTCTTTATTTCGGCGCTGATCCTTTCTGCGCCGTGATTTTCCGTTTCCATCTCTGATCTCGGATGTACTCGGGTCGCTGGTGCTGCATCTTGCTAGCCAGCTATCTTCCCCCGCACAAAAGCGGGTCATGAGGCTTGTTAGCGCGGCCATTGTTCTTGGCTTTTCCTGGCCGAGGTGTCTGGCGAGCCATTCATCTCGGACGTTATGTTTAAAAGCTGCTAAGGCCTCGGCGTCCGGACAGTCAACTATTTGGTTCTTTTTGGTGAGGAACCTGTTCCAGAATTTGCGCGCTGACTCTCCGGACTGTTGGGTTATGTGACTTAAGTCGTCTGCGTCCGGAGGGCAGACATAAGTCCCCTGAAAATTTGCTCTAAACGCGTCCTCGAGCTCTTCCCAACTTCCAATGGTATTTTCTGGGAGGCTTTTGAGCCAATGTCGAGCTGGCCCTTTGAGCTTGAGGGGTAGATATTTTATGGCGTGGAGATCGTCTCCTCTAGCCATATGTATGTGTAGGATGTAATCCTCAATCCAGACTTCGGGGTCTGTTGTTCCGTCGTATGCCTCTATGTTTACAGGCTTGAATCCCACTGGAAATTCATGATCCAGCACCTCATCAGTGAAACATAGTGGGTGTGCGGCGCCCCTATATTTAGGTGTGTCGTTATCTTCGAACACTCAGCGTGTTGTGTTGATTCCTGGGGCCCTCTTCTTTGGCCCATAAATGGACATGACCGGGCAATCAGTTTTGCGAGGATCTTTATGTGTGTCATGTGCGGGCTTGTGTGCGGCGCCGCTTGCCGCTCTTGGCCTGTCATCTGGTCATCTATCCGGCCAATCGGCCTCTTTGCTTTTTGATTGTGGGGGCTCTACGGCCTCCTCGTCGAATTCGGGCAGCAGCTTGCGCTTCGGGTAGCTTTTTGCTTGGTGGCTATTGCTATATTTGTCCGCGGTCTTGAGTACTTTGCTCCACCTCATTCTGAGTATGTCTTCCGCTGTTTGAGCTTCCGTTTCTGCTTCTTCAAACTTCTTGCAGTGGCGACAAGCCTTTTGTGAAGGTTCTTATGCTCCGGTGGTGTGTCCGGCGTAAGATCGTCTGGACTGTTGTTTTCGCCGGGGATGGGTTGATTATCCGATTCATCCTGTTCGGATGGTTGCTTGGTTGCATGTTCGTCATCCACTGGTTTGCCCTGCTCTACGGCTGGGTCATTATGAGTGCTGTTGTTATCGAGGCGGGACTTAGGGCGGCGCTTGCGTCGCCGTTTTGGTTGTTTTTCGGGGGAATTATCCTTTGTCGCGTCCCGTTGTTCCTTGTTATCGCTCCCTTTTGGGGGTGTCCACCATATATATATATATCATGAGTTGAGGTGGCTTTCCAGTGCCCGGTAGGCGCTGGTTCCTAGTCGTCTCTGGCATCATCGTCCATAACGTCGATGTCTTCGGAGTCGTAGTCTAGCATGCCGGTTAGATCGTCGACAGTGGCTACAAAGTGGGTGGTGGGTGGGCCTTGAATTTCTTCATCGTCCGCATCCCAACCGTCCTGACCGCAGTCCGGCCAGGGCTCTCCTGATAACGAGAGATACTTCCGCGAATTTAGGATGTCGCCAAAGGGAGAGTGCTGAAAGATGTCCGCGGCGGTGAACTCCATGATCGACGCCCAATCGGATTCGACAAGGGGCGCAGAGGTTGAGTCCGGCACCTCGAGTCACGGGCTTTACAAGGGACAAGGTCGATGATTCGCTCCATCGCCAGAGGTTGTATCCCGAGGCGGTGTCTAGCCACCGTCCTCGATCTGCGCGGTCGGCTCCGAATTAAGGATCGGAGCGGACTCATGTGCGGCCTCCAGGGCACTGTCCGGCAGCAGAGCTAAATCATGCCCATCGTGACAGTGCGGCACGCTCGGCTGTGGCTCGAATCCATCGAAGATCAAGTCTCCATGGATGTCAGCCGTGAAGTTTAGGCTTCCAAATCTGACTGATGGCGGGCGTAGCTTCGATCTGCTCCAGTTGCTGCGAATTGCCCGCAGTGCAAAGCCGCCGAACACAAAGATCTGTCCGGGGAGAAAAGTCTCACCCTGGACTGCGTCGTTGTTGATGATCGAAGGAGCCATCAAGCCTATCGGTGACGACACAGAGGAACTCTCAATGAAAGCACCAATGTCGGTGTCAAAACCGGCAGATCTTGGGTAGGGGGTCCCGAACTGTGCGTCTAGGCGGATGGTAACAGGAGACAAGGAACACGATGTTATTACCCAGGTTCGGGCCCCCTCGATGGAGGTAAAACCCTACTCCTGCTTGATTGATATTGATGATATGGGTAGTACAAGAGTGGATCTACCACGAGATCAAGGAGGCTAAACCCTAGAAGCTAGCCTATGGTATGATTGTTGTAATGGTTGTTCGTCCTACGGACTAAAACCCTCCGGTTTATATAGACACCGGAGTGGGCTAGGGTTACACAGAGTCGGTTACAATGGTAGGAGATCTACATATCCGTATTGCCAAGCTTGCCTTCCACGCCAAGGAAAGTCCCATCCGGACACGGGACGAAGTCTTCAATCTTGTATCTTCATAATCTTGGAGTCTGGCCGACGATAATAGTCCGGCTATCCAGACACCCCCTAATCCAGGACTCCCTCAGGCCTCTTCCCCTTCTTGGATGCCCCAGCCTACCCTCCTGGGGCGGCTTTTCTCTTCTTCTCCCCCCTAGTGGGGGAAGGTAGGATCTCTTCCTGATTCCCCCTGCCTCCGCGGGAGGAATCCGACTCGTCGTCGTCGGACGACAGGGGAATGACAGCCCTGCGCAGAGGATCTTTTCTGGCCCCCGGGTCCGCCTCCCTGGACACCTCATCCTTTCCGGATGGGGCGTCTTCTTCCTCTTCCTCCTCCCCTTTGTGGGAGGAGTCCGCCTCGTCGTCCTCGGATGAGGCTTCCGGCACAACCTTGCGCCAGAGACACTTTCGGATCCCCGGGGCCTTCTTCTCGGCCTTCTTCTCCGGCACCTTGTACGGCGCCGGGACCAGCATCGCCGTCAGGAGAACATCTGCTGGGTCTTCTGGTAGCGGAGTCGGGCAGTAAACCCGCTCCGTTGTCTCCACGTAATCCTGAAACAAATACGCACAACCACTTAAGGCACTGCCGTGAATATATCGGGAAGAACTGGGTCCGATGTCGGTCTAAGAACTCACTGGCCTAGGAGCCCGCACGGTGTGAAGCCCGCGGTCCTCGGATGTCGGAGGAGGCACTTCGGAGGCCTTGAACAGCTCCTTCCATGCACCTTTGTGCATCATGTCTTAGAGCCTTTGGAGCGTCCGGTGCTTGATAGGGATGAACTCCCACAGATTGACTGCCCGCTTGTGGCAGGGCAAGATTCGGCGAACAAGCATGACCTGGACCACGTTGACAAGCTTGATTTTCTTGTCCTTCATGCTTTTGACGCATGTTTGGAGTCCGGCCAACTCCACGGAATCGCCCCAGGACAGGCCCTTCCTCTCCCAGGAGGTGAGCCGCATGGGGGCTATGGATCGGAGCTCGGGGGCCGCCGCCCAGTTGGCGCCGCACGGCTTGGTGATGTAGAACCACCCCGATTGCCATCCTTTTACGGTCTCCGCAAAGGAGCCGTGGAGCCATGTGACGTTGGGCATTCGGCCCACCATGGCCCCTCCACACTCCGCCTGTTGGCCTCTTACCACCTTCGGCTTCATGCAGAAAGTTTGCAGCCATAGGACGAAGTGAGGCCAGATGCGGAGGAAGGCCTCGCACTCAACGATGAACGCCGAGATGTTGAGGACGAAATTTGGGGCTAGATCATGGAAATCTAGCCCGTAGTAGAACATAAGCCCGCGGACGAAGGGATGGAGTGGGAATCCCAGTCCACGGACGAAGTGGGCGATGAATACGACCCTCTCGTGGGGTCCTGGGGTCGGAATGACTTGCCCGGCGTCTGGTAGACGATGCGCTATGTCCGCGACCAAGTATCCGGCCGCCCAAAGATTGGTGATGTGCTTCTCCTTGACGGTGGAAGCCACCCACTTGCCTCCTGCTCCGGACATGCTTAGCTGTGCGGGGAAGACTTGGGCTTGGGTGCTGGAGCTCGAGGGGGCAAGAGTGGGCAAAGGAGGAAGAAGGCGTGGGTGAAAATGGGAGAATCTTACCCCTTTATAGAGTCGCCGGGAGCGGTACGCCTCCCCACTTGCCCGTTGGGAATCGCTTGTTTCCCAAACGGCACGGTTAATGGCGTGGTGAGATTACCCATACCCGTATTGATGAGAATCCCGTAATAAGGGGACACGATCTCTGCTTTGATAAGACGTGTCACAGAAACTGCCTCGTGATATGCGTTGTAGCTGGTTGTGGGAAAACGGTTCGAATAATGATCCGACCGTAATAACATGTCACGTCACCAGAAAAAGTTGTCAGCAGATTGCATTTGTGAAATATCATTCTCTCTACGGTGGTGTGCGAAGATTATTTTTTCAGATCCGGACACGATTTGAGTGTTCGATGATTACTTTGGAGTATTCGGGGGAGGAACACGCCTTGCAATGCCGAAGACAATACTGGGCGCCGGACTCATCGTCATTGAAGCCTGGTTCAGGGGCTACTGAGGGAGTCCTGGATTAGGGGGTATCCGGACAGCCGGACTGTGTACAACGTCCGGACTATTGAAGCGTGAAGATACAAGACTCAAGACTTTGGCCCGTGTCCGGATGGGACTTTCCTTAGCATGGAAGGCAAGCTTGGCGATCCGGATATTATATTTCCTTCCTTGTAACCGACTCTATGTAATCCCTAGCCTCTCCGGTGTCTATATAAACCAAAGAGGTTGGTCCTTAGAAGGCCGATCACAATTACATTCATACCATCATAGGCTAGCTCCTAGGGTTTAGCCTCTACGATCTCGTGGTAGATCTACTCTTGTACTACCCATATCATCAATATTAATCAAGCAGGAAGTAGGGTTTTACCTCCATCGAGAGGGCCCGAACCTGGGTAAACATCTGTGTCCCTTACTTCTTGTTACCATTAGCCTTGACGCACAGATCGG
Source organism: Aegilops speltoides (assembly GCA_021437245.1). NCBI lineage: Eukaryota > Viridiplantae > Streptophyta > Magnoliopsida > Poales > Poaceae > Aegilops > Aegilops speltoides. Next base: position 493,575,771 of record CM038147.1, on the reverse strand, counting down.
GACCCCCTACCCGAGATCCGCCGGTTTTGACACCGACAGCCGGCCCCCCTCTTTCCTTCTCCCTCTCTCTCCCTTCCCTTTCCCTCCGATGAAAAAAAGGAAAGGGGGGGGGGCAAATCCTACTTGGATTGGGAGTCCAAGTAGGACTCCCCCCTGGCGCACCCAACCTGGCCGGCCTCCTCTCTCCCTCCCTCCTTTATATACGTGGCCAGGGGGCACCCCAATAACACACAAGTTAATCAAGTTGATCTTTTAGCCATGTGCGGTGCCCCCTCCACAGATTTCCACCTCGGTCATATCGTGGTAGTGCTTAGGCGAAGCCCTGCTCCGGTAACTTCATCATCACCGTCACCACGCCATCGTGCTGACGGAACTCTCCCTCGGCCTCAGCTGGATCTATAGTTCGAGGGATGTCACCGAGCTGAACGTGTGCAGATCGCAGAGGTACCGTGCATTCGGTACTTGACCGGTTGGATCGCGAAGACGTTCGACTACATCAACTGCGTTACATAACGCTTCCGTTTTCGGTCTACGAGTATACATGGACACACTCTCCCCCCGTTGCTATGCATCACCTAGATAGATCTTGCGTGATCGTAGGAATTGTTTTGAAATTACTGCGTTCCCCAACAGAAACATCGAACCGTCGTAACATCGTCGTACATGACAACTATCACACATGTTATTCTGTGGTCCAATGTTTATGATGCATACCACATCAGAAACAGTTCATGGTTGCAAATCGTGTACGATAAGGCAACTATCACAAACATTTAGTTTACCCGCACTGAGGGAGTCCTGGACTAGGGGGTGTCCGGATAGCCGGACTATCAATATCCGCCGGACTCCAAGACTACGAAGATAGAAGATTGAAGACTCCGGCTCGTGTCCGGAAGGTACTTTCCTTGGCGTGGAAGGCAAGCTTGGCGATACGGATATGTAGATCTCCTACCATTGTAACCGACTCTGTGTAACCCTAGCCTCTCCGGTGTCTATATAAACCGGAGGGCCTTAGTCCGTAGGACAACATACATCTCAATAATCATACCATAGGCTAGCTTCTAGGGTTTAGCCTCCTTGATCTCGTGGTAGATCTACTCTTGTACTACCCATATCATCAATATTAATCAAGCAGGACGTAGGGTATTACCTCCATCGAGAGGGCCTGAACCTGGGTAAAAACATTGTGTCCCTCGTCTCCTGTTACCATCCGCCTAGACGCACAGTTCGGGACCCCCTACCCGAGATCCGCCGGTTTTGACACCGACACGCACCGTTTGTGATATTGTCTGACATCGCACACGCTTTGCAAACGGCAATTATGTGCATGCTTGCACACATTTCCTCTCTGTGAACCGTGTCATATTAGGGTGTATATCGCAAACGTTTGTGTTTTACCAACCGTGTGCGCCGTAAAGACCTGGAGAGCGTAATTTCACCATAATTTAATTGCTGCTATTTCAAATTGTACCGGATTTGAATTTAAATGTATTCTATAGCTTTATTCATATCCATCAGATTCAAACAACCAATGCATTATTCGATTCATACGTACATATGTTCAAGAATTACATAAGAACCAAATAAAGAATGATGAACCACAGTTGTATAATTGTACCATTAAAGACCATGGACCTAAACGGGCTGATAACAGAGTGAACTGGGCATACTGTAGCTGAACTCGGAATACTAACCAGTGCCCAGTTGCGCGCGATAGTGGATACATAAGTTGGGCCGAAGCCCAATAGATAGAGATAAATGAGAGGGACTTAATACTGGACCGTGGAATATTTAAAAAACCCCTGTTTTTTGTAATAAAACGTACGATGGCGGACGGGCAGAAACACTCCGTACTTTATCAATAGGTATATAGAGCCTATAAGAAGCCATGATAATATGTGGAAGAGGCCAACTAGGGATATGGTCAAAATCAATGTTGATGCTGCTTTCCGAGTTAAAACATTCTCAGGTGCAACAGGCGCTATTACCCATGATGGAAGAGGGAACTTCATTGCTGCGGCAACATGGTTCGTTCCTCATGTGACCAGCGTTGACTCAACAGAGATGACAACGATCCGGAAGGGATGCAGGGATGATCGGATGTAAGAAAGTGACCAGTGAGTCAGATTGCAGTTTTGTGGTGGAAGCAGTGCAACAACCAGAGACTTATGTGGGCTCAGATGTTTCAATGGTACTTGAGTGCAAACATTTAGGGCTGAAACTTGCAAGTGTCTTACATATCTAGCGAAGAACTCTTTTAGTGAAAAATCTTCTATGTTTGGGAGTCTATAATCCCTGATTTTATTTCTCACTATATTGTAAATTATATATATATATATATATATATATATATATATATATATATACACACACACACACACACACACACACATTATCTGAGGAATAAAATATGTTTCTTTAAAAAGGTATATAGATCTACTCCCTCCATTCTTAAGTCATTATTTGGTAGCAAGGGGGAGAAAGCCCAGGGCCACAATCCCCTAGGGGTAATTTTCACGTGCACAGTAGATTCCCCAAGGAATTTCTGTTACAGCCGCTGGTGGGACGAAGCGTAGATGTGGAGGATGGCTGGGGAGTGGCTTCCAGCTCCATCGCCACTTCTTTCGCTGGAGCGAGCGGGAGTTTTCTCCCCAGCCTCTCGAGGCGTGGAAGTCTCGCCCATGGAAAGACCGTGGTAGGGGCGGGGTGGCCCAATCTTGTGGGCGTCTAAATACAGCGGTGGGCTTTTCAGGATTGATTAAACCCGTGGCTTCTCCACCCAGGGAAGAGGCGGGGATCCCAGGAGGATCCCCTGTAACCAAATGAGCCCAAAATATAAATCTTTTTTAGAGATTTAAATAATGGACTACATACGGAGCGAAATGAATGAATCTACTCTCTGAAATATGTCTATATACATCCGTATGTAGTTTATATTGTAATATCTAAAAATACTTGTATTTACAAAACGGAAGGAGTATACCCCTAAAGTATTTGCACATTATGTTTTTCTTTTTATTGAGGGGTATTTATGCACATTATGTCGACCAAAGCTAAACCTAAAACCTAGAAAGATTGTCAGAATCTGGACGGTATAAAGCATCGAGAAACCCGCCCCCCTGTCCTCACGAGGGCCCAAATCCCACCGACCACCCAGAGCGCCGCCACTCCCACGGTACCGCTGAAATGCCGAAGTCACGAAAGCGGAAGGCCACCGTGCCGGCGCCGCCGCCGCCGCGGCGCCGCCCACGGCCCCGAATGGAGTACCGCGCGCGGTCCGACGAGGCGTGGTACGGCGCTCGCGTGGTGGTGCAGCAGGGCTTGCTGCGCGTCATGTTCGAGAATTCCACCGAGGATGCGGACGAGTGGTACGATCCAGGGGCTGACTTCGCATCCCCGGGCGACGTGGACGCGCTCCGCTCCAGGTTCCGCCGGGAATGCCTGCCCCTGGACGACGCCCGCTGCGGGGATCTCCGCCCGGGAGACAAGCTCTGCGTCGCCTGCTATATCCACGGCGAAGTCGAGGAGCTCAAGTACTACGACGCCATCCTCGAAACCGTAAGTCCTCCGCATCTCGTCCTACTCAGTGCGTTCGTCAACACACGCATATGCTTCAGTAATAATAGGCGCCGACCAAATATGCAGGTAGAGAGGGCAGCGCACGGCGTGGAGGAGTGCGCGTGCCGTTTCACGGTCCGCTGGACGGAGGGGCCGCGCAGCGGTTGCTTGGACAAGGTCGGCATCAAGGTGGTCTGCTGCGTGCCGGAGTCACCGATCCAAGATCCGGAGCTGAGCGAGTTCCTGGACGATCTGACAAAGAAGTTCGGCGAGGACCAAGGGACGGCGACGGTAGCGTCTCAGCAGGCAGCCCCGACCCCGATCAGCGACAGCGAGGAGGAATTGTGCCGGTACAGTCTCGCATGCTCCTCGAGTAGCAGTCTTTTCGTATGAAGGGATTTTCCCCACTGAAATCATCAGAGATATACAAAAGATATACCTCGGTACTCTGTAGGGATCTATAGTTAGTTTTCCCCTGAACCGTCGCTATGTTGTCCAATATAGAAATGTGGTTCCCAGTTTTGAGATGCTTAGTACGAAGGCAACATAAAAGAGGGGCTCTATTGGGACACTGGCTTTATTAGAATATTAGTTCAAATTCACGTAGGACTTTTTTATGTTGCTATATTGTATGCATCTTTCATAAAGTTGCTATATTGTAGAACAAAGTTTTCAGATGATGTAGCGAAATAATTATAGCGAAGAGATGTTTAATTTAATTAAGTTGTTTAGGCAAATGTAATAGGTGACAGGGGAATATGAATGAACTAATCGACACATTTAACAGTTTAAATAACTAAACAATCAAGCTTCAAAACTGTTATGATTAAACTATCGTTGAATTTCATGGTTACATTGTACAAACTTAACTTTTACATTATGAATTTTTTAACTATCTAATTGGATTTCATGGTTACTATTTTACAGAGTACTTCTTTCATTGAAGAGGGAACCAAAAAGTCCGACCGGAAAATCGTGAAGAGGGGGTATTGTATCGGATAGGTTGATATCTCCATGTCTGCTCAATAAGAGAAAGTGTCCAACGAAAACTCAGTTTCATTGAAACATGGAAACCGAAACTTGTGCCTTTGGATAACAAACCTTTGGTCCAGATTAGTCTATATGTTTCTCAGATTATGCAACCTGTTTCTCGGTGGGCATTGTGCACAACTCCTTTTTATTTGTACCTCTACTGAAATGAATCCATTTAAGTTGGCACTGCATGTTTGGACTTTCAGACCTGTACTCCATGACTTTGCTGTTTTCTGATTTAATTCCAGTAAATTTTATGTGTGTCGTTTTCAGATTCAACTCCAATTTAGTTAATGTGAAAATAAAATCTCCTTTTGCGTGTTGTTTTGGTCCAAACATATAAAACTGTTTATCATTAGCCCCTTACGTTGATCATAATTTTTTTGGTTATCCTTTGTTATCAAAAGTCAGTAAGCCTATGCTCACTCAGATGTGCAACATGGTGCCACATGCAGGCTTTGCTTGTGTTCAACCAGTCACAAAAAAATTATTTTCCCTCACAAAACAAGGAGCATTGACATGTTTGCAAACTAGCTGCTGTGTGCTCCAATACCCTCACCAGTTACTACCTACGAGAGAGCGGATGTTTGAAAAAGGATAACATATACGAAATCGAGCGAACCCATGTGCCAGTAATAGCATAGGGGATCAAACCCAAACTCATCACTGCCGGCTTAGGGAGCGGACGCTAGCAATTTGTGTTTTCTTTTCCCAAACGAAACATAGGTATTGACTAATGGTAGCCCGTTTGTGAACTCATTAACGTGTGCATCCATATCATCGCGGTTTATAAATAGATGTGGAGGCGAGAGTTTACTTTAGAAAAAGGAATGTTTTTATAAATGGCACAGATTTTTTGACTTAGACAAAATGACAAACCATAGTGTCATTGCCATGTAAACACAACATCCATAACAGCGCATGGACAAAAACTAGTCGACCCACAACCCAGCTAGCGAGCCACAACAACCCTGAATTAAACCAAACCCCAACGAATTTAGGACCCTCGCGCCAGTGATATTTGCCCAAGAGAGGGCTTTATTGAGTGCCAATAACCATGTACATTTGGAGTTTTTTCAAGAAGGAACACGGGCATTGACTACTAGTCGCCATAGTTTGTGAACTCGCTCTCGTGTGCACCCATGTCACCATTTCTTATAATGAATGAGGTAGAGCGGGCATTCAATAAGGAAAAATTGATAGTATGACACACCTTTGTTAGGCTTTGATAAAATCAATATATGACTTCTCAACCGAAGCAAATAGAAGCGACGCACCACCATGTGTCTTCCCTGAATAATCAGGTAGCATCATTTTGTTTGATCAAGCACCTCGGTCGTGCCCACAGCGGGTTTTCTAGATCCTCGCCGGAGATCTTCATCACCTGTTCCTTCCATTGAGACTAGCCAATCATCAATATAGTGAAAAATTAGATGAATCGTAGAGGACAATCATTGGAACTATCCCTGGAAACACACTTTACGCCATCATTCTCCAACAACTTGGAGGGAGGCGTTCAAGCAATAATACGACATGTTGTATTAGGTTCAAGGGAGTCACAAACATTTGAAGCACATTGGATAATACCCCAAACAAACCTCCCACGGAGCACCGAAACAAAAGACGACCAATAGACCTATCATGGGCACAAAAAGGAATAACCCGTCTCCCCCATCCACCTACGATGCAACAGAATGTCTCTGGTTAAAATACTACACTTCCACTAGTGTAGAATCTGTCTTTAGTCCCGGTTCGTAAGGACCATTAGTGTCGGTTCTGCAACCGGCACTAAAGTGTGGGGACGAAAGCCCCCCCCCCCCTTTAGTGTCGATTCGTCACGAACCGGTACCAAAGGCCCACCATGTGGCACGAGCTCGCGCCGGGGCGCTGGGGACCTTTAGTCCCAGTTGGTGTCACCAACCTGGACTAAAAGGCCTGGAATTTTTGTTTTTTTAAAGAAGAGGTTTTCGAGGGTTTAGGGGTTTCATATTGTGTTAGCTAGCTACTACATATAGAGAGAAGTGACCTATTTTTCTCCATGCTTGGTCGATGCTAGGTACTACATGTAGAGAGAAGTGACTCTCTTTCTCCGTGCTTGGTCGACGCTAGCTACTACATATAAATGAAGAGAACTGGACGCTAGCTGGTAAGCAAATTAATGAAGGAATCATTAATCATCATTATCATCATTATAATAACAACTCATCATCATAGTCATAGATCATCATTCTAGCACAATCTAGCACAATCTAGCACATAAATACCTAAGACCTCCTCCTACTCTCTCGAAGGTAAAATAGCATAAAATAGGAAAACCCCTGATTCTCCATTATGGAGAATATATATGAACCTATCTCCCATTTGTGGGCTGCGCTTGATGTTGCCCCCAAGTAGTTCTTTGCGATCTTTCGGAACTTTTCTCCAATCTTTGATTGTGAAGATGTCATCTCTTCGACGAATCGTGTATGCACTATGGTGGTACGTAGGCAAACTTGGTCGTAAGCTAACAATCCTCATGTCACCTTTCATTTCCATAAATCTAGGTATACAATCCACCGGGAGTTTCTGTTGAAGAACATCATAATAACATACTTAGCAACATGTTGTTTAGCTTAAAAGAATCTATGCAAAAAATGCACTGATGACATAATAGGAAAAATCTTACAATGATATCTCGATGGATGTTACCGTAGTTCAACACGTGCACTAGTGGCATGTATTGAGAATTACTTGGAGAGATATGATAATTCGTCTTAAAAGTCTCAACATCTTTAATCCATGAAACAAAATGATTTATCTCCACGCAATTTAGCTCAGACCCAAAATTGTAGTAGGTTTTGTCTACTACTTTCCGTACATTTCTTGAAGAATGGAAATAAGCTGTCAACTATTTTTATAAATACAATATAAATTACTTGATTATGTTTGAAAAACTCACATAGAGGTAGAAGTGGAAGCGTATGAACATCAACCCAAATGTCGATATTATCTTCGTCGATATCATCTTCATCCATGTCATCTAGATCATCACCTAGATCGAACGTGACATACATACCCTCCTGAAAACCATACACCTTGCATAGTGCTGCCCAATTCGAGCAACCAAAATGGGAGTAGGTCACCGCATTGTATAGCTTTGCCGCAAAAGTATAACCATGATGGGTCCTGAGGTGAACTCTCTTTGTCTCCATATTCTCATGATCTTTGAAATCCATCTTCTCCAAGACATAACGTCTTGCATGACATGGGATGCACTAGTTGAATTTTACAAAGCGTAAATTACACTTTGAAGAAACATAAGTCATGCTTAATTACGGAAAAACACTTGTCGTCATTGCGTACCGTATAAACATCGAAGGTCTCGTTGAGCTTAATACTGAAGTATCAACCGCTTCCAAGTGAGGCCTGTCGCACAGACCCCGGTCGTCGCCGCAGTACTCGCAGTCTTGTATCTTATCTCGTCGTCAGAAATTTCCTATGTTCATAATTCAAAGATTAAAGTTCTGAAATTCAATATATGTACTGCATAAACTATATAGATAGCTAGGGTGACAAAGCATGGTGGATCATCACACGAGACATCGTACTATGCTACCAATATAACATATAGCTTAGTAGATGTCAACTAATTAACATGACTATTAAGTATGGCATTAGCACACAACACTATCATACTAGTTGTGACTTAAAAACAAAAGGAAAATCATACTAAGCAAGTAAACATCTAAGTCATGGCATCAATATATATCATTTCAAGCTAAGAAATATACTAACATGAATAACATGATTCCATGCATTTCCTATCTAGCACATCATACACTTGCAAGTATACATAAATATACAACCTAGTATATATACAATAACATGACATATATTATTGATTGAGAACAATTTACTGAATAGAAAAGTCTAACCTTATGTATGAACATAAGGTATAAACTATACCAATGATATAACACATGGTAGGCATACACCCAAATCTGCATTTTATTGGAGTAAGTACTAACATGGCATGTTAATCAACATTAAGATATATATTAACATAAAAATATTATTAATACATGGTCAATTTCTCTATGCAACTTCTTCTATATGCAACTTTTTTAAGTATAAAAAACTAAAAAACAGAAAATCTATGCAAATTCCACCATTCATCTACAATACACATACTAATTGCTATACATTAATTGGATCCAATGTCCTCAACTTTTTATACCTAACATTTATCTAACTAAAACTATAAAAAACAACATTCATCTAATATTTCTATAACTAAAAGTATAAAAAGCTAAAAACATTCAAATTTTCTATAACTATAAAACAGAAAAGAATGTGTGTGTGTGTGCATGTGTAGGCTCGATCAGGGAGGGGTGGCCATGGCGGCAGGGGCTCACAGCGGGGTGACGGCCGGCGAGGCGAGGCAAATCGACGGCGACGGCGCACGAGGTCGAGATGGGGCGGCGACGGCGTCGGGGCAGGCGGGAGCGGGCGGCGTGTCGAGGGCAGCGACGGTGTCGGGGCAGGTGGCGCAACGAGGAGCTCGTGGAGGCTGGCGCGGGTGGTGTCGGGGCTCAGGAGCAGAGGCGAGGCGTCGACGATGGGAATGGAGAGGACGGAGTTGAAATTTTGTAAGTTTTTATTATATACGAGGCACCTTTAGTCCCGGTTGGTGCCACCAACCGGGACTAAAGGTTAATTTTGGCTAGGCCAAATGGCGGGAAGCCCGGCCTTTAGTCACGGTTGGAGCCACCAACCGCGACTAAAGGTGGTGTGCTGCCAGGCGAGGGGCGCGATGGATGTTTAGTTCCACCTCGCTAGTTGAGAGGAGCTCGTATCGGTTTATAAGCCCCGCCGCGGCAACTGTGTCGAGCTCCTCTCTAAGCAGGCCTTGGTTGGCCTATTGAACCAGCGCTACCCAGTGGGGCCTACTGGGCCTGCATCCTGGCCCAACTTGACGTTGGATTTCTAATCGTATGTAGGCCGTGGCGGCCCAATATGCGGTTTTTTAATTAATTAATTAATTTGTTTATTTTTGTTTTCTACTTTACTTATTTTCTTTTGTTTTTGAGTTGTTTTTTGCTTTATTTGGAGTTTCTTTATGAATCTGTTTTGCTTTAGGTCACAAAAATTATAAACTTTCCGTTAGTGCCAATAGTTTTCAAATTTGGATAGTTTAAATTTGAATTATTTAAATATTCTATGAATCACTAGTTTGTGAATAACTTTACTTTAAAAATAGAATTTTCAGCGATTCTTTTTTCCGCTGTTTAATATTAGTGTGTTTCATATTTATATTTTTTTGGTAATTCTTAGGTTATTTTAAAATATGAAATGCCTTTGTAACAGATGAGTTTTCGTTCGAAACCCTGATACTTCAAAAGAGATTGTCCATTTTGTACACGAAGTGCATCCCGTTTTGGCCGTAACCCTCTCAACTTTTTAGCACATGCTATGTGTGTAAATGATGATACCATACCAACTTTCAACCTTTTCAGAGTTCAATTGTAGTGCTTTTTTCAATTTCAGGGTCATTTAGCTAAAAGAATCAGTAAATGCAAGAAAAATAGCAAATGAAGTCAGAAATGGTTGAAATTGATGACGTGGCTTTCAATGGTGCATATTGAAAGCACAAAAGTATGGAGTTGAAATAAGTTTAAAATGTGAAATGCCTTTGTAACAGATGAGTTTTCGTCCGAAACCCTGATACTTCGAAAGAGATTGTCCATTTTGTTGGAAATATGCCCTAGAGGCAATAATAAATTAGTTATTATTATATTTCCTTGTTCATGATAATCGTTTATTATCCATGCTATAATTGTATTGATAGGAAACTCAGATACATGTGTGGATATATAGACAACACCATGTCCCTAGTAAGCCTCTAGTTGACTAGCTCGTTGATCAATAGATGGTTACGGTTTCCTGACCATGGACATTGGATGTCGTTGATAACTGGATCACATCATTAGGAGAATGATGTGATGGACAAGACCCAATCCTAAGCCTAGCACGAGATCGTGTAGTTCAGATGCTAAAGCTTTTCTAATGTCAAGTATCTTTTCCTTAGACCATGAGATTGTGCAACTCCCAGATACCGTAGGAATGCTTTGGGTGTACCAAACGTCACAACGTAACTGGGTGGCTATAAAGGTGCACTACAGGTATCTCTGAAAGTGTCTGTTGGGTTGGCACGAATCGAGACTGGGATTTGTCACTCCGTGTAAGCGGAGAGGTATCTCTGGGCCCACTCGGTAGGACATCACCATAATGTGCACAATGTGACCAAGGGGTTGATCACGGTATGATGTGTTACGGAACGAGTAAAGAGACTTGCCGATAACGAGATTGAACAAGGTATCGGTATACCGACGATCGAATCTCGGGCAAGTACAATACCGATAGACAAAGGGAATTGTATACGGGATTAAGTGAGTCCTTGACATCGTGGTTCATCCGATGAGATCATCATGGAACATGTGGGAGCCAACATGGGTATCCAGATCCCGCTGTTGGTTATTGACCGGAGAACGTCTCGGTCATGTCTACATGTCTCCCGAACCCGTAGGGTCTACACACTTAAGGTTCGATGACGCTAGGGTTATAAAGGAAGTTTGTATGTGGTTACCGAATGTTGTTTGAGTCCGGATGAGATCCCGGACGTCACGAGGAGTTCCGGAATGGTCCGGAGGTAAAGATTTATATATGGGAAGTCCTATTTTGGCCACCGGAAAATGTTCGAGATTTTTCGGTATTGTACCGGGAAGGTTCTAGAAGGTTCCGGAGTGGGGCCCACCTGCATGGGGGACCCACATGAACGTGGGTAGTGGGGGCAAGGCCCCACACCCCTGGTCAAGGCGCACCAAGATCCCCCCTTAGAAGGAATAAGATCATATCCCAAAGGGATAAGATCAAGATCCCTAAAAAGGGGGGATAACAATCGGTGGGGAAGGAAATGATGGGATTTCTTTCCTCCCACCTTTGCCAACGCCCCAATGGACTTGGAGGGCAAGAAACCAGCCCCCTCCACCCCTATATATAGTGGGGAGGCGCATGGGAGCTTTACCCAAGTTCTGGTGTGGTCCTCCCCCTCTCCCAAGTCCTCCTCCTCTCCCGCTGTGCTTGGCGAAGCCCTGCAGGATTGCCACGCTCCTCCATCACCACCATGCCGTTTTGCTGCTGTTGGATGGAGTCTTCCTCAACCTCTCCCTCTCTCCTTGCTGGATCAAGGCATGGGAGACGTCACCGGGCTGTATGTGTGTTGAACGCGGAGGTGCCGTCCGTTTGGCACTAGGATCTCCGGTGATTTGGATCACGATGAGTACGACTCCTTCAACCCCGTTCTCTTGAACGCTTCCACTTAGTGATCTACAAGGGTATGTAGATGCACTCTCCTTCCCCTCGTTGCTGGTTTCTCCATAGATAGATCTTGGTGACATGTAGGAAAATTTTGAATTTCTGCTACGTTCCCCAACAGTGGCATCATGAGCTAGGTCTATTGCGTAGATTCTTTGCACGAGTAGAACACAAAGTAGTTGTGGGCGTTGATGTTGTTCAATATGCTTACCGTTACTAGTCCAATCTTGATTTGGCGGCATCGTGGAATGAAGCGGCCCGGACCGACCTTACACGCACTCTACGTGAGACAGTTCCACCGATTGACATGCACTTGTTGCATAAGGTGGCTAGCGGTGCCGATCTCTCCCACTTTAGTCGATCGGATTCGATGAAAAGGGTCCTTATGAAGGGTAAATAGCAATTGACATATCACGTTGTGGTTTTTATGAGGTAAGAATCGTTTTGCTAGAAACCCATAGCAGCCACGTAAAACATGCAAACAACAATTAGAGGACGCCTAACTTGGTTTTGCGAGGGTATGCTATGTGATGTGATATGGCCAAGAAGAATGTGATGAATGATATGTGATGTATGAGATTGATCATGTTCTTGTAATAGGAATCACGACTTGCATGTCGATGAGTATGACAACCGGCAGGAGCCATAGGAGTTGTCTTTATTTATTGTATGACCTGCGTGTCATTGAACAACGCCATGTAATTACTTTACTTTATTGCTAACCGGTAGCCATAGTAGTAGAAGTAATAAGTTGGCGAGACAACTTCATGGAGACACAATGATGGAGATCATGATGATGGAGATCATGGTGTCATGCCGGTGATGATGATGATCATGGAGCCCCGAAGATGGAGATCAAAAGGAGCAATATGATATTGGCCATATCATGTCACTATTTGATTGCATGTGATGTTTATCATGTTTATGCATCTTGTTTACTTAGAACGACGGTAGTAAATAATATGATCCTTACAACAATTTCAAGAAGTGTTCTCCCTAAGCGTGCACCGTTGCTAAAGTTAAATGCTTCAAGCACCACGTGATGATCGGGTGTGATAGATCTTTACGCTCACATACAACGGTGTAAGATAGTTTTACACATGCAAAACACTTAGGGTTAACTTGATGAGCCTAGCATGTACAGACATGGCCTCGAACACAGAGACCGAAAGGTCGAGCATGAGTCGATAGTAGATACGATCAACATGAAGATGTTCACCGATGATGACTAGTCCGTCTCACGTGATGATCGGACACGGCCTAGTTGACTCGGATCATGTAATCACTTAGATGACTAGAGGATGTCTATCGAGTGGGAGTTCATAAGATGAACTTAATTATCCTGAACATAGTCAAAAGATCTTTGCAAATTATGTCGTAAGCTCACGCTTTAGTTCCACTGTTTAGATATGTTCCTAGAGAAAATATAGTTCAAAGTTGACAATAGCGATTATGCGGACAGTAGAAAGCTTATGTCCTTAATGCACCGCCAGTGTCTTTGAACCCCAAACGTCGTTTGTGGATGTTGCGAACATCAGACATACACGTTTTGATAACTACGTGATAGTTCAGTTAAACGGTTTAGAGTTGAGGCACCAAAGACATTTTCAAAACATCGCGGAACATATGAGATGTTTCGAGGGCTGAAATTGGGATTTCAGGCTCGTGCCCACGTCAAGAGGTAAAAGACCTCCGACGATTTTCTTAGCCGGCAAACTAAGGGAGGAAAGCTCAATCGTTGAGCTTGTGCTCAGATTGTCCGAGTGCAACAATCACTTGAATCGAGTGGGAGTTGATCTTCCAGATGAGATAGTGATGTTTCTCCAAAGTCATTACCACCAAGCTGCTAGAGCTTCGTGATGAACTATAACATATCAGGGATAGATATGATGATCCTTGAGGTAATCGCGATGTTTGACACCGCGAAAGTAGAAATCAAGAAGGAGCATCAATTGTTGATGGTTGGTGAAACCACTAGTTTCAAGAAGGGCAAGGGCAAGAAGGGATACTTCATGAAACGGCAAATCAGCTACTGCTCTAGTGAAGAAACCCAAAGTTGAACCCAAACCCAAGACTAAGTGCTTCTGTAATAAGGGGAACAACCACTAGAGCAGGATTACCCTAGATACTTGGTAGATGAGAAGGCTGGCAAGGTCGATAGAAGTATATTGGATATACATTATGTTAATATGTACTTTACTAGTACTCCTAGTAGCACCAGGGTATTAGATACCGGTTCGGTTACTACGTGTTAGTAACTCGAAATAAAAGAGCTACGGAATAAACGGAGACTAGCTAAAGGTGAGCTGACGATATGTGTTGGAAGTGTTTCCAAGTTTGATATGATCAAACATCGCACGCTCCCTCTACCATCAAGATTAATATTAAACCTGAATGATTGTCATTTGGTGTTTGCGTTGAGCATAGACATGATTGGATTATGTCTATCACAATATGGTTATTCTTTTAAGGAGAATAATGGTTACTCTATTTATTTGAATAATACCTTCAATGGTCTTGCACCTAAAGGAATGGTTTATTGAATCTCGATCGTAGTGATACACATTTTCATGCCAAAAGATATAAGATAGTAATGATAGTACCACTCACTTGTGGCACTGCCATGTAAGTCATATTGGTATAAAACGCATGAAGAAGCTCCATGTTGATGGATCTTTGGACTCACTCGTTTTTGAAAAGTTTGAGACATGCGAATCATGTCTATTGGTGTATACGCATGAAGAAACTCCATGCAGATGGATCGTTTGGACTCACTTGATTTTGAATCACTTGAGATATGCAAATTATACCACATGGGCAAGATGACTAAAAAGCCTCGATTTCAGTAAGATGGAACATGATAGCAACTTGTTGGAAGTAACACATTTTGATGTGTGCAGTCCAATGAGTGCTGAGGCACGCAGTGAATATCGTTATGTTCTTACTTCACAGATGATTCGAGTAGATGTTGAGTATATTTACTTGATGAAACACAAGTCTGAATTATTGAATGGTTCAAGTAATTTCAGAGTGAAGTTGAAGATCATCGTGACAAGAGGATAAAATGTGTATGATATAATCATATAGATGAGTATCTGAGTTACGGGCTTTGGCACGCAATTAAGACATTGTGGAAATTGTTTCACAATTAATACCGCCTGGAACACCATAGTGTGATGGTGTGTCTGAACATCATAGTTGCACCCTATTGGATATGGTGCGTACCATGATGTCTCTTATCGAATTACCACTATCGTTTATGGGTTAGGCATTAGAGACAACCACATTCACTTTAAATAGGGCACCACGTAATTCCGTAGAGATGACACCGTATGAACTATGGTTTAGAGAAACCTAAGCTGTCATTTCTTAAAAGTTTGGGGCTGCGACGCTTATGTGAAAAAGTTTCAGGTTGATAAGCTCGAACCCAAAGCGGATAAAATGCATCTTCATAAGACACCCAAAACAGTTGGGTATACCTCCTAATTCAGATCCGAAAGCAATAAGGATTGTTTCTTGAATCGGGTCCTTTCTCGAGGATAGGTTTGTCTCGGAAAGTTGAGTGGGAGCATGGTGGAGACTTGATGAGGTTATTAAACCGTCACTTCAACTAGTGTGTAGCAGGGCACAGGAAGTTGTTCCTGTGGCACCTACACCAATTTAAGTAGAAGCTTATGATAGTGATCATGAAACTTCGGATCAAGTCACTACCGTACCTCGTAGGGTGACAAGGATGCGTACTGCTTCAGAGCGGTACATTAATCCTGTCTTGAAGGTCATGTTGCTAGACAACAATGAACCTACGAGCTATGGAGAAGAAATGGTAGGCCCAAATTCCGATAAATGGTTAGAAGCCATGAAATCCGAGATAGGATCCATTTATCAGAACAAAGCATGGACTTTGGTGGACTTGCCCGATGATCGGCAAGCCATTGAGATAAATGGATCTTTAAGAAGAAGACGGACGTGGACGGTAATGTCACCGTCTATGAAGCTCGACTTGTGGCGAAGAGTTTTTCACAAGTTCAAGGAGTTGGCTGCAATGAGATTTTCTCATCTGTAGCGATGCTTAAAGTCCGTCGGAATCAAGTTAGCATTAGCTGCATTTATGAAATCTGGCAGATGGATGTCAAAACGAGCTTCCTTACCGGTTTTCGTAAGGAAAGGTTGTATGTGATACAATCAGAAAGGTTTTGTCGATCCTAAGGATGCTAAAAGGTATGCTAGCTCCAGCAATCCTTCTAAGGACTGGAGTAAGCATCTCGGAGTCGGAATATGTACTTTGATAAGATGATCAAAGATTTTTTGTTTATACAATGTTTATGAGAAACTTGTATTTCCAAAGAAGTGAGTGGGAGCACTATAGAATTTCTGATGAGTATATGTTGTTGACATATTGATGGTCAGAAATGATGTAGAATTTTCTGTAAAGCATATAGGGTTATTTGAAAAGTGTTTTTCAAGTGAAAACCTAGATTAAGCTACTTGAACAATAAGCATCAAGATAGATCAAAATGCTTAATAGTACTTTCAAATGAGCACATACCTTGACATGATCTTGAAGGTGTTTAAGATGCATCAGTCAAAGAAGGAGTTCTTTCCTGAGATGTAAGGTATAAAGTTAAGACTTAAAGCTCGACCACGGTAGAAAAGAGAGAAACGACGAAGGTCGTCCCCTATGCCTTAGACGTAGGCTCTAAAGTATGCTATGCTGTGTACCGCACCGGAAGTGTGCCTTGCCATGAGTCAGTCAAGGGGTACAAGAATGATCCAGGAATGGATCATTGGACAGCGGTCAAAATTGTCCTTGGAGTAAATAAGGACATGTTTCTCAATTATGGAGGTGATAAAGAGTTCGGCGTAAAGGGTTACGTCGGTGCAAGCTTTAACACCTATCCGAGTGACTCTGAGTAGCAAACCGGATACGTATAGTGGAGCAACCATTTGGAATAGCTCCAAGTGGAGCGTGGAAGCAGTGTTTACAATATGACCTAGAAATTTGCAAAGCACACACGGATCTGAAAGGTTCAGACCCGTTGACTAAAACCTCTCTCACAAGCAAAACATGATCAAACCCCAGAACTCGTTGAGTCTTAATCACATGATGATGTGAACTACTTTAGTGACACTAGTAAACTCTTTTGATGTTGGTCACATGGCGATGTGACCTGTGAGTGTTAATCACATGGCGATGTGAACTAGATTATTGACTCTAGTGCAAGTGGGAGACTGTTGGAAATATGCCCTAGAGGCAATAATAAATTAGTTATTATTATATTTCCTTGTTCATGATAATCGTTTATTATCCATGCTATAATTGTATTGATAGGAAACTCAGATACATTTGTGGATATATAGACAACACCATGTCCCTAGTAAGCCTCTAGTTGACTAGCTCGTTGATCAATAGATGGTTACGGTTTCCTGACCATGGACATTGGATGTCGTTGATAACTGGATCACATCATTAGGAGAATGATGTGATGGACAAGACCCAATCCTAAGCCTAGCACAGAGATCGTGTAGTTCGTATGCTAAAGCTTTTCTAATGTCAAGTATCTTTTCCTTAGACCATGAGATTGTTGTTGGGGAACGTAGTAATTTCAAAAAAATTCCTACGCACACGCAAGATCATGGTGATGCATAGCAACGAGAGGGGAGAGTGTTGTCTACGTACCCTCGTCGACCGAAGCGGAAGCGTTGACGCAACATATAGGAAGTACTCGTACGTCCTCCCGGTCCAACTGATCCAAGCACCGTTACTCCGACACCTCCGAGTTCTTGACACACGTACAACTTGATGACGCACCCCGATCTCCGATCCAGCAGAGGCGCGGGGAGGAGTTCCGTCAGCACGACGGCGTGGTGACGATCTTGATGTTCTACTGCCGCAGGGCTTCGCCTAAGCACCGCTACAATATGACCGAGGTGTAATCTCGTGGAGGGGGGCACCGCACACGGCTAAGGAACGATCTCAATGATCAACTTCTATGTCCATGGGGTGCCCCCCCGCCCCCGTATTAAAGGAGGGAGGGAGGAGGAGGCCGGCCCAAGGGGGAGGCGCGCCCTAGGGGGGGCAAACCTACTCCAAGTAGGTTTGGCCGCCCTTTCCTATTCGGAGTAGGAGAAGGAAGGAAGAGGGGGAGGAGAGAAGGGGGGGGCCCCCTCCCAATTCGGATTGGGCTTGGGGCGCCTCCCTTGCTCCTTCTCCTCCTTCCACTAAGGCCCAATAAGGGCCATATACTTACCGGGGTTCCGAAACCTCCTAACTCCCAGATAATCCCAATCTCATCCGAACCTTTCCGTGTCCAAATATATCCGTCCAATATATCAATCTTTATGTCTCGACCATTTCGAGACTCCTCGTCATGTCCGTGATCACATCCGGACTCAACAACCTTTGGTACATCAAAATACATAAACTCATAATATAACCGCCATCGAAACCTTAAGCGTGCGGACCCTACGGTTCGAGAACAATGTAGACATGACCGAGACACGTCTCGGTCAATAACCAATAGCGGGACCTGGATGCCCATATTGGTTCCTACATATTCTACGAAGATCTTTATCGGTCAAACCGCATAACTACATACGTTGTTCCTTTGTCATCGGTATGTTACTTGCCCGAGATTCGATCGTCGGTATCCAATACCTAGTTCAATCTCGTTACGGCAAGTCTCTTTACTCGCTCAGTAATACATCATCTCGCAACTAACTCATTAGCTGAAATGCTTGCAAGGCTTAAGTGATGTGTATTACCGAGAGGGCCTAGAGATACCTCTCCGTCATTCGGAGTGACAAATCCTAATCTCGAAATACGCCAACTCAACAAGTACCTTTGGAGACACCAGAGAGTACCTTTATAATCACCCGATTCGTTGTGACGTTTGGTAGCACACAAAGTGTTCCTCCGGTAAACAGGAGTTGCATAATCTCATAGTCACAGTAACATGTATAAGTCATGAAGGAAGCAATAGCAACATACTAAAACGATCGGGTGCTAAGCTAACGGAATGGGTCATGTCAATCAGATCATTCAACTAATGATGTGACCTTGTTAATCAAATAACAACTGCTTGTTCATGGTTAGGAAACATAACCATCTTTGATTAACAAGCTAGTCAAGTAGAGGCATACTAGTGACACTCTGTTTGTCTATATATTCACACATGTATTATGTTTCCGGTTAATACAATTCTAGCATGAATAATAAACATTTATCATGATATAAGGAAATAAATAATAACTTTATTATTGCCTCTAGGGCATATTTCCTTCAGTCTCCCACTTGCACTAGAGTTAATAATCTAGTTCACATCGCCGTGTGATTTAACACCAATATTCATATCTGTATATGATTAACATCCATAGTTCACATCATCATGTGACCAACATCCAAAGGGTTTACTAGAGTCAATAATCTAGTTCACATCGCTATGTGATTAACACCGAAAGAGTACTAAGGTGTGGTCATGTTTTGCTCGTGAGAGAAGCTTAGTCAACGGGTCTGTCACATTCAGAGCCGTATGTATTTTGCAAATATTTTATGTCCACAATGCTCATGACGGAGCTACTCTAGCTAATTGCTCCCACTTTCAATATGTATCCAGGTTGAGACTTAGAGTCATCGGATCGGTGTAAAAGTTTGCATCGATGTAACTTTTACAACAAACTCTTTTATCACCTCCATAATCGAGAAACATCTCCTTAGTCCTTACTAAGGATATTCTTGACCAATGTCCAGTGATCTACTCCTAGATCACTATTGTACTCCCTTGCCAAATTCACTGCAAGGTATACAATAGGTTTGGTACATAGCATAGCATACTTTATAGAACCTATGACCGGGGCATAGGGAATGACTTTTCATTCTCTTTCTATTTTCTGCTGTGGTTGGGATTTGAGTCTTACTCAATTTCATACCTTTGCAACACAGGCAAGAACTCTTTCTTTGACTGTTCCATTTTGAACTATTTCAAAAACTTGCCAAGGTATGTACTCATTGAAAATCTTATCAAGTGTCTTGATCTATCTCAATAGATCTTGATGCTCAATATGTAAGTAGATTTTACTGAGGTCTTTTCTTTTTAAAGAACTCCTTTAAAACACTCCTTTATGCTTTGCGTAGAAAATTCTACATCATTTCGATCAACAATATGTCACTCACATATACTAATCAGAAAGGCTGTAGTGCTCCCACTCACTTTATTGTAAATACAGGCTTCATCATAAGTCCATATAAAACTATATGCTTTGATCAACTTATCAAAGCGTATATTCCAACTCCGAGATGCTTGCACCAGCCCATAGATGGATCGCTGGAGCTTGCACATTTTGTTAGCACCTTTAGGATTGACAAAACCTTCTGGTTGTATCATATACAACTCTTCTTTAATAAATCCATTACGGAATGCAGTTTTGACATCCATTTGCCAGATTTCATAAAATGTGGCAATTGCTAACATGATTCAGACAGACTTAAGCATCAATACGAGTGAGAAAATCTCATCGTATTCAACACCTTGAACTTGTTGAAAACCTTTCGCAACAAGTCGAGCTTGGTAGATAGTAATACTACTATCAGCGTCCATCTTCCTCTTGAAGATCCATTCATTTAACATGGCTTGCTGATCATCGAGCAAGTCAATCAAAGACCATACTTTGTTCTCATACATGGATTATATCTCAGATTTTATGGCCTCGAGCCATTTTGCGGAATCTGGGCTCATCATCGCTTCCTCATAGTTCGTAGGTTCATCATGGTCTAGTAACATGACTTCCAGAACATGATTACTACACCACTCTGGTGCAGATCTTACTCTGGAAGACCTACGAGATTCTGTAGTAACTTGATCTGAAGTTTCATGATCAATATCATTAGCTTCCTCACTAATTGGTGTATTTGTCACAGGAACTGATTTCTGTGATGAACTACTTTCCAATAAGGGAAGAGGTACAGTTACCTCATCAAGTTCTACTTTCCTCCCACTCACTTCTTTCGAGAGAAACTCCTTCTCTAGATAGGATCCATTTTTAGCAACGAATATCTTGCCTTCGGATCTGTGATAGAAGGTGTACCCAACTATTTCCTTTGGGTATTCTATGAAGACGCACTTCTCTGATTTGGGTTCAAGCTTATCAGGATGAAACTTTTTCACATAAGCATCGCAGCCCCAAACTTTAAGAAACGACAACTTGGGTTTCTTGCTAAACCACTGTTCATATGTTGTCGTCTCAACGGATTTAGATGGTGCCCTTTTAATGTGAATGCAGCTGTCTCTAATGCATAACCCTGAAACAATATTGGTAATTCAGTAAGAGACATCATAGATCGCACCATATCCAATAAAGTGCGGTTACGACGTTCGGACACACCATAATGTTGTGGTGTTCCAGGTGGCGTGAGCTGTGAAACTATTCCACATTGTTTTAATTAAAGACCAAACTCGTAACTCAAATATTCCTCTCCGCGATCAGATCGCAGAAACTTTATTTTCTTGTTACGATGATTTTCCACTTCACACTAAAATTCTTTGAACCTTTCAACTATTTTAGACTTATGTTTCATCAAGTAGATATACCCATATCTGCTCAAATCATCTTGTGAAGGTCAGAAAATAACAATACTTGCCACGAGCCTTCATACTCATTGGTCTGCATACATCAGTATGTATTATTTCCAATAAGTCGGTAGCTCGTTCCATTGTTCCAAAGAACGGAGTTTTAGTCATCTTGCCCAAAAGGCACGGTTCGCAAGCATCAAATGATTCATAACCAAGTGATTCCGAAAATCCATCTTTATGAATTTTCTTCATGCGCTTTACACTGATATGACCCAAACGGCAGTGCCACAAATAAGTTGCACTATCATTATTAACTTTGCATCTTTTGGCCTCAATATTATGAATATGTGTATCACTACGATCGAGATCCAACAAACTATTTTCATTGGGTGTATGACCATTGAAGGTTTTATTCATGTAAACAGAACAACAATTATTCACTGATTTTAAATGAATAACCGTATTGCAATAAACATGATCAAATCATATTCATGGTCAACGCAAATGCCAAATAACAGTTATTTAGGTTTAACACTAATCCCGAAAGTATAAGGAGTGCGCGATGATGATCATATCAATCTTGGAACTACTTCCAACACTCATCGTCACTTTCCCTTCAACTAGTCTCTGTTTATTACAGAACTCCTGTTTGAGTTACTAATCTTAGCAACCGAACAAGTATCAAATACTTAGGGGCTGCTATAAACACTAGTAAGGCACACATCAATAATTTGTATATGAAATATACCCTTGTTCACTTTGCCATCCTTCTTATCCACCAAATATTCAGGGCATTTCCGCTTCCAAAGGACCATTTCCTTTGCGGTGTAAACACTCGGGCCAGGCTATGGTCCAGCTTTGGGCTTCTTCGCAGGAGTGACAACTTGCTTGTCTTTCCACTTGAAGTTCGCTTTCTTTCCCTTTGACCTTCTCTTGAAACTAGTGATTTTGTGAATTATCAACACTTGATGGTCTTTTCTTGATTTCTACCTTTGTCGATTTCAACATCACGAAGAGCTCGGGAATCGTTTTCGTCATCCCTTGCATACTATAGTTCATCACGAAGTTCTAGTAACTTAGTGATGGTGACTAGAGAATTCTGTCAATCACTATCTTATCTTGAAGATTAACTCCCACTTGATTCAAGCGATTGAAGTACCCAGACAATCTGAGCACATGCTCACTAGTTGAGCGATTCTCCTCCATCTTTTAGCTTTAGAACTTGTTGGAGACTTCATATCTCTCAACTCGGTATTTGCTGGAAATATTAACTTCAACTCTGGAACATCTCATATGGTCCATGACGCTCAAAACGCCTTTGAAGTCCCGATTCTAAGCCGTTTAAGCATGGTGCACTAAACTATCAAGTAGTCATCCTTTTGAGCTAGCCAAACGCTCATAACGTCGCATCTACTCATGCAATAGGTTTGTCACCTAGCGGTGCATTAAGGACATAATTCTTCTGTGCAGCAATGAGGATAAACCTCAGATCACGGATCCAATCCGCATCATTGCTACTAACATCTTTCAACACAATTTTCTCTAGGAACATATCAAAATAAACATATGAAAGCAACAACGCAAGCTATTGATCTACAACATAATTTGCAAAATACTACCAGGACTAAGTTCATGATAAATTTAAGTTTAATTAATCATATTACTTAAGAACTCCCACTTAGACAGACATCTCTCTAGTCATCTAAGTGATCACGTGATCCAAATCAACTAAACCATAACCGTTCATCACGTGAGATGGAGTAGTTTTCAATGGTGAACATCACAATGTTGATCATATCTACTATATGATTCACGCCGACCTTTCGGTCTCCGTGTTCGAGGCCATATCTCGCATATGCTAGGCTCGTCAAGTTTAACCTGAGTATTCCGCGTGTGCAAAACTGGCTTGCACCCGTTGTAGATGGACATAGAGCTTATCACACCCGATCATCACGTGGTGTCTGGGCACGAAGAACTTTGGCAACGGTGCATACTCAGGGAGAACACTTCTTGATAATTAGTGAGAGATCATCTTAAAATGCTACCGTCAATCAAAGCAAGAATAAGATGTATAACAGATAAACATCATATGCAATCAAAATATGTGACATGATATGGCCATGATCATCTTGCACCTTTGATCTCCATCTCCAAAGTACTGTCATGATCTTTATCGTCACCGGCACGACACCATGATCTTCATTATCTTGATCTATATCAATGTGTCGTCACATGGTCGTCTCGCCAACTATTGTTCTTGCAACTATTGCTATCGCATAGCGATAAAGTAAAGCAATTATTTGGCACTTGCATCTTATGCAACAAAGAGACAACCATAGAGCTTCTTCCAGTTGCCGATAACTTCAACAAAACATGATCATCTCATACAACAACTTATATCTCATCATGTCTTGACCATATCACATCACAACATGCCCTGGAAAAACAAGTTAGACGTCCTCTACTTTGTTGTTGCAAATTTTACGTGGCTGCTACGGGCTTAGCAAGAACTGTCGTGGATTTGTCACGGCAGATGTCCTAGCGTAAGGACTTAGTCGTGGAGCCATCGCTACGGGTTTACTTGAAGGGGTTAAAGCGGACACAAAGACACAAGGGTTTTATACTAGTTCGGCCCCTTCGATGAAGGTAAAAGCCTACGTCTAGTTGTGATGGAATTGATGTAGTCTCGATGGCTAGGGAGCAAACAAGCTTCGCCTAGGCTCGAGTTGTGGTTGCTGTCCTTGAACCGCCGCCGGTCGCCCCTTATATACAGTGACGCCTGTCGGTTCATAGAGTCCCAACCGTTCATACTGTATCCGGTTGGTATCTCTCTATTCCTAACTTACAATACAAGTTATACATCAGGCCGGTTTACGGCTACAAGTTCTAAACCGACTACAGGCCTTGGGCCTTTCTCTGCTTATACCACTAACGGAGTTAACTCAGCCCAAGCTGGCCGGTTTACACCTAGTAGTAATATCCCCAACATTAGGCCCCAGATTGATTTGAAACGGTTCATGTCAATCCTTCACAAAGCTTGTGCCTTGGACATCTTCTATTGTCTGGTAAACCGCCATGTCATCATTACTTCTGGTCACTGTAAACCGGCATGACGTCATCCTGAAATTTGATCCTTTATAACGCCTTCTTTAATAGCGGTTCGGATTCACGACTTGACCTAGCCAGCTGTTTTATAAATAGGACCGAAGGGTCATTTCTTTCCTCCTTCGTCTCCTCTTCTTCGTCTTCCTCGCGCCGCTGCTCCGGAGCTCCACCATCGCCATCGACCTCCGCCTCATCTGGGCGCGCTGATCGACTGATCGCACTGCAGAATCTGCGGCCTCTTTCGCGTCTTCTCCGCTCCGGTGAGCTTCTTCCCCTTCTCGACTTTAGATCTGTTTCTAGGGTTCCAGCTTCATACTGTGTTCTTCGTGCGTTTCCGTCTGTCCTTTTAACTTTGAACCACACTGTGAATCTGTACTGTATTAATAGCAATTCCTGCGCATGCGCTGTACTTTCTCATCTTAAGCCCATGGATCTCCTGCATATATATATATGCCTCATAGTCCACTTCTGTTGCTGCTTTATTTCCGTGAAATATTTTCTGTTTTCTGTAAACCTGCGTTTGATCCGTAGCTATCATGGGATCTTGTGAAACTTGTTTCTGCAAACTATCCATAACTTCAATTATTTCCAAGGCCTAGATTAGGCGGTTTAACTCACCATAAGAAAAAGCTGCTAAACCGGTACATATACACCATTAGTCCCCTTGTTGAACCGCCAGAGCCCATCTGATATCATATCACAAGAAACCGATTTGTAGACACTGCCTCCGGTTTATCATAACTTAGACCAATCACTTTGTAACAAGCACGCTCTTGAACCGGATCAATTATTTTTGTAGATCTCATCATGGCCAAACAAGTGTATGAATGCAACTGGGTTCCTTCTCGCGTCACCGAGTCACAGCTGAATGATCTGGTATCGATTGGCGCTTTGGATAGCAAAGATACAGTCCACTGGAGGGTCCCTGGAGAGGAATGTCCTCCCACAACCCAGGAAGGAGAAGTTGTGGTCTTTGCAGATCACCTGGCCCGGGGCTTCAAACCGCCCGGTTCAAAATTTTACCGGGACGTGTTGGCCAATTTTCAGCTCCATCCCCAGGACATTGGCCCCAACTCCGTCACCAATTTATGTCACTTTCAAGTACTATCTGAAGTATATCTGCAAGAGGAACCTTCTGTTGAACTGTTTAGAGACCTCTTCCATCTAAACCGTCGCACTGAATTCACCGACGGCCCCAATACAGAATTGGGTGGTATGGCTATTCAGAAAAGGAAGGAGATCACCTATCCCCATGTCAAACTCCATACTCACCCCAAAGAGTGGAATGCGACTTGGTTTTATTGCAAGGACACTTCTCCTGAAGATGAAAATCCCTTACCTGGCTTTCGTCCAGAGCGGTTAAGCAACACTCATCCGTTTCCTCAAAGATTAAGCGCCAAAGATAGAAGCAAATATGCCCCGCAACTATCCAAGCTCCGAGCTTTTATGGCCAACGGTTTGACTGGAATTGATCTTGCACGCTGCTGGTTATCCTGGGGCATACTGCCTCTGAGCCGGCGCTCCGGTTTGATGTGTCAGTATACTGGCAGCGTCGACGACCCACTCCGACACACGAAACTCGAACTTTCTGATGATGAAGTTACGGACTCAGTAAAAAGGATGCTGAATGAACCGGAGCACCTCTGTGCTCAAACCGGTCTAGCTCCTTATTGCACCACCAACAAACCACCTGCGGTAAGTTTCTAGTTGCTTCATCATTAAACCTGTTACTGCTTCATGTATCCAACATTTACTTACTTCTGATCCAGGGTGATAATCCGTTTTGGAGCAAGAAACTTTCCCAAGACAAAGCGGAGAAAGCAGGGCGGCTAACCCGGCCCAAAACAAAAATTGTCAAGAAATCAGCCCATAAAAGAAAGACCACTGCTTCATCTGACCCGGCCATTAACGATGATGTGGGTAATCCGGAACTTGATTCTCTTGGCTTGCTTTTTACATGCCTTATTGATGACGATGCTTGTCAGGATGATGCTGAAGCCAGCAACGCAGGATTCGCTGAGGTAACTATTCTTTCTTCCGATTCAGCAAATTTGCCTTTACCAAAATTTCGCCAGGCAAACCGGAAAGTTAATTTTTCTCACCCTCTTGCTTATTTGGATCCCAAATTTCTTATGAAGACACAACAACATGAAGCTCGCCGACAACCCGCACAGCGGTCGTAGTTAACTCGCCGGTTACCAAACAGCCCGGTTCGAAAGCGCCGCTCGAGGTCTCGACCTTTTATTGCTTTAAATTCCAAAGCGGGTTTCTTCCATCAACCTCTTAATCCGTCCGACTCCGATTATCAGGTCACTTCCCATTCATCCTCTGGTGAATCCTCGGCCACTCAGCTACCACCATTGAAGATAGCTATCGGGTAAGCTAAACCGGCCATATGCTTCTAATATATTTTGCAATGGATATGCTTTTTCTCTAACTCTTTGTCTCTTAGAACAAAACCGAAACCAAGCAAGGAGGCCCGCTTGGATAAAACGGCTGAAGAAGCTGCCGCCTTAGACCATGAGAGAGCGCCGAATGTTGAAAATTTTGCCTCTGAAGACATTCCCAATGATCCTCCGGTTCAAGATGAGGTTATTCCTGAAGAAAGGCCTGTCAACACTTCAATCTCTGCGGATCTACCTGCCAGCACCGTACGGCTTGATAAATCCCACAGTCCTGCTACTAAAACGGCCGTGCCAACACAATCCGCTGAGTCGAAAGATGATGACGTTGTGATTACTGGTATGGGCCGCTCTGAACCGGGGAATCCTGCAACCTTAACCAGGCATACTGTGAAAGAGGATTTTTCCACCTTGAATAAAGGGAAGTGGGATGTCGAACTGGAAACATATGCTGCTTTAAGCGCCCAAGACCTTCATTCTGGCTATTTAAACCGGCTTTATACTAGCCGTGACTATGAAGCTGGTTTGGTCAAGTTAATGAGGGACAAGTTTGAGGTAACTCACTCCTTTTCTTACTGTCAGTATATCAGTCCTTGTAGCCCCCAAGGGTCGGTTTGTAATCTTGATCAAACCGGGACTTGACTATATTCCTTAATAACTTTGAAATCCACCTGCGTAGCCCCCAAGGGTCGGTTTAACTGTGCATACTTAACCCGGTACTTCAACAAAAGCTGCCTTTGAAACCATTGCTAGCTCAAATAGCCAATAGCCCCCAAGTGCCAAGTTGAATACTTGTATTGAGCTTGGGACTTTGTCTTCTAGTAATAATATAAAAATCGAAGGTACATTAGCCCCCAAGTGCCAAGCATATAACTGTGTTGTGTGGTTGGGACTTTGACTGTCTTGAATTTCTGGCTGAACGTACTATCGATACACAGGCTGAGGTGAAAATCAAAGATGACCGGATTGCCGATTTACAAGCGGCTTTGAAAACCCAGCAGGCCGAAACAGAGAAGGCCAAGAAAGAGTTAACCAGTGCTTTGAACGCTGCTGAACAAGTGAAGGAAAGCCTGAAGAAAGAACAGGCGGACTGGGCCACTGAGAAGGCCAATTTGATCAAACGGGCAGAAAATGCTGAAGCTGCCCTTAAACCGGTTGTAGATGATCTGACAGCCGTAAAGCGGCAAGTACACTCTATGACTGCGGCAATCTTTGGTAAGCTTCCTTTGAACTATTGTGATGGTGCACCTGCTGTATCATTACTCCAGTTTAGAACTAACCATTTACTGCTTGTAGGCACACGCATTGGGCACTTAGGAAATGATGTGCGGAAGAAACTGAAGGCTGTCTACACCTTAGTAGAACAGTTATATACCGGAGCCCAGCGCATCATCACCACCGCCTCACATAACAATCCGGCACCTTCCTTGATTCAAGATACTCTGAACCGGCTGTCCATCCTTCCTGCCCGGATTGAAGAGGTGAAAAAATCTGCTGCTCGAACCGGAGCCATTAACGCGTTGATCCGAGCCAAGGCATGGGTACCAGACTTTGATCCTGTGGAAGCAGCTCAAGGCTAGCCCAGTGTTAAAGAAGATGGTTCTGATTTCAATGAAGAGGATTTACGGGCTATAAACCGTGCAGTACGCCCTCTAGCTTGTCAGCTGGCCGAAGAAGCCGATTTGGAGCATTATCAAGCACAATACAATGATCAAAACAAGCGAGTGCCTGCCCCAACCTTGGAAGCAGAAAATCTGATCCCTCCAATCCGTAAGCATAGTTACGCTCCTGATATTGAACCGTCTTCTTTGATCCACGAAGAGGCTGTTTTCCAAGCGCTAATGGGAATCGACTGGACCACTGTGGATTTCCAGCCAATGGGTAGAGACGAGGAGGCTGAAGCGGCAGAGGATGAAGAGCAGAATTGAACCGGTGGCCGGTTTAAAATGCTGTCGTTGGCGGTTTACCAAAAGAACAATGATCTCACTTGGGCACCGTGTTGCCTTGTAATAACTGTAGTTAAAACTTTTGCGCTTCAATATGCCTTCGTGCATAAGTAGTGAAACTTTTGCTTGATTCGTATTTCCTGCAACCAGAAAAAGTTGACCCTCGGTGGCGGTGATACCGCCAGCCGGTTTATGGTATTCAAATAGATATATCAGAATTCCAATAAATATGTGATACAAATACCTGCCGTGTCTGGGTATGAAGCTGGCGTAGCCAAACTTGAACCAGAGGCTTTTTTTAAAAACCATGACCGTCTGTAAGGCGGGGAGAGAATAACTCTCATATGAACCGTGCTGAATCAGCACAAGCCCCCTTGTTATTCAATGATGATTAACAGGAAGAAGGTAAACCGGGCAGATAAAACCGCGGCGTAATATTAAACCGTGTTCTGTCAATTTGTAACTGACAGTTGAACCGGATGAAAATGTTTGTCGGGCTAAAAACGCAACAACAAAAAATCGAATACCAATGATGAGAAAATATGGCAACAAAGGCAATAACTCTTTGCAAAAGAAAAGCTTTATTGAGCTGGTCAGATGGCATTACCATGGTCAGACGCAACCAAGCCCCCCGAAGGCGTAGCGATGGTGCCAGTCGGCCAGGTCCCCAAAAGACTCTTGGCGAGTACGCCGGCCAAGTGGTATGACATTGGTTGGGTTCGACCAAGCCCCAAATGACTCGCCCTATTGGCCGACCAAGAGGCGTGACGGTTCAGACGTGACCGTGTCCCCAAATGATCTGGTGGCTTTCGCCTATCAAGAGGTGTTGCATTGGTTCGCATACCGACCAAGCCCCCAAGTGATAAAAACAAATGTCAAGGGTAAACCGGAGGCCGCTTAAAAAGAATCACTCCATGTAACCACGCATGATAAGAAAGACAGAGACCCCGCTTTAGCCGAGGCTCCGGTTTTTATTATATCGAAGATAATATATACATTGTCATGATATGTACATAAACTGAGCCGATGGCTCAAGTGTAGTAAGGCCGAAGATGAGCTATATTCCACGGCTGTTGGTCTCTCCTCGATGTACGTGAGTCTTGATGCTCTCGAATATCAATCGATAGTATGATCCGTTGTGTAGATTCTTGCTGACCACAAAAGGTCCTTCCCAAGGCGGGGATAACTTGTGCATATCTGTCTGGTCTTGGATGAGGCGAAGCACCAAATCTCCTTCTTGAAAGGTTCTGGTTTTAACTCGGCGACTGTGATAACGACGAAGATCTTGCTGGTAAATCGCTGAACGAGCAGCTGCCATATCACGCTCTTCATCCAATATGTCCAAAGCGTCCTGCCGTGCCGTCTCGTTGTCCGCTTCAACATAAGCCGCTACACGGGGCGAATCGTGCCGGATATCACTGGGGAGTACTGCCTCTGCTCCGTAGACCATGAAAAACGGTGTATATCTGGTGGACCGGTTTGGCGTAGTATTAATACTCCATAGCACCGATGGTAGCTCTTCAACCCAGCACCCTGGTGTTCTCTGTAACGGAACCATAAGTCGGGGTTTGATGCCTCGTATGATCTCTTGATTAGCTCGTTCTGCCTGTCCGTTGGACTGGGGGTGAGCCACTGATGACACGTCCAGCCGGATGTGCTCACGTTCATAGAACTCTTTCATAGCACCCTTGGATAAGTTAGTACCAATATCAGTAATGATACTGTGTGGAAAGCCAAACCGGAAAATCACCTTTTTGATGAACTGCACTGCTGTTGCCGCATCACACTTGTTGACAGGTTCCGCTTCAACCCACTTGGTAAATTTGTCCACTGCCACCAACAGGTGGGTCTTCTTATCCTTGGATCGTTTAAATGGTCCGACCATATCTAGCCCCCAAGTTGCAAACTGCCACGTTATTGGGATCATCCTCAACTCTTGTGCCGGTACATGAGCACGCCTGGAGAATTTCTGACATCCATCACACCGTTTAACCAAATCCTCCGCATCAGCGTGTGCAGTCAACCAGTAAAATCCATGACGGAACGCCTTTGCCACCAGGGACTTTGAACCGGCGTGATGTCCACAATCCCCTTCATGGATTTCTCTTAAGATTTCACAGCCTTCCTCAGGGGAAACACAACGTTGAAATGCCCCTGATACACTACAATGATGCAACTCACCATTAAGAATCGTCATAGATTTGGAGCGCCGGATTATCTGTCTGGCCAGAATCTCATCTTCTGGCAACTCCCCTCGAGTCATATACGCAAGAAAAGGAATCGTCCAATCCGGAATAGCATGTAATGCTGCCACCAACTGAGCCTCCGGATCAGGAATAGCCAAATCCGCTTCACCAGGGAGATGGACTGATGGGTTGTGCAAGACGTCCAAAAAGACATTAGGCGGGACCGGTTTACGCTGAGAACCCAACCGGCTTAAAGCGTCCGCCGCTTCGTTCTTCCGGCGATCCACATGATCCACTTGATAACCCTTGAAGCAACCTGCAATATTATCCACTTCTCGACGATATGCGGCCTTAAGTGGGTCCTTAGAGTCCCAAGTGCCAGATACTTGCTGAGCCACCAAGTCCGAGTCACCAAAGCACTTAACCCGGCTTAAGTTCATCTCCTTAGCCATCCGGAGGCCATGGAGCAAGGCTTCGTACTCAGCTGCATTATTAGTACAAGGGAACATTAAACGGAGAATGTAACAAAACTTATCACCTCTTGGGGAAGTTAAAACGACTCCAGCCCCCGAGCCTTCCAACTGCCTGGACCCGTCGAAATGAATAGTCCAATATGTGTGATCCGGCTTCTCCTCTGGTGCTTGTAACTCCGTCCAGTCATTAATGAAATCAACAACTGCTTGTGACTTCACTGCTGTGCGTGGTATATACCTTAGTCCATGCGGCCCAAGCTCTATGGCCCATTTGGCAATCCGGCCGGTCGCCTCCCGGTTCAGTATGATATCACCCAAAGGAGCTGAACTAACCACTGTGATAGGGTGCCCTTGGAAATACTGCTTCAGTTTTCGACTGGCCATAAAAACACCATAGACCAGCTTCTGCCAATGCGGATATCTTTGCTTGGACTCAATAAGCACCTCACTGATATAATAAACCGGCCGCTGAACCGGATATTCCTTGCCTGCCTCCTTGCGCTCCACCACAATAGCCACGCTTACTGCTCGAGCATTGGCTGCCACATATAACAACAGTGGCTCCTTGTCAACCGGTGCCGCAAGAACAGGCGGATTGGCCAATTGCCGCTTTAAATCCTCAAATGCTTCGTGAGCAGCCGGACTCCAGACGAAATTATCTGTTTTCCTCAGCATCTGGTATAAGGGGCTGGCCTTCTCTCCGAGGCGGCTGATAAACCGGCTCAACGCAGCGATTCTGCCCGCCAGACGCTGAACATCATTGATACACTTCGGTTTAGCCAAGGAAGTAATAGCTTTAATTTTCTCCGGATTAGCCTCAATTCCTCTGTTAGACACCAGAAACCCCAATAACTTGCCTGCCGGAACACCAAAAACGCACTTGGCCGGATTAAGCATCATCTTGTAAATGCGCAAGTTGTCGAAGGTTTCCTTCAAATCGTCCACCAGTGTCTCCTTTTGTCTTGATTTCACCACAATATCATCCACGTAAGCATGCACATTGCGGCCGATCTGTGTATGCAGGCAATTCTGTACACACCGCTGATAAGTAGCCTGGGCGCTTTTGAGCCCAAAAGGCATAGATACATAGCAGAAGGCTCCAAAGGGAGTTATAAACGCTGTTTTCTCCTGGTCCTTAACGCCATTTTGATCGATGATATCCGAGTACGCATCCAAAAACTTAAACACTCACATCCCGCCGTGGCATCAATAATCTGATCAATGCGGGAAGGGCAAAAGGATCCATTGGACGAGGCTTTGTTAAGATCTGTAGTCCACACACATACGCCAGGTGCCATTTTTCTTAAGGACCAGCACCGGATTAGCAAGCCACTCTGGATGAAACACTTCAATAATAAAGCCAGCCGCCAAAAGCCTGGCTACTTCCTCTCCAATGGCTTTGCGCCTTTCTTCGTTAAACCGGCGGAGGAACTGTTTCACCGGTTTATACTTAGGATCCACATTAAGTGTGTGCCCAGCGAGTTCCCTCGATACACCTGGCATGTCAGATGGCTTCCATGCAAAGATATCCCGGTTCTCACGGATGAACTCGATGAGCGCGCTTTCCTATTTGGGATCCAGGTTGGCACTGACAGTGAACTGCTTGGACGAATCGCCTGGCACGAAGTCAACAAGCTTGGTCTCAGCTGCCGATTTAAACTTTAGATCCGATTCATGCTCTATAGTTGGCTTCTTTAAAGGGGTCATATCTGCCGGATCAACGTTGTCTTTATAGAACTTCAACTCCTCCGTAGTACGATCGCCTCGCATAAGCTGCATCACCTTCCTCACATTCCAAAGCAACTCGGCGGCTTCCATGCACCGTTATCGCCTTTGTAACCCGCATTTTGAGCTGCAAGTAAATATAACAAGGTCGTGCCATGAACTTAGCATAAGCCGGCTGCCCAAACAAGGCATGATATGGACTCGGATTTTCACCACTTCAAAAGTTAGCTTTTCGCATCGGAATCGTGTTTCGTCTCCAAAAGCCACATCCAAGGCTATCTTACCAACAGATAAGCAGATTTGCTCGGTACTACACCATGGAACACCGTATTGACGGTCGAGATCCTTGTCCGTTAGACCCATGCGACGGAAAGTTTCATAGTATAATATATTAATCGCTTCCTCCATCCATAAGTACCTTAGTGAACTTATAGCCCCCACCGAGGGTCTACCACTAATGCCGGTGACCGGATTATCAACCCGGGGAGGGTCCTCTCTGCTCCACACGATAGGCTGCTCCGACCAACGTAAATAACGCGGCAAGGCCGGTTCAACAGAGTTAACTGCTCGCTTGTGAAGCTTCCGATCTCGCTTGTCCAAACTGGTTGTGAAAACATGATACTGCCCACTATTCAATTGCTTTGGTTGGCTTTGATAACCCGACTGCCGTTGCTGCTGCTGGCCACCCTGATTATTCTGACTATTGTGACTGCCTTGATTAAGACCTGACCCGGAAGCTCCATCGTGACCCGCCCGTGGAAACCGGATCTGAACCGCCACCGACTTCGGTCATACCGAAAGCATTGGAGTTTTGAACTCCTGCATAATATAACGATCTTTCAGAGATGGTTCGATGGGGACTCCTTCGTCCGTGCTTGGGGCAAGGCTGATTCAATAAGTAATTGAAACGGCTCAGATAGGATTTTGGCCCGATTCGCCTTGCCACCGCGCCGCGCTGCCCTCATCTCTGTGCATTAGTGTTGGCTACGAAATCCGGGTTGCCATCTGCCTTGCGCTTGCCTCCGTTTCCATGACCTGCCGGTTTGTACTGCTGCCCCTTGGAGTTGCCGTTCTTCTTTCCCTTCCCTGCTTCATCATCATCAGCCTCAGGATCCTTGGTACTGTCCGAATCAGCATACTTCACCAAAGCGGCCATAAGGGTTCCCATGTCATTACAGAACCGCTTCATGCGCCCCAATTTTAATTTTAAAGGCTCAAACCGGCAGTTGCCTTCTAATGTTAAGATCGCAGAGTCAGCGTTGATCCTGTCAGAGGAGTGCAAAATCTCGGAAACACGGCGTACCCAACGGGTTGTTGACTCCCCTTCCTCCTGGACACAAGCCGCGAGGTCTACTATGGACTTGGGCTATTTGCACGTATCCTTGAAGTTCTGAATAAACCGGGCCCGTAACTAGGCCCATGAGCTGATAGAATTGGGCGGTAAGCTCTTCAACCAAGTACGGGCCGTGCCTTCCAGCATCATGGTGAAGTACTTTGCACACGCGGTCTCATCAACATCTAGCATCTCCATGGCCATCTCATAACTTTCAACCCACGCTTCAGGGGACAGATCAGCGGTGTAATTCGGCACCTTGCGTGGACCCTTAAAGTCTTTAGGCAGACGCACATTGCGCAAAGCGGGGATTAAACAGGGCACCCTTAAAGCGGATGCGACTCCTGGCCCGGCGAAGGTAGTAGGGCGAACCAGTGTATGTTGACCCGCGTCATCCTGTGCTGCTAACTCGGCCTCCCTGCGTGCCCGGGCCCGGTCCACCACCTCCTGAGCATCACGAATGCCACCCATGTGGTGATTGCCTCGGGCCGCTTCACGGTCCCGCGCGTTGCTTGATATGGCCGGTTCATCCATCGCCGCTGTAGCTCCGCTTGACGGGCGAGTGAATCCGATCACGGCTGTATGAATATGCCTCCTTTGGATCAGCGCAGTCCGAGAAGCTCCTTAACCCGCATGTCTCAACTTGTGGGGAATCTCCTTCGATCGATAGCCTCCAATCGTGCGGCGGCCGCGACAAGGTTGTCCATAGGATTAGAATAATGACGTGGGGGTGTCTGCACCGGTGGAGGAACCACCATATGCTCTGCTGGGGAGGCTCCATCAGGCGTGGTTGGACCATCGCTCCTGCCGCTGGTGTCTCAATCCGGTTTACCTCCCTGTGCTGGGGCGGGTTACTTGGTCTGGCTCCCGGGGTCTGAAAGAGATTTCTAGGATCAAATCCTAATGGCAGTCGTGATCTATACTTCCGCTTCATCACCTCCTGCGACGCACTCTGGTCAAGCATGAGTTTGTAAGCCTGTGCGTCCAGAGCGGCCCGCTCTGCGGCCATACGCTCCTTCTCTGACGCTAGATCCGCTTTGGCTTGCGTGATCTGCTCTCTCACCTTTGCAATTTCTGCATTATGAGCCTCCTGATCCGCCGGGTTGTTCTCCGCCATAAGCGCAGCTAGTGCATCAAATAGATCTGACAGAACTTGAACCGGCGGGCGCACCGGGCCTCCTGCCCCTGCTGCCGTTGCTGAACCGGAAAGCATCGCTGCTGCGGTTGAAGAGTGGTTCGCTGCCTGCGTACCGGCCATGAATACTCCAACCCGGTTGAACTGGCTTGGGGGGTCCGGAATACTGTCACCGTCGGAACAGCCCCTGATCATATCGCCCTGCAGCTGGTACAATGACTCGGTCTCTCCTGTTGAAGATTCATCGCCGGAATAAACGACGGTCTCACTACCGTGTTCTGAACCGGCGTCGTGTTCTCCTCCGTGGATGACTCCAACGAAGACATGCTTCACGGCCGGTTTAACCTGGGCAGGTCGCGCACGCTGAGCCGTCTCGACGAGGTCGGTGCAGATGCCCGGCTCAGGCCCAGGCTCCCCGATCTTGCCGATGAAAACGTATGCGCCGAGGGGACCCGTATCCGCACTCGATTGAATCGGCCTCGGGACCCCATCCGGCGTCGTCGATGTAGATCCGGCCGCGACGACTCTTGGTCATCCGGCCCACGACGTAGCCTTCAAGTCCTTTGAGCTTGCCCTCCAAGATTGTCAAACCATCGTGCGATTGCCCCACGGTGGGCGCCAACTGTCGTGGATTTGTCACGGCAGATGTCCTAGCGTAAGGACTTAGTCGTGGAGCCATCGCTACGGGTTTACTTGAAGGGGTTAAAGCGGACACAAAGACACAAGGGTTTTATACTAGTTCGCCCCTTCGATGAAGGTAAAAGCCTACGCCTAGTTGTGATGGAATTGATGTAGTCTCGATGGCTAGGAGCAAACAAGCTTCGCCTTAGGCTCGAGTTGTGGTTGTCTGTCCCTGAACTGCCGCCGGTCGCCCCTTTATATACACGAGTGACGCCTGTCGGTTCATAGATTCCCAACCGTTCATACTCGTATCCCGGTTGGTATCTCTATTCCTAACTTACAATACAAGTTATACATCAGGCCGGTTTACGGCTACAAGTTCTAAATCGACTACGTGCCTTGGGCCTTTTCTGCTTATACCACTAACGGAGTTAACTCGGCCCAAGCTGGCCGGTTTACACCTAGTAGTAATATCCCCAACAAGAACCGTTCTCACCTACGCATCAAAACCACAACGATAGTTTGTCAAATAGACTCCGTTTTAACCTTCGCAAGGACCGGCGTAGCCACACTCGGTTCAACTAAAGTTGGAAACCGACACCGCCAGCCACTGTGTGCAAAGCACGGCGGTAGAACCAGTCTCGCGTAAGCGACGCGTAATGTCGGTCCGGCCGCTTCATCCAACAATACCTCACGAACCAAAGTATGACATGCTGGTAGGCAGTATGACTTATATCGTCCACAACTCACTTGTGTTCTACTCGTGCATATAACATCAAACCATAAAAACCTAGGCTCGGATGCCACTATTGGGGAACGTAGTAATTTCAAAAAATTTCCTATGCACACGCAAGATCATGGTGATGCATAGCAACGAGAGGGGAGAGTGTTGTCTACGTACCCTCGTAGACCGAAGTGGAAGCGTTGACGCAACGTAGAGGAAGTAGTCGTACGTCCTCCCAGTCCAACCGATCCAAGCACCGTTACTCCGACACCTCCGAGTTCTTGACACACGTACAACTCGATGACGCACCCCGATCTCCGATCCAGCAGAGGCGCGGGGAGGAGTTCTGTCAGCACGACAGCGTGGTGACGATCTTGATGTTCTACTGTCGCAGGGCTTCGCCTAAGCACCGCTACAATATGACCGAGGTGTAATCTCGTGGAGGGGGGCTCCGCACACGGCTAAGGAACAATCTCAATGATCAACTTTTGTGTCCATGGGGTGCCCCCCCGCCCCCGTATATAAAGGAGGGAGGGAGGAGGAGGCCGCCCAAGGGGAGGCGGCTTAGGGGGCAAACCTACTCCAAGTAGGTTTGGCCCCCTTCCTATTTGGAGTAGGAGAAGGAAGGAAGAGGGGAGGAGAGAAGGAAAGGGGGCCGACCCCCCTCCCAATTCGGATTGTGCTTGGGGGGGGGGGGCGCCCCTCCTTGCTCCTTCTCCTCCCTTCCACTAAGGCCCAATAAGTTCCATATACTTACCGGGGTTTCGTAACCTCCCGAACTCGAGATAATCCCAATCTCATCCGGAACCTTTCCGGTGTCCAAATATATCCGTCCAATATATCAATCTTTATGTCTCGACCATTTCGAGACTCCTCGTCATGTACGTGATCACATCCGGGACTCCGAACAACCTTCCGTACATCAAAATACATAAACTCATAATATAACTGTCATCGAAACATTAAGCGTGCGGACCCTACGGTTCGGGAACAATGTAGACATGACCGAGACACGTCTCCGGTCAATAACCAATAGTGGGACCTGGATGCCCATATTGGTTCCTACATATTCTACGAAGATCTTTATCGGTCAAACCACATAACTACATACGTTGTTCCCTTTGTCATCGATATGTTACTTGCCCGAGATTCGATCGTCGGTATCCAATACCTAGTTCAATCTCGTTACCGGCAAGTCTCTTTACTCGTTCTGTAATACATCATCTCGCAACTAACTCATTAGCTGAAATGCTTGCAAGGCTTAAGTGATGTGTATTACCGAGAGGGCCCAGAGATACCTCTCCGTCATTCGGAGTGACAAATCCTAATCTCGAAATACGCCAACTCAACAAGTACCTTTGGAGACACCTGTAGAGTACGTTTATAATCACCCAGTTATGTTGTGACGTTTGGTAGCACACAAAGTGTTCCTCCGGTAAACGGGAGTTGCATAATCTCATAGTCACAAGAATATGTATAAGTCATGAAGGAAGCAATAGCAACATACTAAAACGATCGGGTGCTAAGCTAACGGAATGGGTCATGTCAATCGATCATTCAACTAATGATGTGATCTTGTTAATCAAATAACAACTCCTTGTTCATTGTTAGGAAACATAACCATCTTTGATTAACAAGCTAGTCAAGTAGAGGCATACTAGTGACACTCTGTTTGTCTATATATTCACACATGTATTATGTTTCCGGTTAATACAATTCTAGCATGAATAATAAACATTTATCATGATATAAGGAAACAAATAATAACTTTATTATTGCCTCTAGGGCATATTTCCTTCAATTGTGCAACTCCCAGATACCGTAGGAATGCTTTGGGTGTACCAAACGTCACAACGTAACTGGGTGGCTATAAAGGTGCACTAAAGGTATCTCCGAAAGTGTCTGTTGGGTTGGTACGAATCGAGATCTGGATTTGTCACCCGTAAACGGAGAGGAATCTGTGGGCCCACTCGGTAGGACATCATCATAATGTGCACAATGTGACCAAGGGGTTGATCACGGGATGATGTGTTACGGAACGAGTAAAGAGACTTGCCGGTAACGAGATTGAACAAGGTATCGGTATACCGACGATCGAATCTCGGGCAAGTACAATACCGTTAGACAAAGGGAATTGTATACGGGATTAAATGAGTCCTTGACATCGTGGTTCATCCGATCAGATCATCGTGGAACATGTGGGAGCCAACATGGGTATCCAGATCCCGCTGTTGGTTATTGACCGGAGAACGTCTCGGTCATGTCTACATGTCTCCCGAACCCGTAGGGTCTACACACTTAAGGTTCGATGACGCTAGGGTTATAAAGGAAGTTTGTATGTGGTTACCGAATGTTGTTTGGAGTCCCGGATGAGATCCCGGACGTCACTAGGAGTTCTGGAATGGTCCGGAGGTAAAGATTTATATATGGAAAGTCCTATTTTGGCCACCGGAAAATGTTCGGGATTTTTCGGTATTGTACCGGGAAGGTTCTAGAAGGTTCCAGTGGGGCCCACCTGCATGGGGGACCCACATGAACATGGGTAGTGGGGGCAAGGCCCCACACCCCTGGTCAAGGCGCACCAAGATCCCCCCTTAGAAGGAATAAGATCATATCCCAAAGGGATAAGATCAAGATCCCTAAAAAAGGGGGATAACAATCGGTGGGGAAGGAAATGATGGGATTTCTTTCCTCCCACCTTTGCCAACGCCCCAATGGACTTGGAGGGCAAGAAACCAGCCCCCTCCACCCCTATATATAGTGGGGAGGCGCATGGGAGCTTTACCCAAGTTCTGGTGCAGCCCTCCCCCTCTCCCAAGTCCTCCTCCTCTCCTGCTGTGCTTGGCGAAGCCCTGCAGGATTGCCACGCTCCTCCATCACCACCATGCCGTTGTGCTGCTGCTGGATGGAGTCTTCCTCAACCTCTCCCTCTCTCCTTGCTGGATCAAGGCATGGGAGACATCACCGGGCTGTACGTGTGTTGAACGCGGAGGTGCCGTCCGTTCGGCACTAGGATCTCCGATGATTTGGATCACGATGAGTACGACTCCTTCAACCCCGTTCTCTTGAATGCTTCCGCTTAGCGATCTACAAGGGTATGTAGATGCACTCTCCTTCCCCTCGTTGCTGGTTTCTCCATAGATAGATCTTGGTGACACGTAGGAAAATTTTGAATTTCTGCTACGTTCCCCAACACATTTTATACACGAAGTGCATCTAATTTTTGCCGTAATCCTCTCAACTTTTAACCCATGCTATGTGGGTGAAATGATGATGCCATGCCAATGTTCAACCTTTACGGAGTTCATTTGTAGTGCTTTTCAATTTCAGGGCCATTTAGATCAAAAAAATCAATAAATGCATGAAAAATAGCAAATAAAGTCAGAAAGGGTTGAAAATTATTGACGTGGCTTTGAATGTTGCATACTGAAAACACAAAATTTTTGGAGTTGAAATAAGTTTTAAAAGACGAAATACCTTTGTAACAGATGAGTTTTCGTTCGAAACCCTGATACTTCGAAAGAGATTGTCCATTTTGTACATGAAGTGCATCCAGTTTTTGCCGTAACCCTCTCAACTTTTTAGCACATGCTATGTGGGTGAAATGATGATGCGATGCCAACGTTCAAGCTTTTCAGAGTTTATTTGTAGTGCTTTTCAATTTCATGGTCATTTAACTAAAAAAAATCAGTAAATGAATGAAAAATAGCAAATGAAGTCAGAAAGGGTTTAAAATTGATGAGGTGACTTGGAATGGTGCATACTGAACGCACAAAAATTCTGGAGATGAAATAAGTTTTAAAAGATGAAATGCCTTTGTAACAGATGAGTTTCGTCCGAAACCCTGATACTTCGAAAGAGATTGTCCATTTTGTACACGAAGTGCATCCAGTTTTTGCCGTAACCTTCTCAACGTTTTAGCACATGCTATGTGGGTGAAATGGTGATGCCATGCCAACGTTCAACCTTTTCAGAGTTCATTTGTAGTGCTTTCCAATTTTAGGGCCATTTAGCTAAAAAAATCAGTAAATGCATGAAAATAGCAAATGAAGTCAGAAAGGGTTGAAAATTGATGACATGGCTTTGAATGGTGCATACTGAATGCACGAAAATTCTGGAGTTGAAATATGTTTTAAAAGATAAAATGTCTTTGTAACAGATGAGTTTTCGTGCGAAACCCTGATACTTCGAAAGAGATTGTCCATTTTGTACACAAGCACATCTAGTTTTTGCAGTAACCCTCTCAACTTTCTAGCACATGCCATGTGGGTGGAATGATGATGCCATGCCAACGTTCAATCTTTTCAGAGTTCATTTGTAGTGCTTTTCAATTTCAGGTCGATTAGCTCAAAAAATTATTAATGCATGAAAAATAGCAAATGAAGTAAAGGGTTAAAATTGATAAAATAGCTTTGAATGGTGCATACTGAATGAATGAAAAGTTTGGAGTTGAAATAAATTTTTAAAAGATGAAATGCCTTTGTAACAGATGAGTTTTTGGCCGAAACCCTGATAGTTCGAAAGAGATTGTCCATTTTGTACACGAAGTGCATCCAGTTTTTGTTGTAACCCTCTCAAATTTTTAGCACATGCTATGTGGGTGAAATGATGATGCCATGCCAACGTTCAACCTTTTCTGAGTTTATTTGTAGTGCTATTCAATTTCAGGGCCATTTAGCTCGAAAAATCAGCAATTGCATGAAAAAGAGCAAATGAAGTCAGAAAGGGTTTAAAATTGATGACGTGGCTTTGAATGGTGCATACTGAATGCACAAAAGTTCTGGAGTTGAAATAAGTTTTAAAAGATGAAATGCCTTTGTAACTGTTGAGTTTTCATCCGAAACCCTCATACTTTGAAAGAGATTGTCCATTTTGTACACGAAGTGCATCCAGTTTTGCGTAACCCTCTCAACTTTTTTGCACATGCTATGTGGGTGAAATGATGATGCCATGCCACCATTCAACCTTTTCAAAGTTCATTTGTAGTGCTTTTCAATTTGAGGGCCATTTAGCTCAAAAAAATTAGTAAATGCATGAAAAATAGCAAATGAAGTCAGAAAGGGTTGAAAATTGAGATCCATTGTTGGTAGACATGTCCTTCACATAAAAAACCCGTGCCACATCATTGGCTAGGACGAATGGTTCGTTTGCGTACGCAAGATTGTTGAGATCCACTGTTGTCATTCCGTATTGCGGGTTTTCCGTTACCCCGCCTCCTTTCAGGTTGACCCATTTGCACCAAAACAAAGGGAACTTCAAGTCACGTGCATAGTCAAGTTCCCATATCTCCTCTATATATGTAACCATAATATGTGTCCTTCGGCCTATTGGTGTTTGCTGCATCAAAGCGACACCACTATTTTGGTTGGTGCTCTTTTTATCTTGGGGAGAAGAGAGAGCTCGCGGGCTGGACGAAGATATAGGAGCATCTTTAATACCGGTTCGTGACACGAACCGGGACGAAAGGTGCTCGTGGGCCCCCAGCCTGCCACCAGCCCTTTTAGTCCCGGTTCATGTCACGAAACGGTTTAAAGATGCAACACGAACCGAGATTGATTCCCGCCACCCTAGTCGTTGGAACCGACACTAATTGTCACATTTGTACCAGCCCGTTTACAAATCAAGACTAATGTGGCTCACTTAAAGTTGTTTTTCTACTAGTGTTCAGTAACCTATGGTGGGATTTTAAATTTTCCAATGAAATCTACAACCATCAAAGGGGAGATGATACAGTTGTTATAAAAGTATTTAGCTGTGAAAAATTTCTCAAGAATAGTTTTGAATGCACGCAAACATAGGACAAGTTGAATGCCACCGGAAAACAAAGTTATGTATATAATTGTTCATATAAAGCACCACAAATGCCATTGTTTAGACGCCTAGTTCGTGGGCTTGCCTTGCTCCATTCAGTGTAACTCTAATGATATGTTGCTCCAACACTAATGAATCATCATTGTGTTCCTATCCTGTGAGAGACAGAATGTGACACATTAGGCATCCTGCTTTGATAATGATAACAAATGAAGACATTAAATGACGATGGTTGTCTACCGTGTATGACAGCTTGAATATATTTTGTGGTGGGAGCGCCCCATCAGCACCACTTCTATCTTTTTCTTTTCCGAATGGGAAACTTTCATTGATCAGGATGGTTCAATACATTCAGCAACACATAAAGTAACAACTTCTACAGGCCCAGAAGTGAGCTAAACTGCATTGCGTACTGTATGATGGCCAAGCTGGGCAAGCATATGGCGTGCACCATTTTGTTCCTGGCGAATGGCTACAACACGTGTCTCGCATAAACCATTCAGGAGCCTTTTAGTTTCATTTGACCAACGCTGCCAAGGGTGAACGTTCCATTTCCTTGTCGCCCATCATAGATGCAGCAGTCGCACTATCCGTTTCGAGGATAAATGGTGCGCGACTCCATTCAGTGGCCAGCGCAGCTCCTTCTATACATGCTGCAACCTCAGCCTCTAGCGCACCACTTCTATCTGCTATGCTTTAGAAGTTATGCAACATAAGCACTATGCTTCACATTTGGGAAGTGCTAATTCAAACACGAGATTTTATTTCTTGATTCATGAT
The DNA here is from genome assembly GCA_021437245.1 of Aegilops speltoides. Lineage (NCBI taxonomy): Eukaryota > Viridiplantae > Streptophyta > Magnoliopsida > Poales > Poaceae > Aegilops > Aegilops speltoides. Next base: position 493,532,021 of record CM038147.1, on the reverse strand, counting down.
ATGCACATGTGTGCCTATTTTGGAAGCTTTTTGTATTGTCATCCAATTCTAGTGAGTCATCCTGAATAAAACAATGGCGCACACACATGTTAAACATGATCTTTAGCTCAAGAAAAAAACTCTATGGGTACAATTTCATGGCTCAGTGAGTTGCCTCAAAAATCAATAAAAGTTTGACGATGATCAATACTACCAAAACAAAGTGTCTCATAAAACTGACAAGTACAAAGATAGGCAAGTCAAACGTGGTTCATCAAACACCGACATTAACAATAATGGCTTGCAACAATACGAGTGAGATGAAACTTCTGAGACCATTGTGAATAATCTTCTATATCTTATCGGTCCAATGCCAAAAGCAAGTCACACAATCATTTAACATTCAGCTCAAATTAAAGGTACGAAAACTTCCACTCTAATTGAATAATTTCTCTAAATTTCGCTACAAATATAGATAATCAAGGGAATTTGCTATGGAATTTTTGTCTGGGTAGCTCGTTCGCCCTCTTCCACTCTAATTAACTAATACACTCTTATATAATTTCTTTTGTGAGTTTATCATACCTTAAGGGCCATAGATCATTCAGATTTAAGGTTTTATGTAACTAATAAACTCTCACATTATTTCTTTTGTGATGAACGGGCTGAGAACTGTACAATAGATTATTCACATTTGTTGTTCGTGCCAAAGAAATCTTAAAGATTTTCTTCTATCATAGTCAATGGTTTTTAATACTTCACGCACACATATATACACCACAAAAATCGGAGAACTATGCTATGGTGTTTACACTAAAGTTGTCATGATATGTTTCAACTGCTTTTCCTTCTACGCTTAAAGCTACTTTTGTATTTCAACTACTTTTTCACTCATCGGGCGAGGCTCCTAATGAGCTAAGGCGGCAACCCGTGGACCCCGAGCAGATATCCGGGGTGATGCGCGGCATGGCGGACTCATGGGACGTGGATGCGTCGATGAGATTCTCGGGTGCATCTCGACGTGCGACGGCAGGGAGCGCTGTCGGTGGTGGGGTTCTACGCCCGCGGTGACTCTTTTTTTCCTGTCCAAGGAAAATCTACTATATAAGGCACGACCCATGGCAAACTCTTTTCCATTTTTATGTCCATGACAAATCTAATTTTTTTGTCATAGCAATTTAAGTGTGTTCTTACCATGACAAATAAACATGTGTACTTCATGGATCACGGAAATTCTTTAGTAATTCACCATGGTAATTTTAGTAATTCATCATGGAAATTATAGTATTTTGACCATGGCAATTTTCGTTTTTTTGGCCATGACAACTTTATGGACCATGGAAAATTTAGTGCATTAGTCATGGCAAATTTGAGTAATTCCCATGACAGTTTTAGTACTTTGACCATAGCAATTTTAGTACTTTGGCCATGGCAATTATTATTTTTGTATGAACCATCGCATATTACTGTATGTGGGCTCAGATGTTGCAATGGTACTTGAGTGCAAATATTTAGGGCTGAAACTTGCACGTGTCGTATATTCACAATGTCGCCATGAAGCAAATGAAGTGGCTCACAATCTAGCGAAGAACTATTTTAGTGAAAAATCTTTTATGTTTGGGAATCTATAATCCCTGATTTTATTTATATATATAATCTGAGGAATAAAATATGTTTCTTTAAAAAAGGTATATAAATATACTCCCTCTATTCTTAAATATGAATTTTTTTTAGAGATTTCAATAATGGACCACATACGGAGCGAAATGAATGAATCTACTCTCTGAAATATGTCTATATACATCCGTATGTAGTTTATATTGTAATATCTAAAAATACTTGTATTTACAAAACGGAAGGAGTATACCCCTAAAGTATTTGCACATTATGTTTTTCTTTTTATTGAGGGGTATTTATGCACATTATGTCGACCAAAGCTAAACCTAAAACCTAGAAAGATTGTCAGAATCTGGACGGTATAAAGCATCGAGAAACCCGCCCCCCTGTCCTCACGAGGGCCCAAATCCCACCGACCACCCAGAGCGCCGCCACTCCCACGGTACCGCTGAAATGCCGAAGTCGCGAAAGCGGAAGGCCACCGTGCCGGCGCCGCCGCCGCCGCGGCGCCGCCCACGGCCCCGAATGGAGTACCGCGCGCGGTCCGACGAGGCGTGGTACGGCGCGCGCGTGGTGGTGCAGCAAGGCTTGCTGCGCGTCATGTTCGAGAATTCCACCGAGGATGCGGACGAGTGGTACGATCCAGGGGCTGACTTCGCATCACCGGGCGACGTGGACGCGCTCCGCTCCAGGTTCCGCCGGGAATGCCTGCCCCTCGACGACGCCCGCTGCGGGGATCTCCGCCCGGGAGACAAGCTCTGCGTCGCCTGCTATATCCACGGCGAAGTCGAGGAGCTCAAGTACTACGACGCCGTCCTCGAAACCGTAAGTCCTCCGCATCTCGTCCTACTCAGTGCGTTCGTCAACACACGCATATGCTTCAGTAATAATAGGCGCCGACCAAATATGCAGGTAGAGAGGGCAGCGCACGGCGTGGAGGAGTGCGCGTGCCGTTTCACGGTCCGCTGGACGGAGGGGCCGCGCAGCGGTTGCTTGGACAAGGTCGGCATCAAGGTGGTCTGCTGCGTGCCGGAGTCACCGATCCAAGATCCGGAGCTGAGCGAGTTCCTGGACGATCTGACAAAGAAGTTCGGCGAGGACCAAGGGACGGCGACGGCAGCGTCTCAGCAGGCAGCCCCGACCCCGATCAGCGACAGCGAGGAGGAATTGTGCCGGTACAGTCTCGCATGCTCCTCGAGTAGCAGTCTTTTCGTATGAAGGGATTTTCCCCACTGAAATCATCAGAGATATACAAAAGATATACCTCGGTACTCTGTAGGGATCTACAGTTAGTTTTCCCTGAACCGTCGCTATGTTGTCCAATATAGAAATGTGGTTCCCAGTTTTGAGATGCTTAGTACGAAGGCAACATAAAAGAGGGGCTCTATTGGGACACTGGCTTTATTAGAATATTAGTTCAAATTCACGTAGGACTTTTTTATGTTGCTATATTGTATGCATCTTTCATAAAGTTGCTATATTGTAGAACAAAGTTTTCTTAAGATGATGTAGCGAAATAATTATAGCGAAGAGATGTTTAATTTAATTAAGTTGTTTAGGCAAATGTAATAGGTGACAGGGGAATATGAATGAACTAATCGACACATTTAACAGTTTAAATAACTAAACAATCAAGCTTCAAAACTGTTATGATTAAACTATCGTTGAATTTCATGGTTACATTGTACAAACTTATCTTTTACATTATGAAATTTTTAACTATCTAATTGAATTTCATGGTTACTATTTTACAGAGTACTTCTTTCATTGAAGAGGGAACCAAAAAGTCCGACCGGAAAATCGTGAAGAGGGGGTATTGTATCGGATAGGTTGATATCTCCATGTCTGCTCAATAAGAGAAAGTGTCCAATGAAAACTCAGTTTCATTGAAACATGGAAACCGAAACTTGTGCCTTTGGATAACAAACCTTTGGTCCAGATTAGTCTATATGTTTCTCAGATTATGCAACCTGTTTCTCGATGGGCATTGTGCACAACTCCTTTTTATTTGTACCTCTACTGAAATGAATCCATTTAAGTTGGCACTGCATGTTTGGAGTTTCAGACCTGTACTCCATGCCTTTGCTGTTTTTTGATTTAATTCCAGTTAATTTTATGTGTGTCGTTTTCAGATTCAACTCCAATTTAGTTAATGTGAAAATAAAATCTCCTTTTGCGTGTTGTTTTGGTCCAAACATATAAAACTGTTTATCATTAGCCCTTATGTTGATCATAATTTTTTGGTTATCCTTTGTTATCAAAAGTCAGTAAGCCTATGCTCACTCAGATGTGCAACATGGTGCCATATGCAGGCTTTGCTTTGTGTTCAACCAGTCACAAAAAAATTATTTTCTCTCAAAGAACAAGGAGCATTGACGAGCGGTAGCCAGTGTTTGCAAACTAGCTGCTGTGTGCTCCAATACCCTCACCAGTTACTACCTACGAGACAGCGGATGTTTGAAAAAGGATAAATATACGAAATCGAGCGGACCCATGTGCCAGTGAGCAATAGCATAGGGGATCAAACCCAAACTCATCACTATCGGCTTAGGGAGCGCACGCTAGCAATTTGCCTTTTCTTTTCCCAAACGAAAAATGGGTATTGACTATTGGTAGCCCGTTTGTGAACTCATTAACGTGTGCACCCATGTCATCGCGGTTTATAAATAGATGTGGAGGCGACAATTTAGAAAAAGGAATATTTTTATAAATGGCACAGTTTTTTTGACTTAGACAAAATGACAAACTATAGTGTCATTGCCATGTAAACACAACATCCATAGCAGCACATGGACAAAAACTAGTCGACCCACAACCCAGTTAGCGAGTCACAACAACCCTGAATTAAACCAAACCCCACCGAATTTAGGACCCTCGCGCCAGTGATATTCGCGCAAGAGAGGGTATTATTGAGTGCCGATAACCATGTACATTTGGAGATTTTTCAAGAAAGAACACCGGCATTGACTACTAGTCGCCATAGTTTGTGAACTCGTTCTCGTGTGCACCCATGTCACCATTTCATATAACCAATGAGGTAGAGCCGGCATTCAATAAGGAAAAATTGATAGTATGATACACCTTTGTTAGGCTTTGATAAAATCAATATATGACTTCTCAACCGAAGCAAATAGAAGCGACGCACCCCCATGTGTCTTCCCTGAATCATCTGGTAGCATCATTTTGTTTGATCAAGCACCTCGGCCGTGCCCACCGCGAGTTTTCTAGATCCCCGCCGGAGATCTTTATCACCTGTTCCTTCGATAGAGACTAGCCAATTATCAATATAGTAAAAAATTAGAGAAATCGTAGAGGACAATCATTGGAACTATCCCTGGAAACACACTTTATGCCATCATTCTCCAACAACTTGGAGGGAGGCGTTCGAGCAATAATACAACATGTTGTATTAGGTTCAAGGGAGCCACAAACATTTGAAGCACATCGGATAATACCCCAAACAAACCTCCCACGGAGCACCGAAACAAAAGACGACCAATAGACCTGTCATGGGCACAAAAAGAAACAACCCTTCTCCCCCATCCGCCTACGATGCAACAAAATGTCTCTGTTTAAAATACTACACTTCCACTAGTGCAGAATCCATCTTTAGTCATGTGCACAAAAAGGACCTTTAGTGCCGGTTCTACAATTGGCACTAAAGGGTAGCGAATAAAGCCCCCCCTTTAGTGCCAGTTCGTCACGAACCGAGTCCAAAGGCCCACCATGTGGCACGAGCTCGCGCCGGGGTCTGGGGGCCTTTAGTCCCGGTTGGTGTCACCAACCGGGACTAAAAGGCCTGGATTTTTTTTGAAAGAAGGGGTTTTGGAGGGTTTAGGGGTTCCATATTGTGTTAGCTAGCTACTACATATAGAGAGAAGTGACCTCTCTTTCTTCGTGCTTGGTCGATGCTAGGTACTACATGTAGAGAGAAGTGACTCTCTTTCTCCGTGCTTGGTCGACGCTAGCTACTGCATATAGATCAAGGGAACTGGACGCTAGCTAGTAAGAAAATTAATGAAGGAACCATTAATCATCATTATAATAACAATTCATCATCATAGTCATATATATATATATATATATAGGAAAGCTCATCAATCTAGCACAAAGGTAGCACATAACTCATCATCATAGTCATATACGAACTAGCTAGCTCATCATTCTAGCACAATCTAGCACATAAATACCTAAGACCTCCTTGAGGGAGTCCTGGACTAGGGGCTGTCCGGATAGCCGAACTATCATCTTTGGCCGGACTCCAAGACTATGAAGATACAAGAATGAAGACTTCGTCCCGTATCCGGATGGGACTTTCCTTGGTGTGGAAGGCAAGCTTGGCGATACGGATATGTAGATCTCCTACCATTGTAACCGACTCTGTGTAACCCTAACCCTCTCCGGTGTCTATATAAACCGGAGGGTTTTAGTCCGTAGGACGAAGAACAATCATACCATAGGCTAGCTTCTATGGTTTAGCCTCTTTGATCTCGTGGTAGATCTACTCTTGTACTACCCATATCATCAATATTAATCAAGCAGGAGTAGGGTTTTACCTCCACCGAGAGGGCCCGAGCCTGGGAAAATAATCGTGTCCCTTGTCTCCTATTACCATCTGCCTAGAAGAACAGTTCGGGACCCCCTACCCAAGATCCGCCGGTTTTGACACCGACATTGGTGCTTTCATTGAGAGTTCCTCTGTGTCGTCACCTTTAGGCCCGATGGCTCCTTCGATCATCAACAACGACGCGGTCCAGGGCGAGACTTTTCTCCCCGGACAGATCTTCGTATTCGGCGGCTTCGCACTGTGGGCCAACTCGCGTGGCCATCTGGAGCAGATTGAAAGCTACACCCCTGGCCATCAGGTCAGATTTGGAAGTTTGAACTATATGGCTGACGTCCGCGGAGACTTGATCTTCGACGGGTTCGAGCCACAGCCAAGCGTGTCGCACTATCACGATGGGCATGATCTAGCTCTGCTGCCGGACAGTGCCCTGGAGGCCGCACAAGTGTCTGCTCCGACCCTTAGCTCGGAGCCGACTGCGCCGATTGAGGACGGGTGGTTGGACACCGCCTCGGGGGCTGCTACCTCTACAGCGATAGAGCCGAATACCAACTCTGTCCTTTGTGAAGCCCGTGACTCCAAGGTGCCGGACTCCTCTCCGGACTTCGAACCTTCCACGCCCCTGCCAATCGAATCCGATTGGGCGCCGATCATGGAGTTCACCGCTGCAAACATCTTTCAGCATCGCCCTTTGGCGACATCCTGAATTCACTAAAGTCTCTCTCTTTATAAGGAGAGCCCTGGCCGGACTATGGTCAGGTAGGTTGGGATGCGGATGATGAAGAAATTCAATGCCCACCCACCACCCACTTTGTAGCCACTGTTGATGATTTAACCGACATGCTCGACTTCGACTCCGAAGACATCGACGGTATGGACGACGATGTAGGAGACAACCAAGAACCAGCGCCTACAGGGCACTGGAAGGCCACCTCGTCATACGACATATACATGGTGGACATCCCAAAGGATGGGAATGGCGATGGAACAACGGAGGATGACCCCTCCAAGAAACAACCTAAGCGCCGGCGTCAGCGGCGCCGCTCTAAATCCCGCCACAGCAAAAATGGAGATTCCGACACCGGAGACAATAACACCCCGGACAGTGCCGAAGACAACCCCCTCCAGCAGGATTCAGCGCAGGAGGATGGAGAAGCCAGCCCTCATGAGAGAGCGGCAGAGAGAGAGGTAGAGGATGATAATTATATGCCTCCCTCCGAAGATGAGGCAAGCTCGATGAAGATGAATTTGTCGTGCCTGAGGATCCCGTCGAACAAGAGCGTTTCAAATGCAGGCTTATGGACACGGCAAGCAGCCTCAAGAAAAAGCAGCAACAGCTTAGAGCTGACCAAGACTTGCTAGCCGACAGATGGACTGAAGTCCTTGCGGCCGAAGAGTATGAACTTGAACGCCCCTCCAAGAGCTACCCAAAACGCTGGCTGCTACCCCTATTAGAGGAGGAAGCACCTAAACCTACATCACCAGCGCATAATACGGCCGACTGGCCACCTCGTGGCCACGACAGAGAGGCCTCTAGGCCCTCCACTAAAGCTGCACCCCGGCGTCGCTCGAAAAGTACAAAGCCACGGGGGAATGCGCCAGACTTGCGAGACATATTGGAGGACAAGGCATGACAAATAAGATCGATCTATGGATCGCGTGGGTGCCCTATGACAGGTGATGACAACCGTCACACCGGATACAACAACTCCAGCCGGGCCGAACACAGTAGACAAAGCTCATTTGAGCTACGTCGTGATATAGCCCAATACAGAGGCGCCGCACACCCACTATGCTTCACAGACGAAGTAATGGATCATTAAATCCCCGAGGGTTTCAAACCCGTAAACATTGAATCATACGACGGCACAACAAATCCTGCGGTTTGGATCGAGGACTATCTCCTTCACATCCACATGGCCCGCGGTGATGATCTACACGCCATCAAATACCTCCCACTCAAGCTTAAAGGACCAGCTCGGCATTGGCTCAACACTACTAGAAAAACCCCTACTAATGGCGCACCTAAAATGGCCATTAATGGCGCATCTGTGGTGCGCCATTGATAGCACGCCATTAGTAATTTTTACTAATGGCGCACTGCCTGGTGCGCCATTAGTATCTGGTATACTAATGGCGCACCGCAGGTGCGCCATTAGTATAGGCGAGGGTGCGCCATTAGTATGCCTCCCAGGGGCCATGTATACCAGTGCTTTGAGATACTAATGGCGCACCACCACCGGATCGCCATTAGTATCGCGGCATACTAATGGCGCCGCTTGATGATGCGCCATTAGTATAGATCGTCATACTAATGGCGCCCGTCATGTGATGCGCCATTAGTATGAATATTAGGTTTTTTTATTTTTTATTTTCTGTTTTTTGCACAGCTTACATAATGTATAATTTGACAAAATATAGACAGCACACATCAACAACAGATTCATCGAATACAATAGAAGATTAGTCTTTGAATACAATTCATCATATTAGTCTCCGAATACAATTCATCATATTAGTCTCCGAATTGAAAATACCGAACAAAGATAGAACATTATATTAGAAGTCTCGAGACCGCGAGTAGCGAGTTTGTCTTCACATTACAAGTCGATATCGATCATCTAAACTACCATCACATAGAAGAGAGCTGCGGTCATCACGATGAGCATCATCACGATGAAACTCGTCTTCATCCGGTTCCTCCAACGCTACCTCCCCTCTCCCGCTAGATAGTGGGCGTATCTAGATTCGGCCTCGGCCCTAGTGGTGTACGCTTTGTAACTGTTACCGCTGAATCGGTGAACCTGTCTCCGACACTCCTCCCATTCATCGTAGACTCCGGGAACCTTACCCTTGTACACGACATACGTCGGCATCGCTATGCACTAGTCAAACGAAACGTTAGTACCAATTCACAGACAATACATAAGCAATATATAAGTATGCAATAGAACGATCGGAAGAGAAAAGCAAGACATTAATAGCATCGATTACATCTAAGTTGAACGACTCTCGAAACCAAAGAGACATACTACAAGTTCATTAAAGTTTAATTACAACATGAGCCAATCGATGTTTGAGAACCAGACACAAGATCACCGCTTTCGACTCGACTCAAGTGACCGGAGCGTGGATGAAGCCGCCGTCTATCGTGGGAGTCATGAAATAACGGTCGTTGTCAACCTGCATTTGTAGCATTGTGTCGATGTCACTGTTGGACGGTTGATTGTTGAGGTAGAACTGCCCCGAGGTACGGCGACATCTTGATGGATGATTTCCGCAAACTCCGATTGGATGCGAAGAATTTTTGTCGGAGGTCCGCGCCCTGGATTGCCGACACGCTCTTTGCCCAATCTTTGAGTTTACTCGGCAGCGAAGTTGATGATGGTCCCGCACGATCGCCCGCATGTGATGGATGGCGAGTAGGCACCCTTCTAATCGCCAGCGGCTGCTTGACGCAGCAGTAACGTCAGATTGTGGGAGAACACATGCTTGCCGTGATTTACGATTAGGCCTGGTGAAGGTGCCTCCAGATTTGGCGTGGCGGGAGAACATCATCAAGAACCTTCTTGACATTTGTGTAGTCTACGTTCGACTGACGGTCCGGGTCGAAATACGTGGCCATGGAATATTTGGGGCTTAGGAGGATGAGCGTGCAACGTGTGTCACTGCAGAAAACACGGAATTTTAAAAGAAAAACGGTCGAAATGTAAGAATTCATATGTTATGGGCCGGTTGAGGTGTAGTGCAGCGGATGAAGGTTCAACATAGCGTGGATGTCATCAAAACGCAGGACGATCGTACGCCCGATGGAGTTATCCACAAAGCCCTTGCCCTCTGGCACCTTGGCCGCAAAAACCGGTATGCCACATCCTTCTCTCGAGACGCCGCTTCTCCAAAGCAAGAACAACATCATGCAGACTCCGTGATAGCACGGTTGCAGCATTGAGCATATTTGTTGGTAGCATCGCCCTACCCGCCACATGCACCCTCCTCGAGATATCCTGCGGTGAAGGTGGCCCGCCCCGAGCACGGATCGTACTCGGTGCCGGCTGGCTCGCACCTTCTTAGTCTTTCTTTTGCGTGCCTTCTTCTTCTCCCGTAATGGGACCGAGTTGTGCTCACAGCACCGCCTTCTTGAGTGTGTTGGGGCTGATAATATTTCGCACCTCGCCTATCCGAGGCTCGGTGAAGTCGGCAGCCGGAGGCGCTCTCGAGAGCTGAACGCCAGACGGCGCTGTTGCAACTTGGCTTCTCCGCGGTACCAGCTAGATCGCACACGCCTTTTGTTGAGTTTCGTTCTTGAGAAGGAGGCCCCATGAAGACGCCATCGCACTCCATGATCGGCAAAGTATCGATCGACGTTGCTAAATGTATCATCGCCGCCGCCGCCGCTGCTCGATCCCGTGCCATATGCATGTTTGGATCCATGGCATAGGGATGTCCGCATCGTTACGCCGGTCTTGCCATGGGTCGACTTGGCGCCGCACGACGGGCGGTGTTGTCTTTGGGGTGGTGTCCCCGCCCCAAACGAATCCGCTCTTCGCCAAACCAGGCCAGCTCAGCAGCGCCGAGGGTCATCACGTCTTCATCGTCGGCCCGACGGGTCGAATCAGAGGTAACAAGTCGTCGCAGCCTGGCAGCACCAACCAGTTCAACCCTAAACAAGTTGGGTGGCATCCGGGTACCGTGGAACAAGGGGTTGCCCGGTTGAACGATTTTGCCCTTGGCGACATCGACCAACTCGTTGTTCACGAAGCGGAGGAGAGTGCACGGAACGTCGGCGCGCCTGCGAAAACATGTAGGGCGTCAGGGATGCCCAGCCAAAGGCAAGGAGATGAAGTCCTCGGCCGAGAGAGGCTTAATTAGTTACCGTGATGATGGCGTCGAGCTCGGCTAATGTCGACGCACCGCGAACGGCGGGCGGCGATTGATGAGGGGCGCTTGCTGCAGAGGTGCCGGCCGGCATACACCCGGGTGCATTAAGCTCCCGTGCCGGCGTCGGAGACACCAATGCCGCCTCCGCCGGAGGCACCAATGGCCTCGCCATCGCATTATGCGAGTTGCTGGCCGTGAAGCTAGGAATCGGGCGGCCCTGCTGGCGCCCGCAATCCACGCACTCAACCCCGAGATCAAGGTAGGCACAATGGCGGTGATTGTCGCTCCGAGTCGTTGTTCCACTTGCTCCTGGACCATCTCCGGAATCCATGACACCTGTTCCTTGAGTTCTTGAACCTCTCGCGCCTGGCTTTCTGAGCTGGTCTTTTTCTCCTTCCGCACACCAGCGGTATAGTATGACCCCCATTTTGTCGACAAGCCTTTGCCGGCCACACGACCAGCTGACGTCGGCTTAGTGAGCTTATCCTTCTTCTTCATTACATTCAACGCCCTATTTAGAGTGGTGTCCCAAGGGTTGCTTTTAGTCGACCCCGCCATCGCTTTCGATCGCTGCGGAAGGAATGTGAACCATTTAGAAATTTGGCTTCATTAATTAGAATGCAACCATATGGAGCTAATTACGCGGGGTGTATTCCTTACTGAACAAGCTCAAGCTGCCCGGTCTTCGGATCCGTGGTAAGCTCCTTTGTTTTCGGTCCTTCTTGTACCGGCCCCGACAAAGTTCCTGGTGCGCTTGTTACCGCTGTATTCCTCAAGAGGGGCGGTAGGCCTTGCTCGGCACGGTCCGCCTCCTCCTTGTCCCATATAGGCTCCGCCACTCAGAACCGCCGGGACCGAGTGTGTGTTCCCTATGTTCAGCTCCCGTGATTTGTTTCCCCACTCACTTGATTGGGAGCTTGCGGTGCTCGAGCAATTGATCTTGAAGTCATTGTAGTCATCTTCGTGATCGAAGGATTTTTCTCCTTGATCTTTCGATAACTCTCACCTTTATCGATCATTTTCTTCACATTGCTTTTCCAAGTAGACAGGGCCTTGCTCATCTTCGTGAGGGCAGCATTGTTCACTTTATTCCCTTTGAGGCTTGTGTTTGCAAATTCAGCGGGAACTTGTATCGCTCGTGCAGCTTCGTGAAGAGGAGGTGGCGCAAATTCCCTCGGTCAGATGCCTCGTGTTCTCGGTGTTGATCGAGACGGTGCTCGGACAATGCACCCGAGCTGAAGCGAGTACCCTTGACTATTCGTTCGGGCGCCGTTGGATACCCGTTGGAGTCCACTTCAAGAACTTCCTCCTTGAGGGCGAGGAGCACGATCGGCGCCGGTCCTTCCGCTGCCTCTTGGTTGGCTGCCATCTGTGCGGGCGCCGCCATCATCGATGGTGGCATCCTCGGCGGCACCATCGGTGGTGGCATCGGTGTGGTCATCCTCGGCGGCACCATCGGTGGTCTCGGGATCGGTGGGGAAGGCGGCGGCCTCATACAAGTGAGGTTGTTCCTCCATCTCCGGGACAGCTCCTGAATGCCTTGCCGCCTCAACCCCGGCCTCATCGTTGTGGGCCATGTTTTCTCTAAATAGAAACAAAGTTTGGTCAAAAAGTTGGTTATTGTCAAGGAACAAGATCATGGTCTCATCATTTAGGGTTTGTCGACACCGAGGCATCCTAAAATCTAAGCTTTTATCATTGAGGGTTTTTCGACGCCGAGGCACCCTAAAAGCCTATGCTTTCATCATTTCGGTTTTTATCGACACCGAGGCACCCTAAAAGCCATGCATTAGTCACAAGTACGCCAGGGCACTTGATCCTACTTAATTAGCTACTACGATACCCCGGCCCATGCATTAGTCACAAGTACCCCATATGTCCTATTTTTTGCAAAGTCATGCTAAAATTCACGGAAAATTTTAGCATGACCTTTGCTGAAAATAGGACATATGGAGTACCCGAATTTGCTGGAACGGAAGTTAATCGACATTCCAGCAAACTCAAGGGCCTCTCGGGTGGACAAGGCAAAAAATGCCTCCATCACAACAAAGCAAATCATTGCATGGGCATACAGATGCTGAAGTAAGAACGCCAAAAGTAGCATTCACAAAATTAAGAGCAAAGTCTAGCTTGCAAACCACAAAATTAAGAGTAAATTAAGAGTAAATTTGCTAGCTGTCTGCCCATGAGCTTATTAAGAGTAAAACACCTTTCGAGCCCCGCCCATGAGCTTAGCTAGCTGTCTGCTGAATCTACACTACCATTACCCAAAATCACAGGGCATGACCAATCGTCAAAATTTGCAGGGACATAAGCATGCACAAATCAGCAGCTAAATCACAGAGACAGCTCTAGCGATGCTTAGACAATAGCTGTGCTGAGAAGCCCTATTAAGGAGAGAGGCGAGCATAATGTGAGAGCTACCAACTGAAAGACAACTCATAGTAACGGACTGATGTGTCGCACAATATAAGAAGTGAAACATCGTATATATGTAAGCACTTACAGGCTCAAAGCTTTTCTTCCCTGCTGGATAGAAGAGTATCGTGGGGAATCCGTCCGGCTGCAACAGGAAGCAAGTGTGAGTTCCATCCGTATTCTGCATATTCCATATGGTAGTGAATGGAAACCAAGCATCTATATTTTCAATGTATCAATTCAGGAAAGATAATTGAAAGGAAAACAGAGCTAAATGAAAGGAGGCTTCACAATGTAACAGTGTCATAATCATAGTGCCACACCAAAAATAGAAGAGCGCGAGCTTCCCCATGCGCTATTTAATACTACTATATACATCAAAATACTGTTGAACTATTTCAAGATGTTATGGGTAATGGTAGTGTAGATTCACGCATTTCAGTGTATTTGCTCACTCATTTCACTCATTTCACCATTTTTCAGCATTTGAGAGGCCATGAGGATCTTGGGAGGAACCAAGCAAGAGTGGCCGGTGACAGTAGGTAGGCAGAGCGACTATTGTTCTATCACATTCACGGGCTAAGAGCAAGGAAACAACCAAATCCCGAGTCCTAACTGCAACAAAATCTTGTCCCAATGACGGATTGGCCACGATCAATTTTCTTCCTCTTATTAACAAGATTTTGCGCATGTAGTAGTTTTTACCTGGAATTTCAAAGATAATAAAGGGGACAGGGATAGGAAACATAGCATGACAGTAGAGTTTCTACTGTGTGTGTAACCTCAGCCAGAGAGTCTCTTCAAACAATTTACATAATCGCTAACTTTTAACCACAAGTTGCACTCCGTATTATACCAAAGTCTAGCTAAATAATATACCCATAAATTGATGAAGCTTTGCTTATATAGAGGTATACAACGTTGATGCACGTGCATGGAAATGTGATGGTTGATCCCAATGCAACAACAGCATGTAAAAATCTAGGATGAATTGAACGTGATAGAGCTTCTGCAAGGGGGACTGCCTCCACACTTTATTCACACAGTACAACCTGTACTGAATTCATCCCTGCCTAAATAGCTATCAAATAAACTTAGATCGGTTGCTTATGTATGCACCCAAAGCTGATGCGCACTGCAATTTCATTACAAGGTGTTATCCATAGTTGCTGCATATGCTTGGTATTGTGATATTTACCGTCAAGCAATGCAAAGCATTAGGTTGCCTTTTATTAGATCCCAACGTAGGGAGTTCCATATTGGAGAGCGGCATGTAAATACCTAGATGAAAACTATGATACAGCTTGTGTAATTTGTATTGATCTTATCCTTTTGGTTAACAGTATATGATGTGCATTGTTATGCAAATGTTTCTTCTTTCATGGTGAAGTTGTTATATTTTAAAACATCGATCCATTTCAACAGATCACATCTCTGGTTGAATGAAACATAACATACTAACCTGACAATATTATTTGTGCTGTCATGTTCACTTGCATTCCATTGTCTTTTAAAACAATTTGTCCTTAAAACATCATGGAATATGGTAGTACCAATGCTTCATTTTGCATAATAGCAGGAGGTGTTGCCACTGATGCACAAACATCAAATCAAATGGTCAATTGTTTTCAGAAAACTGTTGTATCTTGGTACACAATTTTGACGTTGTAATTGTTTCACTCATCTTTTAGGAAGAAAAGAATGATGATGACAAACCCATTCACTTATCGCCACAACGCAAATCAGGCGATGATCTTACCTGCTGCGGCGAGCCTAGGGTTTGGGGAGACGGCGGGTGCCGCTACGGAGACGGGGCAGTGGAGAGGGCGTACGAGGTGGAGGGTACACGACGAGTGCGACCCAGGGCGGCGCCGGGCGCCGAGGCGGTGTTAGGCGCTGGGCAGCGGCGCTGGGCGGCGTCGAGGCAGCGGGCAGCGGCGTCGGGCGGCGCTGTGGCGGCGGGCAGCGGCGCTGGGCGGCGCCCAGGGGCAAGGCGAGGCGGCGGGGCAGCGGCGTCGGGAAGGGGATCGAGGGCGAGGGCGAGGGAGAGAGAGGGGATCGAGGGCGAGGGAGAGAGGTGGGCCGCGCCAGGGAGGAACTATGGATGGGGGGCAGAAAAAAATTACTAATGGCGCACCACCCCTCGGTGCGCCATAAGTACATACACACTAATGGCGCACCTCACCCTAGTGCGCCATTAGTAATTTTTTTTGCTCGAGCCAACAAGTTATATTCAACCTGACTCGATCCACATCAACTCCTCTACTAGCTCGACCGTCAAGAACCAGTTCTCACACCAGAGGTCTGGGTTCGATTCCTGTGCTCCACAATTTTTTTTTCATTTAAAATGCTGTTTGATACTTATTTGTGTTTAAATATGTTCAAACTTGTTTAAATCATAACAGTAATTTTTTATAAGACAATAATAATTTTTAAAAATATCATCAAACAAGAATGCCGGTGGAGCGGGGGGAGGTCTTGTGGGTGGGGGGGGGTGGCGGTTGAGTAGGGGAATCGAGGGTGGGGGTCGGCATGGCGGCGCCGGTGGATCTGGGGGTGCTTTCGGCGAGGGGACCGGATCTGGCGAGGTGGGATAGAGATCGAGATGGAGGGGATCGAGATCGAGTGTCCATGAAATTTAAAAATATTCATGATAGTTCAAAAAGTACCCATGAAATACAATCGAGAAATGAAGGCTACGATTTAAATACAATCGATCTTAGCTAGCTATCTGTTCACAATCTTCTTGTCCTTCTTTTTCGCAAATGGAGTTCTTCTGTGGAACGGACGCCCTTAGGTAGGGTGGTCCTGCTTCTTCTTGTGGTGTATGCTGCTACTTCATCATCGCCGCCATGTTCGATCCTCGGTCACCGTGATTTGTCAAGTCTTGCTCATTGGCTACTCCATCCATTCCGATGATCTTCCTTTTGCCTCTCCTCACGACAACACGACTGGGCTTTGGCGGGTCGGTAATGAAGAAGCATTGGTCCACTTGTGAAGCCAGTACCCATGGCTCATTTTTCGCGGTGACGTTTGCGTCCGCGGTCTTGGATTTGGCTTCGGGTATAACCATGGTGGTGAAATACCGGTCTTCTTTTATGACGTTCTTGGCCCATCGGGACCTTCTCTCCAGCATAGCTCAGCTCCCAGATCTCCTCGATCCTTCCATAGTATCTGTCCTTGTCATTACCGGTGTAGGATTCCATCGTTACCCCGGAGTTCTGATAACCATCGCTCTTCATGTCCTTGGCCTCGGTGTAGAATGTGTAGTCGTTGATATCGTACGCCTCATAGGTCATCAGGTTGTGCTCGACGCCCTGTGACAAGGCGAATATGAGTTGTTCTTCTGTGGAAGAATCCTCATGTAAAGGGTACGACAGAAGCTCACGTTCATAGAACTCTTTCATAGCACCCTTGGATAAGTTAGTACCAATATCAGTAATGATACTGTGTGGAAAGCCAAACCGGAAAATCACCTTTTGATGAATCTGACCGCTGTTGCCGCATCACACTTGTTGATGTGTTCTGCTTCAACCCACTTGGTAAATTTGTCCACTGCCACCAACAGGTGGGTCTTCTTATCCTTGGATCGTTTAAATGGTCCGACCATATCTAGCCCCCAAGTTGCAAACTGCCACGTTATTGGGATCATCCTCAACTCTTGTGCCGGTACATGAGCACGCCTGGAGAATTTCTGACATCCATCACACCGTTTAACCAAATCCTCCGCATCAGCGTGTGCAGTCAACCAAGTAAAATCCGCGGACGGAACGCCTTTGCCACTGTGGACTTTGAACCGCGTGATGTCCACAATCCCCTTCATGGATTTCTCTTAAGATTTCACAGCCTTCCTCAGGGGAAACACAACGTTGAAACGCCCCTGATACACTACAATGATGCAACTCACCATTAAGAATCGTCATAGATTTGGAGCGCCGGATTATCTGTCTGGCCAGAATCTCATCTTCTGGCAACTCCCCTCGAGTCATATACGCAAGAAAAGGAATCGTCCAATCCGGAATAGCATGTAATGCTGCCACCAACTGAGCCTCCGGATCAGAATAGCCAAATCCGCTTCACCAGGAGATGGACCGACGGGTTGTGCAAGACGTCCAAAAGACATTAGGCGGACCGGTTTACGCCGAGAACCCAACCGCTTAAAGCGTCCGCCGCCGTTCTTCCGGCGATCCACATGATCCACTTGATAACCCTTGAAGCAACCTGCAATATTATCCACTTTCGACGATATGCGGCCTTAAGTGGGTCCTTAGAGTCCCAAGTGCGGATACTTGCCGAGCCACCAAGTCCGAGTCACCAAAGCACTTAACCCGCTTAAGTTCATCTCCTTAGCCATCCGGAGGCCATGGAGCAAGGCTTCAGACTCAGCTGCATTATTAGTACAAGGAACATTAAACGGAGAATGTAACAAAACTTATCACCTCTTGGGGAAGTTAAACGACTCCAGCCCCGAGCCTTCCAACCGCCTCGACCCGTCGAAATGAATAGTCCAATATGTGTGATCCGGCTTCTCCTCTGGTGCTTGTAACTCCGTCCAGTCATTAATGAAATCAACAACTGCTTGTGACTTCACTGCTGTGCGTGGTATATACCTTAGTCCATGCGGCCCAAGCTCTATGGCCCATTTGGCAATCCGGCCGGTCGCCTCCCGGTTCAGTATGATATCACCCAAAGGAGCTAAACTAACCACTGTGATAGGGTGCCCTTGGAAATACTGCTTCAGTTTTCGACTGGCCATAAAAACACCATAGACCAGCTTCTGCCAATGCGGATATATTTGCTTGGACTCAATAAGCACCTCACTGATATAATAAACCGCCACGAACCGGATATTCCTTGCTCGCCTCCTTGCGCCCACCACAATAGCCACGCTATCGCCGAGCATTGGCTGCCACATATAACAACAAGTGGCTCCTTGTCAACCGGTGCCGCAAGAACAAAGCGGATTGGCCAATTGCCGCTTTAAATCCTCAAATGCTTCGTGAGCAGCCGGACTCGCATTTAAATTATCTGCTTTCCTCAAAGATCGGTATAAGGGATGGCCTTTCTCCGAGGCGGCCGATAAACCGCTCAACGCAGCGATTCGCCCCAGACGCTGAACATCATTGATACACTTCGTTTAGCCAAGGAAGTAATAGCTTTAATTTTCTCCGGATTAGCCTCAATTCCTCCGTTAGACACCGAAACCCCAATAACTTGCTCGCCGAACACCAAAAACGACTTGGCCGGATTAAGCATCATCTTGTAAATGCGCAAGTTGTCGAAGGTTTCTTCAAATCGCCCACCGTTGTCTCCTTTTGTCTTGATTTCACCACAATATCATCCACGTAAGCATGCACATTGCGGCCGATCTGTGTATGCAGCAATTTGCATACACCGCCGATAAGTAGCTCGGGCGCTTTTGAGCCCAAAAGGCATAGATACATAGCGAAGGCTCCAAAGGGAGTTATAAACGCTGTTTTCTCCTGGTCCTTAATCGCCATTTTGATCGATGATATCCGAGTACGCATCCAAAAACTTAAACGCCACATCCCGCCGTGGCATCAATAATCTGATCAATGCGGGAAGGGCAAAAGGATCCATTGGACAAGCTTTGTTAAGATCTGTAGTCCACACACATACGCCAGTGCCATTTTTCTTAAGGACCAGCACCGGATTAGCAAGCCACTCGATGAAACACTTCAATAATAAAGCCAGCCGCCAAAAGCCCGGCTACTTCCTCCAATGGCTTTGCGCCTTTCTTCGTTAAACCGCGGAGGAACTGTTTCACCGGTTTATACTTAGGATCCACATTAAGTGTGTGCCCAGCGAGTTCCCTCGATACACCTGGCATGTCAGATGGCTTCCATGCAAAGATATCCCGGTTCTCACGGATGAACTCGATGAGCGCGCTTTCCTATTTGGGATCCAGGTTGGCACTGACAGTGAACTGCTTGGACAAATCGCCTGGCACGAAGTCAACAAGCTTGGTCTCAGCTGCCGATTTAAACTTTAGATCCGATTCATGCTCTATAGTTGGCTTCTTTAAAGGGGTCATATCTGCCGGATCAACGTTGTCTTTATAGAACTTCAACTCCTCCGTAGCACAGACTGCCTCTGCATAAGCTGCATCACCTTCCTCACATTCCAAAGCAACTCGGCGGCTTCCATGCACCGTTATCGTTCCTTTGTAACCCGGCATTTTGAGCTGCAAGTAAATATAACAAGGTCGTGCCATGAACTTAGCATAAGCCGGCTGCCCAAACAAGGCATGATATGGACTCCGGATTTTCACCACTTCAAAAGTTAGCTTTTCGACCGAATCGTGTTTCGTCTCCAAAAGCCACATCCAAAGGCTATCTTACCAACAGATAAGCAGATTTGCCTGGTACTACACCATGGAACACTGTATTGGACGGTCTGAGATCCTTGTCTGTTAGACCCATGCGACGGAAAGTTTCATAGTATAATATATTAATACTGCTTCCTCCATCCATAAGTACCTTAGTGAACTTATAGCCCCCCACCTGAGGGTCTACCACTAATGCCAGCTGACCCGGATTATCAACCCGGGGGGGAGGGTCCTCTCTGCTCCACACGATAGGCTGCTCCGACCAACGTAAATAACGCGGCAAGGCCGGTTCAACAGAGTTAACTGCTCGCTTGTGAAGCTTCCGATCTCGCTTGTCCAAACTGGTTGTGAAAACATGATACTGCCCACTATTCAATTGCTTTGGTTGGCTTTGATAACCCGACTGCCGTTGCTGCTGCTGGCCACCCTGATTATTCTGACTATTGTGACTGCCTTGATTAAGACCTGACCCGGAAGCTCCATCGTGACCCGCCCGTGGAAACCGGATCCGAATCGCCACCGACCTGGTCATACCGAAAGCATTGGAGTTTTTGAACTCCTGCATAATATAACAGTCTTTCCAGAGATGGTTCGATGGGGACTCCTTCGTCCCGTGCTTGGGGCAAGGCTGATTCAATAAGTAATCAAACGGCTCAGATAGGATTTTGGCCCGATTCGCCTTGCCTCGCGCCGCTGCCCTCATCCTGTGCATTAGTGTTGGCTACGAAACCGGGTTGCCATCCGCCTTTGCGCTTGCCTCCGCTTTCCATGACCTGCCGGTTTGTACTGCTGCCCTTGAGTTGCCGTTCTTCTTTCCTTCCTCGCTTCATCATCATCAGCCTCGGGATCCTTGGTACCGTCCGAATCAGCATATTTCACCAAAGCGCCATAAGGGTTCCCATGTCATTACAGTAACCGCTTCATGCGCCCCAATTTTAATTTTAAAGGCTCAAACCGCAGTTGCCTTCTAATGTTAAGATCGCAGAGTCGCGCTGATCCTGTCGAGGAGTGCAAAATCTCGAAACACGGCGTACTCCAACGGGTTGTTGACTTCTTCCTCCCGGACACAAGCCGCGAGGTCTACTATGGACTTGGGCTATTTGCACGTATCCTTGAAGTTCGAATAAACCGGCCCGTGATCGGGCCCATGAGCTGATAGAATTGGGCGGTAAGCTCTTCAACCAAGCACGGGCCGTGCCTTCCAAAGATCATGGTGAAGTACTTTGCACACGCGGTCTCATCAACATCTAGCATCTCCATGGCCATCTCATAACTTTCAACCCACGCTCAGGGACAGATCAACGGTGTAATTCGCACCTTGCGTGGACCCTTAAAGTCTTTAGGCAGACGCACATTGCGCAAAGCGGGATTAAACAGGCACCCTTAAAGCGGATGCGACTCGCCCGCGAAGGTAGTAGGGCGAACCGTGTATGTTGACCCGCCATCCTGTCGCTAACTCGCCTCCCTGCGTTCGGCCCGGTCCACCACCTCCCGAGCATCACGAATGCCACCCATGTGGTGATTGCCTCGGCCGCTTCACGGTCCCGCTGCTTGATATGGCGGTTCATCCATACGCTGTAGCTCCGCTTGGGACGGGCGAGAGTGAATCCGATCACGGCTGTATGAATATGCCTCCCGCTGGATCAGCGCAGTCCGAGAAGCTCCTTAACCCGCATGTCTCAACTGCCAGGGGAATCTCCTTCGATCGATAGCCTCCAATCGCGGCGGCCAAGACAAGGTTGTCCATAGGATTAGAATAATGACCTGGGGGTGTCTGCACCGGTGGAGGAACCACCATGCTCTGCTGGGGAGGCTCCATCAGGCGTGGTTGGACCATCGCTCCTGCCGCTGGTGTCTCAATCCGGTTTACCTCCCTGTGCTGGGGCGGGTTACTTGGTCTGGCTCCCGGGGTCTGAAAGAGATTTCTAGGATCAAATCCTAATGGCAGTCGTGATCTATACTTCCGCTTCATCACCTCCTGCGACGCACTCTGGTCAAGCATGAGTTTGTAAGCCTGTGCGTCCAGAGCGGCCCGCTCTGCGGCCATACGCTCCTTCTCTGACGCTAGATCCGCTTAGGCTTGCGTGATCTGCTCTCTCACCTTTGCAATTTCTGCATTATGAGCCTCCTGATCCGCCGGGTTGTTCTCCGCCATAAGCGCAGCTAGTGCATCAAATAGATCTGACAGAACTTGAACCGGCGGGCGACCGGGCTCCCGCCCCCGCTGCCGCTGCTGAACCGGAAAGCATCGCTGCTGCGGTTGAAGAGTGGTTTGCTGCTCGCGCATCGCCATGAATACTCCAACCCGGTTGAACTGGCTTGGGGGGTCCGGAATACTGTCACCGTCGGAACAGCCCCTGATCATATCGCCCTGCAGCTGGTACAATGACTCGGTCTCTCCTGTTGAAGATTCATCGCCGGAATAAACGACGGTCTCACTACCGTGTTCTGAACCGGCGGCGTGTTCTCCTCCGTGGATGACTCCAACGAAGACATGCTTCACGGCCGGTTTAACCTGGGCAGGTCGCGCACGCTGAGCCGTCTCGACGAGGTCGGTGCAGATGTCCGGCTCAGGCCCAGGCTCCCCGATCTTGCCGATGAAAACGTGTATGCCGCCGAAGGGGACCCGGTATCCGTACTCGATTGAATCGCCTCGACCCCATCCGTGTCGTCGATGTAGATCCGGCCGCGACGACTCTTGGTCATCCGGCCCACGACGTAGCCTTCGAGTCCTTTGAGCTTGCCCTCCAAGATCGTCAAACCATCGTGCGATTGCCCCACGGTGGGCGCCAACTGTCGTGGATTTGTCACGGCAGATGTCCTAGCGTAAGGACTTAGTCGTGGAGCCATCGCCACGGGTTTACTTGAAGGGGTTAAAGCGGACACAAAGACACAAGGGTTTTATACTAGTTCGGCCCCTTCGATGAAGGTAAAAGCCTATGTCTAGTTGTGATGGAATTGATGTAGTCTCGATGGCTAGGGAGCAAACAAGCTTCGCCTAGGCTCGAGTTGTGGTTGTCGTCCCTGAACTGCCGCCGGTCGCCCCTTATATACACGAGTGACGCCCGTTGGTTCATAGATTCCCAACCGGTTCATACTCGTATCCCGGTTGGTATCTCTCTATTCCTAACTTACAATACAAGTTATACATCAGGCCGGTTTACGGCTACAAGTTCTAAACCGACTACAGGCCTTGGGCCTTTCTCTGCTTATACCACTAACGGAGTTAACTCGGCCCAAGCTGGCCGGTTTACACCTAGTAGTAATATCCCCAACAAGAACCGTTCTCACCTACGCATCAAAACCACAACGATAGTTTGTCAAATAGACTCCGTTTTAACCTTCGCAAGGACCGGGCGTAGCCACACTCGGTTCAACTAAAGTTGGAGAAACCGACACCGCCAGCCACTGTGTGCAAAGCACGGCGGTAGAACCAGTCTCGCGAAGCGCACGCGTAATGTCGGTCCGGCCGCTTCATCCAACAATACCTCCAACCAAAGTATGACATGCTGGTAGGCAGATGACTTATATCGTCCACAACTCACTTGTGTTCTACTCGTGCATATAACATCAAACCATAAAACCTAGGCTCGGATGCCACTATTGGGGAACGAGTAATTTCAAAAATTTCCTATGCACACGCAAGATCATGGTGATGCATAGCAACGAGAGGGGAGAGTGTTGTCTACGCACTCGTGAGACCAAGCGAAGCGCTGACGCAACGTAGAGGAAGTAGTCGACGTCCTCCCAGTCCAACCGATCCAAGCACCGTTATTCGACACCTCCGAAGTTCTTGACACACGTACAACTCGATGACGCACCCCGATCTCCGATCCAGCAGAGGCGCGGGGAGGAGTTCTGTCAGCACGACAGCGTGGTGACGATCTTGATGTTCTACTGTCGCAGGGCTTCGCACACGGCTAAGGAACAATCTCAATGATCAACTTGTGTGTCCATGGGGTGCCCCCCGCCCCCGTATATAAAGGAGGGAGGTAGGAGGAGGCCGGCCCAAGGGGGAGGCGCGCCTAGGGGGCAAACCTACTCCAAGTAGGTTTGGCCCCCTTCCTATTTGGAGTAGGAGAAGGAAGGAAGAGGGGAGGAGAGAAGGAAGGGGGCCGCCCCTCCCATTCGGATTGGGCTTGGGGGCGCCTCCCTGCTCCTTCTCCTCCCTTCCACTAAGGCCCAATAAGTTCCATATACTTACCGGGGTTCTGTAACCTCCCGAACTCCCAGATAATCCCAATCTCATCCGAACCTTTCCGTGTCCAAATATATCCGTCCAATATATCAATCTTTATGTCTCGACCATTTCGAGACTCCTCGTCATGTACGTGATCACATCCGGGACTCCGAACAACCTTCGGTACATCAAAATACATAAACTCATAATATAACTGTCATCGAAACCTTAAGCGTGCGGACCCTACGGTTCGGGAACAATGTAGACATGACCGAGACACGTCTCCGGTCAATAACCAATAGTGGGACCTGGATGCCCATATTGGTTCCTACATATTCTACGAAGATCTTTATCGGTCAAACCGCATAACTACATACGTTGTTCCCTTTGTCATCGATATGTTACTTGCCCGAGATTCGATCGTAGGTATCCAATACCTAGTTCAATCTCGTTACCGGCAAGTCTCTTTACTCGTTCTGTAATACATCATCTCGCAACTAACTCATTAGCTGAAATGCTTGCAAGGCTTAAGTGATGTGTATTACCGAGAGGGCCCAGAGATACCTCTCCGTCATTCGGAGTGACAAATCCTAATCTCGAATACGCCAACTCAACAAGTACCTTTGGAGACACCTCAGAGTACCTTTATAATCACCCAGTTATGTTGTGACGTTTGGTAGCACACAAAGTGTTCCTCCGGTAAACGGGAGTTGCATAATCTCATAGTCACAGTAACATGTATAAGTCATGAAGGAAGCAATAGCAACATACTAAAACGATCGGGTGCTAAGCTAACGGAATGGGTCATGTCAATCAGATCATTCAACTAATGATGTGATCTTGTTAATCAAATAACAACTCCTTGTTCATTGTTAGGAAACATAACCATCTTTGATTAACAAGCTAGTCAAGTAGAGGCATACTAGTGACACTCTGTTTGTCTATATATTCACACATGTATTATGTTTCCGGTTAATACAATTCTAGCATGAATAATAAACATTTATCATGATATAAGGAAACAAATAATAACTTTATTATTGCCTCTAGGGCATATTTCCTTCAATTGTGCAACTCCCAGATACCGTAGGAATGCTTTGGGTGTACCAAACGCCACAACGAATCGGGTGGCTATAAAGGTGCACTAAAGGTATCTCCGAAAGTGTCTGTTGGGTTGGTACGAATCGAGATCGATTTGTCACTCCGTAAACGGAGAGGAATCTGTGGGCCCACTCGGTAGGACATCATCATAATGTGCACAATGTGACCAAGGGGTTGATCACGGATGATGTGTTACGGAACGAGTAAAGAGACTTGCGGTAACGAGATTGAACAAGGTATCGGTATACCGACGATCGAATCTCGGGCAAGTACAATACCGTTAGACAAAGGGAATTGTATACGGGATTAAATGAGTCCTTGACATCGTGGTTCATCCGATCAGATCATCGTGGAACATGTGGGAGCCAACATGGGTATCCAGATCCCGCTGTTGGTTATTGACCGGAGAACGTCTCGGTCATGTCTACATGTCTCCCGAACCCGTAGGGTCTACACACTTAAGGTTCGATGACGCTAGGGTTATAAAGGAAGTTTGTATGTGGTTACCGAATGTTGTTTGGAGTCCCGGATGAGATCCCGGACGTCACTAGGAGTTCTGGAATGGTCCGGAGGTAAAGATTTATATATGGAAAGTCCTATTTTGGCCACCGGAAAATGTTCGGGATTTTTCGGTATTGTACCGGGAAGGTTCTAGAAGGTTCCAGAGTGGGGCCCACCTGCATGGGGGGGACCCACATGAACATGGGTAGTGGGGGCAAGGCCCCACACCCCTGGTCAAGGCGCACCAAGATCCCCCCTTAGAAGGAATAAGATCATATCCCAAAGGGATAAGATCAAGATCCCTAAAAAAGGGGGATAACAATCGGTGGGGAAGGAAATGATGGGATTTCTTTCCTCCCACCTTTGCCAACGCCCCAATGGACTTGGAGGGCAAGAAACCAGCCCCCTCCACCCCTATATATAGTGGGGAGGCGCATGGGAGCTTTACCCAAGTTCCGTGCAGCCTCCCTCTCCCAAGTCCTCCTCCTCTCCTGCTGTGCTTGGCGAAGCCCCGCGGGATTGCCACGCCTCCATCACCACCATGCCGTTGTGCTGCTGCTGGATGGAGTCTTCTCAACCTCTCCCTCTCTCCTTGCTGGATCAAGGCATGGGAGACATCACCGGCTGTACGTGTGTTGAACGCGGAGGTGCCGTCTGCTCGCACTAGGATCTCCGATGATTTGGATCACGATGAGTACGACTCCTTCAACCCCGTTCTCTTGAATGCTTCCGCTTAGCGATCTACAAGGGTATGTAGATGCACTCTCCTTCCCTCGCTGCTGGTTTCTCCATAGATAGATCTTGGTGACACGAGGAAAATTTTGAATTTCGCCACGCTCCCCAACACATTTTATACACGGCGCATCTAATTTTGCCGTAATCCTCTCAACTTTTAACCCATGCCATGTGGGTGAAATGATGATGCCATGCCAATGTTCAACCTTTACGGAGTTCATTTGTAGTGCTTTTCAATTTCAGGCCATTTAGATCAAAAAATCAATAAATGCATGAAAAATAGCAAATAAAGTCGAAGGGTTGAAAATTATTGACGTGGCTTTGAATGTTGCATACTGAAAACACAAAATTTTTGGAGTTGAAATAAGTTTTAAAAGACGAAATACCTTTGTAACAGATGAGTTTTCGTTCGAAACCCTGATACTTCGAAAGAGATTGTCCATTTTGTACATGAAGTGCATCCAGTTTTTTGCCAGAACCCTCTCAACTTTTTAGCACATGCTATGTGGGTGAAATGATGATGCGATGCCAACGTTCAAGCTTTTCAGAGTTTATTTGTAGTGCTTTTCAATTTCATGGTCATTTAACTAAAAAAAATCAGTAAATGAATGAAAAATAGCAAATGAAGTCAGAAAGGGTTTAAAATTGATGAGGTGACTTGGAATGGTGCATACTGAACGCACAAAAATTCTGGAGATGAAATAAGTTTTAAAAGATGAAATGCCTTTGTAACTGATGAGTTTCGTCCGAAACCCTGATACTTCGAAAGAGATTGTCCATTTTGTACACGAAGTGCATCCAGTTTTTGCCGTAACCTTCTCAACGTTTTAGCACATGCTATGTGGGTGAAATGGTGATGCCATGCCAACGTTCAACCTTTTCAGAGTTCATTTGTAGTGCTTTCCAATTTTAGGGCCATTTAGCTAAAAAAATCAGTAAATGCATGAAAATAGCAAATGAAGTCAGAAAGGGTTGAAAATTGATGACATGGCTTTGAATGGTGCATACTGAATGCACAAAAATTCTGGAGTTGAAATATGTTTTAAAAGATAAAATGTCTTTGTAACAGATGAGTTTTCGTGCGAAACCCTGATACTTCGAAAGAGATTGTCCATTTTGTACACAAGCACATCTAGTTTTTGCAGTAACCCTCTCAACTTTCTAGCACATGCCATGTGGGTGGAATGATGATGCCATGCCAACGTTCAATCTTTTCAGAGTTCATTTGTAGTGCTTTTCAATTTCAGGGTCAGTTAGCTCAAAAAAATTATTAATGCATGAAAAATAGCAAATGAAGTCAGAAAGGGTTAAAAATTGATAAAATAGCTTTGAATGGTGCATACTGAATGAATGAAAAGTTTGGAGTTGAAATAAATTTTTAAAAGATGAAATGCCTTTGTAACAGATGAGTTTTTGGCCGAAACCCTGATAGTTCGAAAGAGATTGTCCATTTTGTACACGAAGTGCATCCAGTTTTTGTTGTAACCCTCTCAAATTTTTAGCACATGCTATGTGGGTGAAATGATGATGCCATGCCAACGTTCAACCTTTTCTGAGTTTATTTGTAGTGCTATTCAATTTCAGGGCCATTTAGCTCGAAAAATCAGCAATTGCATGAAAAAGAGCAAATGAAGTCAGAAAGGGTTTAAAATTGATGACGTGGCTTTGAATGGTGCATACTGAATGCACAAAATTTCTGGAGTTGAAATAAGTTTTAAAAGATGAAATGCCTTTGTAACAGTTGAGTTTTCATCCGAAACCCTCATACTTTGAAAGAGATTGTCCATTTTGTACACGAAGTGCATCCAGTTTTGCGTAACCCTCTCAACTTTTTTGCACATGCTATGTGGGTGAAATGATGATGCCATGCCACCATTCAACCTTTTCAAAGTTCATTTGTAGTGCTTTTCAATTTGAGGGCCATTTAGCTCAAAAAAATCAGTAAATGCATGAAAAATAGCAAATGAAGTCAGAAAGGGTTGAAAATTGAGATCCATTGTTGGTAGACATGTCCTTCACATAAAAAACCCGTGCCACATCATTGGCTAGGACGAATGGTTCGTTTGCGTACGCAAGATTGTTGAGATCCACTGTTGTCATTCCGTACTGCGGGTTTTCCGTTACCCCGCCTCCTTTCAGGTTGACCCATTTGCACCAAAACAAAGGGAACTTCAAGTCACGTGCATAGTCAAGTTCCCATATCTCCTCTATATATGTAACCATAATATGTGTCCTTCGGCCTATTGGTGTTTGCTGCATCAAAGCGGACACCACTATTTTGGTTGGTGCTCTTTTTATCTTGGGGAGAAGAGAGAGCTC
This sequence comes from Aegilops speltoides, assembly GCA_021437245.1. NCBI lineage: Eukaryota > Viridiplantae > Streptophyta > Magnoliopsida > Poales > Poaceae > Aegilops > Aegilops speltoides. Next base: position 493,503,380 of record CM038147.1, on the reverse strand, counting down.
GCGGGCTGGACGAAGATATAGGAGCATCTTTAATACCGGTTCGTGACACGAACCGGGACGAAAGGTGCTCGTGGGCCCCCAGCCTGCCACCAGCCCTTTTAGTCCCGGTTCATGTCACGAAACGGTTTAAAGATGCAACACGAACCGAGATTGATTCCCGCCACCCTAGTCGTTGGAACCGACACTAATTGTCACATTTGTACCAGCCCGTTTACAAATCAAGACTAATGTGGCTCACTTAAAGTTGTTTTTCTACTAGTGTTCAGTAACCTATGGTGGGATTTTAAATTTTCCAATGAAATCTACAACCATCAAAGGGGAGATGATACAGTTGTTCATAAAAGTATTTAGCTGTGAAAAATTTCTCAAGAATAGTTTTGAATGCACGCAAACATAGGACAAGTTGAATGCCACCGGAAAACAAAGTTATGTATATAATTGTTCATATAAAGCACCACAAATGCCATTGTTTAGACGCCTAGTTCGTGGGCTTGCCTTGCTCCATTCAGTGTAACTCTAATGATATGTTGCTCCAACACTAATGAATCATCATTGTGTTCCTATCCTGTGAGAGACAGAATGTGACACATTAGGCATCCTGCCTTGATAATGATAACAAATGAAGACATTAAATGACGATGGTTGTCTACCGTGTATGACAGCTTGAATATATTTTGTGGTGGGAGCGCCCCATCAGCACCACTTCTATCTTTTTCTTTTCCGAATGGGAAACTTTCATTGATCAGGATGGTTCAATACATTCAGCAACACATAAAGTAACAACTTCTACAGGCCCAGAAGTGAGCTAAACTGCATTGCGTACTGTATGATGACCAAGCTGGGCAAGCATATGGCGTGCACCATTTTGTTCCGGCGAATGGCTACAACACGTGTCTCGTGATAAACCATTCAGGAGCCTTTTAGTTTCATTTGACCAACGCTGCCAAGGGTGAACGCTCCATTTCCTTGTCGCCCATCATAGATGCAGCAGTCGCACTATCCGCTTCGAGGATAAATGGTGCGCGACTCCATTCAGTGGCCAGCGCAGCTCCTTCTATACATGCTGCAACCTCAGCCTCTAGCGCACCACTTCTATCTGCTATGCTTTAGAAGTTATGCAACATAAGCACTATGCTTCACATTTGGGAAGTGCTAATTCAAACACGAGATTTTATTTCTTGATTCATGATATGCACATGTGTGCCTATTTTGGAAGCTTTTTGTATTGTCATCCAATTCTAGTGAGTCATCCTGAATAAAACAATGGCGCACACATGTTAAACATGATCTTTAGCTCAAGAAAAAACTCTATGGGTACAATTTCATGGCTCAGTGAGTTGCCTCAAAATCAATAAAAGTTTGACGATGATCAATACTACCAAAACAAAGTGTCTCATAAAACTGACAAGTACAAAGATAGGCAAGTCAAACGTGGTTCATCAAACACCGACATTAACAATAATGGCTTGCAACAATACGAGTGAGATGAAACTTCTGAGACCATTGTGAATAATCTTCTATATCTTATCGGTCCAATGCCAAAAGCAAGTCACACAATCATTTAACATTCAGCTCAAATTAAAGGTACGAAAACTTCCACTCTAATTGAATAATTTCTCTAAATTTCGCTACAAATATAGATAATCAAGGGAATTTGCTATGGAATTTTTGTCTGGGTAGCTCGTTCGCCCTCTTCCACTCTAATTAACTAATACACTCTTATATAATTTCTTTTGTGAGTTTATCATACCTTAAGGGCCATAGATCATTCAGATTTAAGGTTTTTATGTAACTAATAAACTCTCACATTATTTCTTTTGTGATGAACGGGCTGAGAACTGTACGATAGATTATTCACATTTAAGTTGTTCGTGCCAAAGAAATCTTAAAGATTTTCTTCTATCATAGTCAATGGTTTTTTAATACTTCACGCACACATATATACACCACAAAAATCGGAGAACTATGCTATGGTGTTTACACTAAAGTTGTCATGATATGTTTCAACTGCTTTTCCCTTCTACGTTTAAAGCTACTTTTGTATTTCAACTACTTTTTCACTCATCGGGCGAGGCTCCTAATGAGCTAAGGCGGCAACCCGTGGACCCCGAGCAGATATCCGCTGGGGTGATGCGCTGCATGGCGGACTCATGGGACGTGGATGAGTCGATGAGATTCTCGGGTGCATCTCGACGTGCGACGGCAGGGAGCGCTGTCGGTGGTGGGGTTCTACGCCCGCGGTGACTCTTTTTTTCCTGTCCAAGGAAAATCTACTATATAAGGCACGACCCATGGCAAACTCTTTTCCATTTTTATGTCCATGACAAATCTAATTTTTTTGTCATAGCAATTTAAGTGTGTTCTTACCATGACAAATAAACATGTGTACTTCATGGATCACGGAAATTCTTTAGTAATTCACCATGGTAATTTTAGTAATTCATCATGGAAATTATAGTATTTTGACCATGGCAATTTTCGTTTTTTGGCCATGACAACTTTATGGACCATGGAAAATTTAGTGCATTAGTCATGGCAAATTTGAGTAATTCCCATGACAGTTTTAGTACTTTGACCATAGCAATTTTAGTACTTTGGCCATGGCAATTATTATTTTTGTATGAACCATCGCATATTACTGTATGTGGGCTCAGATGTTGCAATGGTACTTGAGTGCAAATATTTAGGGCTGAAACTTGCACGTGTCGTATATTCACAATGTCGCCATGAAGCAAATGAAGTGGCTCACAATCTAGCGAAGAACTATTTTAGTGAAAAATCTTTTATGTTTGGGAATCTATAATCCCTGATTTTATTTATATATATAATCTGAGGAATAAAATATGTTTCTTTAAAAAAGGTATATAAATATACTCCCTCTATTCTTAAATATGAATTTTTTTTAGAGATTTCAATAATGGACCACATACGGAGCGAAATGAATGAATTTACTCTCTGAAATATGTCTATATACATCCGTATGTAGTTTATATTGTAATATCTAAAAATACTTGTATTTACAAAACGGAAGGAGTATACCCCTAAAGTATTTGCACATTATGTTTTTCTTTTTATTGAGGGGTATTTATGCACATTATGTCGACCAAAGCTAAACCTAAAACCTAGAAAGATTGTCAGAATCTGGACGGTATAAAGCATCGAGAAACCCGCCCCCCTGTCCTCACGAGGGCCCAAATCCCACCGACCACCCAGAGCGCCGCCACTCCCACGGTACCGCTGAAATGCCGAAGTCGCGAAAGCGGAAGGCCACCGTGCCGGCGCCGCCGCCGCCGCGGCGCCGCCCACGGCCCCGAATGGAGTACCGCGCGCGGTCCGACGAGGCGTGGTACGGCGCGCGCGTGGTGGTGCAGCAAGGCTTGCTGCGCGTCATGTTCGAGAATTCCACCGAGGATGCGGACGAGTGGTACGATCCAGGGGCTGACTTCGCATCACCGGGCGACGTGGAAGCGCTCCGCTCCAGGTTCCGCCGGGAATGCCTGCCCCTCGACGACGCCCGCTGCGGGGATCTCCGCCCGGGAGACAAGCTCTGCGTCGCCTGCTATATCCACGGCGAAGTCGAGGAGCTCAAGTACTACGACGCCGTCCTCGAAACCGTAAGACCTCCGCATCTCGTCCTACTCAGTGCGTTCGTCAACACACGCATATGCTTCAGTAATAATAGGCGCCGACCAAATATGCAGGTAGAGAGGGCAGCGCACGGCGTGGAGGAGTGCGCGTGCCGTTTCACGGTCCGCTGGACGGAGGGGCCGCGCAGCGGTTGCTTGGACAAGGTCGGCATCAAGGTGGTCTGCAGCGTGCCGGAGTCACCGATCCAAGATCCGGAGCTGAGCGAGTTCCTGGACGATCTGACAAAGAAGTTCGGCGAGGACCAAGGGACGGCGACGGCAGCGTCTCAGCAGGCAGCCCCGACCCCGATCAGCGACAGCGAGGAGGAATTGTGCCGGTACAGTCTCGCATGCTCCTCGAGTAGCAGTCTTTTCGTATGAAGGGATTTTCCCCACTGAAATCATCAGAGATATACAAAAGATATACCTCGGTACTCTGTAGGGATCTACAGTTAGTTTTCCCTGAACCGTCGCTATGTTGTCCAATATAGAAATGTGGTTCCCAGTTTTGAGATGCTTAGTACGAAGGCAACATAAAAGAGGGGCTCTATTGGGACACTGGCTTTATTAGAATATTAGTTCAAATTCACGTAGGACTTTTTTATGTTGCTATATTGTATGCATCTTTCATAAAGTTGCTATATTGTAGAACAAAGTTTTCTTAAGATGATGTAGCGAAATAATTATAGCGAAGAGATGTTTAATTTAATTAAGTTGTTTAGGCAAATGTAATAGGTGACAGGGGAATATGAATGAACTAATCGACACATTTAACAGTTTAAATAACTAAACAATCAAGCTTCAAAACTGTTATGATTAAACTATCGTTGAATTTCATGGTTACATTGTACAAACTTATCTTTTACATTATGAAATTTTTAACTATCTAATTGAATTTCATGGTTACTATTTTACAGAGTACTTCTTTCATTGAAGAGGGAACCAAAAAGTCCGACCGGAAAATCGTGAAGAGGGGGTATTGTATCGGATAGGTTGATATCTCCATGTCTGCTCAATAAGAGAAAGTGTCCAATGAAAACTCAGTTTCATTGAAACATGGAAACCGAAACTTGTGCCTTTGGATAACAAACCTTTGGTCCAGATTAGTCTATATGTTTCTCAGATTATGCAACCTGTTTCTCGATGGGCATTGTGCACAACTCCTTTTTATTTGTACCTCTACTGAAATGAATCCATTTAAGTTGGCACTGCATGTTTGGAGTTTCAGACCTGTACTCCATGCCTTTGCTGTTTTTTGATTTAATTCCAGTTAATTTTATGTGTGTCGTTTTCAGATTCAACTCCAATTTAGTTAATGTGAAAATAAAATCTCCTTTTGCGTGTTGTTTTGGTCCAAACATATAAAACTGTTTATCATTAGCCCCTTATGTTGATCATAATTTTTTTGGTTATCCTTTGTTATCAAAAGTCAGTAAGCCTATGCTCACTCAGATGTGCAACATGGTGCCATATGCAGGCTTTGCTTTGTGTTCAACCAGTCACAAAAAAATTATTTTCTCTCAAAGAACAAGGAGCATTGACGAGCGGTAGCCAGTGTTTGCAAACTAGCTGCTGTGTGCTCCAATACCCTCACCAGTTACTACCTACGAGACAGCGGATGTTTGAAAAAGGATAAATATACGAAATCGAGCGGACCCATGTGCCAGTGAGCAATAGCATAGGGGATCAAACCCAAACTCATCACTATCGGCTTAGGGAGCGCACGCTAGCAATTTGCCTTTTCTTTTCCCAAACGAAAAATGGGTATTGACTATTGGTAGCCCGTTTGTGAACTCATTAACGTGTGCACCCATGTCATCGCGGTTTATAAATAGATGTGGAGGCGACAATTTAGAAAAAGGAATATTTTTATAAATGGCACAGTTTTTTTGACTTAGACAAAATGACAAACTATAGTGTCATTGCCATGTAAACACAACATCCATAGCAGCACATGGACAAAAACTAGTCGACCCACAACCCAGTTAGCGAGTCACAACAACCCTGAATTAAACCAAACCCCACGAATTTAGGACCCTCGCGCCAGTGATATTCAAGCAAGAGAGGGTATTATTGAGTGCCGATAACCATGTACATTTGGAGATTTTTCAAGAAAGAACACCGCATTGACTACTAGTCGCCATAGTTTGTGAACTCGTTCTCGTGTGCACCCATGTCACCATTTCATATAACCAATGAGGTAGAGCCGCATTCAATAAGGAAAATTGATAGTATGATACACCTTTGTTAGGCTTTGATAAAATCAATATATGACTTCTCAACCGAAGCAAATAGAAGCGACGCACCCCCATGTGTCTTCCCTGAATCATCTGGTAGCATCATTTTGTTTGATCAAGCACCTCGGCCGTGCCCACCGCGAGTTTTCTAGATCCCCGCCGGAGATCTTTATCACCTGTTCCTTCGATAGAGACTAGCCAATTATCAATATAGTAAAAAATTAGAGAAATCGTAGAGGACAATCATTGGAACTATCCCTGGAAACACACTTTATGCCATCATTCTCCAACAACTTGGAGGGAGGCGTTCGAGCAATAATACAACATGTTGTATTAGGTTCAAGGGAGCCACAAACATTTGAAGCACATCGGATAATACCCCAAACAAACCTCCCACGGAGCACCGAAACAAAAGACGACCAATAGACCTGTCATGGGCACAAAAAGAAACAACCCTTCTCCCCCATCCGCCTACGATGCAACAAAATGTCTCTGTTTAAAATACTACACTTCCACTAGTGCAGAATCCATCTTTAGTCATGTGCACAAAAAGGACCTTTAGTGCCGGTCCTACAATTGGCACTAAAGGGTAGCGAATAAAGCCCCCCCTTTAGTGCCAGTTCGTCACGAACCGAGTCCAAAGGCCCACCATGTGGCACGAGCTCGCTGAAGTGCTGCCTTTAGTCCCGGTTGGTGTCACCAACCGGGACTAAAAGGCCTGGATTTTTTTGAAAGAAGGGTTTTGGAGGGTTTAGGGTTCCATATTGTGTTAGCTAGCTACTACATATAGAGAGAAGTGACCCTCTTTCTTCGTGCTTGGTCGATGCTAGGTACTACATGTAGAGAGAAGTGACTCTCTTTCTCCGTGCTTGGTCGACGCTAGCTACTGCATATAGATCAAGGGAACTGGACGCTAGCTAGTAAGAAAATTAATGAAGGAACCATTAATCATCATTATAATAACAATTCATCATCATAGTCATATATATATATATATATATATAGGAAAGCTCATCAATCTAGCACAAAGGTAGCACATAACTCATCATCATAGTCATATACGAACTAGCTAGCTCATCATTCTAGCACAATCTAGCACATAAATACCTAAGACCTCCTTGAGGGAGTCCTGGACTAGGGGCTGTCCGGATAGCCGAACTATCATCTTTGGCCGGACTCCAAGACTATGAAGATACAAGAATGAAGACTTCGTCCCGTGTCCGGATGGGACTTTCCTTGGTGTGGAAGGCAAGCTTGGCGATACGGATATGTAGATCTCCTACCATCGTAACCGACTCTGTAACCCTAACCTCTCCGTGTCTATATAAACCGGAGGGTTTTAGTCCGTAGGACGAACAACAATCATACCATAGGCTAGCTTCTAGGGTTTAGCCTCTTTGATCTCGTGGTAGATCTACTCTTGTACTACCCATATCATCAATATTAATCAAGCAGGAGTAGGGTTTTACCTCCACCGAGAGGGCCCGAGCCTGGGAAAATAATCGTGTCCCTTGTCTCCTATTACCATCCGCCTAGACGCACAGTTCGGGACCCCCTACCCAAGATCCGCCGGTTTTGACACCGACATTGGTGCTTTCATTGAGAGTTCCTCTGTGTCGTCACCTTTAGGCCCGATGGCTCCTTCGATCATCAACAACGACGCGTCCAGTATGCAGACTTTTCTCCCGGACAGATCTTCAGATTCGCGGCCGCCAGACTGGGCTAACTCGCGTGGCCATCTGGAGCAGATTGAAAGCTACACCCCTGGCCATCAGGTCAGATTTGGAAGTTTGAACTATATGGCTGACGTCCGCGGAGACTTGATCTTCGACGGGTTCGAGCCACAGCCAAGCGTGTCGCACTGTTACGATGGGCATGATCTAGCTCGCTGGACAAGGCCTCGAGGTCAAGAAGTGTCCGCCCGACCCTTAGCTCGAGCCGATTGCGCCGATTGAGGACGGGTGGTTGGACACCGCCCGGGGCTGCTACCTCTACAGCGATAGAGCCGAATACCAACTCTGTCCTTTGTGAAGCCCGTGACTCCAAGGTGCCGGACTCCTCTCCGGACTTCGAACCTTCCACGCCCCTGCCAATCGAATCCGATTGGGCGCCGATCATGGAGTTCACCGCTACAAACATCTTTCAGCATCGCCCTTTGGCGACATCCTGAATTCACTAAAGTCTCTCTCTTTATAAGGAGAGCCCTGGCCGGACTATGGTCAGGTAGGTTGGGATGCGGATGACGAAGAAATTCAATGCCCACCCACCACCCACTTTGTAGCCACTGTTGATGATTTAACCGACATGCTCGACTTCGACTCCGAAGACATCGACGGTATGGACGACGATGTAGGAGACAACCAAGAACCAGCGCCTACAGGGCACTGGAAGGCCACCTCGCCATACGACATATACATGGTGGACATCCCAAAGGATGGGAATGGCGATGGAACAACGGAGGATGACCCTCCAAGAAACAACCTAAGCGCCGGCGCCAAGTGGCCGCCTAAATCCCGCCACACAGCAAAAATGGAGATTCCGACACCGAGACAATAACACCCCTGACAAAGGTCGAAGACAACCCTCCAGCAGGATTCAGCAGGAGGATGGAGAAGCCAGCCTCATGAGAGAGCGGCAGAGAGAGAGGTAGAGGACGATAATTATATGCCTCCTCCCAAGATGAGGCAAGCCTCGATGAAGATGAATTTGTCGCGCCTGAGGATCCCGTCGAACAAGAGCGTTTCAAATGCAGGCTTATGGACACGGCAAGCAGCCTCAAGAAAAGCAGCAACAGCTTAGAGTGACCAAGACTTGCTAGCCGACAGATGGATCAAGTCCTTGCGTCAAGAGTATGAACTTGAACGCCTCCAAGAGCTACCTAAAACGCTGGCTGCTACCCCTATTAGAGGAGGAAGCACCTAAACCTACATCACCAGCGCAAGATAATACGGCCGATCGCCACCTCGGGTCACGACAGAGGCCTCTAGGCCCTCCACTAAAGCTGCACCCGGCGTCGCTCGAAAAGTACAAAGCCACGGGGGAATGCGCCAGACTTGCGAGACATATTGGAGGACAAGGCATGACAAATAAGATCGATCTATGGATCGCGTGGGTGCCCTATGACAGGTGATGACAACCGTCACACCGGATACAACAACTCCAGCCGGGCCGAACACAGTAGACAAAGCTCATTTGAGCTACGTCGTGATATAGCCCAATACAGAGGCGCCGCACACCCACTATGCTTCACAGACGAAGTAATGGATCATCAAATCCCCGAGGGTTTCAAACCCGTAAACATTGAATCATACGACGGCACAACAAATCCTGCGGTTTGGATCGAGGACTATCTCCTTCACATCCACATGGCCCGCGGTGATGATCTACACGCCATCAAATACCTCCCACTCAAGCTTAAAGGACCAGCTCGGCATTGGCTCAACACTACTAGAAAAACCCTACTAATGGCGCACCTAAATGGCCATTAATGGCGCATCTGTAGTGCGCCATTGATAGCACGCCATTAGTATTTTACTAATGGCGCATCGCCTGTGCGCCATTAGTATCTGGATACTAATGGCGCACGCAGTGCGCCATTAGTATAGGCGAGGGGCGCCATTAGTATGCCTCCCAGGCCATGTATACCAGTGCTTTGAGATACTAATGGCGCACCACCACCGGATGCGCCATTAGTAATCGCGGCATACTAATGGCGCATCGCATGATGATGCGCCATTAGTATAGATCGTCATACTAATGGCGCCTTCGTCATGTGATGCGCCATTAGTATGAATATTAGGTTTTTTATTTTTATTTTCTGTTTTTGCACAGGTTACATAATGTATAATTTGACAAAATATAGACAGCACACATCAACAACAGATTCATCGAATACAATAGAAGATTAGTCTTTGAATACAATTCATCATATTAGTCTCCGAATACAATTCATCATATTAGTCTCCGAATTGAAAAGACCGAACAAAGATAGAACATTATATTAGAAGTCTCGAGACCGCGAGTAGCGAGTTTGTCTTCACATTACAAGTCGATATCGATCATCTAAACTACCATCACATAGAAGAGAGCTGCGGTCATCACGATGAGCATCATCACGATGAAACTCGCCTTCATCCGGTTCCTCCAACGCCCTCCCTCTCCCGCTAGATAGTGGGCGATCTAGATTCGCCTCGCCCTAGTGGTGTACCTTTGTAACTGTTATCGCTGAATCGGTGAACCTGTCTCCGACACTCCTCCCAATCATCGAGACTCCGAACCTTACCCTTGTACACGACATACGCCGGCATCGCTATGCACTAGTCAAACGTAAACGTTAGTACCAATTCACGACAATACATAAGCAATATATAAGTATGCAATAGAACGATCGGAAGAGAAAAGCAAGACATTAATAGCATCGATTACATCTAAGTTGAACGACTCTCAAACCAAAGAGACATACTACAAGTTCATTAAAGTTAATTTACAACATGAGCCAATCGATGTTTGAGAACCAGACACAAGATCACCGCTTTCGACTCGACTCAAGTGACCGGAGCATGGATGAAGCCGCCGCTCATCGTGGGAGTCATGAAATAACGGTCGTTGTCAACCTGCATTTGTAGCATTGTGTCGATATCACCGTTGGACGGTTGATTGTTGAGGTAGAACTGCCCCGAGGTACGGCGACATCTTGATGGATGATTTCCGCAAACTCCGATTGGATGCGAAAGAATTTTGTCGGAGGTCCGCCCCGGATTGCCGACGCGCTTTGCCCAATCTTTGAGTTTACTCGTAGCGAAGTTGATGATGGTCCCGCACGATCGCCTCGCATGTGATGGATGGCGAGTAGGCACCCTTCTAATCGCCAGCGGCTGCTTGACGCAGCAGAACGTCAGATTGTGGGAGAACACATGCTTGCCGTGATTTACGATTAGGCTGGTGAAGGTGCCTCCAGATTTGGCGAGCCGGGAGAACATCATCAAGAACCTTCTTGACATTTGTGTAGTCTACGTCGATCGACGGTCCGGTCGAAATACGTGGCCATGGAATATTTGGGGCTTAGGAGGATGAGCGTGCAACGGTGTCACCGCAGAAAACACGGAATTTTAAAAGAAAAACAAATGAAATGTAAGAATTCATATGTTACGGGCGGTTGAGGGAGGACTTACTCGGAAAGTAAGGCACGAGGAAGTTATCCTTATCTTGGTTTGCCGAATGACGCCTTCGAGGTAAGAACTCGCGACTTGCCGGTCCCCAGCCGCTGCCCAAGATCTTGGCACGCATGTAGAAGGGGTCGACTATCACGATGTCCGGTCTTGTCGCTAATGATCCGCATCTCCATACTCAAATAAAATAGCCGAACGAAGGTGTAGTGCAGCGGATGAAGGTTCAACATAGCGTGGATGTCATCAAAACGCAGGACGATCGACGCCCGATGGAGTTATCCACAAAGCCCTTGCCCTCCGCACCTTGGCCGCAAAACCGGTATGCCACATCCTTCTCTCGAGACGCCGCTTCTCCAAAGCAAGAACACCGTCATGCAGACTCCGATAGCACCGTTGCAGCATTGAGCATATTTGTTGGTAGCATCGCCCTACCCGCCACATGCACCCTCCTTGAGATATCCCACGGTGAAGGTGGCCCGCCCCGAGCACGGATCGCATTTCTGTGCGGCTGGCTCGCACCCTTCTTAGTCTTTCTTTTGCGTGCCTTCTTCTTCTCCCGTAATGGGACCGAGTTGTGCTCACTGCACCGCCTTCTTGAGTGTGTTGGGGCTGATATATTTCGCACCTCGCCTATATGAGGCTCGTGAAGTCGGCAGCTGGAGGCGTCTCCGAGAGCTGAACGCCAGACGGCGCAAGGTAACTTGGCTTCTCCGCGGTACCAGCTAGATCGCACACGCCTTTTGTTGAGTTTCGTTTTGAGAAGGAGGCCCCATGAAGACGCCATCGCACTCCATGATCGGCAAAGTATCGATCGACGCTGCTAAATGTATCATCGCCGCCTGCCGCCGTCGTTCGATCCCTGTGCCATATGCATGTTTGGATCCATGGCATAGGGATGTCCGCATCGTTACGGCGGTCTTGCCATGGGTCGACTTGGCGCCGCACGACCGGGCGGTGTTGTCTTTGGGGTGGTGTCCCCGCCCCAAACGAATCCGCTCTTCGCCAAACCAGGGCCAGCTCAGCAGCGCCGAGGGTCATCACGCCTTCATCGCCGGCCCCGACGGGTCGAATCGAGGTAACAAGTCGTCGCAGCTCGGCAGCACCAACCAGTTGAACCCTAAACAAGTTGGGTGGCATCCGGGTACCGTGGAACAAGGTTGCCCGTTGAACGATTTTGCCCTTGGCGACATCGACCAACTCGTTGTTCACGGCGGAGGAGAGTGCACGAACGCGTCGGCGGCGCCGCGAAAACATGTAGGGCGCCAGGATGCCCACCAAAGGCAAGGAGATGAAGTCCTCGCCGAGAGAGGCTTAATTAGTTACCGTGATGATGGCGCCGAGCTCGGCACGTCGACGCACCGCGAACGGCGGGCGGCAGTTGATGAGGGGCCGCTTGTCTGCAGAGGTGCCGGCCGCATACACCGGTGCATTAAGCTCCGTGCGGCGCCGGAGACACTAATGCCGCCCGCCGGAGGCACCAATGGCCTCGCCATCGCATTATGCGAAGTTGCTGGCCGTGAAGCTAGGAATCGGGCGCCCTGCCGCCCGCAATCCACGACTCAACCCCGAGATCAAGGTAGGCACAATGGCGGTGATTGTCGCCCGAGTCGTTGTTCCACTTGCTCTCGACCATCTCCGGAATCCGTGCCACCTGTTCCTTGAGTTCTTGAACCTCTCGCGCCTGGCTTTCTGAGCTGGTCTTTTTCTCCTTCCGCACACAAGCGGTATAGTATGACCCCCATTTTGTCGACAAGCCTTTGCCAGCCACACGACCAGCTGACGTCGGCTTAGTGAGCTTATCCTTCTTCTTCATTACATTCAACGCCCTATTTAGAGTGGTGTCCCAAGGGTTGCTCTTAGTCGACCCCGCCATCGCTTTCAATCGTCATGGAAGGAATGTGAACCATTTAGAAATTTGGCTTCATTAATTAGAATGCAACCATATGGAGCTAATTACGCGGGGTGTATTCCTTACTGTAACAAGCTCAAGCTGCCCGGTCTTCGGATCCGTGGTAAGCTCCTTTGTTTTCGGTCCTTCTTGTACCGGCCCCGACAAAGTTCCTGGTCCGCTTGTTACCACAGATTCTCAAGAGGGGCGGTAGGCCTTGCTCGCACGGTCCGCCTCCTCCTTGTCCCATATAGGCTCCGCCACTCAGAACCGCCGGACCGAGTGTGTGTTCCCTATGTTCAGCTCCCCGATTTGTTTCCCCACTCACTTGATTGGGAGCTTATGTGCTCGAGCAATTGATCTTGAAGTCATTGTAGTCATCTTCGTGATCAAGGATTTTTCTCCTTGATCTTCTCGATAACTCTCACCTTTATCGATCATTTTCTTCACATTGCTTTTCCAAGTAGACAGGCCTTGCTCATCTTCGTGAGGGCAGCATTGTTCACTTTATTCCCTTTGAGGCTTGTGTTTGCAAATTCAGCGGGAACTTGTATCGCTCGTGCAGCTTCGTGAAGAGGAGGTGGCGCAAATTCCTCGGTCAGATGCCTCGTGTTCTCGGTGTTGATCGAGACGGTGCTCCGGACAATGCACCCGAGCTGAAGCGAGTACCCTTGACTATTCGCTCGGGCGCCGCTGGATACCCGTTGGAGTCCACTTCAAGAACTTCCTCCTTGAGGGCGAGGAGCACGATCGGCGCCGGTCCTTCCGCTGCCTCTTCGGTTGGCTGCCATCCGTGCGGGCGCCGCCATCATCGATGGTGGCATCTCGGCGGCACCATCGGTGGTGGCATCGGTGTGGTCATCCTGGAGGCACCATCTGGTCTCGTGGATCGGTGGGGAAGGCGGCGGCCTCATACAAGTGAGGTTGTTCCTCCATCTCCGGGACAGCTCCTGTAATGCCTTGCCGCTCAACCCCGGCCTCATCGTTAGGGCCATGTTTTCTCTAAATAGAAACAAAGTTTGGTCAAAAGTTGGTTATTGTCAAGGAACAAGATCATGGTCTTATCATTTAGGGTTTGTCGACACCGAGGCATCCTAAAATCTAAGCTTTTATCATTGAGGGTTTTTCGACGCCGAGGCACCCTAAAAGCCTATGCTTTCATCATTTCGGTTTTTATCGACACCGAGGCACCCTAAAAGCCATGCATTAGTCACAAGTACGCCAGGGCACTTGATCCTACTTAATTAGCTACTACGATACCCCGGCCCATGCATTAGTCACAAGTTTTATATGTCCTATTTTTTGCAAAGTCATGCTAAAATTCACGGAAAATTTTAGCATGACCTTTGCTGAAAATAGGACATATGGAGTACCCGAATTTGCTGGAACGGAAGTTAATCGACATTCCAGCAAACTCAAGGGCCTCTCGGGTGGACAAGGCAAAAAAAGCCTCCATCACAACAAAGCAAATCATTGCATGGGCATACAGATGCTGAAGTAAGAACGCCAAAAGTAGCATTCACAAAATTAAGAGCAAAGTCTAGCTTGCAAACCACAAAATTAAGAGTAAATTAAGAGTAAATTTGCTAGCTGTCTGCCCATGAGCTTATTAAGAGTAAAACACCTTTCGAGCCCCGCCCATGAGCTTAGCTAGCTGTCTCGCTGAATCTACACTACCATTACCCAAAATCACAGTGGCATGACCAATCGTCAAAATTTGCAGGACATAAGCATGCACAAATCAGCAGCTAAATCACAGAGACAGCTCTAGCGATGCTTAGACAATAGCTGTGCTGAGAAGCCCTATTAAGGAGAGAGGCGAGCATAATGTGAGAGCTACCAACTGAAAGACAACTCATAGTAACGGACTGATGTGTCGCACAATATAAGAAGTGAAACATCGATATATGTAAGCACTTACAGTGCTCAAAGCTTTTCTTCCTGCTGGATAGAAGAGTATCGTGGGGAATCCGTCCGCTGCAACAGAAGCAAGTGTGAGTTCCATCCGTATTCTGATATTCCATATGGTAGTGAATGGAAACCAAGCATCTATATTTTCAATGTATCAATTCAGAAAGATAATTGAAAGGAAAACAGAGCTAAATGAAAGGAGGCTTCACAATGTAACAGTGTCATAATCATAGTGCCACACCAAAATAGAAGAGCGCGAGCTTCCCCATGCGCTATTTAATACTACTATATACATCAAAATACTGTTGAACTATTTCAAGATGTTATGGGTAATGGTAGTGTAGATTCACGATTTCAGTGTATTTGCTCACCATTTCACTCATTTCACCATTTTTCAGCATTTGAGAGGCCATGAGGATCTTGGGAGGAACCAAGCAAGAGTGGCCGTGTGATGAGGTAGGCAGAGCGACTATTGTTCTATCACATTCACGGGCTAAGAGCAAGGAAACAACCAAATCCCGAGTCCTAACTGCAACAAAATCTTGTCCCAATGACGGATTGGCCACGATCAATTTTCTTCCTCTTATTAACAAGATTTTGCGCATGTAGTAGTTTTTACCTGGAATTTCAAAGATAATAAAGGGGACAGGGATAGGAAACATAGCATGACAGTAGAGTTTCTACTGTGTGTGTAACCTCAGCCAGAGAGTCTCTTCAAACAATTTACATAATCGCTAACTTTTAACCACAAGTTGCACTCCGTATTATACCAAAGTCTAGCTAAATAATATACCCATAAATTGATGAAGCTTTGCTTATATAGAGGTATACAACGTTGATGCACGTGCATGGAAATGTGATGGTTGATCCCAATGCAACAACAGCATGTAAAAATCTAGGATGAATTGAACGTGATAGAGCTTCTGCAAGGGGGACTGCCTCCACACTTTATTCACACAGTACAACCTGTACTGAATTCATCCCTGCCTAAATAGCTATCAAATAAACTTAGATCGGTTGCTTATGTATGCACCCAAAGCTGATGCGCACTGCAATTTCATTACAAGGTGTTATCCATAGTTGCTGCATATGCTTGGTATTGTGATATTTACCGTCAAGCAATGCAAAGCATTAGGTTGCCTTTTATTAGATCCCAACGTAGGGAGTTCCATATTGGAGAGCGGCATGTAAATACCTAGATGAAAACTATGATACAGCTTGTGTAATTTGTATTGATCTTATCCTTTTGGTTAACAGTATATGATGTGCATTGTTATGCAAATGTTTCTTCTTTCATGGTGAAGTTGTTATATTTTAAAACATCGATCCATTTCAACAGATCACATCTCTGGTTGAATGAAACATAACATACTAACCTGACAATATTATTTGTGCTGTCATGTTCACTTGCATTCCATTGTCTTTTAAAACAATTTGTCCTTAAAACATCATGGAATATGGTAGTACCAATGCTTCATTTTGCATAATAGCAGGAGGTGTTGCCACTGATGCACAAACATCAAATCAAATGGTCAATTGTTTTCAGAAAACTGTTGTATCTTGGTACACAATTTTGACGTTGTAATTGTTTCACTCATCTTTTAGGAAGAAAAGAATGATGATGACAAACCCATTCACTTATCGCCACAACGCAAATCAGCGATGATCTTACCCGCTCTGCGAACCTAGGGTTTGGGGAGACGGCGGGCGCCGCTACGGAGATGGGGCAGTGGAGAGGGCGTACGAGGTGGAGGGTACACGACGAGTGCGACCCCGGCGGCGGCGGCGGGGCGTCGAGGCGGTGTTAGCGTCGGGCAGCGGCGGCGGGCGGCGCCGAGGCGGCAGCAGCGGCAAGGCTGGGCGGCGGCGTGGCGGCGGGCAGCAAGGCGCTGGGCGGCGTCAGGCGGCGGCCGAGGCGGCGGGCAGCAGCGGGAAGGGGATCGAGGGCGAGGGCGAGGGAGAGAGAGGGGATCGAGGGCGAGGGAGAGAGGTGGGCCGCGCCAGGGAGGAACTATGGATGGGGGGCAGAAAAAAAATTACTAATGGCGCACCACCCCTCGGTGCGCCATAAGTACATACACACTAATGGCGCACCTCACCCTAGTGCGCCATTAGTAATTTTTTTTGCTCGAGCCAACAGGTTATATTCAACCTGACCTGATCCACATCAACTCCCTCTACTAGCTCGACTAGTCAGCAACCAGTTCTCACACCAGGAGGTCCTGGGTTCGATTCCCAGGCTCCACAATTTTTTTTTTCATTTAAAATGCTGTTTGATACTTATTTGTGTTTAAATATGTTCAAACTTGTTTAAATCATAACAGTAATTTTTTTATAAGACAATAATAATTTTTTAAAAAATATCATCAAACAGTAATGCCGGTGGAGCGGGGAGGGTGTGAGGTGCGGGGGTGGGGCGGTTGAGTAGGGGAATCGAGGGTGCGGGGGGTGCGGGGCGGCGGTGGATCTGGGGGTGCTTTCGGCGAGGGGACCGGATCCGCGAGGTGGGATAGAGATCGAGATGGAGGGGATCGAGATCGAGTGTCCATGAAATTTAAAATATTCATGATAGTTCAAAAGTACCCATGAAATACAATCGAGAAATGAAGGCTACGATTTAAATACAATCGATCTTAGCTAGCTATCTGCTCACAATCTTCTTGTCCTTCTTTTTCGCAAATGGAGTTCTTACGTGGAACGGACGCCCTTAGGTAGGGTGGTCCTGCTTCTTCTTGTGGTGTATGCTGCTACTTCATCATCGTCGCCATGTTCGATCCTCGGTCACCGTATTTGTCAAGTCTTGCTCATTGGCTACTCCATCCATTCCGATGATCTTCCTTTTGCCTCTCCTCATGACAACACGACTGGTCTTTGGCGGGTCGGTAATGAAGAAGCATTGGTCCACTTGTGAAGCCAGTACCCATGGCTCATTTTTCGCGGTGACGTTTGCGTCCGCGGTCTTGGATTTGGCTTCGGGTATAACCATGGTGGTGAAATACCGGTCTTCTTTTATGACGTTCTTGGCCCATCTGACACGGAACATCGGGACCTTCTCTCCAGCATAGCTCAGCTCCCAGATCTCCTCGATCCTTCCATAGTATCTGTCCTTGTCATTACCGGTGTAGGATTCCATCGTTACCCCGGAGTTCTGATAACCATCGCTCTTCATGTCCTTGGCCTCGGTGTAGAATGTGTAGTCGTTGATATCGTACGCCTCATAGGTCATCAGGTTGTGCTCGACGCCCTGTGACAAGGCGAATATGAGTTGTTCTTCTGTGGAAGAATCCTCATGTAAAGGGTACGGCGTAAGCTTCGCTGAACCAACGCGTGAAACATGAGTTGTGCTCTTTGAGTATATCTCCGTCCGCCCTCTCGCTGGCCTCGGTCATTGTAACGCCTTCTTAATAAAGGTTTTGTGCTCTACCACCCAAGGATCGACCACGCCTATGTGTTGTAGCGCAACTAGGTTTGCTCTTTCAAAGTCGGCGAGTCGACTCGAAGTCGACATGCATTTCGTGGCGACCCTCACGGTGACCCCATCCAGCGAGCCTGCCGAGCTGCTCGCTGACGGCAGACCAACGGGTTCTCGATGCCTAGATAATTCGTGCAGAGGAGATGCACTCTTCGTCGAAAGCCCCGCTATGCTTCCTTCTCGACGTGACATGTTGCGAACGTATCCTTTGATGACACCATTCATCCTTTCGAACGGCATCATTGTGCAGAACGCCGCCCGAGTTGATGATATCCTCCACTATATGGACCAGCAGATGCACCATAACGTCAAGAATGCGGGCGGAAGTACATCTCAAGCTCGCATAGTATCACCACGATCTCTTCCTCGTAGCCTTCGAGTTGCCTCACGCCAATCGACTTCCGAGAGATGACGTCAAGAAGTTGCATAGGCTAAATAGCGTTTCACGGACGTGCGCTGGCCCATGATCCCACAGATTGCAACCGAAGTATCTGCGTCATCAAGACGTGATACCGTGAGACTTCATCCCGCTGAACTTCGCTTCGCTGGGTCTTGGTATCGCTTATCTTCCCACAGAATCAGAAGGAAGTTTTACTCCTTGGAGGCAGGTGAAAACTGCTCGATCTCCTCCCGACTTAGAGTGAAGCACGCGGAGGGTAGTCATTTCCGGTCTTCTTGGCCTTTTTGCCTTTGCGACGACTTCTTCGTGTCTTGCTTCGCCTCATCATCATCATCATCATCATCATCATCATCATCATCATCATCATCATCATCATCATCATCATCATCATCATCATATTTAGCGTGAAGCTCCTGCCTAATGCCCATTGATTTCAAGTCCGCCTTGCTTTCGCCCATCTTTGGTCCTCTCTCGCATGTTGAGCAGGTACCAGCAGACTCTCGCACACGCTCTTCGTGATATGCATGACATCAAGGCTGTGAGGCACACGGTGGATCTTCCAAGACGGCAAGTCCCGTAAAACAGACCTCGCTTTCCATACCTTCAAGCAGCTGCTCGCGCTTTCGCTTCTTTCCGGCTCGCGCCTTTTGCTTCTTTCCGGCAGTGGGCGTCTTTCCAATTTTTCAACAGCTTGTCTATTTCTCGCCGCTCCTCGTGACATCGGCATTTTCGGGTTCGGTTTCACCATCGAACAGATCCTTGCGTTTCTCCACGGGTCATCGTCGCGAAGCCACCTTCGATGTCCCATGAACACGGTTTTCAAGACCCGGATCTCTATCTAGTCGGGCGATACGCCAGTCATCCATGCACCTTACGCATCCGTAAAATCCGTGGACTACCTGCCCCACAAGATATCCAGAATCGAGATAGTCGTGGCACCGCCGTGAGCAATGCGGCTCTCATAGGGAAATATTCTTTCTCTGCGCAAGGCCCCACGATTGGTGGCGTTTTCACAGCGTGACAAGCTCCTCTTTCAAAGAGCCCCAGACATGATTGATGTCGCTCCTCGGTTGTTTCGCCCTTCAATTAGCATACTCATGTGAATGTACTTCCTCTTCATGCACAACCAGGGGGAAGGTTGTACATCCACACAAACACAGGCCAGGTGCTATGTGTGCTTCTCCGCTGCCAAACGGATTGACTCCATCGGTGCTCGCTACCAAAGACGATGTTCCTTGGATCGCTCCCAAATTCGGTATTGAAGTTCAACGCTACACCGCTCGCATCCTTAGGGTGACTCAAGATCTTGTCTTTTTATCTATCTCCGGATCATTTGCGCCATCTTCTCGCTTCTTCTCCTCCCTATCCGCATGCCAACGCAGGAGCTTTGCTACCTTAGGGTCCATGAAATACCGCTGCAGACGAGGAGTGATCGAAAGTACCACACCACTTTTCGAGGAGCTTTCTTCCTCTTCTTGTATCGAGTGACACCGCACACCGGACATATGGTAGACTCCGCGTGCTCGTCCCGATAAATGATGCAATTGTTCATGCACACATGGTATTTCACGTGCGGTAAATCCAGAGGACACACGATTTTCTTCGCCTCCTCCAAACTGGTTGGGCACTTGTTCCCTTTGGGAAGACGTTCGTGCTGTAATGACATGTTCTCGCCGAAGCACGCGCCGGTCATTTTGTGTTTTACCTTCATCTCCGAGCCATGAGCGTTACTTTCGTGCCGGTATCCTCGGCCTGCATCCTTCATACAATGGAGTAACGCGCCTAACTCAAGTTGATCCATCTTGGCTTTCTCGGCGGCAGCTCTTGCGTTATCCATCCGCTTGAGAAGCAGCTCTTGAATATGAGGGTCCTGCACCCAGCCCATCGATGGTCCAGCGTCGCTCGCTCCGCCGCATCATCATCATGTCCTCGCATCTTCTACATGATGATCGTACAGCATCACCGTCGTGATCATCTCCCGGGATTCTTCGCTTTCGCCCCGAGCCGCGGTGGTTGTCTTGCTACCCTTCCTCATTTCTTGCCTGCCCCCATGGACGACTTCAGAGTCATCTTCAGCACCTTGCCACCGATAGCCATCCATGAAACCACGCAAGATCGGTGGTCCCGACCTACCCGAATCCGGGTCCGCAATAAGGCTATTCAGCTTGCATCTTCGACACGTACATCTTATCTCCGCCTCGTTCTTTTGAAGCATCTCGCCTTCGCGGACCTCAAAAACCTATTCACGATGCCTTCGTCATCGTGCGGACTATGGTCGTCATGGGTAGAGCAAAACAATATTTTAGAACCAAGAAAAATTTGGCATGACTTTCCTAAAAATAGGACTAAAAGATGCTTAATGCCAAAATTCTCACCAAACGGAAATGAATCAACATTCCGCAAAATATTGGCAACTATCGATTTCAAATACCGTACACCTCCAAACACAAACACATATGCAACACCACAAACATATGCAACACCACCTAACATACATAGATCTAGCTAGGCTATAAAAAGTGCATGTGCACATTGTTGTAGGGAGAACAACATAAATATAGCTTCCCCTTACTTACCTAGCAAAACAAGGTAACTTAACCACTTAATTTGAATGAATCTATGGTGGAAATGAGGTGAAAAAGAGGAGGCACCCGAGACAAGGAGGAGGCGGTGGAGAGAATGAAGTGGGGAGAAAGTGAGTGTGGGAGGAGAGGCTGTCCAAAATATCTTGTTGCTGCCCACTTACTAATGGCGCACCAGCAACAAATGCGCCATTAGTAATCCAGGTTACTAATGGCGCATCCCCTGGTGGTGCGCCATTAGTAGTTTTGAAAAAAAACATACTAATGGCGCACTCTGCCACGGTGCGCCATTACTAGTTTTGCGCCATTAGTACTTTTGCAAAAAAGGAATAAAAACAATAATAAAAAAAAATAACTTTAGTGGCACACCTTCTGGCTGGTGCGCCATTACTAGTTACAACTAGTAATGGCAACTAGTAATGGCGCACCACCAGCGGATGCGCCATTAGTATGTTTGGACAGGCGCACTAGTTCAAAAAAAAAATTGGTACTAATGGCGCACCGTGGGCAGGGTGCGCCATTAGTAATTTCAACACTAATGGCGCATCAGAAGGTGGTGCGCCATTAGTATATACTAATGGCGCACCACATGGCTGGTGCGCCATTAGTGTCAATTCCATCTATAGTCCTTTTCCTAGTAGTGCAACAGCTTGCCAGCAGAATCAATTAGTTGTTGGGAAGACCTGGAAGCCGCATTCCTTGATAACTTCCAGGGCACATATGTGCGACCACCAGACGCCGATGACCTAAGCCACATTATTCAGCAAACAGATGAATCGCCGGACAATTACGACACGGTTCTTGACCAAGAAAATCAAATCGCCGACCGTCTGTGATGCAGAGGCCCTTGCAGCCTTCAAACATAACATCCGCGACGAGTGGCTTGCCCGGCACCTAGGACAGGAAAAGCCGAAATCCATGGCAGCCCTCACATCACTCATGACCCGCTTCTGCGCGGGAGAGGACAACTGGCTAGCTCGTAGTAACAACCTGACCAAGAGCCCTGGTAATTCGGACACCAAGGACAACAACGGCAGGTCGCGTCGCAACAAGCACAAGCGCCGCATTAATGGCGACAATACTGAGGATACGACAGTCAATGCCGGATTCAGAGGCTCTAAACCCGGTCAGCGGAAAAAGCAATTCAAAAGAAATACTCTGGTCCCATCCAATTTGGACCGAATACTCGATCGCTCGTGCCAGATACACGGCACCCGCGAAAAGCCAGCCAATCACACCAACAGGGATTGTTGGGTGTTCAAGCAGGCAGGCAAGTCAACTGCCGAAAACAATGACAAGGGGCTGCATAGCAATGACGAGGAGGAAACTCGGCCGCCGAACAATAGAGGACAGAAGGGTCTTCTCCCACAAGTGCGGACGGTGAACATGATATACGCAACCCACATACCCAAAAGGTAGCGCAAGCGTGCACTCAGGGACGTATACGCGATGGAGCCAGTCGCCCCAAAGTTCAATCCGTGGTCCTCCTGCCCGATCACTTTTGATCGAAGGGACCACCCCACTAGCATCGCCGCATTGGTTCTAGACCCAATCGTCAACGGATTTCACCTCACTAGAGTCCTGATGGACGGCGGCAGCAGCCTGAACCTGCTTTATCAGGATACAGTGCGCAAGATGGGCATAGACCCCTCAAGGATTAAACCCACAAAGACGACCTTCAAAGGCGTCATACCAGGTGTAGAGGCCAAATGTACAGGCTCAGTTACACTTGAAGTGGTCTTCGGATCCTCGGATAACTTCCGAAGCGAGGAGTTAATCTTCGACATAGTCCCGTTCCGTAGCGGCTATCATGCACTGCTCGGACAAACTGCATTTGCAAAGTTCAATGCGGTGCCGCACTATGCATACCTCAAGCTCAAGATGCCAGACCCTCGAGGAGTCATTACGGTCAACGGAAACACCGAACGCTCACTCCGAACGGAGGAGCATACAGTGGCTCTCGCGGTGGAAGTACAAAGTAGCCTCTTAAGGCAATTCTCGAGTCCGGCTGTTAAGCGGCCGGACACCTTCAAGCGCGCCCGGAGTAACCTACAACAAGACCACAGCACGCTCGAGCATCGCAGAGCAATACAGCCCCAACCCCAGCCCTCGCGAAATCGCGAGACCAGTACCACGTGTACATAACTACGCTCTGGAGATACCATGGGCACAGGGGGAGGGGCATGACCACGGCATGCCCAGAGTGCGGCTCAACCACACCAGGGGCTCCCAATTGTGTCATTCCTTTTTTTTTCTCTTATTCACAGGACTCCGTTTTCCAGAAGCCCTGTCCGGCAGTAGACTTGCCGAACTCATGATGCAACAGCCAGGGAAGCAGAAAAGCTACGTCGAGTATCCAGGTGGTCTCTATTACGAGTAGTATACTTGTTTTACATACCATACCGCAGCCTACCCCTGGAGGGGGACATGTTAAATAGTCCCATCCCTTGCTTATCGCACTATTTGTATCGTTCTGCTTTCATTGCAGTATTTTTTGAATAAACAATGCATTGCTTTTTGCCTATCATTGCATTCCTTTTTCTATCTATATATGTTCAATTATGACATGTTGCATCCGTACACTTTGGTACGGCTAAATACACCAGGGGCTTAAGTACCCCAAAATATGGTGTTATAAGTCCGAACACTTTAACAAGTGCGGCACCCCGAACTTATAGCATTATATGCATCGGCTCCGAATCATGTCTTGGGTCAATAGTTGGGTTTGCCCGGCTCCCATGTTTTGGTACCTTACGTTCCTTTATATCGGCTAAGGTAGCGCTGGGAGAACCACTGCGATTGTGCCCCGGTTGAGCTGGGTTGAGCACCTCAGTGGAGAAAGCTAAAATTGACCGTCATGATAGGGCGAGAGCCGATCGCTGTTCGAGAGGTTTTTTCGAGTCCCTAAAGACTTATGCCGCTTAGAGCGAGGAGTCAGCTTTGTCCGCCCAGCGTGATAGCGCCTCAATTCGGTCTTCCGAACACTAGGGGCTTCACCAAATTTAAAATTATAGAATTCTATGGCTAAGTGGGAGTGTTCAAGCATTATAAGTCCGGTTGCCTCGTTCGTTGTGTTGAGCGCCTCCCTCAAAGGACCCAAAGATGGGAACAAGAGCGCTCAAGTTTATCCCGAATACTTCAGCACTCGTGGCATGGGGGCTGAAGCCAACGACTTGCCATCTCTCAAATTTGATAAACGGCCGCACAGAAGGTAATATTTTAAATTCACAAGCGTTGCTTTGCGCATATGAACAAGTTTTCCAGCGTACAGGTTAACAAATGGGAGTTTACTAAAAAATTACATCTTTGGAGCATTCACCCGCTATAAGGCGGGCACCCTTCAGACGTTCTCATAATACATCTCGGCTTGCGATACTCCCCGCCCGGCGGTGGAGCGTCTGTCACAAGCTTCTCAGCATCCATCTTGCCCCAGTGCACTTTAGCACGGGCAAGGGCCCTACGGGCACCTTCGATGCAGACGGAGCTCTTGACGACTTCAATCCATGGACAGGCGGCCACTAGCCACCACACCAGCCCGAAGTAGCTCCCAGGCATGGCCTCCTTCAGCCACAGCCGAGCTATGAGGCCCTTCATGGCCTGTTCGGCCACCTTATGGAGCTCGACCAGCTGCTTCAGCTGGTCGCTCAAGGGCACCGGGTGTCCGGCCTCGGCATACTGAGACCAGAATACCTTCTCCGTCGAGCTCCCTTCCTCGGCCTGGTAGGATGCAGCAGTGTCGGACACACTATGGGGCAGATCTGCGAATGCTCCTGGAGAGCTCCAAATTCGGGTAAGTAACAAGTAATTCACTTTCACGTGCTTTCTTTGCATGAAGAATGCCTTACCCACCGCTATCTTCTTTACTGCCTCAATTTCCCGGAGGGCTTTTTGGGCTTCGGCCTTAGCGGCTTTGGCACTCTCAAGAGCCGAGGCGAGCTCGGTCTCTCGAGTCTTCGAGTCACGCTCCAAACTCTCGTGTTTTTCCACGAGAGCCTGGAGCTCTTGCCGCACCTCCGCCACCCGCGCCTCCTGCTTCTCTCGCTTGGTGCGTTCTGCGGCCGCATTGCTTTCGGCCTTGGACACCGCTTCCTTTAGGGTTGCCACCTCGTTCGTGGCCCCTACAATACTCACATTATTCCTGTCATTTTTTGCAACCAAATCCTTTCTATAAGGTATTACTTTAATAAGGTATTACTTACCTTTCTTGTCCTCAAGCTGCTTCTTGGCACGGCCGAGCTCGTTCTGGGACTGCTCGAGGCTCTGCTTCAATGCATCGACCTCCGCAGTTAGTGCGGCAGAGGTCAGCAGCGCATCCTGCATTCCCATATTGACATGCTTATGTTAGACTCCTGCGTATATCTTTTTAGATCCTCAGTTTGGCTTTTCTTTCCGAACACCAAACTGAGCATCAGGGGCTACTGTTTATGCGGTAATATTCTTACATATCTTAAGAACTCACCTCAAAGCCTGTTAAAAGGCTGGTACAGGCTTCAGTCAGCCCGCTCTTGGCGGACTGAACTTTCTGGATCACCGCACTCATAACCGTGCGGTGCTCCTCGTTGATGGAGGCGCCGTTAAGCGCCTCCAACAAAATGTCCGGCGCCTCCGGTTGGACGGAGGTCGCCGGTGTCGCAGTCTCGCCCTTCTTACGAAGGGGCTGCCTACAGGACTCCGGAACGACTGAAGGTTTCGGTGCGGAGTCCGGCCCTGGGCCGGACTTAGAGCCCTTTGGGGTTTGATCCCCCTCGCGCCCGAAGTCTGGGAGGTTGCCTTGTGGCACCTCTGGGACCTCCTCCTACTGGCTGGGCCCCTTTTGGGACCCCACCTCGGCGTCATCTGCAGTGCGAGGAGAGGAGACGGCCGGATGTGAAGTGCTATCCACGTCCGATGGCGCTAGGAAGCCGCTCGTTATATTCGGCGTTAAGAGATTCTATGCAACAAATGAAACACCATGAGTTATTCTGGTATCCGGACACTTACGAAGTCGCCAGGGGCTTAGTCCTTAGTGGCCACTCCTCTTCATCATCGTCGGCGTTGCAGGAGTAGTCCGGGAGGGTCCTTCCTTCTGACCTTCGGCCTCTGCTGGGGAAGCCTTCCTTTTCTTCTCTCCCCCCGCTGAGGGAGAGGCCTCTTTTTTCTCCTCCTCGTCTTCGCGGGAGGAGTCCGCCTTGGAGTCATCGGATGACGGGTCCGATAACACCTGGCACCAGGAACTCCTCCGAGTTCTCGTGGCCTTCTTCTTGGCCTTCTTCTCCGGCACCACGTAAGGCGCCGGAACCAGCAGCCCCGTTAATTGGGCGTTTGCTGGGTCTTCTGGCAAGGGAGCCGGACAGTTAACCTGCCCGGACGTCTTTTGCCAGGCCTGTCAATGGTAAAGGGAGTTTAGATCCCGCATAGAGTCAAACTATGGAAAATAAGCGTCCTGTAAAGGATAAAATAGCTTACCTCGCCGGCTTGATGCTGCGAGCTGAATCCGTGATCTTCGGTAGCGGATGCGGGAGCCTCGGCGCCCTTGAACAGCACCTTCCAGGCATCTTCGTACGTAGTGTCGAAGAGCCTGCCCATGGTTTGGTGCTGTGCCGGATCAAACTCCCACAAATTAAACGCCCGTTTTTGGCACGGGAGAATCCGGCGGATGAGAATGACCCGGACTACGTTGACAAGCTTGAGCTTCTTGTTCACCAAGGTTTGGACGCATGATTGGAGTCTGGTCAGCTCCTCCGAATCACCCCATGATAGGCCCTTCTCTTTCCAGGAGGTGACCCGTGTGGGGATGCCATATCTGAATTCGGGGGCCGCTGCCCATTCAGGGTCACGCGGCTCGGTGATGTAGAACCACCCCGATTGCCACCCCTTTATGGTCTCCACAAAGGAGCCCTTGAGCCATAGGACGTTGGGCATCTTGCCCACCATGGCACCTCCGCACTCCGCTTGGCGGCCGCCCACTACCTTCGGCTTGACATTGAAGGTCTTCAGCCATAAGCCGAAGTGGGGCTGGATGCAGAGGAAGGCCTCGCACACGATGATGAACGCAGAGATGTTGAGGATGAAATTCGGGGCCAGATCATGGAAATCCAGGCCATAGTAGAACATGAGCCCCCGGACAAATGGGTGAAGTGGAAAACCTAGTCCACGGAGGAAGTGGGTGAGGAACACCACCCTCTCATGGGGCCCGGGGGTGGGGACGAGTTGCCCCTCGTCTGGAAGCCGGTGCGCAATGTCGTTGTGCAGGTATCCGGCTTTCCTCAACCTTTTGATGTGCCCCTCCCTGACGGAGGAGGCCATCCACTTGCCTCCCACTCCGGAAATGGCTGGGGAAGGTTGAGGCAAGATGTGCGGACTTGCGCACTAGAGCTCGAGTGCACGGAAATGGATAAGCAAAGGAGGAATAAGGTGTAGGTAACAAGGTGGATCCTTATCCCCTTATATGGACGGACGAAACTATGCGTCCCCACCAGCCTGGTAAAACTCGCTTATCTCCCAAGCGCCATAATCAATGGCACGGTTGGGTTACCCACACCCGTATTGATGAGAATCCCGGAATAAGGGGACATGATCTCTGCTTTGACAAGACGTGCCAAGGAAACAGCTTCGCTAAACGCGCTGAGGTGGAACAGTAAAAACGATTCGAATAAAGGCTTGGCCGTCGTGTGATGTCACGCGATGGAATACGTCAGCAGATTGAACTTGTGTAAATGTTATT
Source organism: Aegilops speltoides (assembly GCA_021437245.1). Lineage (NCBI taxonomy): Eukaryota > Viridiplantae > Streptophyta > Magnoliopsida > Poales > Poaceae > Aegilops > Aegilops speltoides. The sequence goes on along the minus strand of CM038147.1, from coordinate 493,475,393 downwards.
CTCTCTACGGTGGTATGTGGAACTTATTTTGTAGAGCCGGACACTATCCTGGTGTTCAAACTCTTATATGAAGTATTCGGAGGAGGAACCCGCCTTGCAATGCCGAAGACAATATGCGCGCTGGACTCATCGTCATCGAAGCCTGGTTCAGGGGCTACTGAGGGAGTCCTGGACTAGGGGGTGTCCGGATAGCCAAACTATCATCTTTGGCCGAACTCCAAGACTATGAAGATACAAGATTAAAGACTTCGTCCCGTGTCCGGATGGGAATTTCCTTGGCGTGGAAGGCAAGCTAAGCGATACGGATATGTAGATCTCCTACCATTGTAACCGACTCTGTGTAACCCTAACCCTCTCTGGTGTATATATAAACCGGAGGGTTTTAGTCGGTAGGACGAACAACAATCACACCATAGGCTAGCTTCTAGGGTTTAGCCTCTTTGATCTCGTGGTAGATCTACTCTTGTACTACCCATATCATCAATATTAATCAAGCAGGAGTAGGGTTTTACCTCCACCGAGAGGGCCCGAACCTGGGTAAAAACATCGTGTCCCTTGTCTCCTGTTACCATCCGCCTAGACGCACAGTTCGGGACCCCCTACCCGAGATCCACCGGTTTTAACACCGACACTCCTCCTACTCTCTCGAAGGTAAATAAGCATAAAACAGGAAACCCCCTGATTCTCCATTATGGAGAATACATATGAACCTATCTCCCATTTGTGGGCTGTGCTTGATGTTGCGCCGGCCCCAAGGAGTTCTTTGCGATCTGTTAGAACTTTTCTCTAATCTTTGATTATGGGGATGCCATCGCTTCGATGAATCGTGTATGCACTGTGGTGGTATGTAGGCAAACTTGGTCGTATGCTAACAATCCTCATGTCACCTTTCATTTCCACAAATCTAGGTATACAGTCCACCGGGATTTTTTGTTGAAGAACATCATCATAACATACTTAGCAAAATGTTGTTTAGCTTAAAAGAATTTATGCAAAAAATGCACTGATGGCATAATAGGAAAAATCTTACCATGATATCTTGATGGATGTTACCGTAGTTCAACACATGCACTAGTGGCACGTATTGAGAATAACTTGGGGAGATATGATAATTCGTCTTAAAAGTATCAACATCTTTAATCCATGAAACAAAATGATTTATCTCCTCGCAATTTAGCTCAGACTCAAAATTGTAGTAGGTTTTGTAAAAGCTGTCAATGGAAATAAGCTTTCAACTATTTTTATAAATACAATATAAATTACTTATTGAATATGTTTGGGAAACTCACATAGAGGTAGAAGTGGAAGCGTATGAACATCGACCCAAATGTCGATATTATCTTCATCGATATCATCTTCATCCATGTCATCTAGATCATCCCCAAGATCGAAGGTGACAAACATACCCTTCTGAAAACCATATGCCTTGCATAGTGCTTCCTAATCCGAGCAACCAAAATGGGATAGGTCACTTGTATAACTTTGCAGAAAAAGTATAATCATGATGGGTCCTGAGGTGAACTCTCTTTGTCTCCATACTCTCATGATCTTCGAAATCCATCTTCTCCAAGACATAACGTCTTGCATGACAGGGGATGCACTAGTTGAATTGTAGAAAGCGAAAATTACGCTTTGAAGAAACATAAGTCATGCTTAATTAGGGAAAAAGACTTGTCGTCGTTGCGTACCGTATAAACATTGAAGGTCTCATCGAGTTTAATACTGAAGCGTCAACTGCCTTCCAACTGAGGCCTGTCGCACAGACCCCGATCATCGCCGCAGTACTCCCACTCTTGTATCTTATCGTCATCATCAGACATTTCCTATGTTCATAATTCAAAGATTAAAGTTCTAAAATTAAGGTTCCGAAATTCAATATATCTACTACATAAACTATATAGCTAGCTAGGGTGACAAAGCATGGTGGATCATCACACGAGACATCGCGCTATGCAACCAATATAACATATAGCTCGGTTGATATCAACTAATTAACATGACTATCAAGTATGGCATTAGCACATAACACTATCATACTAGTTGTGACTTAAAAACAGAAGGAAAATCGTACTAAGCAAGTAAACATCTAAGTCATGGCATCAATATATATCAATTTAAGTTAAGAAATATACTAGCATGAATAACATGATTCCATGCATTTGTAGCACATCATACACTTGCAAGTATACATTGATATACAACCTAGTATATATGCAATAACATGACATATAATATTGATAGAGAACAATTTACTCAATAGAAAAGTATAACCTTATGTATGAACATAAGGTACAAACTATACCAATGATATAACACATGGTAGGCATACACCCAAATATGCATTTTATTTGAGTAAGTACTAACATGATATGTCAACCAACATTAAGATATATATTAACATTAAAATATTATTAATACATGGTTAACTTTTTTCTATGCAACTTTTTCTATATGCAACATTTTTCTATAAGTATAAAAAGGTCACATCCCTAATTCTGGTGTGACCTAGGCTAGCTTCCATGTGGGCATCATGTTTAAATTCAAATGAAATTTGAATTGACGAATTTTCAAAAGCCTCAGAAAACCTCTAAAAATATCAACATTTAAATCTCATCAAATGAGTCCAAAAAATGTTCCTATTATTCTATGAAAAATATTGGCATGAGGTAAAATTCAAACCAATATTTTTGGAGTCATAGAAATAATTTATTTTGGGCCTTTGATTTAAATCAATAATATATTTGGGTTGGATTTATTTCTGCTATATAAGAAATAATGTTCAAATATTTTTGTAAGTTTGCATGTGACCTTGGACTAGCTCTCTGATCTCACATAAAAATTTACAGAAAGTTTTAAAATGGTTTAGTTTTCAAAGTAAATCAAAACAAAGTAACAGAAATAGAAAAGAAAAATAAAAGAGAGAGAGAAGGACTAACCTGACACCCACCAACCGGCCCAGCTCCTCTGCTGGCCTTGCACTGTTGGCCCGTCCAACCAGCGCCACCGCCCTCAAGCTCCTGCCAGGAGGATGCCGAGCGCGTGCTTGCCACGCGTGCGCCAGCTCCTGCCTGCCTGTCTGCGTCCCCGACGCCCTGGACGTCGCCACGCGATCCCCCTCGTTCCCCTCTCACTTCCCCTCTCTTCCTGGACCTCCTCCCCTCCTCTGTCTCTCGGCCCCAAGCGAGACCGAGAACCGCCGTCACCGCCATTCACCGTAGACGTAGCCTCCGCCTCCCCCTTGCCTTCCCACCTTGTCCGAAAGCTCCGTCTCGTCCCTCTCGTCCTCTACGCCGAGCCAAGCTACTCGGGGTGCACTGCAGCATCGTCCTCGACGTCGTCTTCAACCTTCGGATGCTGGAGATCTTCATCGCCGTATGTCATCGTCAGGCCTTCCGCGAGCCCGCTGGGACCTTCTACGGCTTTGCTGTGAGCTCCTACGCCGCCCTTCTCTCTCCCCATGCTCGATTTCACCGTGTAGCCATCATTTCTGTCGAACCCGAGAACCCATCGCCGCCGGCCATGTCGCCGCCGTGGCTAGAGCTCACGTGCGTCGCGCCCGAGCACGCTACCATGCTCAGCACATCCCCAGCAACCCGCTAACACCACCATCTCGCCCAGAGACGCCTAGTAGCGCCAAACCGAGCACGCCTGTAGCTCCGGCCTCCGCCTCTGTGTTAGCCGTCGTCATCTCCGGTGACCCCGAGGCCTCCCGATCGCTCTGCTGGACGCGGTTGAGCATGGGCTACCTCCTGGTGGCCTTCATGCGTCCAGCCGCCGCCTGTAGCTCAAGTCTGGCGAGTTGCCGCCGCAGTTATGGTCGTCGCCAGCGAAACTCCGGCGACTTCCGACGTGGCGTCATTTGTTTAGGAGCTAACCGCAGTTAACTAAAGCTGATCCATTGATGGCTGGGCCCCATGCCCTAATTAACCCCGGGATTTATTTCCTGTTTAGTTTAGATTAACCCAACAGATCCATGCGCCGCCTTTGACCAAGTCGACATGGTTATCGATCGGGCCCACATGTCGCCGACTTTAGCTAGCCTCGAGTCAGCGACTGCTGGACCCCATTGGTCAGGTTTGACCCGGACCAACCCTGTTGACCATGCTGACGTCACTCTGACATAGTGCTGACGCAGTAAATAGTTTTTGTATTTAAAATAATTCAGAAATTCCAAAAAATGTCCAAAACTTCTAAAATTCATAGAAATTCAACCATAACTCCAAATGAAATAATTTATATATGAAAAATGATCAGAAAAATCCAATCTATCCATCTGTACTGATTTCATGCATGTTTAAATAACTTAACATTGCTGTTTAGATCAAAACATGATAATGCACTATTTAAATCCATAGTTTGAGTTTGGAGTTGAACCTTTGGTTCAAAGTGACTCAAACCACTCTGTTGTAGTTGCATTAGCTCAAACACACTCATTTTTCCATGTCATGATCATGCATCATATTGTGCATTGCATTGATTGTGTTCTTCCTTGTTTGCCGATATTTGTCCCCTCTCAGTAGGCGACGATCCGATGATGTGATCGATGACACCGATGAAGAATTATACTATCTTCAAAAGTGCCAGGCAAGCAAAACCCCCTTGTTCATTCCGATACAATCCCACTCTCTCGCTCCTGCTCTCTTTTACTGCATTAGGACAACAACGACTCATGTGTTACTTGCTGCGGTAGTTGAACCCCCTTTTCCTCTGCATGACCTGTCATTGCCACAATAAATAGATGAAACCCACTAGCATGAGTAGGAGTTGTTTGAGCCCTGATGTGCCTACTCATTCATGATTCTTTGTCATGCCTGCATTGCTTAGAGTTGAGTCAGGTCTGATTCATTCGGGATGAATTGCAATGGTGTTGAACATGTCCTACTGTGTGTGAGCTAAGTGTGTGAACACGATTTGGTAAAGGTAGCGGTGAGAGGCCATGAAGGAGTACATGGTGGGTTGTCTCACTGATGCCGTCCTCAAGAACTGAGTTCTGTGTTTGTGATCCATGAAAAACTACTACCACTCATTGGGATGCTTAATTGACCCTCTCGACTTATTAGCCACCCTTGTCCTCTGTCCAGGAGTTGCAAGTAGTTTTTGGTGTTTGTCGTATGCTGGAGGCCATGCGTAGTGCTGACCTGAGGGGTGCGCTAGGTAGGCACGTGGCCGGGTATGCCGGGCGCCCGTTTGGTGTCACAGAACCCTGTACACATCATTCGGTGCCGTATGTGGAAACCTCGGCCAGACTCCGTGCGGATGGAACCTGAATAGGCGATAAACCTAGACTAGAGACTTGTGTGGTTAGTCAGGTCGTGGCCGACACCCTCGCCAGGCTTCCGCTTGAAGGTTGTCGAGATACATGATGTGTACATGGCGGTAAGTGGCGAGAGCGTGTTTGAAGAAGTACACCCCTGCAGGGTTAACATCATCTATTCGAATAGCCACGTCCATGGTAAAGGACCTTTGGGTTGCCTATACAGTTCATAGACAAGTGAAAGTGGATACTCTAAAATGCGCAAGATAAGCGTGAGTGCTATGGATGGCATTCTCGTAGGGAGACGGGAGCGGATCCATAGTGGTGTATTGATATGGTGAATATGTGGACTCGTGTGCGCCACCTCAAAAGAGTTACTTGCAGTCGTAGTTCAGGATTGCCAGCGAGTCAAAGCTAGCTTGCTGCAGTTAAACCCCACCATCCCTTTGTTGATACTGATGCATATGTAGTTAGTTCTGATGTAAGTCTTGCTGGGTACATTTGTACTCACGTTTTCTTAATTTATGTTTTTGCGGAGAGACTACAGTCTCGCTAGTATTTCCGCGTGGACTTCGACGTTTAGCTTGTTACCTCAGCTACGATCTTGTGTCCTCGGCAGGATCAGGTAGATAGTCAGGCTTCTCAGCCCTTTTTCATTTGTACTTGTCTGTACTCAGACAAGTTAAGCTTCCGCATGTGCTTTTGACTTGTATGCTCTGAATGTTGGGTCATGAGACCCATGATTGTAATATTTCGCTCCTCAGAGCCTATTGAATAAATACTTTGAGTTGTAGAGTTTTCTTGTGATGCCATGTTGTATTTGCACATATCGAGCATATTGTGTGTATGATTATTGAAATTCTTGGTATGTGTGGGATTCGACAACCTGGTTGTTTATTCTTGATAGCCTCTCTTACTGGGAAATGTCTCCTATTGCTTCCACTGAGCCATGGTAGCTTGCTACTGCTCCAGAACACCTAGGCTGGCCGGCATGTGTCCTTCTTTGTTCCTGTGTCTGTCCCTTCGGGGAAACGTCATGCGTTGTTCCTTTAAGTCCCTGTAGCTTGCTACGACTTGGGTTCATACGTTGTTGATCTACATGTTCGTTGCTGGGTCATGTATGCCTATCCCTGTAAGTTAGCGCCACCTTGGGTTTACGACTAGTCATGTCGGCCTGGGTTCTTTGTCATATGGATGCTAGCGGCACTGTCATATACGTGAGCCAAAAGGCGCAAATGGTCCCGGGCCAGGTAAGGTGGCACCCATGGGAATACCGTGCGTGAGGCCGCAAAGTGATATGATGTGTTACATGCTAGATCAGTGTGACTTAGGATCGGGGTCCTGACAACTTTGGTATTAGAGCCTGACTGCCCGTAGGATTACCAAGCCAAACTGGTCGAAGTTGAGTCGAGAAATTCTTTAGTTATATAAGGGAATTGATTGTGGGATGGTACGTAAGGCTATTTTTACTCCTTATACCTTATGCCTTCTGATCCGAGTCATCTTATCCTTCCTACGGGGTTAAGGAACTAGGCTTTCTCTTCTTTCTATCAGGATCACGTGTTACTAATCTGTAGACCTATAAGATTGATGAGCTCAAGCCTCAGTTCAGTTCCTACTATTCCGTGTATTGACAGTTGACCCCGGAACCTTGATATTATGATGATCGAGTGGTTATGCCACCATTTTGTAGGTTGTCTCAAAATCTTTTTGAGCGTCTACAGCCGTTATGCTGTCCGAGTCCTCCCAGGTTTCTAAACAATCTAATGCACTTGCAAATCCCGTCTTACCATTCCGAAGTTCTTTTGTGCCAGATCAACCACACTAACCAATGTCTTGAGGTACTCTATTGCCTTGACATATATGTTGGAATTATTATTATGGCCCTAGGTGTCTTAGAGTATTGCCTAGTAATCTTGCCATGTTTTGTGTCCCAGCGTGATGATTCTGGCCATCATTCTTGAAAGCATCTCGTGATGCCACTTAGTAGTACGTATTCTATTACTGGGTTTTTGAACCTGAGATTCACTCCACTTACTTCATGTTGATAGTGTTTGCTAGTTCCTTTAGAATATTAGTAACCTTTGCAATAGTCCTCGAGGTTCGTGGTATGACCTTCTTCCAAGTACGATGAACTGTTTATGGCAGAAGTTTCTCGTTGAACCAAATGATCACCACCAGAGTGCTCTTGACGAGTTCTCGATTCCATGTTGTGACTCTGCCAGTTCTACCTTTCTGCATGGGTTATCCGGAGGAAATATGTTGAACTCGTTCGACATGCTAATCCATACTAGTTTGAAACTTGTCATAAATAAGGTTATTCCCTGCCTACCTTTACTTTATTTTGAATCTTTTTCTTCTTCTTAATCTTTCTATTTAGAAAGAGCTAAGAGACATCCACCTCCGGAGGAGAAGATAGATGTGGTGAAAGAGAAGCACACTTTGGATGCCCTGTAGCGACCACCACCGTCTCCGCCGCAAGCCAATTATGAGCGCATTACTGAAAAGACATATAAGGAAGTGAAGCAGTCGGGAAGTACTTGCAGTGACAAAAGGTTACAAGAACGAAGAACTGGGAAAAAAATTCCCCAGCTCGGCGAACAAGTGAACCAATCGTGCCCCCCGCTCAAGGTGTCCAGCGATATCGTCGCTAATCTTCCGGGGGTCTTGCCCGGTAGCAATCCTGGAGATTACGACGATGCACATTTTGATATAATGGAGCCGGACGAATTCAAATACGAGTAAGGGAAGCCTCTCATCAAAGATGGAACTACTCTAACAACGATGATACGAAGATTCCATGATTGGTACATGGAAACCTGCAGATAGGCGCAATCAGCTGGGAATAAAATCGATACTTCGATGCTGAAAGTTAAAGAGGATCAACACGACCTCGTTGGAATTGAGGAGTTGTCTGTTCCATTTGAGGAGTTCATCCAGTTTTTCAATCTAAAGGCCCTCGATAAATCAACGGTCACTTGCTACTGTCTATAAGTACTACTTCTGTCATTAAGTCTCTATATATAGCTCAACTCTTTCATTGCATGTATATATAATTATCCTCACTATATTATGCAGACTGAAGATCGTCGAATGCAGAACAACTAAAATGTATGATATTGGGTTGATTAACACAAATCTCATAGATGAATTTATGGTTAAATTTCATGCCAAAGAAACCGAGTAGAACTTGCTACGATTGTTGCTAATAAAGCAAAACAAAGATACAATACTCTTTCCTTACAACTTCAGGTGAGTGTTACTGTCTTGTGCATATTCGGTTTCCCTTAATTATTACTCGTGGTTATAGTAATTAATGTAATTGATGAGTTATATGCATGTGTGTGCAATTTCCACTATATTCTCCTAGAGATTAAGCTTGAGCAAGGACTAGTAAGCGTCTTAGACTCGAGACGAAAAGATCGCAAGGAATATGCGGACATGTCTAAAATACTCGATAAGTAAGTTGAATCAATCATTATCACACCATATCGGTAAGTTTATTGATTTCATGATATCAAGTAATTGTTTTCTTTGTCTCGCAGTGCTTGGAAAGTATTCACCGCACAAGTTTCTGGACTACCGCGGGATCTGCGATGGAAATTCCTGAAAGTAACTACTACTAGCTAGCTAATTCCGCGCATCTCCCGTTGATTCTAGCTACTTTCATCAATGCCATTTATAATGCTTCATTATCAGTTTGATTGACCTCTATTTCTCATAAAGTGCTTGTGGCAGGAACCCGGGAATAATTACTGTGTATACTACGTCTACAATGCGACGGCCAAGAATAGGCAAGGCTACTCTAAAAGACAATATGAAGTGCGTAAGCAAAAATATTCACAGGTTTATTTTATTACCATCATTTCTATTGAGTTTCATTGATATATATGTATTGACCCCCTTATTCAAATTAGATGTGGGAGATGCGGAATGAACTCCTACCACAAGATCGCATGCCAGCAATTCAAGAGGAATTGACTGGATTCTTTCTTGACCACGTCATCAGTAAAGCCGGAGAATACCACCATGCATGTGGAAGTTGAGTTCATATGGTAGGGTATTGTAAGAGATCTTACACATTGTATATATATATATATTCTGTACTTAATAGTTTCCTTCATTTGCTTACTAGCTAGCTAGCGTGTCGAGTCCTCTCTATACGTAACATCGACCAAGCACGGAGATAGGAGAGGACACCTCTCTCTATTAGCTAGCTAACACAATATATGAAACCCCTAAATTAACCCTACAAAACCCCCCAAAACCCCCCAACCCCCCCCCCCCCCTTCAGAAAAAAAACAAAAAACCCAGCCCCTGAAATGCTGACACGTGGAAGCCTTTTGGTCCCGGTTGGTGGCACCAACCGGGACAAAAGGCCCCCCTGCTCGGGCAAGCGGCAGCGGCCACGTGGAGCACCATCCGTCCCGATTCCTAGGCGAACTGGGACTAAAGGGACAGGGCTTTAGTGACGACCCTTTAGTCCCGGTTCATGAACCGGGACAAATGGCCCTCACGAACCGGGACGAATGGGGGTTTTTCTACTAGTAGAATTGTTCAGGGAATTATATTACTTGAACCGCCAGACCGAGTTCACAGACGGGCCTAGCATAGAACTAGGTGGCATTTCCATCCAGAGGCGGAAAGAAGCCACTTTTCCTGCCAAGCACACTCCTTAATTGCTGCTGAGGGAGTCTTGGACTAGGGGGTGTCCGGATAGCCGAACTATCATCATCGGCCGGACTCCAAGACTATGCAGATACAAGATTGAAGACTTTGTCCCGTGTCCGGATGGGACTTTCCTTGGCGTGGAAGGCAAGCTTGGCGATACAGATATGTAGATCTCCTACCATTGTAACCGACTCTGTGTAACCCTAGATCCCTCTGGTGTCTATATAAACTGGAGGGTTTTAGTCTGTAGGACAGAACAACAATCATACCATAGGCTAGCTTCTAGGGTTTAGCCTCCTTGATCTCGTGGTTGATCCACTCTTGTACTACCCATATCATCAATATCAATCAATCAGGAGTAGGGTTTTACTTCCATCGAGAGGGCCGAACACAGGTAAAAACATCGTGTCCCTTGTCTCCTGTTACCATCCGCCTAGACGCATAGTTTGGGACCCCTACCGAGATCCGCCGGTTTTGACAATCGACATTGGTGCTTTCATTGAGAGCTCCTCGTATTTGTCACCGTTAGGCTCGATGGCTCCTTCGATCATCAACAACAACGACGCAGTCCAGGGTGAGACTTTTCTCCTCGGACAGATCTTCGTATTCGGCGGCTTTGCACTGCGGGCCAATTCGCTTGGCCATCTGGAGCAGATCGAAAGCTAAGCCCCTGGCCGTCAGGTCAGATTTGGAAGTTTGAACTTCACGGCTGACATCCGCGGAGACTTCATCTTCGATGGATTCGAGCCACAGCCAAGCTGTCACGATAGGCATGATTTAGCTCTGCTGCCGGATAGTGCCCTGGAGGCCGCACACGAGTCCGCTCCGACCCTCAGTTCGGAGCCGGCTGCGCAGATCGAGGACGGGTGACTAGACACCGCCCCGGGGGCTGCAACCTCTACGGCGATGGAGCCGAATACTGACCTTGTCCCTTGTGAAGCTCGTGACTCCGAGGTGCCGGACTCCTCGCCGGACTCTGAACCTCCCGCGCCCCCTCCAATCGAATCCGATTGGGCGTCGATCATGGAGTTCACCGCTGCGGACATCTTTCAACACTCACCTTTCGGCGACATCCTGAATTCGCTAAAATATCTCAAGTTATCAGGAGAGCCCTAGCCGGACTGCGGTCAGGACGGTTGGGATGCGGACGACGAAGAAATTCAAAGCCCACCCACCACCCACTTGGTAGCCACTGTCGACGATCTAACCGACATGCTAGACTTCGACTCCGAAGACATCGACGGTATGGACGACGATGCCGGAGACGACCAAGAACCAGCGCCCACTGGGCACTGGAAAGCCACCTCGTCATACGACATATACATGGTGGACATCCCAAAGGATGGGAATGGCGATGGAACAGCAGAGGAAGACCCCTCCAGGAAATAGCCTAAGCGCCGGCGTCAGCGGCGCCGCTCTAAATCCCGCCACAGCAAGAATGGAGAATCCGGCGCCGAAGATAATAACACCCTGCATAAAGGTCAAGACAACCCCCAAAGCAAGATTCAACACAGGAGGACGGAGAAGCCAGCCCTCATGAGAGAGCGGCATACAAACAGGTAGAGGATGATAATTACATGCCTCCCTCCAGAGACGAGGCAAGCCTTGACAACGACGCATTCGTCGTGCCTGAGGATCCCGTTGAACAAGAGCGTTTTAAACGCAGGCTTATGGCCACGGCAAACAACCTCAAGAGAAAGCAACAACATCTTAGAGCTGATCAAGATCTGCTAGCCGACAGATGGACTGAAGTTCTTGCGGCCGAAGAGCATGAACTCGAACACCCCTCCAAAAGCTACCCCAAAAGCAAGCTGCCCCCCCCGATTAGAGGAGGAGGCATATAAACCTGCATCACCAGCACACAATACGGCTGACCGACTGTCACGCCCAATATGCGACCCTATCCAAAAGGAACTCGAAGGTCCCACCAAGGATAGACCCGCATATTGAAACGCTTTTGCAAGGTGGATATCATTACATCAACATTACATAATAGATGGGGATACATACATAAGGCATACAATGCCACACGAATACAACATCATCTTACATAAGAGCACCATCCGACTACGGATGAAACACAAACAAACTCGAACGACATCCATCTTGCTAGCCGGGCTGCCGACACCGAACCTATCCCCGATCAAAGAAGAAGCAGAAGAAGAAACTCCAAAACAAGCAAACATCGCTCTCGCGTCAAGATCATCGCAACCTGTACCTGCAACTGTTGTTGTAGTAATCTGTGAGCCACGAGGACTCAGCAATCCCATTACCATGGGTATCAAGACTAACAAAGCTTAAAGGGAAAGGAATGGGTAAAGTGGTGAGGTTGCAGCAGCGACTAAGCATATATGGTGGCTAACATACGCAAATAAGAGCGAGAAGAGAGCAAAGGAATGGTCGTGAAGCTAGCAATGATCAAGAAGTGATCCTGAACTCCTACTTACGTCAAACATAACCCAAAGACCGTGTTCACTTCCCGAACTCCGCCGAGAAGAGACCATCACGGCTACACACGCGGTTGATGCATTTTAATTCAGATCTGGTGTCAAGTTATCTACAACCGGACATTAACAAATTCTCATCTGCCACATAACCGCGGGCACGGCTCTCGAAAGTTTACACCCTGTAGGGGTGTCCCAACTTAGCCCATGATAAGCTCTCGCGATCAACAAAGTATATTCCTTCTCCCAGGAAGACCCGATCAGTCTCGGAATCCCGGTATACAAGACATTTTGACAATGGTAAAACAAGACCAGCAAAGCCGCCCGATGCGCCGACATCCCGATAGGAGCTGCACATATCTCGTTCTCAGGGCAACACCGGATGAGCACTCCGTACAACTAAAACCAGACCTCAAGTTTCCCTGAGGGGGCGCTGCAAAGGACTCTAGTTCGGACCAACACTTAGACAAGCATTAGCCCGGGGGGGGGGCTATAATAAAGATGACCCTTGAGAGAGCGACTCCCAAGGGAAAAGTAGGTGGTGGTGAGGCAAATGGTAAAACCAAGGTTGGGCCTTGCTGGAGGAGTTTTATTCAAAGCGAACTGTCAAGGGGGTCCCATAAATCACCCGACCGCGTAAGGAACGCAAAATCCGGGAACATAACACCGGTGTGACGAAAACTAGGGCGGCAAGTGTGGAACAAAACACCAGGCATAAGGCCGAGCCTTCCACCCTTTACCAAGTATATAGATGCATTAATAATATAAGAGATATTGTGATATCCCAACATAACCCTGTCCACCATGGAGCAATCTTCAACTTCACCTGCAACTAACAACGCTATAAGAGGTGCTGAAAAAAGCGGTAACATAGCCAAGCAATGGTTTGCTAGGAAGGGTGTCAAAGGTTAGAGGTTCATGGCAATTTGGGGAGGCTTGAGGAGCAAAAGATAGGTAACGCAGCAAAGCGATAGAACGAAGCAACTAGCATGGCAATGATAGTAGTGAGATCCAGGGTAGCGGTCATCTTGCCTGAAATCCCGCTAGGAAGAAGAACGAGTCCATGAAGAAGATGAAGCCACAAAGACGAACCACACGTAGACGAACGAATCCTCACGATCGCAACGAAACAGGAACTATCGAGACGAAGCACACAACATAGTAAGCACACCACACATGAACAAGACATGATGCACAACAAGCATGATGCATGGCAAAGCTACATGAAGCTACTCGTGGCAAGAGATGATGCAAACAAGAACAACACATCAAAGCAAGTTTAAATGAGGCCGGAAACAACATATAACAATTCCGGTAAGTCCTCATATGCAAATTTCGAAATGGGTCCAGATCTGAATAAACCTTATGTTCAAGTTGTTAAACAGCAAGTTAAGATGCACCAAGAGGATCTACACGAAATTCTAGTCAAGTTATATATAAAGTTCATTTAGTTCGGAGCTACGGCCTAGAAGATATGAGCAAAACAAGTTAAGCATGGCATTGATGCAAAATGCATACAAACATCAAGCAAACACCTCAAAACAATGATGCAACATGATAATATGAAACTACATGGAAAATCAAGCAAGTTTCATATAGAGCACACTCAAAACGGAGCAACGGTTCAACGCAGAAACTCTATACAAGTCATAGCAACAATCTGTCCAAAACAGCAACTAGGCATACTGCAAGCATCAAAACAATATGCTACAACACCCCAACAAGAAAACAAAAGGCATGGTCATGAAGTACAGGTAAAGTATGACAAAACATGAAAACTGAGCTATCTCCATAAACAACTAGAACATGCTCAAAAAGAGATGGAAAGATTGCAAATAATAACAGTTTTAGACTTTAGTAGAAATAACATCAGGTTGCAATGTTTAGAGCTATCAAACAACATGTTACAGGAACACATCATGGCAAACCAAGGCATGGCATGAATCTACTAATTGCATAGAACAAAAGTCCCTTACTGACCATGAGCCAAAAGGGCACAGAAAATATGATGGCACCCATGTAAACATAGCAAGTTATATGACAGATTCATACATGGCAGGAACAACAACAAGTAAGCATGTTGGTGAGCTTGAACCACTCACCACAAAGCAATACATGGCATGGCAAGGCAACCAACAGTAAGAAGACATGTTTGTGAAGCTAAGCATGGCAAGATCAAGTTCATAGGGTACATGAATCACTAGAAAAGCACATGGCCAAAACTGAACTTAATGTTAACAGGCTGACAGCAACATTATTTAGCAAGTTTGGAGCAAGATAACAACAAGCTACAGCAGGCTATAATGCAACCAGGGGCATGAATGGATAAAGCAAGACATGTATAACAAATCATCCTTAGTGAACATCTCCAGATTGTGCATAGAATGTCTTCTAGCAGTAGGTTTACATAGCAACAAAATATAACAGAATCTGTCAGGAAAACAGCAACAGCAAGTACACTACTTAACAAGCTCGATGCACTCAGTACAAGAATCACAAAAATACATTGATGGCACCACTGGAAAGATAGCCTGACATAGATCAAAACACATGTAGACATGAACCTCATAGGGTGCACACATCAACCATGGCAAAAATGACAAATGAGCATGTTATAACAGTTCCAGCAGATTAACATCAACATGCACTCTTCCAATAGCATTTCGGGCATCAAGATGAGCTCAAATGAAAATGATGCAATGGAAAGAAATGAAGTACTCGTCGAGGCGAACAATTTAACATATTACACGCACGAAACGGAGCAGTATGCAGAGAGTTATGATGCGATGAACATGGCATAATTATGCAAAAATTCTTAGGGACGGGCAAAATTCGGGGTCAACCTTCGGGATCCAAATCTAGGTTGACTTGCACGTAGATCGAGGCTCTCCGGAGTAGATGAAGGAGATGGCCGGAGCTGGGGAAGCCGCATCCGGCGCGGAGGAGGCTGGAGAGGCCAGGGACGGCGGCGCGGGGCCGGGGTGGCGCCAGATGGCGGAGCGAGGCGGGCGGCGGCGCAGGGCGAGGGCGAGGCTGGCGGCAGCTCGACGCCGAGGCCGAGCAGGGGGCGGCGGCGCCTGGCGGCGAAGCGGAGGCGCCGGACGGCGGCGGTGGAAGGCGAGGGCGCTGGCATGGCGGCGGAGGTCGCCGGTGTGGCGGGCGCCGCGCTTAGAGGCTTGACGGGCGCGGTGGGCGAGGAGGGCGGCGGCGGGACGACGGCTGGCGGCGGCGCAGGGCGAGGCGGACGGGCCAGCGGCGGCGGCGCGCGGCTTTCGCGGGCCGGATCTGGGCGCGCGGCCACGCGGTGGTGGAGGCGGCGGAGACACGTGGCGGCACGGGATTGGTTCGGGGCGGCGGTTGGACGCGTCCGGCCGTCGGCGGACATGTCCGGTGGCGCGGAGAGGGAGCGGGGCTAGGGTTAGGGGTATTTTATCCGCGAATTTCGGGGGAGGGGGCTATTTTATAGGTAGAGGGAGCTAGGATAGTCCAAATGAGGTGCGGTTTTCGGCCACGCGATCGTGATCGAACGACCGAGAGCATGGAGGGGAGTTTGCTGGGTTTTGGGCCACTTTGGAAGGGTGTTGGGCTGCACACAAAAGAGGCTTTTGCGGTTACCCGGTTAACCGTTGGAGTATCAAACGACCTCCAAATGGCACGAATTTTGACAGGCGGTCTACCGGTGCTATACCAAGGCCGCTTGGCAATGCTCGGGCCATTCCGAGAACGTTTAACACCCGCACACGAAAGGAGTCAAGAAGGGGACGCCAGATGACATAGGAGTGCCGGATTGCAAAACGGACAATGGGGAAAATGCTCGGATGCATGAGATGAACACGTATGCAAAATGAAATGCACATGATGACATGATATGAAATGCAGATGATGACATGGCAAAGTGCAACACGCAAAAAAATGACATGGCAAAGATGACGAATAAATAACTGGCAGACACCTAGCGCATCGGACCCGGGGCATTACACCGACCACCTCGTGGCCACGACAGAGAGGCCTCTAGGCCCTCCACTAGAACCATACCCCGACATCGCTCGAAAAGCACAAAGCCACAGGGGAATGCTCCGGACTTGCGAGATATATTGGAGGATAAGGCAAGACAATCAAGATCTATCTACGGATCGCGTGGGCACCCCATGATACGCGACGACATCCGTCGCGCCAGACACAGCAAGTCCTGCCCGGCCGAACATAGTAGACAAAGCTCGTTTGAGCTACGTCGTGATATAGCCCAATACAGAGGCGCCGCACACCCACTATGCTTCACAGATGAAGTAATGGATCATCAAATCTCTGAAGGGTTTAAACCCGTGAATATTGAATCCTATGATGGCACAATGCACTTCGCGGTTTGGATCAAGACTATCTCCTTGATATCCACATGGCCCGGTGATGATCTTCACGCCATCAAATACCTCCCACTCAAGCTTAAAGGACCAGCTCGACATTGGCTTAATAGCTTGCCATCGTAATCAATTGGTGTTGGGAGGACCTAGAAGCCGCATTGCTTGATAACTTCTAGGCACGATAAAGTAAGTACCACCGACGACGACCTAAGCCATATAATTCAGCAGCCGATTTAATCGCCGCATAATTTTGGACACAGTTCTTAACTAAGAAAAATCAAATCCTCGACTGTCCGGATGCGGAGGCCCTCGCGGCCTTCAAACATAACATCCGCGACGAGTGGCTTGCCCAGCACCTGGGACAGGAAAAGCCAAACTCCATGGCAGCCCTCACATCACTCATGACCCGCTTCTGCGTGGGAGAGGACAGCTGGCTAGCCCGCAGCAACAACCTCCACAAAAATTCTGGCAGTCCGGATACCAGGGACCGCAACGGCAGGTCGCGTCGCAACAAGCACAGACGCCGCATTAACGGCGATAATACTGAGGATACGGCAGTCAATGCCAAATTCAGAGGCTCCAAACCCTGCCAGCGGAAAAAGCCATTCAAAAGAACTACTCCGGGTGCATCCAATTTGGACCGAATACTCGATCGCTCGTGCGAGATACACGACACCCCCAAAAAGCCAGCTAACCACACCAACAGGGACTGTTGGGTATTCAAGCAGGCAGGCAAGCTAATTGCCGAAAACAATGACAAGGGGCTGCATAGCGATGACGAGGAAGAGACCCGATCGCCGAACAATAGAGGACAGAAGGGTTTCCCCCCACAAGTGCGAACGGTGATCGGAAGCGGAAGCGTGCACTCAGGGACATATACGCGATGGAGCCAGTCGCCCCGAAGTTGAACCCATGGTCCTCTTGCCCGATCACTTTTGATCGAAGGGACCACCCCACCAGCCTCCGCCACGGCGGATTCGCCGCATTGGTTTTAGACCCAATCGTCGACGGATTTCACCTCACCAGAGTCCTGATGGACGGCGGCAGCAGCCTGAACCTGCTTTATCAGGATACAGTGGGCAAGATGGGCATAGACCCCTCAAGGATTAAACCCACAAAGACGACATTCAAAGGCGTCATACTAGGTGTAGAGGCCAATTGTACAGGCTCAGTTACATTGGAAGTGGTCTTCGGATCCCCGGATAACTTCCAAAGTGAGGAGTTAATCTTCGACATAGTTCCGTTCCGCAGCGGCTATCATGCTCTGCTCGAACGGACCGCGTTTGCAAAGTTCAATGCGGTGCCGCACTACGCATACCTCAAGCTCAAGATGCCAGGCTCTCGAGGAGTCATCACGGTCAACGGAAACACTGAATGCTCTCTCCGAACGGAGGAACATACAGCGGCTCTTGCGGCAGAAGTACAGTGCATCCTCTTAAGGCAATTCTTGAGTCCGGCCGTTAAGCGACCGGACACGGCTAAACGCGCCCGGAGTAACCTACAACAAGACCACCTGGCACGTTCCGAGCACGCGTAGCAATGCGGCCCCAACCCCAGCCCTTGCAAAATTGCAAGACTGGTCCTTCGCGTACATCATTATGCTCTGGAGATACCATGGGCATAGGGGGAGGGGCACGGCCACGACAGGCCCAGAATGCGGCTTAA
Organism: Aegilops speltoides; assembly: GCA_021437245.1. Lineage (NCBI taxonomy): Eukaryota > Viridiplantae > Streptophyta > Magnoliopsida > Poales > Poaceae > Aegilops > Aegilops speltoides. Next base: position 493,457,001 of record CM038147.1, on the reverse strand, counting down.
CCACACCAGGGGCTCCCAAGTGTGTCATCCTTTTTTTCCTTTTTCTTTTTTTTCTTATCCATAGGACTCCATTCACAAGAGGCCCTGTTCGGCAGTAGACCTGCCGAACTCACGATGCAACAGCCAGGGAAGGAGAAAGGCTACAACGAGTATCCAGGTGGTCTCCATTACGAGCATTAAATCTGTTTTATACACCATTCCGCAGCCTACCCCTGGAGGGGGACATGTTTAGTACTCCCATCCCTTGCTTACCGCACTATTTGTATCATTCTGCATTCATGGCAGAATTTCTTGAATAAACAATGCATCGCTTTTTTGCTTATAATTGCATTCCTTTCTTATACATATGTTCATTTATAACATGTTGCATCCGTACACTTTGGTACGGCTAAATACACCAGGGGCTTAAGTTCCCCACATTATGGTGTGATAAGTCCGAACACTTTCACAAGTGCGGCACCCCGAACTTATAGCATTATATGCATCGGCTTCGAATCATGTCTTGGGTCAATAGTTGGGTATGCCCGGCTCCCATGTTTTGGTACCTTACGTTCCGTTATATCGGCTAAGGTAGCGCTGGGAGAACCACTGCGATTGTGACCCAGTTGAGCTGGGCGAGCACCTCAATGGAGAAAGCTAAAACTGACCGTCATGATGAGGCGAGAGCTGGTCGCTGTTCAAGAGGTTTTTTCGAGTCCCTAAAGACTTATGCCGCTTAGAGCGAGAAACCGGCTTTGTCTGGACCAAGCGTGGATAGCGCCCCGAATTCGGCCTTCTGAACACTAGGGGCTTCACCGAAATTTAAAATTATAGAATTCTATGGCTAAGTGAGAGTGTTCAAGCATTATAAGTCCGGTTGCCTCGTTCGTTGTGTTGGCGCCTCCTAGATGGACCCAAAATGGGAACAAGAGCGCTCAAGTTTATCCCGAACACCCCAAAGACTCGTGGCATGAGGGCTGAAGCCGATGACTTGCCATCTCTCAGATTTGATAAACGGCCGCACAGAAGGTAATATTTTAAATTAACAAGCATTGCTTAGTGCATACGAACAAAGTTTTCAGCGCACAGGATAACAAAATGCGAGTCTACTCAAATATTACATCTTTGGAGCACTCACCCGCAATAATGCGGGCGCCCTTCAGGACACCCTTATAATACATCTCGGGCGTGCGATACTCCTTGCCCGGCGGTGGCGCGTTTGTCACAAGCTTCTCAGCGTCCATCTTGCCCCAGTGCACCTTAGCACGGGCAAGGGCCCGACGGGCACCTTCAATGCAGGCGGAGTACTTGATGACTTCAACCCATGGATAAGCGTCCACCAGCCGCCGCACCAAGCCGAAGTAGCTCCCAGGCATGGCCTCCTTGGGCCATAGCCAAACTATGAGGCCCTTCATGGCCTGTTCGGCCACCTTGTGGAGCTCGACCAGCTACTTCAGCTGGTCGCTAAGGGGCACCGGATGTCCGGCTTAGCATACTGAGACCAGAAGACCTTCTCCGTCGACCTCCCCTCCTCGGCCCTGTAGAAAGCGGTAGCATCGGACACACTGCGGGGCAGATCTATGAACGCTCCTGGAGAGCTCCGAATTCGGGTAAGTAATAGGTAATTCACAGTCACATGCTTGCTTTGCATGAAAAATGCCTTACCCGCGGCTATTTTCTTCAACGCCTCGATTTCCTGGAGGGCCTTGTGGGCTTCGGCCTTAGCGGCTTTGGCACTCTCAAGAGCCGATGCAAGCTCCGACTCTCGAGTCTTCGAGTCGCGCTCCAAACTCTCATGTTTTTCCACGATAGTCTGGAGCTCTTGCTGTACCTCCGCCACCCGCGCCTCCTGCTTCTCTCGCCCATCACGCTTCGCGGCCGCATTACGTTCGGCCGCTGACACCGACTCCTTCAGGGTCACCACCTCGTTCGTGGCCCCTGGAGTACCCACGTTATCCTTGTCATTCCTCTTGCAACCAAATCCTTTTCTGTAAGGTACAACTTTAATAAGGTGTTACTCACCTTCCTTGTCCTCGAGCTGCATCTTGGCACGGACGAGCTCGCTCTCGGACCGCTCGAGGCTTTGCTTCAAAGCATTGACCTCCATGATCGGTCTGGCAGAGGTCACCACGCAGCCCGCAATCCCATATTGACATATTTTTAAGACTCCTGTGTATATCTTTTAGATCCTCGGTCCGCTTTTATTTCCAACACCAAACCGAGCATCGGGGCTACCGCCTATGCGGTACTACTTTACATATATTAAAATTCTTACCTCAAAGCCTCGTTAGAAGGTCTGTTGCAGCCTCGGTCACCTGCTTTTGGCGAGTGAACTTTTCAATCACCAAGACTGATGACAAGGCGGTGTTCCTCTTTGATGGAAGAACCGCTGAGCGCCCCAGCAAGTTATCCGTGCCTCCGTTGGGCGGAGGCAGCTGGCGTCCTGATCTTGCCCTTCTACGAAGGGCCGCCCGCCGGACTGGAACCACCGCAGGTTCGGGCGGAGTCCGTACAAAGTCCGGAGGTTGCCTGTGGCACCTCGGGGCCTCCTCCTCCGGTGGGTCCCTTCGCGATCCCACCTCGGCATCGCCGGCGCCACGGGTGGAGGCGGTCGGAAGTGAAGTACTATCCACATCCGACGTACCCAAGGACCCACTCGACGAAGCGGGAAGATCGTCCCTGGGCGGACTGCAGGGTTGTATGCGGCATTAGAAAGACACCGTGTGGCGAAAAGAAAAATCATGAAGTTATTCGGTGTCCGGATACTTACGATCTCGCCAGGGCTTGGCCCTTGAGGGCCTCCTCGTCGCCGTCGCCCGACGTTGGCGGAACAGTCCAGGAAGGGTCCTTCCTTCTTGACCTTCGGCCTCCCTCGCTGGGAGGCCTTCCTCTTCTTCTCTCCCCGGGAGAGGCCTCTTCTTCTCCTCCTCGCCCTCGTGGGGAGTCCGCCCGAGTCATCGGACGATGAATCCGACACCACTGACGCCGAACTCCTTCGGGTTCCCATGGCCTTCTTCTTGGCCTTCTTCTCCGGCACTACGTAATGTGCCGGGACCAGCAACCCTGTTAGACGGGCATCCGTTGGGTCTTCTAGAAGGGGAGCCGGATAGTTAACCTGTCCGGACGTCGCTTGCCAGGCCTGTTAAAGGGGTTGGGAGTTTAGATTCCGCATAAAGTCAAAACACGAAAAGCAAGTGTCCTATAAAGGATAAGATGGCTTACCTCGCCAGCCGGACGCTGCGAGATGAATCCGCGATCTTCGGTAGCGGATGCGGGAGCTTCGGCGCCCTTGAACAGCACCCTCCCACTAATAGGGAAAAGCCTAGCAGCAGCGCGGGTTTTGGGCCTATTAGTAGCGCGGGGACCGGCGCTACTAATAAGGCGGTATAGCTAACGTATAGCAGTTGCGCGGGTGCGACCCGCGCTACTACTATGTCCTTTAGCAGTAGCGCGGGTGCCAACTCGCGCTACTACTAATCTCTAATCTCTGATTTTTTTTAATTTTTTTTCGAATTTTTGTTTCGATTCTTTTCACTAATTTTCAAATATCTGAATTATTTTAACCTCAAATCTCTAATCACCCCTCATCACTGCTCAATTTAATCTCTAATCACCCCTCATCATTCCAAATCATCTAACTTCCCGGACGGTCACCCATCCTCTCACTACTCCAGCCTGAGCACGCTTAACTTCCGGGTTCTATTCTCCCTCATTTCCAAGTCTGCACTTGTTGTTTTCCTCACAGCCTGAGCATGATTAACTTCCGGGTTCTATTCCCCCTCGTTTCCAAGTCTGCACTTGTTGTTTTCCTGACAATAGTAAGATGTCAATCCTATTAACCTAAGGAATTTAGCTTGAGCATGAAGTCACACATTTCACTGTTTGAGTTTGAAACTATTGTTCTAAAAAATTAGTAACACTAGTATTTCTTGAATAATTAGTTTGACCAGAGTTTGACCATAGTTTGACCAGATTTGACCACAGTTTCACCATAGTTTACCAGATTTGACCAAAATTCAAAAAAAACTAAAATAATTATTTAGTAACACTAATATTCTTGAATAATTAGTTTGGCCATAGTTTGACCAGATTTAACAAAAATTAAAAAAAAACTGAATTTTTTTTTGAATTTTTTTGCCTCCAGATCTTAAAAGCCCCGTAACTTTTTTTCTGTCAGGTTTTTGAGGATCTTGAAAATGTTTAACTTGGTTCCCCAGTTAAATTCGGATGTAACTTTTCGAGTAGATGATTTTTCATATAAAAAACTTTTTCATCCGAGTTAGTATGCAAAAGTTATGCCCATTTTTACAAATTCTCGAGAGATTTTGCAAATAAAGTCGAAATTCATATTTGCTGATTTTCCCAACAACTAGACCACATATCACATGTGAAACTTATTTTCTATTATTTTTTTGACATTTTCATCATTTTCTTTTATTTTTTTAAAACTGAAAAGGCGATCCAGGGGGGTAGAGTTTGAAAATGGGACCTTTAGTAGTAGCGCGGTTTTTTACCCCCTTGCTACTACTATGGCACCACTTAGTAGTAGCGAGGGCTAAAAACCAACGCTACTGCTATCAAACTTAGTAGTAGCGAGGTTTTAAAAACCCGCGCTACTACTATGGCATGTCCCGGGGGGAACGGTAGAGACCGTTTAGTAGTAGCGAGGGTTAAAACCTGCGCTACTGCTATCAACTTAGTAGTAGCAAACCTGAGCTACTACTAAGTAGCAGTAGCGAGGGTTTTTAACCCTCGCTACTAGTAAGATTCTGTGTATAGGCTTTTCCCTAGTAGTGTCCAGGCATCTTCGTACGTAGTGTCGAAGAGCCCGCTCCAGGTCCGGCTTGACGTTGAAGGTCTTGAGTCACAAGCCGAAGTAGGGCTGGATGCAGAGGAAGGCCTTGCACACGACGATAAACGCCGAGATGTTGAGGATGAAATTTGGTGCCAAATCATGGAAATCCAGGCCGTAGTAGAACATGATCCCCCGGACAAAGGGGTGGAGTGGGAAGCCCAGTCCACGGAGGAAATGGGGAAGGAATACAACCCTCTCATGGGGCCCGGGGGTGGGGATAAGCTGCCCCTCGTTGGGGAGCCGATGCGCAATATCACTGGGCAAATATCCGGCGCTGCGCAGTTTCTTGATGTGCCCCTCTGTGACGGAGGAGGCCATCCACTTGCCTCCCGCTCCGGACATGATTGGAGAAGGTTGTGGTGAGGTGTGTGGACTTGGGCGCTGGAGCTTGAGTGCGCAGAGATGGATAAGCAAAGGAGGAAGAAGGCGTAGGTAAAAAGGTGGATCCTTATCCCCTTATATATGGGCGGATGAAACTATGCGTCCCCACCGGCCTGGTAAAACTCGCTTATCTCCCAAGCGCCGCAATCAATGGCGCGGTTGTGTTACCCACGTCCATATTGATGGGAATCCCAGAATAAGGGGAACACGATCTCTGCATCGGCAAGACGTGCCAAGGAAATCGCTTCGCTAAACGCGCTGAGGTGGTATAATAAAAACGATTCGAGTAAAGGCTTGGTTGTGGTGTGACGTCATGCCACAAAATACGTCAGCAGATTGAACTTGTGTAAATATTATTCTCTCTACGGTGGTATGTGGAATTTATTTTACAGAGCTGGACACTATCCTGGTGTTCACAATCTCCTATGAATTATTCGGAGGAGGAACCCGCCTTGCAATGCCGAAGACAATATGCGCCGGACTAAATCGTCATTGAAGCCTGGTTCGAGGGCTACCGAGGAGTCCCAGACTAGGGGTGTCCGGATAGCGAACTATCATCATTGGCCGGACTCCAAGACTATGAAGATACAAGATTGAAGACTTCATCCCGTGTCCGGATGGGACTTTCCTTGGCGTGGAAGGCAAGCTTGGCGACACGGATATGTAGATCTCCTACCATTGTAACCGACTGTAAACCCTAGCCCTCCGGCATCTATATAAACCGGAGGGTTTTAGTCCGTAGGACAGAACAACAATTATACCATAGGCTAGCTTCTAGGGTTTAGCCTCCTTGATCTCGTGGTAGATCCACTCTTGTACTACCCATATCATCAATATCAATCAAGCAGGAGTAGGGTTTTACCTCCATCGAGAGGGCCTGAACCTGGGTAAAAACATCGTGTCCCTTGTCTCCTGTTACCATCTGCCTAGACGCATAGTCCGGGACCCCCTACCCGAGATCCGCCGGTTTTGACACCGACAGCTGCCTTAAACTCATTACTAAGCTCCCAGCCAACCGTCTGCAGAAGGTCATTCTAAAAATTATTCATTGTAACCAATATGGATTCATACGTGGAAGATCTATACAGGATTGCCTTGCATGGACATTCCAATACATCCACCAATGCGAAGCTTCCAAACACTTGATCGTTCTGCTAAAGCTCGATTTTGCCAAAGCCTTCGACACCATCGAGCATGACCCCATGATCAACATTATGAGACATATGGTTTTTAATGGAAAATGGCTGTCCTAGATAAATTCAATTTTCTCTTTGGGAAGATCTTCAATTCTCCTAAATGGTGTTCCGGGCAGACAATTCCACTACAGGCGTGGTGTCCAATAGGGCGATCCGCTGTCTCCACATATTTTCATGCTGACGGCCGACCTCGTTCAGTCTGCAATTAATGAAGCTTATAGGGAGGGTAAAATCCAGCTCCCCTTTCCATCTAATGGAAATATGGACTACCCTATTGTCCAGTACACCGATGACACGATTCTTCTCATGCTTGCTTGCCCTCATCAAGCCTTGATTATTAAATGCATCCTCACCAAATACACACAGTCCATCGGTCATAAGATCAATTTCCACAAGTCAACACTAATTCCAATAAACTTGGACACTGATATGTCTACACAACTTGCTGCTATCTTCGAGTGTACAATTGGTACCATGCCTTTTACCTATCTTGGCCTGCCTCTGGGCACGTCTCGGCCTACCATTCATGTCTTTATGCCCCTAGTCAGCACAGTTGAAAGAAGTTTGTCCTCTACATTGTCCCTTATGTCACATGCTGGCAAGCTGACGCTCCTCAACTCCACAATTACCTCGCTTCTTATATATGCAATGTGCAAATTGCATTTCCCGCCCAAACTCATTGATCTTCTAGACAAGATTAGGCGCAGATGCTTATGGATCAAGAAGACTGAACAAGGAGATAAATGTAACTCTTTGGCTGCCTGGGACATGGTTTGTAAACCTAAAAATAAGGGACGACTTGGAGTGCTCAATCTTCAAACAAAAAATGATGCATTGCTTTTGAAATTCCTGCATAAATTCTACAACAAGATGCATATCCCTTGGGTGCAACTCACTTGGGACTCGTACTACGCCCAAAAAATTCCACATGCTTGAGAATCGGTTGGCTCGTTCTGGTGGAAGGACATACTCAAGCTCACTCCCAAGTTTAGAGGAATTTCTCAAGTCAATATTGTTTGCGGCACCATGGCTCTGTTTTGGAACGATTTGTGGGTAGGGCAACTTATGCAAGACTCCCATCCTCGGGCTTTCTCACACTCTTTGGACGAAGATGTTTCTATCAAAGATTTCTTGGGGATCACGTCGCTGGGGGAAACGTTTCATCTACCCATTGACCCCCCAGGCGCCTGCGGAGGTCAGAGACATGCAAACAATTGCGACTCACCTACAGCCCTCCACGACAGCCTCGGATATTTGGCACTACACATGGGGCAAGACCATCTACAAATCAACTGATTACTATAAATTTTTCTTCAAAGATGTCTAGGTTCACCAAGTGTTCTGTTGGATCTGGAAATCAAAATGCATGATGAAGTTGAAGGTTTTTTCCTGGCTGCTCTTCCATGACAGGCTCAATACGAGGAGCATGTTGAAAAGAAGGCACTACAACATAGGAGATGACCACAATTGCCTCTTGTGTGGAATGAATATTGAGGAAACAGTGTAACACATGATCTTCAGCTATTCTTTCAGCAAGCTATGCTGGGATAAACTTGGGATTAATGGGAACCTTTCCATGGTCGTTTGCAAGCTATTGAGGCTCAAAGAATCGATCATCCCACTCCTATGTTCTTGGAAAAATTCATTGTGGCAGCCTGGAGTATTTGGAAGGAGAGAAATAACAAACACTTTAGAGCAATAACGCCATCCTTCAACTCCTGGCTGGACAGATTCAAGAAAGACTTCGGGCTTCTTCAACATAGAGTCAAAGAGGAGCGTAGGCCCTTTGTGCTGAACTTTGTACACTCCCTATAGTTACTACTCCCTGTTTCTTTTAGATCACTTGTCACAAAGTTGACAAAGTTGTCCTCTACCTCCCCCCATGTAAATACTCATTGTACAGTGTGTCCATTATTTTTAATATATTAACACAGCAGGAGCCTTTCCTACTGTTCACGGTCAAAAAAAAAACTTTCCTGCTGCCGCACTCCAAGTCATCCTAAGGACTCGAACCAGATAGCCTAAGGCTGAAAGAAGGCACTTTTACTGCCAAGACACATCTCCAACGGATGAAAATCTTCTGCCAGGTTTTCATGAAAACCGGCTTAGCAACTGGCACCATCTCCCGGAGTGGATTAACACGGAAGAACGAGCCAAATATATGCCCATTTTTTCATAGATTAGGGCCTTAATGGCCAATGGTTTGACTGGAGTCGATCTGGTTCATTGCTGGGTCGCATGGGGGATCTTACCCTTAAGTCGCCTTCCTGGCTTAATGTGTGAGTATACTGGTGATATCAAGGATCCTCAACGCCACTACCAAATAGAGATGGATGATGACCCAATCAATACAATGACCAAGTCACTACTTAACGAGAGCTGGAAACTTGCAGCAAGACATGCTTGAATCCTTTTTGCACCCATAATAAAGCTCCAGCTGTAAGACTTTTTAAGCAACTTTCATTAACTCATTATCTGTCAATCTTCCTTCTCATTCTGACTTGACTTGTGCAGGATGATTCCCCCTTCTAGAGCAAGAAGCTTCAGGATAAACCAGCAAAAAAGGTCAGGACAAAGAGCAAGGCTCTCAAAAAGCCTGCCAAGAAGAAAACGAACACGCCAGAGCTATTTGCTTTGAATGACGACGAGTCAGAGGAAGAACTTGACTCCCTTGGCTCTTTCTTTATACACCTTACTGATGCTGAAAACTCTCAGGATGACAGGGAGGCCAGCCGCGCAGATGATGAAGAGGTAATCATCCTTTCCTCCGACTGAGAACCTCTGTCGAGACAGAAAACTCGACAAGCGAGCCGGAAAGTAAGGTTTTTTCACCCTTTAGCTTACTTGGACGCCAACTTTATTTTGAAGAAGCAGCAACATGAGGTTCGCCGCACGAGCCGGAATAGTGGTGGTGGAATTCTCTCCTCCGATTTACCCAACACGCCGGCTCCTTGCAAGCGTTGAGCAGAGGTTTCGCAGTTTTTCGGCTTAGCTTTTCCAAAGGCAGGTCTTGTTCGACAACCCCTTAACCCTTCTGATTCAAACTATCAGGGCACTTCTCACTCCTCATCTGGTGGCTCCACTGGGACTCAGATCCCACTCTTCAAATTCGTCCAAGGGTGAGAACATTGAGTTTCTTTGCTTTAAAAATCCTTTGTTAATCATCATTCTAATATCTTTGTGTCTTATTATCAGCGATAAGGCTAAGCCAAGAAAGAAGGCGAAGACAAATAAGCTGGGCGACGATACAAACACGGATGAGCTGGAGAAGCAAACAAGGTCAGAAGTTTCTCATCCGACTCTTGAAGCTGCTGCTGATGATCCACCACCAGAAGAGAACAACGTCACCATAGATTCCATGGATATGAACCTGTCCAAAGCTAAGCCGCCAAGTCCCATCAAGCCTACTATACAAGAGGCTGAAGATGTCATTTTCACTAGAATTGGCTTTACAGAGCCGGGTAATCCCACTGTCTTATCCAAACATAGTGCCAAAGAAGAATTTGTAGCTGCGAACAAGGGAAAATGGGAGCTTGACTTGGAAAGTTATGCCCAGTTCAACGCTCATGAGATTCACGCGGGTTATCTAAACCGTCTTCACACCAGCTGTGACTTTAAGCCGTCTTGGTTAACCTCATGAAGGAGCGCTTTGAGGTAAGCACTAACAAGACCTTCTCATATAAGTATATATCTGTCAGCTGCCAAGTCTACTGAATATGAAAGAATTTAATATGCTGTAGACTTAGATAACCTCTTTGATCTTGTAGCTATATCATAGCAATTTGTAACTATTGAGTCAAAATAGGTAGTCCCCAAGGGCCGGTTTAAACTGGAAAGTTAAGCCGGGACTTCAAACTGTAGTGCTAAAATCCGCATATGTAGCCCCCAAAGGGTCGGCTTAAACTTGAAAGTTAAGCCGGGACTTAACCCCATATATGTGAACAAATCCAAATATGTAGCCCCCATGAGCCGGCTGTAATTGAGGAAATTTAACCGGGTCATTATAGATTTGTCTTCAAAAGAGCAATGTCCATTAGCCCCCAAGTGCCAAGTAAAATACTTATATTATGCTTGGCACTTCAAAGAAGATGATTATAGTGCTGCATGTCTCTGTATATTACAGGCTGAAATAAATATGAAAGAATCTCAAGTCACTGATCTGCGGCAAAACATCAAGTCCCAACAAACAGAGACTGCAAGGGCCAAGTTAGAGCTGACAACTGCCTTAGACGAGATAGAAAAGTTAAAAATGGATTTCAGCATGAGAGAGCCGGCTGGAATACAGAAAAGGCGGATCTATTGAAAAGAGCTGAAGATGCTGAGGCTGCCCTTAAGCCGGTGACTGACGAGTTATCCGGCTTAAAGCATCAGACTAATAGTATGACAACCTCCATCTTTGGTAAGTCATGTTATACTTCAATCTTTCACCACCAATGTATAACGATCATTAGCCAGCTTATCAATATCTTTGCTCATGCAGGCTCCAGAAGTTCAAAGCTGGGTCCAGACATGCGCGTAAAACTTAAAGCTGCATACACCCTTGTGGAGCAGTTGTACACTGGCACTCAATGATCCATTTCTGCAGTCTCACATAAGAAGCAACCACGTTCGCTGTCGCGCGCGATGGGCAGCGCGGCACCTATGGGGCCGCCGGGGACGGCCCCTTCGTGTGTTCGGTACGAGGGCGGAGGATGCACAGAGAGCAGATCGAGGCCGTCAGCTTGGGCGTTGGATTTTACCCAGACCGGGCGCGATGGTCGCAGAAACCCTACTGCTGCTTTGTGTTGTATTTGATTTCGAGCTCGGAGAGCAGCTACCCCGAGCGCAAGGAAGTCATGAAAGAGTCGAGTCTCGCGAGTGTAGCAATGATCGGAACCCCCACGCTGTGCATGGGCCTCCTTTTATAGGGCAAGGGTCACCGCATGTGTCAACGTATGGTAGAGGGGTAAAATGTAAAAGAGGTGGTAGTTGGAACAGTGCGGGAACAAAGGCGGCTACAAAGGCATGAACAAAGGATCCTACCTACTTTTGACAGAGGGGACAAGAGCATTAAATGCCCGCCACCGCCGCCCCAAAAGTTCCCGCCTTATGTCTCCGTTTGCCACGGGCGGCGGCCACCACCGTGGAGTGCCACCGCACCCTCATGCAGCACGACCACCCGCCACGCGTCTCGGAAAAGGCCGGAGGCGGCGTGGGCGATGAGCTGGAGTCGGGCACGTAGCATAGCTCTCCCGGCAAGCACCTTGCCGGGTCTTGATCTTGGGCCCGGTGCTTGTCGGGCTCTATGACTTGCCGCTGCCGGGCCCTCGCCGGACGCGTGACAGCGCCGAGGCATGTCTTCGTGACGTGATCTTCTAGTCCTCCCGACAGAGTTCCTCTCGCCGGGATCTGCAGGAGTGATGTAGCCTTGAGCACCGATGGCCTTCCCGGCAAGCTCCTCTTGCCGGGTCTTGAGCTTTCTGTCTTGTACACTTTGTTCTTGAATGGCTTGGTATGGAGTGGGAGATGGTCTCCGCAAGCATCTGGTGGATCTAGCTGCGGGGAGCCTCACCGTGCCCGTGCACAAGTTGAAGTCTTGAGGTACCCCTACCTTAGTCGCGATGGGCGGCGCAGCACCTATGGGGCCGCTGGGACGGCCCTTCGTGTGTTGATACGAGGGCGGAGGATGCACAGAGAGCAGATCGAGCTGCCGTCAGGCTGTGCGCGTTGGATTTTACCCAGCTTGGCCGCGATGGTCGCAGAAACCCTACTGCTGCTTTGTGTTGTATTTGATTTCGAGCTCGGAGAGCAGCTACTACGAGCGTAAGCGAGTCATGAAAGAGTCGAGTCTCGCGAGTGTAGCAATGATCGGAACCCCCTCGCTGTGCATGGGCCTCCTTTTATAGGGCAAGGGTCACCGATGTGTCAACGATGGTAGAGGGGTAAAATGTAAAAGAGGTGGTAGTTGGAGCAAGGCGGGAACGGTCGGCTACGAAGGCATGAACAATGGATCCTACCTACTTTTGACGAGAGGGGACAAGAACATTAAATGCCCGCCGCCGCCCCAAAAGTTCCCGCCTTGCGTCTCCGCTTGCCACGGCGGCGGCCACCACCGTGGAGTGCCACCGCACCCTCATGCAAAGACAGCCACCCGCCACGCTCTCGAAAAAGGCCGGAGGCGACGCTGGGCAGATGAGCCGAGGCGGCACGTAGCATAGCTCTCCCGGCAAGCACCTTGCCGGGTCTTGATCTTGCCGGGCCCGGTGCTTGTCGGGCTTTATGACTTGCCAGCTGCCCGGGCCCTCGCCGGACGCTGCATGCGCCGAGGCATGTCTTCGTGGCGTGATCTTCTAGTCCTCCCGACGCAGTTCCTCTCGCCGGGATCTGCAGGAGTGATGTAGCCTTGAGCCTGAATGGCCTTCCGGCAAGCTCCTCTTGCCGGGTCTTGAGCTTCGTCTTGTACACTTTGTTCTTGAATGGCTTGGTATGGAGTGGGAGATGGTCTCCGCAAGCATCTGGTGGATCTAGCTGCGGGAGCCTCACTGCCGTGCACAAGTTGGGGTACCGAGGTACCCCTACCTTAGTACACCGACAGAGCCCCGAACTGGGCCATACGCTGGTGCCGAAGCGCTGTTGGGCCAGGCCCACAACAGTCTGCATCGGCACGCTGAAGCCCATGGTGCGCCGACCCTACTTCCGCCTCGGCCGCCCTCTCAAGCAGCAAAGACGCGCCGATTGCGGGCGCCGTGGGATGGGACGTGCCCACGCCCTTCATCGAGGAGAGCGGAACGCCTCCACTTCCCCATAAAACAGAGGAAGCGGGCGTGGTTCCCTCCATCGCTTCATTGCTTCTTCTTCTTCCTCAGAAAATCCTCCTTGCGCCCGCCCAAGATCTCCTCCGCCGCTCCTTGCGCTTTCATGGCGTCGTCGGACTTTTCATCCTCCTCTCCCCGCCGTTTTCGCCATGGCTCCAAAAACCAGGAAGGGGAAGGAGAAAGCGGAGAGCACCAAGAAGGAGAAATCCGAGCAGGCGGAAGAGCTTGCCCAGATGCGGAGGGAGAACGTCGTCTTCCCGCCGCGGCTCGGCGTGGACGAACTCTGGGGCAAGTACTTCCTGTTCTGGGCCAAAAGGACATCGGCGCACCCCCGGACCAGAGCCCACCCGGCCGATCTCATGGACAACTATCCCGGCGGGTACCATTTCTTCGCAGCTTTCTTTCACTGCGGTCTTTGCCCTCCTTTCTCTGAATTCTTCTGTGCCATTATGCACACATACGGCTTCCACCTTCTCGATTTCACCCCCAACGCCGTCCTCACAATGGCGGTTTTTGCACATATGTGCGAAAACTTCATAGGGATTCTCCCAAATGTAGCTCTGTTCAGGCATTTCTTTACCCCGAGAGCAGAGCCCGGCTCTCCCCTCTCCGGAGGGATTTCTTGGGTTTTCCGCCTGAACTTGAAGAAGTCAGACTTGCCGGGGAACTCCGCGATCAAGTGGGACGAGTGGGCGCGGATTGCGCTGGATCGTCAAGACGACCCGCAGCCCTTCATGCGCGCCTGGCGCGCACAACGCCTGTTCTTGTGGCGAGATTGAGTGAGGTGGATTGGACGACATCAAACTCGATGTTGCCCTCATCCGGATCCTCCGTCTCCGGCTAAGCGGGCTCTCCATTGCGGGCGGTAGGCGCGATTTCTCCGCCGCCGCAGACGCCTCTCTCCAGACGTAAAGAGGCCGGCCGGGAGTATGGCGGCGCAGGGATATAATGAGGTTGCGCGACGGGCTAAACTTCAACTTCACGACGCTGGAGCCGAGGGGATGGTCCGGAGCTCTTCAAATACGACCCGCCCATCCAGAGTGGTTCAGCTCCCCGAGGTGTGGTGCCCCTCGCAACAACTCAGCACGGATCGCCTGCGTCGCCATGATGCCCGGCGACGACTCACGGCGTGGAGCGATCATGGATTCCGCCAGAGCTATCGGACATCCTCGACTTCTTCGACACCCTTGAGGAGGTGGCGAAGAACAAGGACGAGATCCGGGGTGCGACACGAGACACCACGGACGAGGAGCTTGCATGCATAGCTTCTCGGGCCGAAGAGGCCGCTGCAGCCCCAGCGGCAGGGGAGTTTAGTTGTACGCCCGAGGAGGCAGAGGCCGCGGAGGCATCCTACCAAACGGAGGCGGCGGAGATCTGCAGATTGCTGAAACTTCCTCCTTGCGCGCTTGCCGGGGTCCCTTCCCTGAGGCACTCCGGGATCCATGGAATCGTGGCGAAATCGCGGCGTGGTGGATGCTGCCGAGGGAGCAGAGGCGCCGAGGGAGCCGGGGCCAAAGGTAAAGGGGTCGCAGCACAGGGTGCCGGGCCCGGTGAGCCAGCCGGCGAGGAGGAGGGGGAGAACGTCGCGGTCGCCGATGATGCTGGCGGGTCCACGGACCTTTATGACGACGATGTCTCCTCGTCGTCGGAAACCTCCCCGCCTCGGGCGAGCCCCAAGCGTTCTCCGTCGAAACGTCTCCGCCAAGCTGCGGCGGAGGCAAGTACACAAGCCCCCCGGCAACTGCCAGCTCGCCGGGCAGCGCAAGCTTCTGGGAGTCGAGCCGCTGGGCCACCGCGCGCACCAGATGTGGCGGAGGCGACCCAGGCAGCCACAACAGAAGGCGCCCAAAATTCGGCGCCGGGCGGTCAGGGCCTTCGAGCGGGCGGCGGCTCGCCCACTTCTCGGGTCTCGGCCGCCACAGGGCGGGTTCGCAGCCCCAGGCCCGAGGACCACCAAGCGCCCGAGAGGGGCCTTCGCCTCGCCTCCTCCGGCGCACCTCAGTGTAAAGACGACTTCTCCGCCTTTGAGCGAAGACGACGAGGAGGAACAGGAGGTACCCAAGACCTTCATCTTCTTAAATTTCGCCTTGATCATTGTTGATGCTAATCTTGTTTCTTGTGTTGACTTCAGACCTTGATCGAGCGGGCGGCGAAGAGAGCCAAAGCGCCGTGGTCGAGATTATGGACGACTCGCCTGCCGAGGAGGCGGAGATGCTCCCGACCGAGCTTGCGGACCCGCGCCGCCCCGAGGAGCAGCCCCCAGCGCAGCCCCCAGCGTAAGTCTGGGTCCCGTGTCTTCGCTTGCCGGGCGCGTCTGGAGATTTCATCTTGTTCTAATACCTTGAAGTGTTTGTCTTGATTTGTGCAGACACGGATCCGCAGCAGCAGGAGCATCCGGAGGTTGCCTCGAGGAGCCGGGCAGTCCCCCATCCCCGCCGAGGGCGGATTCCCCGGCAAGGGGGAGCGTCCCGCCAAGGGCGGGTACTCCGCCAAGGGCGGGTACTCCGCCAAGGGCGAGTACCCCGACAAGGGTGGGCAGCCCGGCGAGGGCGGCTACTCCGGCAAGGGATGGTTCCCCGGCAATAGAGTCCGCCCAAGATGTTCACCAAGGTAAGTTCGCAACTTCGCCTTCTTGGTGTCAGCTTTTTGGATATTTGCTTGAGCTGCTTTTGCTTTTTCTTCTTTTAGATCCCTCCTCCCCGAGCTGATGGAGACGGAGGTCGCTATTGAGGAGGAGGAGAACGTCTGAGGCGGCGGCGATGGTACTCCTGTTGTCGAGGGGCGGCGGGAGCCGGGCCAACCACACGCGCCAGAAACTGCCTCGGCTTCCGACGCAGCGGCCGGAGAGGGGGATGGCAAGCGCACCACCGCCCCGGAGGCTGCGGGAGCGTCAAGCGCTGTGCCGGTCGCCGACCCCTCCGTCGAAGCAGAACGGCCCGGCTGCTACTTGGAAGCCCCCAACGGCGTCTTCATCCAGATGCCGTGGGCTTCCTCGTCGCGGGCTCCCGCGGAGGGCGAGGCCTTGACGGGAGATCCCGCCCCGCTGGTTTGAAGGTCGCCGAGGGCCCCGGCGGAGCGGGCGGGCTCGATGAGGAGCTGCTTCACCAGATCCTGGCCCTTTACCGGGCCAGGCAGGCGAAGCTTGCTTCCCGGGAGGCCCTTGCCGCCAAGGCCGCCGAGGAGATGGAGAAACGCGCGGCGGAGCTCCGCGCCGCCAATCAAGCTGCTCTCCGCGAGGTGGCGGAGAGGCGCGAGCAGCTCGCCGGGCAGTATGAAGAGTGGCTGTTGGAGAAAGCCGAGGCTGAGGAGCAGCAACGGCTCGCCGGGGTGGAGCTGTCCCGGCGAGAAGGGGAGCTCAACCAGCTAAAGGTTGCCCTCGACGCCCACGAGGAAGACCTCGCCCGCGGGAGCAAGCCCTTGGCGGGAGTTGAAGGAAGCGAAGACGCCTGCGGCGTCCGCGGAGGCTGCCAAGGAGGATCTCGCCGCCAAGGTCGCAACTGGAGGAGCTGTTGAAGGTGGACTCGGAGAAGATCGCCGCGCTCGACACGGAGCGCGAGAAATTCACTCACACCAACTCAGAGCTCCAGTGCGTCTTGCTGAGAAGGGCGACGAGTGAAGGCCGCCAAGGATGCTGCCGAGGATCTTGAGCAGAAAGTTTCATACTGACGGACTCGCCGACGCTGCCGGGCCCAGAAACCAAAGCGAAGGAAGAGCTCCGTGAGGAGCGATCCTAGTGGCCGGGCGCCAACAGAGCAGCCGAGGATTTCCGCCAGATCGCCGAGATATGGACCGAGGAATTGGTGTCTTCCGCGAACCGCCATTGACCAGGACTCTGCCGGCGCTCAAGCCGGAGCACCTCATTTACTCCCCGGATCCAAACCTCGCCACAAAGGCTAAGCTCAGCCTCTTCTTCGTGGTCGCGCGCCAGCTCTCGCAAATCTGGACGAAGAAGATCCCCGCAGCTCGCCGAGGAGGCGCTACCACAGCGTGAGGAACCATGGAGCGCGGTCGACGAAGATCGTATACCGCAACCCAAGATAAACCTCTCCAACGCCCTTCGCAGCTTGCCCGGCCGACGCGACATGGAGGCCCTGAAGGAGCAGGTCGCCCACATCATCGCCAAAGTGAACAAGATCCCCAAGATGGAGGGCGACCGCGTAGACTAGGCCTCTTTCATCTTTTATTTCCTTTTGTTGCTGCACAGGTCGCCACGAACTCTTTAGTCATTGCGACAAATTATTCCGTGTAAGATATTACCTTTACTCTGATCGGCAGGTGCAGTGTTATCTCCCTTGCCTTGATCCTCAACTTCGCACGTTTTAACTTTATGCTTCTAGGAGTCTTGCCGGCAAGGAGCCCTTGCCGCGAGTGCTGAGTGTCAAACTCTAAGCAGCTTGCTAGCCGAGGTCTTGCCGGCAAGCAACCTTGCCATGGTTTGCCGCAACGCATTTAGCTTTCGCCGAGCGGGCTCGAAACGAAACAAGGGCGCAACACTTTGTCGCGGCTCACTTAAATCGTTGAGCACGCTCGAAACAAAAATGAGGGTGCGGCTATCCACGGGTAGGTTCCTCCGAGCACAAGTTTTTCATACGAAGTGTGGTTGTTCGAGGAAGGCAACTTAAAAATTTAAAACTTTGAGCCTCTCTCCGGCAAGCTTCTCTTTCTTGAACAGCACTTGGCTCATCCTCCACTTCCTTCCCCCCCGGCAAACTTGTGCACGAGGAATGTTTCTTTTGCTCAAGAGACAGGGAAAGAGAAGAAGGAAAAAGCATATGGTCCTTCGGGCGTGTTTGTTTGCTTGCGGGCATGTGTGCCGCATTTAAAAATGCCAAATAACTCACGCAAATATTCAAAGGAGAGCATGGAAGAGGCAAATAACGCAGCACGGAAACTTTATTGCTGCACGGGTCTGCGCCCGGCTTTGTACAAAGGGTTACATGCAATGCGGCAAGGCTTTTGTACAAAAGGTGGTTGCCGAGCGGATCACTTGGAAGCGCGCCTTTACGGGTAAAACTTGCGAAGATGCTCTATGTTCCAGAGTTACCATCTGGCAAGCCTTCTTCGGTCTCGAGCCGGACAGCGCCGCCTCGTGACTTGTCTCACCCGATAAGGGCCTTCCCACTTCAAGGCCAACTTGTTGGAATTCTTGGCGGATGAACACGCCAAGAACAAGGTCGCTTTCCTCGAGACTCTGGCTTTGACCTTGCGGCTATGGTAGCGGCGCAAGGCTTGCTGGTATCGAGCAGCTCGCATAAAGAGCTCGAGACGCCCTCCTCGAGGAGCAATCGCCATCTTGTCGCAGCTTGCTCTTGCTCAAGCTCATCATAAGCGAGCACTCGAGGAGATCCGTGACACTGAGTTCCGTGGGAGAACTGCTTCGCTTCCATAGACTAGAGCAAAGGGTGTCCGTCCGGTGGCTCGATTTGGCGCCGCTCGATCGACCAAAGAGCCGCCGCAGCTCCTCTATCCAATTTCTTCCGCGACTTGCGTAGCTCGTCGAAAGTTCTTGTCTTGAGTCCGCGCAATACTTCAGCATTTGCTCTTTCTGCTTGACCGTTACTCCTTGGGTGAGCAACGGAAGCGAAACAGACCTTGGCGCCAAGGTTTTGGACATATTGCATGAAGGTGCGGCTAGTGAATTGTGTACCATTGTCGGTGATAACCCGGCTAGGGATCCCGAAACGGCACACAATCAACTTGAAGAACTTGACCGCTGACTGCGCTGTCACCTTCCTCACTGGCTCCACTTCTGGCCACTTTGTGAACTTGTCGATTGCCACGCATAAGTATTTCAAAGCCCCGACAGCTGGGGAAGGGGCCGAGAATATCGAGCCCCTGCATCGAGAAGGGCGGGATAAAGGGATGGTTTGGAGAGCTTGAGCTGGCTGATGGATTTGCTTTGCATGGAATCGCACGCTTCACATTTAGTTACTAGTGCGATTGCGCCCTGGAGGGCTTGCCAAAGAACCCTTGCCGGAAAGCTTTCCGACAAAGCGCCCTTGCGCCAATGTGGTGGCCGCAGATGCCTCCGTGTATTTCCTAACAGCTTTTGTCCGTCTTCCCTGGAGATGCACTTCAATCGACACCATTAAGCCTCATACATGCAGTTCGTTGTCCACTTAACTGGTACATACTTGACTGTCCCGTTACCCTTTCTATCTCTTCGTGGTCGTCGGAAGTTCTCCAGTTTGCAGTGAAACGGACGATCTGTGCGCCCATGCCGGAGCACAGGGCTCACGGCAAGGACTAAAGGCATGAGGGCGCTGCTGGGAACCTCGGCTTCTACGGCAAAGATCCCTGGCTCGCGGGAGTGAAGGTCCCCGGCAAGCTTGTCGGGCAAGGCTTGTCGGGAACATTTGCTTTGATTGCACAACTCCGAGGATTGGCAGGAGCAAACTGTTCTCGGCGCTCGACCGTTGGCCTTGGGGACCTTGGCGGCGGTCTCAGGAGATCCGCCCGGCAGATAGTGGCCGGAGGCCAACTTCTTTCTTGACTGCCCAATTGATGGTGTGACGGACGGTTGAGTTAGCTTGAGCAAGAAGGTCCACCGGTTCCACGAGTAACTTCATAGAAGCACACTTTGAAAGGCCGTCTGCGATTTCATTCGAGCCCTCGGAATGTGCTCCATCCGCAGCCTTCAAAGTGCTCCTCAAGCTTCCTCACCTCATCTACATAAGCTTCCATCAAAGGGCTCTAATAACTCTTGTTAACTTGCCGACCACTAATCGAGAATCTCCCGACAATCAACTTCTTGATCCCAAGTTCGCCGCAATCCCGAGGCCGCAAGCAAACCTTCATATTCGGTGTTGTTGTTTGTCGCTGCTCTCTTGGGAAGTGCATCCGATGACGACTTGAGGTGTTCTCGGTTGGCGCCGATGAGTACGACGCCAAGACACGGCGCTTTGCAGCGAGAAGGCACCATCAAAGTACATTATCCATTCGCTTGTTGCTTCTTGCACGGGTGTGCTTGTCTCTTGAACTTCGTCATCAGGTGTTGGGGTCCATTCTGCTATAAATTCTGCCAATGCCCGGCTCTGTATGGTTGAAGTGCTTTCGAACTTGAGTCCAAAGCTTGACAACTCTAGCGCCCACTCAACGATCCTGCCTGTTGCCTCTGGGTTGTGCAATATTCTTTTCAGCGGAAAGCGAGTGACCACTGTTATCTCGTGTGCTTGGAAGTAATGGCGCAGCTTTCTCGAGGCCATAAGGAGGCCGAAAAGCAACTTTTGCACGGAGTATCTTGACCTAGCTCCCTGGAGGAGGGAGCTTACAAAATACACTGGGCGCTGCACCATCTTTCTCCGCACTTCATCCTGTTCCTGCGTGGGCTTGTCCTTATCGGGGCCAGAGCTTGCAGGCAGATACCACCTTGTTCTTTGGATTCACTTGGCGGAGATGTAGCTTCCTCGTCGGACTCCCTCTCCGCTACTAGTGCAGCACTAACCACTTGGTTGGTTGCCGCTAGGTACAGCAGCAACTTCTCCTGTGGTTTAGGTGCGACAAGTATTGGAGTGGAGGACAAGTAACGCTTCAAGTCTTGCAGCTATTGTCTCCGCTTCTCGAGTCCACTTACGGGCCCCACCTTCTTCAAGATTTTGAAGAAGGGCGGAAGCCTTCGGCGGACTTTGAAATGAATCTCTGAGAGCAGCCACACAACCTGCGAGTCTTGACATCCTTGACCGGCCGGGGCTTGGATCTGCTCGATGGCTTTAATCTTGTCGGGGTTGGCTTGATCCTCTCTGCGACACAAAGAACCGAAGCTTGCGGAGGGAACCCCAAAGACGCACTTCTCGGGTTCAATTTTAATTGTATCCTCGCGCTTGAGTTACGAATGTCTCTTCCAAATCTTGAACCGGTGTATCCTTGCTCTTGCTCTTCACCACGATGTCATCCATGTAAGCTTCTACATTTCTGTGGATCTGTGGCTCAAAAGCAGTATACACTACTCTTGCAAACGTCGACCCTGCGTTCTTCAGTCCAAATGGCATGCGTATGAAGCAATAGGTGCCGCATGGAGTGATAAACGCAGTCTTCTCTTCGTCCTCTTTGGCCATGAAGATCTGGTGATAGTTGAGTATGCATCAAGCAGGCAGCTCACATCCGGCGGTGGAGTCAACAATCTGGTCGATCTGGCGGCAAGGAAATGGATCCTTGGGACATGCTTTATTCACGTCGGTGAAGTCTATACACAGTCTCCATTTCCCATTAGCCTTACGCACGACAACTGGGTTTGCTAACCACGTTGGATGGATCACGCCCCTGACCAGGCCTGCTGCTTCTAGCTTCTTGATTTCTTCGTTGATGAACTCTTGGCGCTCCACGGCTTGCCTCCTTACTTTTTGCTTGACGGGCCGCGCATGGGGGCAAACGGCAAGCCTGTGCTCAATTACCTTCCTGGGAACACCGGGGATGTCGGATGGTTGCCATGCGAACACGCCGACGATACGCCCGGCGAGAACGTAACGGCGCTTTCCTATTCTGTGTCAAGCGTGTAGCGATAGTGAAGGTACCACCGGTCCGTCCTCCTGGCGGACACCTTCTTGGTTGCGGCGGAGCAGCCATTCCCTTTTAGCCTTGCGGTGGAGCTCGGCAGGGCGTCCTCGGCAGATGCAACACTCCGAAGGAGTCTTTGTTGCCGGAGTGGGTCCCGGGCGCTTGCGGACAGCCTTCATCTTCTTTCCACAGGGCCTCGGCAAAGCGCATCCTTGTCGGCACGCCGCGGCGCATCCCGTAAATCTGGTCGGTGCAGATAAGCGCGTCTTTCTCGTCGCTGCGGACGGTGATGACGCTTATCGGCCCGGCATCTTGAGCACGTTGTAGGCGTAATGGGAAGCCGCCATGAACTTGGCGAGGCGGGCGACCCGAGTATCCGTTGTATAGCGGAATATCGGCAACGTCGAAAATGGCGCTTCGATCCTGAAGTTGACCTCTCCGCCAAAGGTCACCGGCAAGGTGATCTTTCCCTTGAGGCTTGCTTCTTCCCGGGTTGATTCCTTGGAAGGACCCGGTCTCTTCGAGCTTCGTCATCGTCGAGGATTTGGAGTTTCTTGATCACAGCGAGAGGAGATCAAGTTCAGCCCGACCCCGCCGTCAACCAACATCTTGGTGACCTTGAGGTTGCGGATGGTGGGTGAGACCAGCATCGGCAGACACCCGACAGCGGTGGTGCGGTCGGGTGATCCTCAAGATCAAAATGGCGGGCGTGCTGGACCATTTGAGGAGTTCTTGCGACTCCATGGGCGGCTCTGCTGCATTCACCTCAGCGTGCCTTTGCTTTAATTGGCGGTGGGGGCGTGCTGCGGCGCCGTCCGCGCCACAGGACCTCCGTGGCCTTGCGGAACTCCTGTTCACTGTCATCCTCATCCTCCATGTCCTCGTCGCCGTCTTCCTCACCCTTGTCGCGGCCCGAGAAGGTCGATCACCTTGTTCGCTTGGCCTTGTCGGGGATCCTCCCGACCAGCGAGCAGCGCTTCTTGCTCGGTTCTCCCCGCCACCTTGGGCCCTTTCCTTGTCGCGCTCTCGTACTCAGCTTTTTGCTGCTCGGCGAGAAGTAGTCGAGCAACTTGATTATAAAGGTCGTGGCCCTTAGTGCGGTGGATTTCTGATCTTGCTTGCGGGACCGCCACGCTTGTCGGCTGCCGCCACGGGCAAGCTCCTTGCGGAGTTGCCAGCCTGTGTTTGCTTGGCGGGAGCTTCCTTGCCGGACTCTCGGCGGCAAGCACCTGTCCTGTTTTTCTTCGAGATTACTGTTGCGGCGCTTCTTTGCGGGCGGCGCTCATCGGAGTCGCTTCCTCCTGCGTGACATCCTCTCGAAGCCTCCTCCCCTCTTCCGCACGTGCGCATTTATCGGCGAGCATAAAGCTCGGCTGACATCCCGGTACGGTCATCGCCATCTCTTCACGCATCATCGTGGTTCGCCGTTCTGGTGGAATCTTGGCCGATAACCTTAGCGGGGTGGGCGTCGGGGATGTTATCTTTGTACTCGGTGAAGCGTTGGATGTACTTGCGAGGGGCTCTCCTTCATACAGGTCGGGATGTGGAGATCACTCTCACGGCCGTGGGGTTCTGTGACCGCCGGTGAAAGTAACCAACAAACTGGTGGCAAAAATCCGCCCGGGGAAGAAATGGAGCCCTCCGGCAAGTGCATGAGCCAAAGCGAGCGTTCGGCCTAAGCCTGCGGGAAGTAGTTAAGCCAAAATCTTCTCGTCGCGCCCCGGCAGCCTGCACGGCGATGGTGTAGGCGCTGAGAACTCCGAGGTGCGTCTTGCCGTCGTACTTCTCCGCACGTCGGGCTTGAAATTCTTCATCTTTGGGCCTTTGGGCGCGCCGCAGCTCACGGGTGAATGCAGGGCAGCCCGCAGCGTCTGCAAATCGCTGGCTCGCCGGGCGCCGCGTCGCATCAGCAGTGCTCCAGCCCTCTGAGGCTGGCCCTCGCGCCGAAGTCTCTGGCGGCGCTTCGATCGTGGTCGAGCATCTTCTATCGCCGCGCCGTCGAGACTGGCGTTAGTCCCAGCGGATCCAGCAAATCGGCGATGCCGTGGAAACCCGTCGTCGGCGTTATTCGGCGGACGGCGTCGCCGTTTCCTTGGCGGGGAGTGCACGGTAATTCGCCCCAGCCAGTCTTGTCGCCGCATTGAGCCTGCGTCTTCTCCGCTTGCGTGGCCGCGAGGCCGCGAGCTGCTGTTGACAGTCGTTGTTGGCGAAAGCGACCAGGCTCAGATGGTAGCCCTCCAGTCCTCGACCTTGTTCGCCGCCAGGAGAAGTCGAGCATTTGCGCTCGCATGGCGCTTCGCAGGAAGTGGAAGGGAAGCGGGAAGCGGCGGCGGAGAGCGGACGCGCTTCGGGCTTCCGGCAGTGTTGGAAGGCGAGGTCTGTCCGGCGCCTTCGCTTTTTCGCGCGTCGGGCGGGGTCGGGCGTCCGTGAGCCTCGGCGCGTCCTGTTCCAACAAGCGGATACCACCTCCCTACGGTATGGCGCTGCTTTGGTAAATAAATCTTGCCAGGGGCGGGCCGCGATCTCGGAGGGCGAGGCGTGGTCCTCGCGCTCATCTCTGATCTGGTAGCCGCGGCGCCCTCGCGGTGTCCACCCTTCCTCCGGCGTCTCCTCGCCGCCCGTTGTCTCCGGTGGCGGCGGAGAAAACGGAGATAGGTCGCGACCCTCAAGCTCTCGTCTTGAGGCCATAAGCGCGATTGTCGATGAAATCGCCGTGAAGCTGGAGAGGTTGGTGAAAGCGCAGCCGCCTGAGGCCGGATCGAGGTCCGCACAACCTCGGCGCCCCTACTGGCGCCCGAAGATGTCGCGATGGTGGGCGCGGCACCTATGGGGCGCCCGGGGCAACCCTCGTGTGTTGATGCGAGGCGGAGGATGCGAAGAGAAGCGGATCGAGGCCGTCGTCGCAGGCAGCAGCGTTGGATTTTACCCAGCACCGGACGCGATGGTCGCGTAAAACCCTCTGCTGCTTTGTGTTGTATTTGATTTGGGAGCTCGAGAAGCAGCTACTGAGCGTCGCGAGTCATGAAAGAGTCGAGTCTCGCGAGTGTAGCAAATGATCGGAACCCCCCTCGTTGTGCATGGGCCTCCTTTTTATAGGGCAAGGGTCACCGGCGGTGTCAGCGTATGGTAGAGGGTAAAAATGTAAAGAGGTGGTAGTTGGAGCAGTGCGAGAGCAGTCGGCTACGGTGCATGAGCAGTGGATCCTACCTACTTTTGTGAGAGGGGACAAGAGCATTAAATGCCCGTCGCCGTCGCCCCAAAAGTTCCGCCCTTGCGTCTCCGTTTGCCACGGCGTGAAGCCACCACCGTGGAGTGCCACCGCACCCCTCATGCGGCCTGACCACCCGCCCGCGTCTGGGAAAAATTTGGAGGCGGCGATGGGCAGATGAGCTGGAGTGCGGGCACGTAGCATAGCTCTCCCGGCAAGCACCTTGCCGGGTCTTAATCTTGCCGGGCCGGGTGCTTGTCGGGCTCTATGACTACATTTGCCGGGCCCTCGCCAGACAGCGTCTGGCCAGCCGGCATGTCTTCTGTGACATGATCTTCTAGTCCTCCCGGCGAGTTCCTCTCGCCGGGGATCTGCTGAGGAGTGATGTAGCCTTGAGCTGGAATGGCCTTCCCGGCAAGCTCCTCTTGCGGGGTCTTGAGCTTTCATCTTGTACACTTTGTTCTTGAATGGCTTGGTATGGAGTGGGAGATGGTCTCCAGCAAGCATCTGGTGGATCTAATAGCTGCGGGAGCCTCGGCTGCCCGTGCACAAGTTGAGAATCTTGAGGTACCCCTACCTTAGTACACCGACATTCGCTCATCAAGGAAGCACTAAGTCGATGGGAAACGACACCTATGGGATCACAAGAATCCCTACTACGGTTGCGGGGCGCTGGGTTGTGAGGAGAGTAGGATCAGTGATCGATCTGAGCCGTGGATCGTTTACCTAGGTTCGGTCATTCGCGAGATCATGTAACACCCAAGTCCTGCTTTGATGTGTGTATTTGTGTTCTTGAGGTTCTTGAACTAGCTACAATGGGCGTAAATTGTCCCAAAGTCCGAATCTTTCTCTTGTATGCCTCGGGCCTCCTTTTATAGGCAGGGGGTTGCCACAGTGACACACATGAGGTGGCATTGGGGTACTAAGATTAAACCTATCCCTTGCCATTACGGGACAAGGTGCATTTAATGCGCTCCTGACGTGTCCCCCTTACTTTACCGCCGCTTCGCCCTGCCTCGACACGCGCCTGGGCCAGCGAGGCGGTGGTGCCATGTAGGTTGGTAGGCTCCTGAGGTGGCGCAGTGGTAGGGCCTTCACGAAGATTTGCATGCCACCACGTAGGCACGCGCTGAGTTGGTTGAGAAGCCCTGTGCCGACACTGCCCAGCTAGTGGGCTGGCAGCTACATGGGAGCAGTGGCAGAAAACCTGGCGGGTGTGGGCCTGGCCATGGCCTCGTGGATGCCCTCGGCAAGGGCCCTGCCGGGGCCCCGACAAGGGTCTTGCCGCGGCGTTGCAGTCGTCCCCAGTAAGGATCTTGCCAGGGGTCTCGTGGGTTTCCTCGACGAGGATCTTGCCGGGGTTCGTCGTCTCCTACTCTTCTGATTCGAAGTGTTCCTTGTCTTCACAAAGATCTGCATGCCACCATGGAGGCGCCCCCCAAGCCCATGTCCTGACGTGGTTGGCGATGCTGGAAAAACCGGGGCCCAAGGGTGGCGCGTCCTGCTGGTGTCAGGTACGCTGCTCCGGCAAGGGCCTGCCCCGGCAAGCACCTTGCCGGGGGAAACCACTTCGCCTTCTTCCTCTTTATGCTTCCGTCTCAGCGTCGCTTTGGCCGTCCTGTGGCTTTGATTTCCTGTCTCTGCCCTCCTTAAGTGTGGTCGTGGGCGCGGCTCTGACTGCCCGTGCACAAATAAGGGGTACAAAAGGGCGCCCCTATTTTAGTACACCGACAGGAGCCCCCGGGCCTGGGCCACACATATGCGCGACACATTGTTCGGCCAGGCCCAGAATAGTGCACGGGCAGGCGGGGCAGTTTTTACCGCGGTAACTTCCCGTCCGCAGCGCTTCCCCACGACGACCGTTGAACGCGCTACGTGGGGGTTGTGTATGAAGTGGGGGGCATGCGTGGGGCGGTCGCAGCAGGCATGCATCACGTTGCAATAAATAGGAAAAGAGGCGGCCAACGTCTTCCCCATAAAAAGGAATAACAGCGGGCGCGCGGCTCATTTACCCCCTGTGCTTCCCCCAATCTCGCCATCGCCGTCCCCATCTTCTTCTTCCTCAAGCTCTTGCTCACTGCTGCTGCGCTTCCCACCGCTCCCAGCTTCTTGCTCTCTTCCCAGCCGCCATGGCGCCCAAATCTGGGAAGAGCAAAGGCGTGGCCGAGGATAGGAGGGACAAGAAGACGCCGGAGTGTGAGGCGGCGGCGCGGCGGGCGCTGGACGCCTACTTCGTCCCGTCGTCCATCGATGCCTTCGAGCTCAGGGACTACTACAAGCCACTGTGGGCGGCGGCGACGTCGGCGCACCCTGCCACACGCGCCCTCCCTGCGGATTGCAAGGAAGGCGGCCAGAAGTGGTACCCATTCTTCGTCGACTTCTCCTTCTGTGGGCTTTGCCCCCCTTTTCTGACTTCTTCAACGATATCATGCGCACTTTTGGCTTCCACCTGCTGGACCTTATGCCGAATGCCGTGGTGCACCTGGCGTATTTCGCCCATCTCTGCAAGGGCTTCGTCGGGGTGGTGCCCAGCATGGCGCTTTTCTGCCACTACTTCTCCCCCCGCGTTCAACCTGGGGGTGCTCTTTATGGGACCGTCACCTGGATCCCGAGGATTCAGGAGAGATTCGCGTACCCAGATGCCGCAACGAAGGAGAGGTGGGAAGAGTGGCAGGGCTGGTGGTGCTGGATCATGGAGGAGGACCCGCCGGAGTTCTGCCGAGTCGTTCATCAAGAGCCGCTGCCCCGCGACGCGAACTGGAGAGACCTCGACCCCAACGATAAGAAGTTATCGATCGCCATCACCAGGATCCGCCGCCTTACCGAGGCCGGGCTCACCCTCGAGATGATCGCGGTGGATTTCATCCGCCGCAGAATTGGTCCGCGGCACAAGAAGGATAGGCCGGCCTGGGATTTCTGGAATGTGGCTGACATCATGAGGCTCTGCAACGGCCTGCAGAACAACTTCATGGTGCTGGGGCACTCCTGGTATTGTCGGAGGCTCTTCCAGCTCGAGGATTACACCGACAGGAAGGTGAGGAGGACCGGCAAGGCTGCAAAGTCCAGCAAGGTTGTCAAGGGGCCCTTGTTCGGGCTGCCGCCGGGGGTGGTCCCGTTGAGCAACAACTCCCGGCAGGCCGAAATCTTGGCCATGATGCCGCCCTTCAACACGCATGGTCTCGACCCGGCCTGGGTCGACCCCGAGGCACGCGAGGTGGAGGAGTTCTTCGCCAATTTGGTCGAGGAACTCGACCACGAGGAACCGCGGCTCATCCAGGACACCACCCAGGAGGAGCTGAACTATATTGCCACTAGGGCAATGGAGGCGGAGCTCGCCAGGCTTGCTGGTGAGGCCGATGGCATGGAGAACGAGGCTGCCACAGTCGCCGAGGAGGAGGAGCTCGCCGCGTGGGTAAAGTCCGTCAAGGAGGCGGCCGAGGGCATGGGCGAAGGACCATCCGAGGAGGAGGCCGAGGCCGGCGAGCCCCCGGCTACGCAGAAGAGGCGCGTTCTGCATCAGGCCAGCTCCGGCGAGCCGGTCCAGTCCGGCAAGGCTGTGGCGCGACAAGGGGCTCCGGGGGAGGCCGCGTGCGTGACGAGGTCCACGGCGGCGAAGAAGGAGGCCACGACGGTGAAGAAGAAGACGCCCGCCTCTTCTTCATCCAAACTCTTCCGGACTCCATCGCCTCCCCCTTGCCTTGCAGGTGCCGGCACAGACATCAACTTCGACTTCTCATCCCTCAGCCCGAGGGGGAAGAGGAAGGCAGCAGAGGAGGAGGAAGAGGACGAGTAAGCGCTCCACCTTTTGCAGTTTCTATCCTTACGAATCACGCCACCCTCCTTGATTTGACTTATTCTTGCAGGGAGACGGAGACACTGGCTCAGCGGGCGGCGAAGAGGGCCAAAGCCTCGACGGGCAGCCCGCCTCCGATGGGTACATCAAAGGCACCGCTGGTGGTGGAGAGCAGCCCGGACAGCAGCCCGCGGCGTAGCCCCTGGCTCAGCCCCCAGCGTAAGGTCACCATCCACCCTTTTCCAATGCTTGCTGGGGCCCGAATCTCTTGTCGTTGACCTTGCCGTGGTTTGCAGGAGAAGAACGATAGCAGGAGGAGCCACCAAGGGCCGCC
This sequence comes from Aegilops speltoides, assembly GCA_021437245.1. Taxonomy (NCBI): domain Eukaryota; kingdom Viridiplantae; phylum Streptophyta; class Magnoliopsida; order Poales; family Poaceae; genus Aegilops; species Aegilops speltoides. Next base: position 493,427,968 of record CM038147.1, on the reverse strand, counting down.
CTCACCACGCCGCCCCCATCTACCACACCATCCCGAGGGGCGTCCCCGGCAAGGGCGCCAGACACCGAGCCCATGCGCCCGGAGGAGGAGGTAGACTTGGTCGCTGGTGGCTCCACCCCGGAAACAGACGTTGGCGGGGAGGGAACCACATCTTCCCAGCCTGGCACGGGTGAGTCATTCGTTCTCCCTTTCTCTTCTTTCTTTTCTCTCGAACCTTGCCTTTGGCCCTGTCTTATTTCCTCCTTTGGCCTCCAGGCCCCCCCGGTGGACCAGGGGGACACCGACACCATCATCGAGGAGGCTGGCACGGACACCATGGCTGGGGCTAAGAAGGTCGCCACCGAGGAGGTCGCTTAGGCCGCGGCCGAGGATGCCTCCAAGGGGCTTGCTAGGGAGACCGGCGAGGGCGCCGCCGAGGAGGCCGGCAAGGGCGCTGCTGAGGAGGAGGCCAGCAAGACCTCTACTGAGGTGGAGGTGAAGGAAATATGCCCTAGAGGCAATAATAAAGTTATTATTTATTTCCTTATATCATGATAAATGTTTATTATTCATGCTAGAATTGTATTAACCGGAAACATAATACATGTGTGAATACATAGACAAACATAGTGTCACTAGTATGCCTCTACTTGACTAGCTCATTAATCAAAGATGGTTAAGTTTCCTAGCCATAGACATGAGTTGTTATTTGGGGATCACATCATTAGGAGAATGATGTGATTGACTTGACCCATTCCATTAGCTTAGCACTTGATCGTTTAGTATGTTGCTATTACTTTCTTCATGACTTATACATGTTCCTATGACTATGAGATTATGCAACTCCCGTTTACCGGAGGAGCACTTTGTGTGCTACCGAACGTCACAACATAACTGGGTGATTATAAAGGAGCTCTATAGGTGTCTCCGAAGGTACATGTTGAGTTGGCGTATTTCGATATTAGGATTTGTCACTCCGATTGTCGGGGAGGTATCTCTGGGCCCACTCGGTAATGCACATCACTATCAGCCTTGCAAGCAATGTGACTAATGAGTTAGTTGCAGGATGATGCATTACGTAACGAGTAAAGAGATTGAACTAGGTATTGAGATATCGACGATCGAATCTCGGGCAAGTAACATGCCAATGACAAAGGGAACAACGTATGTTGTTATGCGGTTTGACCGATAAAGATCTTCGTAGAATATGTGGGAGCCAATATGAGCATCCAGGTTCCGCTATTGGTTATTGACTGGAGACGTGTCTCGGTCATGTCTACATAGTTCTCGAACCCGTAGGGTCCATGCAACAAGGTTTCGATGACGGTTTTATTATGAGTTTATGAGTTTTGATGTACGGAAGGAGTTGAGTCCGGATGAGATCGGGGACATGACGAGGAGTCTCGAAATGGTCGAGGCGTAAAGATAGATATAAAGATCGATATATTGGACGACTATATTCAGACTTGGAAGGTTCGGGTGATTGGGTATTTTTGAAGTAGAAGAGTTCTGAGAATTCGCCGGGAGAAGTATTGGGCCTTATTGGGCCATACGGGAAAAGAGAGAGGCTGCCTAGGGCGGGCTGCGCGCCCAAGGCCTAGTCCGGATTGGACAGGGGAGGGCTCGCCCCTCCTCCTTCCTTCTCTCTTCCCTTTCCTTCTCTCCTACTCCTACTACATGGAAGGGCACCTAGTTCTACTAGGAAAGGGGGAATCCTACTCCCGGTGGGAGTAGGACTCCCCTAGGGCGCGCCATAGAGAGGGCCGGCCCTCCCCCTCCTCCACTCCTTTATATATGGGGGAAGGGGGCACCCCATAGACACACAAGTTGATCATCGCGATCGTTCCTTATCCGTGTGCGGTGCCCCCCTCCACCATATTCCACCTCGATCATATCGTAGCGGTGCTTAGGCGAAGCCCTGCGTTGGTAGAACATCATCATCGTCACCACGCCGTCGTGCTGACGGAACTCATCCCTGACACCCTGCTGGATCGGAGTCCGGGGATCGTCATCGAGCTGAACGTGTGCTGAACTCGGAGGTGCCGTACGTTCGGTACTTGGATCGGTCGGATCATGAAGACGTATGACTACATCAACTGCGTTGTCATAATGCTTCCGCTTACGGTCTATGAGGGTATGTGGACAACACTCTCCCCTCTCGTTGCTATGCATCACCATGATCTTGCGTGTGTGTAGGAATTTTTTTTGAAATTACTACGTTCCCCAACAGTTGCATCCGAGCCTGGTTTTATGCGTAGATGTTATATGCACGAGTAGAACACAAGTGAGTTGTGGGCGATACAAGTCATACTGCTTACCAGCATGTCATACTTTCGTTCGGCGGTATTGTTGGATGAAGCGGCCTGGACCGACATTACGCGTACGCTTACGCGAGACTGGTTTTACCGCCGTGCTTTGCACACAAGTGACTAGCGGGTGTCTGTTTCTCCAACTTTAGTTGAACCGAGTGTGGCTATGCCCGGTCCTTGCGAAGGTTAAAACAACACTAACTTGACGAACTATCGTTGTCGTTTTGATGCGTAGGTAAGAACGGTTCTTGCTCAGCCCGTAGCAGCCACGTAAAATTTGCAACAACAAAGTAGAGGACGTCTAACTTGTTTTTGCACGGCATGTTGTGATGTGATATGGTCAAGACGTGATGCTATATTTTATTGTATGAGATGATCATGTTTTGTAACCGAAGTTATCGGCAACTGGCAGGAACCATATGGTTGTCGCTTTATTGTATGAAATATAAACGCCCTGTAATTGCTTTACTTTATCACTAAGCGGTAGCGATAGTCGTAGAAGCAATAGATGTCGTAACGACAACGATGCTACGATGGAGATCAAGGTGTCGCGCCGGTGACGATGGTGATCACGACGGTGCATCGGAGATGGAGATCACAAGCACAAGATGATGATGGCCATATCATATCACTTATATTGATTGCATGTGATGTTTATCCTTTATGCATCTTATCTTGCTTTGATTGACGGTAGCATTTTAAGATGATCTCTCACTAAATTATCAAGAAGTGTTCTCCCTGAGTATGCACCGTTGCGAAAGTTCTTCGTGCTGAGACACCACATGATGATCGGGTGTGATAGGCTCTACGTTCAAATACAACGGGTGCAAAACAGTTGCACACGCGGAATACTCAGGTTAAACTTGACGAGCCTAGCATATGCAGATATGGCCTCAGAACACGGAGACCGAAAGGTAGAGCGTGAATCATATAGTAGATATGATCAACATAGTGATGTTCACCATTGAAAACTACTCCATCTCACGTGATGATCGGACATGGTTTAGTTGATTTGGATCACTTGATCACTTAGATGACTAGAGAGATGTCTGTCTAAGTGGGAGTTCTTAAGTAATATGATTAATTGAACTTAAATTTATCATGAACTTAGTCCTGTTAGTATTTTGCAAATTATGTTGTAGATCAATAGCCCACATTGTTGCTTTCATATGTTTATTTTGATATGTTCCTAGAGAAAATTGTGTTGAAAAATGTTAGTAGCAATGATGCGGATTGGATCCGTGATCTGAGGTTCATCCTCATTGCTGCATAGACGAATTATGTCCTTAATGCACCGCTAGGTGACAGACCTATTGCAGGAGCAGATGCAGACGTTATGGACATCTGGCTAGCTCAATATGATGACTACTTGATAGTTTAGTGCACCATGCTTAACGGCTTAGAATCGGGACTTCAAAGACGTTTTGAACATCATGGACCATATAAGATGTTCCAGGTATTGAAGTTAATATTTCAAGCAAATACCCGAGTTGAGAGATATGAAGTCTCCAACAAGTTCTATAGCTAAAAGATGGAGGGGAATCCCTCAACTAGTGAGCATGTTCTCGGTTATGCGGGTACTTCAATCGCTTGAATCAAGTGGGAGTTAATCTTCCGAGATAAGATAGTGATTGATGAATTCTCTAGTCACCATCACTAAGTTACTAGAACTTCGTGATGAACTATAGTATGCAAGGGATGACAAAAATGATTCCCGAGCTCTTCGTGATGTTGAAATCGACGAAGGTAGAAATCAAGAAAGAGCATCAAGTGTTGATGATTGACAAGACCGCTAGTTTCAAGAGAAGGGCAAAGGGAAAGAAAGGGAACTTCAAGTGGAAAGACAAGCAAGTTGTCACTGCCACGAAGAAGCCCAAAGCTGGACCAAAGCCTGAAACTGAATTCTTACACTACAAAGGAAATGGTCACTGGAAGCGGAAATGCCCTAAATATTTGGTGGATAAGAAGGATGGCAAAGTGAACAAGGGTATATTTGATATACAGGTTACTGATGTGTGACTTACTAGTGTTTATAGTAGTCCCTGAGTATTTGATACTTGTTCGGTTGCTAAGATTAGTAACTCGAAATAGGACTTACAGAATAAACAGAGACTAGTTGAAGGGGAAGTGACGATGAGTGTTGGAACTAGTTCCAAGACTGATCTGATCATCATCGCACACTCCCTATACTTTCGAGATTAGTATTAAACCTAAATAAATGTTATTTAGCGTTTGCGTTGAGCATGAATATGATTTGATCATGTTTATTGTGATACATTTATTCATTTGAAGTCAAAGAATAATTGTTATTCTGTTTACATGAATAAGACCTTCGATGGTTATACACCCAATGAAAATAGTTTGTTGGATCTCGATCGTAGTGATACACATATTCATAATATTGATGCCAAAAGATGCAAAGTTAATAATGATAGTGCAACTTATTTGTGGCACTACCGTTTAGGTCATATCAGTGTGAAGCATGAAGAAACTCCATAAAGATGTATTTTCGGAATCACTTGGTTATGAATCATTTGATGCTTGCGAACCGTGCCTTTTGGGCAAGATGACTAAAACTCCGTTCTCCGGAACAATGGAACAAGCTACTGACTTATTGGTGTGTCCGAACGTCGTAACCGCACTTTATTGGATATGGTGCGATCTATGATGTCACTTACTGATTTACCACTATTGTTTTGGGGTTATGCATTAGAGACAACTGCATTCACGTTAAAAGGGCACTGAGGGAGTCCTCGACTAGGGGGTGTCCGGATAGCCGAACTATCATCATTGGCCGGACTCCAAGACTATGAAGATACAATATTGAAGACTTCGTCCCGTGTCCGGATGGGACTTTCCTTGGCGTGGCAAGCTTGGCAATACGGATATGTAGATCTCCTACCATTGTTACCGACTCTGTGTAACCCTAGCCCTCTCCGGTGTCTATATAAACTGGAGGGTTTTAGTCCGTAGGACGAACAACAATCATACCATAGGCTAGCTTCTAGGGTTTAGCCTCCTTGATCTCGTGGTAGATCCACTCTTGTTCTACCCATATCATCAATATCAATCAAGCAGGAGTAGGGTTTTACCTCCATCGAGAGGTCGAACCTGGTAAAAACATCGTGCCTTGTCTCCTGTTACCATCCGCCTAGACGCCTGCCGGGACCCCCTACCTGAGATCCGCCGGTTTTGACACCGACATTGGTGCTTTCATTGAGAGTTCCTCTGTGCCGTCGCAATCAGGAAGGATGCCTCTTCCCATCTTTAAAGACGGCACCATTGCCAAAGGAGCTTTGGCCACCGGCCAAACTATCCGGCTAGGTGGTTTTCTTATGACCGCCTGTTTGGCCGCCGCTCCGACAATGACCTCTCGGGTCATCAAAAGTGATCTTCATGTCAACTCAGAACTCACCGAGCAGCTAGATCCGATGGAGCTCTCCTCCGTAAATGAGCTCTTGGATCGCATCGCCGCCCTGGGAGTCGCTACAGACTATGATCAGATTGGGCTTAAAACCGATCTGAGAGAGATCAACTCTCCCCAGGCTACCCACCCGTTGCTGTGGTAGAGGAACAACGCGGCGACTCTTCTTCTATATTAAAGACCAGTTATGTCTGGATTCCTGATCCCTCCATGCCGTATTCCCGCGGAGGGACGGACGTCAATCAAGTACTGAACCTAAAGTCAGGCAGCGGACCAGATTCGTTGGACAACATCCAGCAATCCAGGCTTCCAAATTCAGAAACTTTTCGGCCCTTGAGGCTTAGATTGGGCGGGGTTCCGAATTAAATTCCACCTGCCCACCCAAACACAAGCGATCTATCTCAAATCCGGCAAGAGCCCGCTGAAACAGTACATCATTACTGGGCCAGATTCCTCCTGGTTATGGACAGGATAAAGGACTGCCGTGAGGAAAACGCAATCTCAATTTTCTGCAACAATTGCACGGACAAGGGAATCATGAACGCCATAAGTCGTCGTGAAATTACACGCTTTGCCGACCTGGCATCTATAGTACGAAAGTACTGTGCGATGGAGAGTGCCTAGAAAACCAAAACCAAGTTTTGGGACAATCCGGCTCTGAACACAACCCTACTCCGAAATAAAAGGGTGCATCATGCTCAGGCACCTGGGACAAAAACCAAAAAGCAAAAACCCCCTAAAGGGCACGGAACCGTACTAGAGAGATGGCTCAGCGGACCCCTGTAAAATCCATAGTACAGAGGGTGCCACTCCAACACACAGCCTTCGAGCATGTTGGATACTACGGCAGGTGGCCAAAAGTGGCGAAGAGCTTCTAGCCCCAGAAGACCAGCCCAACAGTACCAGTACAGTATTAACAGTCTTCGAGACTTTCTCATCAAATAATATGCGGAAACGAACACTCCGCAGCCTTGTCGAAGTCTACCAAGTAGCAACAATAAATCCATGGAGCGACACGGCTATCACCTTCAACGCCATGACGAACCTAAATTACGAACAGCCCGAGCACCGGCCGCATTGGTCCTCGGTCCAATAGTGGACGGCTTTCGTCTTACTAAGGTACTCCTGGATGGCGGCAGCGGATTAAACCTCATCTACGAGGAAACCCTTCGAAAAATGGAAATAGACAGGAGCCGCATTGAGCGAAGCAGCACAACCTTTAGAGGAATAATAGCTAGTCGGGAAGCACGCTTCACAGGAAAAATTACACTGGATGTGGTGTTCGGCTCGCCGGACAATTACAGGTCCGAGGAGGTCACGTTCCAAGTGGCCCCGTTCAGCAGCGGATATCACGCTTTATTAGGGCGAGAGGCATTCACAATTTTTTCAAGCTATACCCCATTACGGGTACATGAAGGTTAAAATGCCCGGGCCCAATGGAATCATCACTCTTGTCAGTGATCCGGACATAGCACTCCGCGCCGAAAATAAGACAACCGCACTAGCCCTAGATGCATTATCCGAAGCCCTAGCGGCAGAGGTACTCACTGCACTGCGCTCCACGGTGAACAGGGACGATGTGATACTTGATAAGAGATCCAAGTCCACCTCTTTTAAGTCAGCGGACGAAATAGTCAAATTCCAAGTCCATCCAACGGACCCCACAAAGACGGCCTCCATTGGGGCTCAATTAAACCCTGATGTAGTCGCCGCACTACGAGAATTCCTTCGGGAAAATTGGGACATCTTTGCCTGGCACCCTTCAGACATGCAAGGAATCCCATGCAGGTTGGCAGAACACATCCTAAATATCCTAAAAGGATTCAAGCCAGTCAAACAGGCTCTTCGGCGATTTTCCGAACCCAAAAGACAGGCAATTGGAGAGGAGCTAGCCAAACTATTAGAAGCCGGATTCATCAGAGACATAAAACATCCGGACTGGCTAGCAAAACTGGTAATGGTACCAAAGAAGGACAAATCCTGGCGCCTGTGTGTCGATTTTAAGGACCTTAACAAGGCTTGTCCAAAGGATCCTTTCCCCCTACCCCGCATCAATCAAATCATCGATGCTACCGCAGGGCACGATTCATTGTGCTTCCTCGACGCATACTCCGGCTACCATCAAATCAAGATGGCGGAGACAGACCAAGCCGCAACGGCATTCATTACTCCATACGGACCATTCTGCTTCAACACAATGCCCTTTGGGCTCAAAAACGCCGGCGCAACATATCAGCGCATGATTCAGACATGTCTGGCAACCCTATCGGTGTACTAAAGTAGGGGGTACATTAGTACCCGAACTGCGTCTGCAGGCGATCATGCGGCGCCAGCGGCAAGGCTTGCCGGGCGCCCGCCAAGACCCTCCGTCACTTCTTGTTACTGCCATTCAAGAACAAAGTATCAACCGAGAAGACCAAGGCCCCGACGAGAGGAGCTTGCCGGGAAGGCCAACCAAGGCTACTCAGAGGAACTTGCCGCGACGCCCCGCGCGCTCCGGCAAGGCTCGGCAGCCGGCAAGCTTGCGGCAAGGCAAAGAAGAGAAGGGCAGCGGCAAGGCACTTGCCGCGGCAAGGCTGCCACCCCGCGCTCCAGCGCATCCAACGACGTGTCGCCCCGGGGCTTCCCCAGAAGCACGTGGCGAAGCAATACACAGCCATGCGGAGCGAGGTGGAATGCGGAGCTGACAGAGACGCCATCGTGGCAACCGGTGGCTCACCTAACGATCGTTTCTCCGCACTGTTGGGGCGACCGTACGGGCATTAAATGCCCTTGTCCCCTGCCGTCAGAGTTAGGTAGGGGACACTGTTGGTCACTGTTGTACCAACCTGCGTTTTTACCTTTCTACCCTCTCTTCCTACGCTGCCACCTGTTGGTGCCCCCTTCAGACTATAAAAGGAAGGCCCATGTGCACATAGAAAGGGTTCGGTCCATTCGACACCCACAACACCACCATACGCTCGCGCTCTCGAGCAAGATCAAATACAAACACAAAGCAGCAGTAGGAGTTTTATCTCTCCGGAGAGCTCCGAAGCTGGGTAAAAATCGCCCGTCTTCCCCCGCGCGCCCGACCTCGATTTGCTCTGGGCACGCCCTCCGCTCCCTTGCCGGACTAGAAGGGGCCCCGTGCCCCATAGGTGCTCGTGGCCGCACAGAGTCCGCCCCGGCATCTTTGGCGCGCCAGGTAGGGGCGCGTCGAGGTCGTGAGCATCTGATCCGGTCTCCGCGCGCGCTGCATCAACGCCTTCATCAACATGCCACCAAAGAAGAAGCCTTCGGAGGTGGCCGCTCCGTCTACATCGATTCTACCACCACCACCGGAACAAGCAGGCGGTGGAGTGGATGCCGGCGGAGGAGCGGGCGCCGACGGTGGGACGCACGTCGTCACCAGTTCCAAGAACAAGGCCCCGCAAGCGTCGGCGACGGTGCAGACGCCGCACCCTTCCCAGGAGGTGCAAGGTCAACAACGCCCTGGTGCTCCTAGCACCGTGCTTGCATTGGAGCAAGGCCAAGCTGGTGGGTCGCGGGACGCTCGAGGTCAGCATGCTGCGCCGACATCTTTGGCGCAAGTGGTCTGATCGCCCAGACGGGGTGTTGCTCCTCCCAACCCAGTTGGGAGTCCGAGCACATCCCGCTCCTCGCGCCGCTCGTCGCCACCGCCACCCAAGACAGCAGAGGAAGCGCTGGCCCAAGCCCAGCTGCTTCTAGATTACTCTCCGGCGCCGCACAAGATTGACGACTGGAGAATGACCATTTACAGCCTCATTGGCTTCGCCAACGGCGACAAGCCCCGGCGACCGAGCGCGTCGAAGCCCCGGCAAGGCGCCCAGGCGCAGGCCGGCGTCGACAAGACCGCTGGAGGTGCCACCTCCGTGCACTCCCAGCCCCGAGGGCCAAGATCGCCGCTTCGCGGGCCAACCCGACACCGACTCCATCTGCGTCGTCGGACCCGCGAACTTCGTCGTGATCAACGCCACGTTCTCCAAAACGACAACACGAAGACGCTTCGCACCGCATCGAGCGCAAAGGGAAGCGCGACGCCAATCGACCAGCGACCTGGGCCCATCGTCGACATGCGAGCACCGGGGAACCAGCGACTTGCCGTCTGTGGCGGGTTGCCCTGCGTTCACCCGTGAGCTGCGGCAAGTCGATGGCCCCGGACCAAGAACTTCAAGCCCGGCGTGTCGAGAAGTATGATGGCAGGATACATCCGTCGGAGTTCCTCAGCATCTACACCATCGCGGTGCAGGCTGCGGAGGGCGCGACGAGAAGATCCTTGCCAAATACTTCCCGCTGGTGCTCAAGCCCAACGTCAGATCTAGGCTCATGCACTTGCCGGACGGCTCCATCTCTTCATGGGCAGACCTGTGTCATCAGTTTGTCGGCGCCTTCACAGGCGGCCACAAACCCCATGGCCAGGAGAGTGATCTGCATCTGCTCGTCCAGACGGGAGGGAGAGCCTTTGCGCAAGTACATACAGAGATTCAGCCAGGTGCAGTGCAACATCCCAGACGTCCACCCTGCCGCGATTATCAGTGCGTTCCATCAGAACGTGTGTAACCGCAGGATGAGGGAGGAGATGGCGATGTGCAAGATCAGAGATGTCAGCGAGCTCTATGCTCTGGCCGACAAGTGTGCACGAGCTGAGGAGGGGAGGAAAATCCCCGGAGAGATTACAGGAGCAGAAGGATCTGACAGTGAGGATGCTGCCCCGGCAAGGAAGAACCGGAGGCGCAACAACAGGAAAAGAAAGGCTAAGGATGTGCTAGCTGTTGAGCATTCCAGCAACGGAGGCGGCTCCGACAAGGCCAAAGCCGATGACTCCGGCGAGGCTGTGGTGGCCGCTGACAAGCAGGATGGCTCCGACAAGCGGTATTGCAAGATCCACCGCACCAAGGGCCATGACCTCCAAACCTCCAAGAAAGTGGAGCAGATGGCGGAGCTACAGAAAGCTGAGTATGAGCGCCGCGACAAGGAGAGGGCCCAGGGAGGCGGCGGAGGATCCGGCAAGAAGCCTCTCGCCCGGGGAGGGCACCACGGCAAGGACAAGCCGCGGCAAGGAGACAGGCCTCCCCGTGGCCGCGACAAGGATGAAGATGAAGATGAAGATGATGAAATGGAGGAAGATGAGACTGATGACCAAGAGTTTCAGAAGGCAACAGAGGTGTTGTGCATCGACGGCGGCGCCTCTCTGCACGCCTCGCACCGCCAACTCAAGCGGTGGGTGCGAAGTGAACGCAGTGAGCCGTCCGTCGAGTCGTGCAATCCTCGAAGTGGTCAAGCACGCCCATCATCTTCGATGTCGAGGACCACCTGATCGCATCACTGCGGTCGGGTGCTGCCGATGTTGGTCTCACCAACAATCCGCAACCTCAAGGTCACGAAGATGTTGGTTGGCGGCGGGGCCGGCTGAATCTGATCTCTTGGCGGTGCTCAAGCTCCGGATCCCGGCGGCGAGCTCGGGCTGGTACCTTTCAAGGGATAAATCCGGAAGGAGCAAGCCAAAGGGAAGATCACACTGCCCGAGAACGTTTGGCGCGAGCTGAACTTCAGGGACGAGAAAGTCACGTTTGATGTCGCTGATATCCCGTTGCCCTACAATGGGATATTAGGCGATCTGCTTCGCCAAGTTCATGGCAGCCTCTCTCTCGCCTGGCGTGCTCAAGATGCCTGGTCCAATAAGTGTCATTTCTGTCCAGGGCGACAAGAAGGATGCACTTATCTGCACCGACAAGATCTACCGGGAAGCTGCAGCCGCCGCAGAGCGCAAGCCACTTGCCGCTGAAGCTCCCCAGGGGAAGAAGAAGGTCCGGTCCGGCAAGGATAGCTCTGGTGCCCACTCCGGCAAGCGCACCTCCCCGGAGCGCTGTGCTATCGTCGAGGACGCGCCATCGAGCTCCGCCGGCAAGTGCAAGAAGGCAAAGATAACTTCACCAAAGACCAAGCCCGGCGAGAACGGCTCTGGTACCTGCTCCGGTAAGCGCACCTCTCCGAAGTGCTGCGCCGCCGTCGAGGACATGCCATTGAGCTCTACCGGCCAACAGGGCTAAGAGAACAGTCAGTCTTGAAATTTTTGAGTCGTATTCCTTGAAAGTCCATACCTTGTACGGAAAACCTGTGCGCAAAGGGGACGAATCGTGGCTAAGTTGCGCCCTTGATCTGTTTCGAGTCCGCTCAACGATGAGAGCGCGCCGCAACTGCCCGACGAGTTCTTCCTGCCGGGGGCGACACCGCCAGCGGGCTGCTGATGTTCCGCACTCAGCAAGTGTGTTTGCACCGGCGGGGTCCCTGAAAGCGTGAGGGAGAAAGCGTACAAGGGAGGATATCCGGGGAGGAGTGCGACCCCGCCGAAGCACAGAAGATGAAAAAGCTAAGTTGCCCAAGTTTGAGTACATAACATTCTTAGCTTTAAATCTCTATGTTATATCCCTTGAACGTTCGTACCTTGTATGAAAAACCCATGCGCGGGGGGACCGACTCGTGGTTGAGTTGCGCCCTTGCTTTGTTTCTAGCCCGCTCAACAAAACAAGTGCGCCGCAACTACCCCGACGAGGTTTCTTGCCGGAGACAACACCGCCAGCGGGCTGCTGATGTTCCGCACTCAGCAAGTGTGTTAGCGCCAGCAAGTTTCCTAAAGGCGTAGGGTAGGAACATACAGGGGATGCAACGGGGTAGGGGATGTAACATAGCAAGCCTTGCCGTGGGACGTCCTTTGTATGAGAAACTTGTGCGCGGAGGAGCCGGCTGATGGCTAAGTTGCGCCCTTGATTTGTTTTCGAGTCCGCTCAAACGATGAAAGCGCGCTGCAACTAAGCCCGACGAGGCTTCTTGCCGGAGGCTGCACCGCCAGCGCGCTGATGGCGTTCCGCACTCAGCAAGCGTGTATGCACCGGCAAGTTCCCTAAAAGCGTAGAGTATAAACATACAAGGGACGAAACACGGCACTGCGTTGCCCAACATGAAATTAAGTTACAAAAGCAACTTATTACAGCGCTGTCTAAGTTATTCTCATAACTGGAATGACAGTGCCAAGGAAAAAGCAGAAGGGCGCGCCGGCGCCTGGGCCCCGCCAAACCGGCGTTGACTGGGGGCTGCGAGCACCAAAAAGTTCCCTCGCAACTAGCCTGAGCCGCCGGGGGCTGCGATGCCGGTGGTAAGAACAAAGGAAAAGGGCGCAGGCTCTTGTGTCCCGGCAAGCCGGAGTTGCCGGGGGCTAAGATATCAGATAAGTTCTTCATCCCTCTTCATGCATCCTCCTATGGACCGGGGGATGCGAGGCCGTGTCCTTGAACGAGCGTGCCTTGTATGAGAAAACCCGTGCGCGGAGGAGCCGAATCGTGGCTGAGTTGCGCCCTTGGTTTGTTTTCGAGTCCGCTCAACAAAACAAGTCTTGCTGCAACCGCCCGACAAGGTTTCTTGCGGAAACAAAGACCGCCAAATGGCAGATTCTTGATGTTCCGCACTCAGCAAGTGTGCTTGCGCCAGCAAGTTCCTTCGAAGAGTAGGGTGGAAACATACAAGGCACGGGATCAAGTAAAGGAAGTAACCCGGCAAGCATTCCCCTCTTTTCATTAAAAAACATCCCATTCCAATGCAAGTCCATAGAGGATGGAAAACATGAAAGAGAGGATTACAAGTTTTAAATGCAGCTAAGGCCCGAAGGCTTACAAACTAAAAATATAAGATGCCCGTAATCCCTCTCCTGTTTCTCTCTCCAGGGGATAGGTCAAGGAGGCCCCGGCAAGAGAAGTGTGCCGGGAAGGGCAAAAGGGGTGCCTAGGTGAGCTACGGGCGCCAGAAGACACCAAGAGAACACCCAAGGGGCCGGCCAGGAGCTTGGCGGAGACGGAGGCGCCGGAAGCAGAGCTCGAAGACGGGGCGGCGGGACGTCAGCATGCTATCGAGGGCACCTCGCCCTCGTACTCCGACTTGACGACCTTGCCGCCACCCCTCTTCCTCTTCCGCAGCCTCCCTACGCCAGCCGCCCAAGGAGACGGCCCCGGGGAGTTCAGAAGGCCGGCGACCCGGATGATGGGGTCGCCGGTGGCGCGCGAAGCGACGGCCGACGCCTAGTCGGATTCACCGCCGCTGTCGCTCTCCTCCTCGTCACTCTCGCTCGAGGGGGAGTCTTCGCTATCGGAGGAGCTGTCCACGCAGCATCTCGCCCGGGTGCCGGAGTCCCTGAAGACCTTGACGGCGAGAAGGTCGCCCTCCATTAACTTGAAATGGAGGGTGAATCCCGCCGTCAAGCTGTGGATGCGAGCGAATGTCTTCCACCCTCGGTCGAAGTACATCACGCCGGGGGCTGGGGATACGACACTAACTCGGGTGCCGCTGACCCCGCAGCCCCTCATGCGCAACTCCAACATCTCGGGCGGGTCCGGTTCCATCGAGCTCGCAAATGGAGCCGGAAGCCGAGGCGGCGACAGGTGCTCGGCGCAGCTTGATGAAGAACTCCCACGGGTCGTCCCCGGTGTGGACCGCCTCGAGGAGAGGAGCTGCCGGCGGAGGCGAGGGTGGCGCACCGCCCCGGCCGCCTCTTTCCCGAGCGCCCGGACCCCGTCCTCAACCTCGTCCGCGGCCTCGTCCCCTCCCTCTCCCCCTCGTGGCCGGCTCCGCCACCACAGGCGCGGGATAGGGAGAGGCGCGCTGCCTGGAAGCGACCCTCGATGCCACCGTTGAAGGACCAGGGTTCCCTCCCTCCATGGCAGAGGGGGAGGAAGGGTAGCAGAAGTTGAAGCAAGGAGAAGATGAGGAAGTGCGGGATTTTTGCGCTCCCCTTCCACCCCTTTTTAAGGAGCGAAGTGGGGGCTCGGCCGCCCCGCTCAGCCAATCGGAGCGCGAGGAGGGCAGAGGAGCGGGGCCGGCCCACCACCTCCGCCCGTGACGGCTCGGTTTCCCACCTTCGCCGCCCACGACCCCACGCGCATGGGAGCCGCGTGGCGGGCAGACGAAGCCGGGACGACAGATGAAGTGGCTTCACCCTGCCCCGTGATCAAAGGAGTGGACGCCCTGAAAATCGCGCGCACCCCCCACGCCTCCCACGACGCCGCAATCGACGCGTGCCGTTACAGGAGGACGCGGTGGAGACGGAATAGGTTTTCGTGTGGACCCAGGCCGCGCGTGCCCGTGCACTGTTTTGGGCCTGGCCCAACAGCGCTCGGCACCGTGTATGGCCCAGGCCCGGGGGCTCCTGTCGGTGTACTAAAGTAGGGGGTACATTAGTACCCCGAACTCATGCACGGGCAGTCGCAGCGCCCCGCGGCAAGGCTTGCCGGGTGCCCGCCAAGACCCTCCGTCACTTCCTCTTACTGCCATTCAAGAACAAAGTATCAACCGAGAAGACCAAGGCCCCGGCGAGAGGAGCTTGCCGGGAAGGCCAACCAAGGCTACTCAGAGGAACTTGCCGCGACGCCCCGTGCGCTCCGGCAAGGCTCGGCAGCCGGCAAGCTTGCCGGCACAGCAAGAGAAGGGCCGCGGCAAGGCACTTGCCGCGGCAAGGCTGCCACCCCACGCTCTAGCGCATCCAACGACGTGTCGCCCCGGGGCTGCCCAGAAGCACGTGGCGAAGCAATACACAGCCATGCGGAGCGAGGTGGCATGCGGAGCTGACAGAGACGCCATCGTGGCAACCAGTGGCTCACCTAACGGTCGTTTCTCCGCCTTTGTTAGAGGCGACGGACGGGCATTAAATGCCCTTGTCCCCGCCACGAGTTAGGTAGGGGACACTGTTGGTCACTGTTGTACCAACCTGCGTTTTTACCTTTCTACCCTCTCTTCCTACGCTGCCACCTGTTGGTGCCCCCTTCAGACTATAAAAGGGAGGCGCATGCGCACGTAGAAAGGGTTCGGTCCATTCGATACCCACAACACCACCATACGCTCGCGCTCTCGAGCAAGATCAAATACAAACACAAAGCAGCAGTAGGAGTTTTATCTCTCCGGAGAGCTCCGAAGCTGGGTAAAAATCGCCCGTCTTCCCCCGCGCACCCGACCTCGATCTGCATTGCGCACGCCCTCTGCTCCCTCGCCGGACTAGAATGGGACCCGTGCCCCATAGGTGCTCGTGGCCGCACAGAGTCCGCCCGGCAGCCTGCACCGCGATGGTGTAGATGCTGAGGAACTCCGACGGATGTATCCTGCCATCATACTTCTCGGGCACGTCGGGCTTGAAGTTCTTGGTCTTGGGCCACTGGACTTGCCGCAGCTCACAGGAGAACGCAGGGCAACCTACCTCGTACGGCAAGTCGCCTGGTTCCCCCGGCGCCTGCATGTCGACAGTGGGCCCAGCGCGCTGGTCAGATTGGCGTCGCGCTTCCCTTCTGCGCTCAATGCGGGTGCGAGCGTCTTCGTGTTGTTGTTCTTGGAAAACGTGGCATTGATCACGACGAGTTCGCGGGTCCGACGACGCAGTGGAGTCGGCGTCGGGGTTGGCCCGGCGAGCTGGCGATCTTGGCCCTCGGGGCTGGGAGTGCACGGAGGTGGCACCTCCAGCGGTCTTCTCGGCGCCGGCCTGCGCCTGGGCGCCTTGCCGGCGCTTCGACGCGCTCGGTCGCCGGGGCTTGTCGCCGTTGGCGAAGCCGATTAGGCTGTAAATGGTCATTCTCCAGTCGTCAATCTTGTGCGGCGCCGGAGAGTAATCTAGAAGCAGCTGGTCTCGGGCCAGCGCTTCCTCTGCTGTCTTGGGTGGCGGTGGCGACGAGCGGCGCGAGGAGCGGGATGTGCTCGGACTCCCAACTGGATTGGGAGGAGCAACACCCCGTCCGGGCGACCGTACCTCACTTGCGCCAGCATGCTGGCGTGCATGCTGACCTCGAGCATCCCGCGAGACACCAGCTTGGCCTTGCTCCAATGCAAGCACGGTGCTAGGAGCACCGGGGCGTTGTTGACCTTGCACCTCCTGGGAAGGGTGCGGCGTCTGCACCGTTGCCGACGCTTGCGGGGCCTTGTTCTTGGATCTAGTGACGACGTGCGTCCCACCGTCGGCGCCCGCTCCTCCACCGGCATCCACTCCACCGCCTGCTTGCTCCGGTGGTGGTGGTAGAATCGATGTAGACGGAGCGGCCACCTCCGAAGGCTTTTTCTTTGGTGAAATGTTGATGAAGGCGTTGATGCAGCGCGCGCGGAGACCGGATCAGATGCTCACGACCTCGACGCGCCCCTACCTGGCGTGCCAAAGATGCCGGGGCGCACTCTGTGCGGCCACGAGCACCTATGGGGCACGGGGCCCCTTCTAGTCCGGCAAGGGAGCGGAGGGCATGCGCAGAGCAGATCGAGGTCGGGCGCGCGTGGGAAGACGGGCGATTTTTACCCAGCTTCGAGCTCTCCGGGAGATAAAACTCTATCTGCTGCTTTGTGTTTGTATTTGATCTTGCTCGAGGCGGCGTATGGTGGTGTTGTGGGTGTCGAATGGACCGAACCCTTTCTACGTGCGCATGGGCCTCCCTTTTATAGTCTGAAGGGGGCACCAACAGGTGGCAGCGTAGGAAGAGAGGGTAGAAAGGTAAAACGCAGGTTGGTACAACATTGACCAACAGTGTCCCCTACCTAACTCTGACGGCAGGGGACAAGGGCATTTAATGCCCGTCCGGTTGCCCCAACAGTGCGGAGAAACGACCGTTAGGTGAGCCACCGGTTGCCATGATGGCGTCTCTGTCAGCTCCGCATGCCACCTCGCTCTGCATGGCTGTGTATTGCTTCGCCACATGCTTCTGGGGCAGCCCCGGGGCGACACGTCGTTGGATGCGCTGGAGCACAGGGTGGCAGCCTTGCCGCGGCCCTTCTCTTGCTGTGCCGGCAAGCTTGCCGGCTACCGAGCCTTGCCGGAGCGCGCAGGGCGTCGCGGCAAGTTCCTCTGAGTAGCCTTGGTTGGCCTTCCCGGCAAGCTCCTCTCGCCGGGGCCTTTGTCTTCTCGGTTGATACTTTGTTCTTGAATGGCAGTAACAGGAAGTGACAGAGGGTCTTGGCGGGCTCGCAAGCCTTGCGGCGCCAGCGATCGCCTGCCCGACTGCGAGTTCGGGTACTAATGTACCCCCTACTTTAGTACACCGACAAACCCAGATCGGCAAAACAGTGGAGGCATACGTAGACGATGTGGTCGTCAAGACCAAACACGTAGAAACTCTAGTGGACGACTTGAGGCTCCATTCGACAACCTCCGAGCATATGACATTAAGCTCAACCCAGAAAAATGCGTTTTCGGCGTACCAGCCGGAAAGCTCTTGGGCTTCATTGTACCCGGTAGAGGAACTGAAGCAAACCCAGCCAAGATCCGAGCTCTGTCAAAGTTGGATATCCCAAAAGACCTCAAACAAATACAAAAATTGACTGGATGCATGGCGGCTCTAAGCCGCTTCATCTCCCGCTTAGGAGAAAAGGCACTGCCCCTTTATCGCCTCCTCTGGCGCACCGAACACTTCGAATGGACGGATGCCGCCACGGCTGGACTCGAAGAAATAAAGGCCATATTGGCAACAAATCCGGTCCTAGCAGTGCCCAACTTGGGCGAACCAATGTTATTATACATCACGGCAACACATCAAGTTGTAAGCGCGGTGCTCATCGTCGAACGAGAAGCAGAAGGACACAAATTCCCTCTTCAAAAACCAGTGTACTACGTATCCACTGTCTTAACTCCATGCAAGTCCCGGTATCCACATTATCAAAAGATAGCGTACGCGGTGTTCATGGCATCCCGGAAGCTGCGACACTACATTCAAGAGTGTTCGATAACAGTAGCCTCCGAAGTACCTCTCAACGACATTATAAACAACCGCGACATGACGGGCAGGATTACAAAATGGGCCATTGAGCCCCTACCATTCGACATAACCTACAATCCATGGCAAGCTATAAAGTTGCAAGTTTTGGCCGACTTCATCGCTGAATGGACCGAAGCCGAACTCCCTAAAGAGTACGGTGCATACTCCAATTGGATAATGCACTTCGAAGGCTCCAAAATGTTGGCCGGCTTGGGGGCTGGCGTCGTCTTGACGTCCCCAACCGGAGACACTGTCCAATACGTACTTCAGATAATGTACATGGACTCCAACAATGCAGCCGAATATGAGTCCCTTCTACATGGTCTCCGGATGGCAATCTCCATGGGCATTCAAAGCCTAGAGGTCCGCGGGGATTCAAACCTCACAATATCCCAAGTAAATGGAGACTTTGACGCCAAGGATCTGAAAATGGCAGCCTACCATAACGTCGTCTTAAAAATGTCAGCTCGGTTCGAAGGACTCGAATTCCAGCATGTAGCCCGGGATAATAACCAGGCGGCCGACGTGTTGGCACGCATCGGCGCAAAGCGCGATGCCGTCCCTCCAAACATCTTCCTAGAGCGGCTTTTTAAGCCATCCGTATTATGGGAAGAGGAGTCCGAAAAAAACAACTCGGAACCAACCGCACCGCCCAACACCAAACATTATGACACAATCGGTGGCTCAGCCAATGAAATAACACCTTCAGCCCACGAAATAATGGCAGTCATTGCCCCGTGGACGGAGCCATTCCTAGCCTACTTAATTAGGCAGGAACTTCCCGAAGACCAAAACGAGGCCCGCTGCATAGTACGGCGATCCAAAGCCTACAAGGTCCATGAGGGAGAGCTTTATAAGAAAAGCACAACCGGAGTCCTTCAAAGGTGCATCTCCGAAGAGGAAGGGCGAAATCTTCTGGCTGAAATTCACGCCGGACTCGGCGGGCACCACATCGCAGCCCGGGCCCTAGTAGGCAAGGCCTTCCGTACAGGATTTTATTGGCTGACGGCCCGGGCAGATGCTCAGGACTTAGTCCAACGATGCGTCGGTTGCCAGCTCTTTGCTAATCAAAGCCACATGCCACCCACCGCCCTCAAAACTATACCCATCACCTGGCCGTTCGCGGTCTGGGAGCTTGACATGGTTGGACCCCTTAAAGGGGGAACCCACAAGCAAAAATACCTATTTGTCATGGTGGACAAATTCACCAAATGGATAGAGGCCAAGCCAGTTAAAACGGCCGAATCCGGACATGTGATAGACTTCATATCTGGGGTAGTACACCGTTATGGCGTCCCCCACAGTGTCACATCCCTAGCTTCTGGCTTTGCACTAGGCTAGCTTCATGTGTGCATCATGTTTAAATTTTATTTAACTTGAAATGGGGATGTTCAAACCCTAGCATTAAATCAACTCAACTAGGGTGGATTAAAATCTTTTTCAATAAACCCAAAAAAAAGTCCCTAAGAAAAGTTCATCATTTCTGGTTAAGGTGGAAACCTTTGCCAAAAATTATGAATATATTCTTAGATCATTTTTGGATTTTTGAATTAAATCATATTGTATTTGACCTTGGGCATTTAAACACTATAAATAATTTAAATGCTCAAATAATGTTGGAATTAAATGTGGGCCACTGGAATAATCCATAGAGTGCCTACAAATTATTCCAGCATTTTAAAAAATGCTTTAGTATTTTTACTAAAGCCAAAACAACAGCAGAGAAATAGAAAAGAGAAATAAAATAGAAACAACAGAGAGAGAGATAGTACCTGGGCCACTTACCTGTGCGGCCCAGGAGCCGGCCTAGCCCACCTGGCCGTTGCCAGTCGTCTCCCACCTCTGCCAGTAGGCAGAGGCAGAGACAACGCACGGGCGCGCGCGAGCGCCACGCCACCAGGCTGCCTGCCTGCGTCCGAGGACAGCGCGACGCCGCGAATCTCCTCCTCGGTGCCATCCCAATCCGTCTGAATCGCTCACTCGATCCCCTGTTCTCTCCCTCGCCTCTGCACCGCCACACCCGAGCTTCACCGTCACCGTCGCTCACCGTAGCCATGGCTATCGCCTCTCCCTCGCCCTCTGGAGCTGACCACGAGCTCCACCTCGACCACCTCTTCCTCCTCCCCGAGCAATGCACCGCGGGAGACCCTGCAATGCCATCCATGCCGTCTTCTTCAACCTCGGGTCGCCGGAGATCCGCTTCGCCACCCTGCTCAGTTTCGGCCTCCCCCGAGCTGGCTGACCTGCTCTTCATCTCCGCCGTGACCTCCTCCCCCGAACCTCCTCTTCCCCGTCTCGTTCTGCACGCTGTAGTTGCCGTCTTGCCCGAGACCGAACCGCGCCGCCGCCCAAGCTTCTTGCCGCTGTGCCTACAGCCACCGCGACTCCCAACCGAGCACACCCACGTGCTCACCGCGCCGCGCAGGTGCCGTAGGAGCCAAGCACGCCACCCCACGGCCACCGCAGCCTCGTTTCGGAGTGTGCCCGAACTCCGGCCGCCGCCGAGGTCGATGCCGCGCTCAACTCCGGCCGCCGGAGCCCATCCTGCTTGCACAGGGAGATGCGGAGCACTCCCAGCAGCACGCAGCGCCCCTCCGCCCTCCTTTTGGTCGCCGGAGGGTGAAACCCGAGCCCCCGCCGCTCCTGCTGTCGCCGGCGATGAGCCACCGGCGTTTTAGGCCCGGTTGACCAGGGGTTTGACCTCCCCTGGGTCTATGACATGCAGGCCCCGCCCAGCTAATTAACCTAGTTTAGGTTTAAACTTAAATAGTTTAACCTATATTAGCGCTAATTAAACAAGGATAGTTTAGTTAGCCACTGACAGTGGACCCCACTAGTCAGTTTGACCTGGACCGGCCCTGTTGACCGCTGACATCAGAGTGAGGTCATGCTGACGCAGTAACTCTTCTGGAATTTAAAGAAATCTAAAATGGTTTATTTATTTCAGAAAATGTTATAAACTTATAAAAATCATATAAAATCAACCGTAACTCAGAATGAAATAAATTATATATGAAAAATGATCAGAAAAATCCAATCTATCCATCTGTACCATTTTCATGCATGTTAGAACAATTTATGACTACTGTTTAGGTCAATTCAATTAAATGGCATATAATAAATCACATATGGAGTTTGAATTTGAATCTTTGATTCAAACCAACTTCATTTAATCTGGTTTTAGTTGCATCAGCTCAAATCATATCATATTGCCATGTCATGATCATGCATCATATTGTTGCATTGCATTGATTGTGTTCTTCCTTGTTTGCCGGTATTTGTCCCCTCTCGATAGACGTGTACCGACGATGTGATCGATGACACCGATGAAGAACTATACTATCTTCAGAAGTGCCAGGCAAGCAAAACCCCCTTGTTCATTCCGATACAATCCCACTCTCTCGCTCCTGCTCTATTTTACTGCATTAGGACAACAACGATACAACTGTTACTTGCTGCGGTAGTTGAACCCCTTTATCCTCTGCATGACCTGTCATTGCCACAGTAAATAGATGAAACCCACTAGCAAGAGTAGGAGTTGTTTCAGCCCTGATGTGCCTACTCATTCATGCTTGATTGTCATGCCTGCTATTTCTTAGAGTTGTGTCAGGTCTGATTCATCCGGGATGAATCAGAGGTGTGTGAACATGTCCTACTGTTGAGAGCTAAGTGCGTGAACACGATTTGCTAAAGGTAGCGGTGAGAGGCCATGTAGGAGTACATGGTGGGTTGTCTCATTGCAGCCGTCCTCAGGAACTGAGTTATGTGTTTGTGATCCATGAACAGCTACTACCACACATTGGAATGCTTAAGTGCCCCTCTCGACTTATTAATCAACTCGATCTCTGTCCAGGAGTTGCAACTAGTTTCTGGTGTTTGTAGGTAGTGTTAGTAGTCTACCAAGTGGCACCCAGTACAGGTGGGCTTGGGACAGACGAGGCACAGTGGCACGGTGTACCAAGTGGCACCCGATTGGTGGGCTTGGGAACCCTGCTCACATTGTTTGGGGCCGTGAGCGACACCCCGGCCGGATCTCCTTGCGGATGGAACCCGAATAGGCAATAAACCTGGACTAGAGACTTGTGTGGTTAGTCAGGTCGTGGCCGACTCCCTCGCCCGGCTTCCGCTTGAAGGTTGCCGAGCTACATGACATGTACAGGGCGATAAGTGGCGAGAGTGTGTGTGAAGAAGTACACCCCTGCAGGATTATCATTATCTATTCGTGTAGCCGGATTCCTCGGATATGGAAACTTGGACCCCTTGCATAGTTCATAGACAAGTGAAAGTGGATACTCTAAAATACGCAAGATAAGCGTGAGTGCTATGGATGGCGTTCTCGTAGGGAGACGGGAGCGGATCCATAGTGGAGTATTGATATGGTAAATATGTGGACTCGTGTGTACCACCTCAAAAGAGTTACTTGCAGTCGTAGTTCAGGATAGCCACCGAGTCAAAGCTGGCTTGCTGCAGTTAAACCCCACCATCCCCTTTGTTGACAATGATGCATATGTAGTTAGATCTGATGTAAGTCTTGCTGGGTACATTTGTACTCACGTTTGCCTATTTTATGTTTTTGCAGAGAGACTCAGTCTCGCTACTAGTTCCACGTGGACTTCGACGTTTTAGCTTGGTACCTCAACTACGATCTTGTGCCATCGGCAGGATCTGGTAGTTAGTCAGGCTTCTCAGCCTTTTTCATTTGTAGTTGTCTATACTCAGACATGTTAAGCTTCTGCTTGTGCTTTGACTTGTATGCTCTTAATGTTGGGACATGAGACCCATGATTGTAATATCTTGCTCCTCGGAGCCTATTGAAACAGATACTTGAGTTGTAGAGTCATGTTGTGATGCCATGTTGTATTTGCACATATCGAGCATATTGTGTGTATGTTATTGAAATGCTTGGTATGTGTGGGATCTGGCTATCTAGTTGTTTATCCTTAGTAGCCTCTCTTACGGAAATGTCTCCTAGTGCTTCCATCGAGCCATGGTAGCTTGCTACTGCTCCGGAACACTTAGGCTGGCCGGCATGTGTCCTTCTTCGTTCCTGTGTCTGTCCCTTCGGGGAAATGTCACGCGATGAATACCGGAGTCATGTTAGCCCGCTACAGCTCGGTTCACCGGAGTCCTGCTAGCCCAGTGCTACAGCCTGGATTCACTTGCTGATGACCAACACGTTCGATGCTGGGTCATGGGTGCCTGTCCCTGTAAGTTTGTGCCACTTTGGGTTTATGACTAGCTATGTCAGCCCGGGCTCCTTATCATATGGATGCAAGCGACACTATCATATACGTGTGCCAAAAGGCGCAAACGGTCCTGGGCAAAGGTAAGGCGACACCCGTGGGAATACCGTGCGTGAGGCCGCAAAGTGATATGAGGTGTTACATGCTAGATCGATGTGGCATTGAGTCGGGTCCGACAGCTTTGGTATCGAGCTTGATCGCTCAGAGGATTACCAAGCCAAACTGGTCGAAGTTGAGTCTTTTTACTCCTTTACCTTATACCCTTCTGATCTGAGTCATCCTATCTTTCCTACGGGGTTAAGGAACTAGGCTTTCTGTTCTTTCCATTAGGATCACGTGTTACTAATCCGTAGACCTATAGGATTGATGGTTCTAAGCTTCAGCTCAGTTCCTACTACTTCAGTATGTTAACTGTTAATCTCAAAACCTTGATATTGTGCTTCTGAGTGGTTACGCCACCGTTTTTGTAGCATGTCTAAATTCTTTTGAGCATTTACAGCCGTTATGCTGTCTGAGTCATCCCAGGTTTCTAAATAGTCTGATGCATTTGCAAATCCCTTCTTACCGTTCCGATGTTCCTTTGGCCAGATTAACCACACCAACTAGTGTGTTGAGGTACTTCATTGCCTCGGTATATATTTTGGAGCTAGTATTATGACCCTAGGTGTCTTGGAGTATCACCCACTAATCTAGCAATGCTTTATATCCCCAGTGTGATAATTCTGGCCATCATCCTCGAAAGCATTCCGTGATGTCATTTAGTTAGTAGGCATTCTATTCCTGGGTTCTTGAACCCAAGATTCACCCTACTTACCTCGTGTTGATAGTGTTTGCTAGTTCCTTTAGGATATTAGTAACCTTTGCGATAGTCCTCGAGGCCCGTGGTATATCGTTCTTCCAAATACCATGAACCATTCTTGGCAGGAGTTCTTTTGAACCAAAAGATCACAACCAGAGTGCTCTTGATGAGTTCTCGATTCTATGTTGTTACTCTGCCAGTTCTACTTTTTCTGCATGGGATATCCGGAAGAAATATGTTGAACTCGTTCGGCATACTAATCCATGCATCCACAACTCAGAAAGTTATATGTTCGTTGAGTTGTCCCTCTCCAGTTGATTTCTCGCCCTCGTCTATCAATTGATAGTCAAGAGAATGCGTGCATTCATCCATTGATGCCTATTACTCTTGTGGTCCGTCAAGTCATTCTATTTCGGGATGACTAGGAGAAACAAACTCCAGTACCTTGTCCATTTCCAAGATTGGGTCAAAGCAGTCGTACTCCGCAGATCAAATTGCTAATCTAGCTTTTGCTCTGTTCTACCTTGGAGTATTACCATCTTTATATCAAGAATGTCATGGGAATTGCACACCATCCTATGAACTCTTGATACAGTGATACTTCTTGCCATCATTGTTCATTCCTCGGTTTCTGTGTTATTGTAACCAGAATGCCGACAAGTGAATCGTGGTGTGTGAAATCAATACTGCTAGCAACTCCGTTGCTTGGTAGTTAAACGGACAACAACTTCATTCTTAGCATGCTGATTATTGAATCATCATCCTAGGATTGATCGTGCTACCTAGTCCTTATTCTGGTGCACTCCTCGATCAATGAGTTAGGATTATTCAGTCCCTTGCTCTTGTGATCATATCGTCTTGCCCTGAAAAGCAAGGTTGTTCTCGAGCCTAGTAACATATCGGTGGTTTGTGATTTTCCGAATATCTTCTCGGAAGTATCACCAGGTTGTCACCTGATCGCTATGTTGAGTTCGTGGTCAAGTTGGTTTCTTGTAAACCACCCATTCTCCAGGATTCTGTGTTGGATACCCCTGAGCTAGTTGGTCAAGCTAAACAACAACTTGGAGAGTTGGAAGATGGAAGCTTGTCCGATTTAGTTCATCTTAAGGGATATCTTGTGTGTGTGTTGAAGAAAGATGATATCTTCATCGATTGGTCCTCGTGATCAGTTGTTGGATCTACTGCGTTGTCAAAATTTTGACTTGAGTATGGGCTATTGTCAAGTCATATCAGAACCAATGATGTGCGTAATGTTGTCTTACTCGTGGTTGATCCCTCGGGCATACACCATTATATCCTTTGGTCTGACCAATACTATCACCATGTTCACATAGTTATGGAATTCTATCTCCATGGGAATCTGGATGAATTGTTGTTGAGCCCATTGACAACATCCTTATCTTCTCCATAATCTTGTCGAACATTAAGCTAGTATTGGAAACTTTTGAAAGCGTTTCTTCATGCTAGCTCATGAATCATATGTTCGGATGAAAAAAGTGACTCTCTCTAACTCATGTGCATTTGATGCAAGTTGCCGCCATGAGTTCGAGACAGATTGTTTTTGTTTCCTCTGGAACCATCCCAAGTCAGTCATGCAAGTGCGAAGTATGCTATGGTTTGACAGGCTCGCAACCTTCATTCCATATGTATCCCTAGCACACCAAGCCGCTAACTGATTTGTTCAAGGACAAGAAGTTCCTTCATAAGAGACTTTCATTTTTCTCGTCGGTTTGTGTTGTAAACTTTCATTTTTCTTTCTAGACTCGATGAGTCTAGATTATTCTGACACCAAACAGATCTGAATCTCAGTCAGATATGATGGTTGGAACGTTCCCAAGAATTATAATATTGGTCTCTCTATAACCGGTAAAGTGGATGTCGTGGCCAACACACCCAACCAGAAGACCTGTTATTGTAGTATCTTGATTGAGAAAGTTGGCCATCTCCCCATAAGGATTTCGAGGGATTTACTCCCTAGTTGTCCCTTATGGATTTTTGTGTTTCCGAAGTCTGACCTTTACTTGATGTTCTAGATACCAGACCATTTCAATGAATGGGATACGCTAGTACATCAAGGAGAACATTAGAAGTGGAGTGCTAAATGTCTCTCGGTCGATCATCCAGATTCCGTCCCCTTAGCCTCGCTAAGGTGAAACCTGAGAAAGTGTTATCTTCCTTTGCATCTGCATCATCCATTGCTATCATCATGGTAGTATGGTGTGTTGTCAGCACCCTTGACATGGATGTTGGTAAAACCTTGATGATTATGGAAATGCTCAAGTTCTTTAGAGCACTCACAAGCGCTAGGTGTTATCATCGGCACTAACTGGGATTGATCTCAATTTCCTCGGTTATGATATAACTTTTCAAACAGTGGACTCACTCTCTACTGTTGAGCTTCTCCCTAGTTACTAAAATCATCCCTTGTGTTGTTTCCAACAAGGTAATCCACATCATCCATTCTAATCCGGGTATGCCATTCTACCGAATCTCTCTAAACAATCGCTCGGGAATTGCCTTAGGCTGGTATAAAGAGTTTCAATGATCTCTAAATCAAAGGTAATTCTTTTTGCCACTTAAGGGGATATTGCTACGAGTTACCTTCCCTAAGGTGTCTCATTGTGGTATCATGGCAACTATTTTCCTCGCTACTCTGAAACCTCATCAAATTGTTTCTTCCGTCCTTCATGATGTGTGTTTTTCCTCTCAGCTCAAGAGATGTCCTACATCTCATTCCGTGAGTTGATCTTGTAATCATTAAGATGATCCATCCTTGTAGAGTGTCTCTGTCCTCGTGTTAGATGAAGATCTCGAAAGCAAAGATGTCAAGATCAATTTGGAGCAATGAATCAATATCAACGATGAGGGCAGTTGGATCATGAAGATCGTGATAGCTTTGTATCCCCTCTGTCTTCTTACCTCACGTCTTGAATCTCGGGACGAGATTCTTGTTTAGTGGGGGTGAGTTGTCACATCCCTAGCTTCTGGCTTTGCACTAGGCTAGCTTCATGTGTGCATCATGTTTAAATTTTATTTAAATTGAAATGGGGATGTTCAAACCCTAGCATTAAATCAACTCAACTAGGGTGGATTAAAATCTTTTTCAATAAACCCAAAAAAAGTCCCTAGGAAAAGTTCATGATTTCTGGTTAAGGTGGAAACCTCTGCCAAAAATTATGCATATATTCTTAGATCATTTTTGGATTTTTGAATTAAATCATATTGTATTTGACCTTGGGCATTTAAACACTATAAATAATTTAAATGCTCAAATAATGTTGGAATTAAATGTGGGCCACTGGAATAATCCATAGAGTGTCTACAAATTATTCCAGCATTTTACAAAATGCTTTAGTATTTTTACTAAAGCCAAAACAGCAGCAGAGAAATAGAAAAGAGAAATAAAATAGAAACAACACAGAGAGAGATAGTACCTGGGCCACATACCTATGCGGCCCAGGAGCCGGCCTAGCCCACCTGGCCGTTGCCAGTCGTCTCCCACCTCTGCCAAGATGGCGAGGCAGAGAACGCATGGGCTGCCAGCGCCACGCCACGCCATCTGCTTCGCTGCGTCCGAGGACAGCGCGACGCTGCGAATCTCCTCCTCGGTGCCGTCCCAATCCGTCGGAATCGCTCACTCGATCCCCTATTCTCTCCCTTGCCTCTGCACCGCCACACCCAGGCTTCACAGTCACTGTCGCTCACCGTAGCCATGGCTATCGCCTCTCCCTCGCCCTCTGGAGCTGACCACGAGCTCCACCTCGACCACCTCTTCCTCCTCGCCGAGCAACGCACCGCGGGAGACCCTGCAACAGCGTCCATGCCGTCTTCTTCAACCTCGGGTCGCCGGAGATCTGCTTCGCCACCCTGCTCAGCTTCGGCCTCCCCCGAGCTGGCTTACCTGCTCTTCACCTCCGCCGTGAGCTCCTCCCCCGAACATCCTCTTCCCCGTCTCGTTCTGCACGCTGTAGTTGCCGTCTTGCCCGAGACCGACCGCGCCGCCGCCCGAGCTTCTCGCCGCCGTGCCTACAGCCACCGCGACTGCCAACCGAGCACACCCACGTGCTCACCGCGTCGCGCAGGTGCTGTAGGAGCCAAGCACGCCACCCCACGGCCACCGCAGCCTCGTTTCGGAGTGTGCCCGAACTCCGGCCGCCGCCGAGGTCGATGCCGCGCTCAACTCTGGCCGCCGGAGCCCATCTCGCTCGCACAGGGAGATGCGGAGCACTCCCAGCAGCACGCAACGCCCCTCCGCCCTCCTTTTGGTCGCCGGAGGGCGAAACCCGAGCCCCCGCTACTCCTGCTGTCGCCGGCGACGAGCCACCGGCGTTTTAGGCCCGGTTGACCAGGGGTTTGACCTCCCCTGGGTCTATGACATGCGGGCCCCGCCCAGCTAATTAACCTAGTTTAGGTTTAAACTTAAATAGTTTAACGTAGATTAGCGCTAATTAAACTAGGATAGTTTAGTTAGCCACTGACAGTGGACCCCACTAGTCAGTTTGACCTAGACCGGCCCTGTTGACCGCTGACATCAGAGTGACGTCATGCTGACGCGGTAACTCTTCTGGAATTTAAATAAATCTTAAATGGTTTATTTATTTCAGAAAATGTTATAAACTTCTACAAATCATATAAAATCAATCGTAACTCAGAATGAAATAAATTATATATGAAAAATGATCAGAAAAATCTAGTATATCCATCTGTACCATTGTCATGCATGTTAGAACAATTTATGACTACTGTTTAGGTCAATTCAATTAAATGGCTAATAATAAATCACATATGGCGTGTGAATTTGAATCTTTGATTCAAACCAACTTCATTTAATCTGGTTTTAGTTGCATCAGCTCAAATCATAGCATATTGCCATGTCATGATCATGCATCATATTGTTGCATTGCATTGATTGTGTTCTTCCTTGTTTGCCGGTATTTGTCTCCTCTCGATACACGTGTACCGACGATGTGATCGATGACACCGATGAAGAACTATACTATCTTCAGAAGTGCCAGGCAAGCAAAACCCCCTTGTTCATTCCGATAGAATCCCACTCTCTCGCTCCTGCTCTATTTTACTGCATTAGGGCAACAACGATACAACTGTTACTTGCTGCGGTAGTTGAACCCCTTTATCCTCTACATGACCTGTCATTGTCACAGTAAATAGATGAAACCCACTAGCATGAGTAGGAGTTGTTTGAGCCCTGATGTGCCTACTCATTCATGCTTGATTGTCATGCCTGCTATTGCTTAGAGTTGTGTCAGGTCTGATTCATCCAGGATGAATCATAGGTGTGTGAACATGTCCTACTGTTGAGAGCTAAGTGTGTGAACACGATTTGGTAAAGGTAGCGGTGAGAGGCCATGTAGGAGTACATGGTGGGTTGTCTCATTGCAGCCGTCCTCAGGAACAGAGTTCTGTGTTTGTGATCCATGAACAGCTACTACCACACATTGGAATGCTTAAGTGCCCCTCTCGACTTATTAATCAACTCGATCTCTGTCCAGGAGTTGCAACTAGTTTTTGGTGTTTGTAGGTAGTGTTAGTAGTCTACCAAGTGGCACCCGGTACAGGTGGGCTTTGGACAGACTAGGCACAGTGGCACGGTGTGCCAAGTGGCACCCGGTTGGTGGGCTTGGGAACCCTGCTCACATTGTTTGGGGCCGTGAGCGACACCCCGGCCGGATCTCCTTGCGGATGGAACCTGAATAAGCGATAAACCTAGACTAGAGACTTGTGTGGTTAGTCAGGTCGTGGCCGACTCCCTCGCCCGTCTTCCGCTTGAAGGTTGCCGAGGTACATGACTTGTACAGGGCGATAAGTGGCGAGAGCGTGTGTGAAGAAGTACACCCCTGTGTCACGACCGGTTTTCCGGGTAATAAATTTCCAGAAAAGACCGTCGTGCTCATCAGCCCCAGGATTACTGTTAGCTGATGAGGCTCCAACTTGATACAGAAATTCCAAGCAAAAAATACAAAATATGCAGTACAAGACCATTCTGGCCTGTGAGTACAACAAATGGTTTCTAGTGGTTGATGGCGGAAGCGGTTTGTGGATCATCAATGTCTATGGGACTCCAATACCCACAGGAACAGCTGACCAGGTTAACTCCTATCTCTGCGAGGCTGCTATCTCCGTTGCTTAGGTTCCGGGGCTGTCATCGCGTTGCTCCTCTCCGTGCAAGAAAATCTGGCCAAGACAATAGCCAGGGACAAGCCAGTGAGTACTTTGAATGTACTCACAAACATTATGAACACAGGTATAACATAACAATGGTGTGCTGAAAATATCTTATGCTCATGACGTCAGTCACAACGGATAAATAAAACTCTGATGCGTGCAAGCAAGTTAATTATAAAAATGCAATAACAGAGCAGTATTAAAATTTATGAAATATATACAAGCAATGCCACAGTCGGGTGTCTTAGCGACACCACATAAAGGGCTTTAAAAGAAATGCCACAGTCGGGCGTCTGAGCGACACCACATAAAGGGCTTTAAAATAAATGTTATACCAAAGGCGTCGAGCGACACCACATAAAGGGCTTTAAAATAAATGCCATAGCCAAGGCCTCGAGCGACACCGCATAAAGGGCTTTAAAAGAATTGCCACGATCGGGCGCTGAGCGACACCACATAAAGGGCTTTAAAAGAAATGCCACAGTCGGGCGTCTGAGCGACACCGCATAAAGTGCTTTAAAAGAATTGCCACAGTCGGGCGCCTGAGCGACACCACATAAAGGGCTTTAAAAGAAATGCCACAGTCGGGCGTCTGAGCGACACCACATAAAGGTCTTTAAAATAAATGCCACAGTCGGGCGTCTGAGTGACACCGCATAAAGGGCTTTAAAATAAACAATCATAGTGAATATCCCGGAGGTAGAACCATCCCAGAGATACTCGATAATAACAATAATATCACAGTTAGTCAACAATAATAATAATCATAATTATCACAAGTCACAAGTACTAGTTCCAGTTCTGGTTAACAATTTCACCTCCGAAGACCGACACTAAGACCGACACTTGACCCATCCCAGACTGTAGTCCTTAACCATGGACACAGCTATTCGAATAGGTTTAATCTCTGCAGAGGGTGTACTCTTTACCCACGAGTAACGGATTTCTTTAGTCCATCGGGACTAATTCCGTCTACGGTCTTTCTGTTGAAAACACACCTAACTTGCACACACCAGCTTAACTCACACGTGTCTGGAATCACCCACGACGCCTGTCAAGCAAACTCTAAGTGCGGAGGCTACAACCTCGCGTAGCATGGGATCAAATTTATATCGCGCCTAAGGGTGCCCCCTCTCGTCCCAACCGAAACACCCATGCCCTCGACCGGATGGTGGCTTTAATCCACGACCATGGAACCCTCATCCCGGCCCCTCTGTACGGTGTGTGCTAGAAAGGGGTTGACAACTTACTAAACCGTACCCTACCTATGGCAGGGACAAGTGGTAGTACGAAACAAGTGTGGGGGTTACCGGAACAAGACTCGATCTATGGTCGACTCAGGAGGTTTAAGTATTTCCCTGCATGATTAGAATAACGAAATATAACTCCACCAACAGAGTCACCGCTCATTATACCTTACCATGCCATACCGGACATAACCGTCCCGACGGAGACCGACGACAAGCTCATGCCTACCCAAGGCAGAGGTTTTCCCGGATTCCTTCTGGTATGCATGCAAGGCACATGAGGATGATTATCATCACAAGTGTGTCCATTTCTGACAGCATGGAGATCACTAATATGCACCCATGCATATGATCATATCACATGAAATAACAATCTTCTCCAAAATGAGGTGATGTTATAAACGTGTCATCGAACACACAAAAATATCATGCTGGGGTTCAGAATGCTTGCCTTTAGGTCATGGGAAAACAGGGTGCATTCCAAAACATCTTGAAATCTTCAAAACATCCTATTGAAGAATATATTTGAATTAACACACAAAATCAAAACAGCACAAAAAGTTGTCCTGAAATTTTTTCAAATAAATCTTAAAATAAACTAGGTGAAATTTGAGAGAGGTAGGAAAAAGAATTAGTTCATTTGGAGTTATATTTAAAAAGATATAACCAGTCAAAGTTTTGGTCAAATTCTATTTTTAAAATAAAACAAAAGAAAACGTTTCAGCCACGAATACGCTTTCTAAGTAGGGGTTACGTTCTTGGGGTTTTACGCTTTCACTTAACACGCGTGGCGGCGGAGTGGGTCACTGACAGTGGGTCCATGGGGCCCAATAGTCTGGTTTGACCAGTCTTTCTCCCTCTCCTTCCTCTGTCCCGAGCGGAGGCGGAGCTCCGGCGATCGTCGCCAGCGACTGGCGGCTCCTCGCGGGGCCCCGAGGGCGGGGATGGATCCGCCACTCCAGGGCGGTCATCCCGGTGGTCGCAGGTAGGTGGGGGCGGAGGAGTTGCTGCGGCGAAGCCAGGACGGAGGAGGCTTCGGTGGCGAAGGGGTTTTGTGGCGGCGATGGCTCCCGAACCAAATTGAGTAGGGGGATCAGTTCACGGGAGGAAGAGAGGACCTCCGGTGATGAGAGTGCAGAGGGGGAGGCCTTGGCTGCGCCAAACGGTGCCGGGACATGGCGGTGGCCGAACTGATCGGAGAGGTTGAAGATGACCTCTCCCTTCAAATGGTGGCGACGGAGGCACTAGTGAGACGGTGTGAGGCTACCTCCGGGCTCGGAGACGCTCGGGGCTTCCTATAAGGCGTGGCTAGGTCGGTCCGAGATGGCCGGAGATAAGAACGGTGGGGAACCGCCTCTCTGTGCTGCAGGGCGACGTGGCGGTGGCTGGCTAGCTCTAGGGGCTAGCGACGACCACTACACTGTCGAAGGAGGCGAGCTGGCGCACTGTGGTGGTTGGGGCGGTGCTGCCCATGGCGGTGGCGGATGCGGCCGCAGGCGTGCCGCCAAGCGGCTTGCTGGCTACGCTGCAGGGGGGTGAGGAGGCTGTCGGGGCTCTTGGCGCGACGCGGCGAGAATCCAAGCAAGTGGCGTGGCTCTGCAGGGCGAGCGGGGGTAGGTGGCGTGAAGCGGGCGCGACGCGGCGGCTCATGTGCGCGGCTGCAATTGGCGCACTCTGGGCGCGCCCAGCGCACGCCCACCAGATGCTCGGTGAAATGCCATGGCACTCCAGAGCGCTTGGTTGGAGCTGGGATTTAGCAGGGTGGGGTTATAATCTAAGGCAAAACTATTTGACATGCTGGTTTGGCCAGGGGATCAAGTCCATAGTGCAAGCAAGGACTCATGTCAAAACTGATCAGGCCCATGAGGTGTTTGAAAAAATGCTAAGAGCACTTAGGCATTTCTTGGAGGGGTCAAAATTTCCAGGCTAGTGTCTCCTTGGATGCATGAGAGAGTGGTCAAGTTAGTTTGACAAAAGGAGGAACTTGCTAGTGCAAGTTTTGCAAAACTACACTTCTGGGCAGGGAGTGAATGGTATCATTTCATGAACTACAAATGATCCAATAAGTGCATGCTCCTGGACTTAGGGGTTTAGTAGGGAGGGCTACAGGTAGGAAAAGGAATCATGGACAAAGGAGCAACTAAAAATATGGTTGCTGTACAAACCATCATGTTGGGCCAGAATGAAGATGATGTTGTTTCACTCAAAATTTTCAAAGAACAACCCCGGAATTTTGCATATAATGGAATTATATGCTCCTACTGACATCCCATAATTTTGGTGGAGGCTAGAAAGAAATATTTAAAAGGGTTGTAGTGCAAAATTGCTCTCTGGACCAGAGAAGAAAATTGGGTGTAGAGATCAAAATATTTCAAGAATAAAAGATATTTTTGTATAAAAGAAATTTAAAAACATCACATGACATCTCCAAATTTTGGTTGGATTTTTAGATAAATATATCAAATGGTTATAGTTCAAATATGGCCATATAACCTTGAAAAACCATTTTTCAAGAAAATAAAGATCAAGCAAATTAATTATGTAATTAGTTCTACTAATAAAAGGAAAGTTTTTCTTGAGAGGTTAAACAAGTCCAGTTACATATTTGAAAAGTTTTCTCTATGGGGAAAACTCCATAATAGCAAGGGAGAAAAAGTTTCAAAAATCAAAAGGGAGCCCAGAAAATAAAAGTTTTAATTTCCTGGCAAAATTTTAACAAGGTCAAAATTTTGGGGTGTCACAACACTACCCCCCTTAAAAGAAAATCTCGTCCTCGAGATTTGTTAGGAGTTGTTTTGAAAATATCTTTCCTGTGAGCTGGAACCAAAAGATTTATTCATAGCACGAACTTGCGTCGTCGAGGTTGGCAGCTACGCCCGGGATAAAAAAAATGCAACCGCACATCAACATACTCATGCATGGCTACTATTAAAAACAGGAGTGCACAAGTAGACAACATCTAATTATGGTGACACAGGGTCACAAGATTACAAGGCGAGGTCATTCTAAGACTCGGTATCATTCGAGCGATTTTAGTCTACCTCGTTCATATCTAAGCGGGCCTGCCACACGGACGCCGAGGTTTCTCCACGGTTTTCATTGTCAGAATTAGCTAGAGAGGGTCGAGGGGCTGCAGGCTCGGGGTAGCGATGATGACCATCGTGGGGATTGTTGGCCACAATCCCGTTGGAGTGTGCTCCCCAAAGACGACGAAGTACTTCTGGGGTCATCAAGGTATTTTGGTTGATGGCCGGGGCTGTGCTGTGTTGAGGCTAGCGTGTCCTTTTTATGGCAAAAGGAAACGGAGTCTTCCTTCGCACGCTTGCGAATGAGGCATTTTTGCCATCGGTCATCGGGCGCGGCGATCGGCTGTGCTAGGCTAATAGGTTGGGCAATCAACGCCAAAAGTGTCGGGATTACTCTGTGGCTATCTTGCATGAGAAGCTTGGCTGGGGTTTGGTTAAGGTCTGGTGGGTTGGTTTGCCTAAGTTTTTCGACCTAGCTAAGATAGGATTAGCCAATGGTCAGCCTGGCTCTGATACCAAGTCTGTCACGACCGGTTTTCCGGGTAATAAATTTCTAGAAAAGACCGTCGTGCTCATCAGCCCCAGGATTACTGTTAGCTGATGAGGCTCCAACTTGATACAAAAATTCCAAGCAAAAAATACAAAATATGTAGTACAAGACCATTCTGGCCTGTGAGTACAACAAATGGTTTCTAGTGGTTGATGGCGGAAGCGGTTTGTGGATCATCAGTGTCTATGGGACTCCAATTCCCACAGGAACAGCTGACCAGGTTAACTCCTATCTCTGCGAGGCTGCTATCTCCGTTGCTTAGGTTCCGGGGCTGTCATCGCGTTGCTCCTCTCCGTGCAAGAAAATCTGGCCAAGACAATAGCCAGGGACAAGCAAGTGAGTACTTTGAATGTACTCGCAAACATTATGAACACAGGTATAACATAACAATGGTGTGCTAAAAATATCTTATGCTCATGACGCTACCACAACGGATAAATAAAACTCTGATGCGTGCAAGCAAGTTAATTATAAAAATGCAATAACAGAGCAGTATTAAAATTTATGAAATATATACAAGCAATGCCACAGTCGGGTGTCTTAGCGACACCACATAAAGGGCTTTAAAAGAAATGCCACAGTCGGGCGTCTGAGCGACACCACATAAAGGGCTTTAAAATAAATGCCACAGTCGGGCATCTAAGCGACACCACATAAAGGGCTTTAAAATAAATGCCACAGTCGGGCATCTGAGCGACACCGCATAAAGGGCTTTAAAAGAATTGCCATAATCGGGCGCCTGAGCGACACCACATAAAGGGCTTTAAAAGAAATGCCACAGTCGGGCGTCTGAGCGACACCGCATAAAGGGCTTTAAAAGAATTGCCACAGTCGGGCGCCTGAGCGACACCACATAAAGGGCTTTAAAAGAAATTCCACAGTCGGGCATCTGAGCGACACCACATAAAGGGCTTTAAAATAAATGCTACACGCAAGGCCTCGAGCGACACCGCATAAAGGGCTTTAAAATAAACAATCATAGTGAATATCCCGGAGGTAGAACCATCCCAGAGATACTCGATAATAACAATAATATCACGGTTAGTCAACAATAATAATCATAATTATCACAAGTCACAAGTAGTAGTTCCAGTTCTGGTTAACAATTTCACCTCCGAAGACTGACACTACGACCGACACTTGACCCATCCCAGACTGTAGTCCTTAACCATGGACACAGCTATTCGAATTGGTTTAATCTCTGTAGAGGGTGTACTCTTTACCTACGAGTAACGGATTTCTTTAGTCCATCGACTAATTCCGCTTCACGATCTTTCGTTGAAAACACACCTAACTTGCACACACCAGCTTAACTCACACGTGTCTCAGAATCACCCACGACGCTGCCAAGCAAACTCTATGTGGGAGGCTACAACCTCACGTAGCATGGGATCAAATTTATATCGCGCTCTAAGGGTGCCCCCCTCTCGGTCCCAACCGAAACACCCATGCCCCCGACCGGATGATCGCTTTAATCCACGGCCGTGGAACCCTCATCCCGGCCCCTCTGTACGGTGTGTGCTAGAAAGGGGTTGACAACTTACTGAACCGTACCCTACCTATGGCAGGGATAAGTGGTAGTACGAAACAAGTGTGGGGGTTACCAGAACAAGACTCGATCTATGGTCGACTCAGGAGGTTTAATTATTTCCCTGCATGATTACAATAACGAAATATAACTCCACCAACAGAGTCACCGCTCATTATACCTTACCATGCCATACCGGACATAACCGTCCCGACGGAGACCGACGACAAGCTCATGCCTACCCAAGGCAGAGGTTTTCCCGGATTCCTTCTGGTATGCATGCAAGGCACATGAGGATGATTATCATCACAAGTGTGTCCATTTCCGACAGCATGGAGATCACTAATATGCACCCATGCATATGATCATATCACATGAAATAACAATCACAATCTTCTCCAAAATGAGGTGATGTTATAAACGTGTCATCGAACACACAAAAATATCATGCCGGGGTTCAGAATGCTTGCCTTTAGGTCATGGGAAAACAGGGTGCATTCCAAAACATCTTGAAATCTTCAAAACATCCTATTAAAGAATATATTTGAATTAACACACAAAATCAAAACAGCGCAAAAAGTTGTTCTGAAATTTTTTCAAATAAATCTTAAAATAAACTAGGTTAAATTTGAGAGAGGTAGGAAAAAGAATTAGTTCATTTGGAGTTATATTTAAAAAGATATAACCAGTCAAAGTTTTGGTCAAATTCTGTTTTTAAAAATAAAACAAAAGAAAACGTTTCAGCCACGAATACGCTTTCTAAGTAGGGGTTACATACTTGGGGTTTTACGCTTTCACTTAACACGCGTGGCGGCGGAGTGGGTCACTGACAGTGGGTCCACGGGGCCCAATAGTCAGGTTTGACCAGTGTTTCTCCCTCTCCTTCCTCTGTCCCGAGCGGAGGCGGAGCTCCGGCGATCGTCGCCGGCGACTGGCGGCTCCTCGCGGGGCCCCGAGGGCGGGGATGGATCCGCCACTCCAGGGCGGTCATCCTGGTGGTCGTCAGGTATGTGGGGGCGGAGGGAGCTGCCGGCGGCGAGCTTCGCGACGGAGGAGGCTTCGGTGGCGAAGTGGTCTTGTGGCGGCGATGGCTCCCGAACCAAATTGAGTAGGGGGATCTGTTCACGGGAGGAAGACAGGACCTCTGGTGATGAGAGTGGAGAGGGGGAGGCCTTGGCTGCGCCAAATGGAGCCGGGACATGGCGGTGGCCGAACTGACCGGAGAGGTTGAAGATGACCTGCCCCCTTCAAATGGTGGCGATGGAGGCACTAGTGAGACGGTGTGAGGCTACCTCCGGGCTCGGAGACGCTCGGTGCTTCCTTATAAGGCGTGGCTAGGTCGGTCCGAGATGGCCGGAGATAAGAACGGCGGCGAACCGCCTCTCTGTGCTGCAGGGCGACGTGGCGGTGGCTGGCTAGTTCCAGGGGCTAGCGACGACCGCTACACTGTCGAAGGAGGCGAGCTGGCGCGCTGTGGTGGTTGGGGCGGTGCTGCCCATGGTGGTGGCGGATGCGGCCGCGGGCGTGCCGCCAAGCGGCTTGCTGGCTACGCTGTAGGGGGGTGAGGAGGCTGTCTGGGCTCTGGGCGCGACGCGGCGAGAATCCAAGCAAGTGGCGTGGCTCTGCAGGGCGAGCGGGGGTAGGTGGCGTGAAGCGGGCGCGACGCGGCGGCTCGTGTGCGCGGCTGCAATTGGCACGCTCTGGGCGCGCCCAGCGCACGCCCACCAGATGCTCAGTGAAATGCCATGGCACTCCAGAGCGCTTGGTTGGAGCTGGGATTTAGCAGGGTGGGGTTATAATCTAAGGCAAAACTATTTGACATGCTGGTTTGGCCAGGGGATCAAGTCCATAGTGCAAGCAAGGACTCATGTCAAAACTGATCATGCCCATGAGGTGTTTGACAAAATGCTAAGAGCACTTAGGCATTTCTTGGAGGGGTCAAAATTTCCAGGCTAGTGTCTCCTTGGATGCATGAGAGAGTGGTGAAGTTAGTTTGAAAAAAGGAGGAACTTGCTAGTGCAAGTTTTGCAAAACTACACTTCTGGGCAGGGAGTGAATGGTATCATTTCATGAACTACAAATGATCCAATAAGTGCATGCTCCTGGACTTAGGGGTTTAGTAGGGAGGGCTACAGGTAGGAAAAGGAATCATGGACAAAGGAGCAACTAAAAATGTGGTTGCTGTACAAACCATCATGTTGGGCTAGAATGAAGATGAGGTTGTTTCACTCAAAATTTTCAAAGAACAACCCTGGATTTTTGCATATAATGGAATTATATGCTCCTACTGACACCCCATAATTTTGGTGGAGGCTAGAAAGAATTATTTAAAAGGGTTGTAGTGCAAAACTGCTCTCTGGACCAGAGAAGAAAATTGGGTGTAGAGGTCAAAATATTTCAAGAATAAAAGATATTTTTGTATAAAAGTGATTTAAAAACATCACATGACATCTCCAAATTTTGGTTGGATTTTTAGAAAAATATATCAAATGGTTATAGTTCAAATATGGCCATATAACCTTGAAAAACCATTTTTCAAGAAAATAAAGATCAAGCAAATTAATTATGTAATTAGTTCTACTAATAAAAGGAAAGTTTTTCTTGAGAGGTTAAACAAGTCCAATAACATATTTGAAAAGTTTTCTCTATGGGGAAAACTCCATAATAGCAAGGGAGAAAAAGTTTCAAAAATCAAAAGGGAGCCCAGAAAATAAAAGTTTTAATTTCCTGGCAAAATTTTAACAAGGTCAAAATTCTGGGGTGTCACACCCTGCAGGGTTATCATTATCTATTCATATAGCCGGATTCCTCGGATATGGAAACTTGGACCCCTTGCATAGTTCATAGACAAGTGAAAGTGGATACTCTAAAATACGCAAGATAAGCGTGAGTGCTATGGATGGCGTTCTCGTAGAGAGACGGGAGCGGATCCATAGAGGAGTATTGATATGGTGAATATGTGGACTCGTGTGCACCACCTCAAAAGAGTTACTTGCAGTTGTAGTTCAGGATAGCCACTGAGTCAAAGCTGGCTTGCTGCAGTTAAACCCCACCATCCCCTCTGTTGACAATGATGCATATGTAGTTAGATCTGATGTAAATCTTGCTGGGTACATTTGTACTCACGTTTGCCTATTTTATGTTTTTGCAGAGAGACTCAGTCTCACTACTAGTTCCACGTGGACTTCGACGTTTTAGCTTGTTACCTCAACTACGATCTTGTGCCATCGGCAGGATCTGGTAGTTAGTCAGGCTTCTCAGCCTTTTTCATTTGTAGTTGTCTGTACTCAGACATGTTAAGCTTCCGCTCGTGCTTTGACTTGTATGCTCTGAATGTTGGGTCATGAGACCCATGATTGTAATATCTCGCTCCTCGGAGCCTATTGAATAAGATACTTGAGTTGTAGAGTCATGTTGTGATGCCATGTTGTATTTGCACATATCGAGCATATTGTGTGTATGTTATTGAAATGCTTGGTATGTGTGGGATCTGACTATCTAGTTGTTTATCCTTAGTAGCCTCTCTTACCGGGAAATGTCTCCTAGTGCTTCCACTGAGCCATGGTAGCTTGCTACTGCTCTGGAACACTTAGGCTGGCCGGCATGTGTCCTTCTTCATTCCTGTGTCTGTCCCTTCGGGGAAATGTCACGCGATGAATACCGGAGTCATGTTAGCCCGCTACAGCCCGGTTCACCGGAGTCCTGCTAGCCCAGTGCTACAGCCTGGATTCACTCACTGATGACCGACACGTTCGATGCTGGGTCATGGATGCATGTCCTTGTAAGTTTGTGCCACTTTGGGTTTATGACTAGCCATGTCAGCCCGGGCTCCTTATCATATGGATGCTAGCGACACTATCATATACGTGTGCCAAAAGGCGCAAACGGTCTCGGGCAAAGGTAAGGCGACACCCGTGGGAATACCGTGCGTGAGGCCGCAAAGTGATATGAGGTGTTACATGCTAGATCGATGTGGCATTGATTCGGGGTCCTGACACACAGCATCATCACTGATAAGGCACGCACTTCATGGCCGATGAGGTTAAACTCTGGTGCAAAAATATGGGCATCAAGCTCGACTACGCTTCAGTCTATCACCCTCAAACTAACGGTCAAGTCGAACGAGCAAATGGTCTAATCATGAGCGGCATCAAATCCAGGTTAGTTCGGTCCCTCACGGAATCTAACACACACTGGGTGGAGGAGCTTGACTCCGTACTCTGGGGGCTGCGGACCACGCCAAACCGCACTACCAGATTCACACCATTTTTTATGGTATACGACACAGAGGCAGTTTTGCCCTGCGATATAATTCATGACTCACCTCGCGTGCGCATGTACGAAGAAAGAGAAGCCGAGTTGGATCGGCCGGATAGTTTGGACGCCTTAGAAGAGGAGCGCGACGTTGCAAAAGCTCGTTCCGCGTTCTATCAGCAGCAGGCTCAAAGATATCAAAGCAGAGAAGTACGGGCCAAAACATACAATGTTGGCGAACTAGTTCTATGCCTGCCGGACAATAAAAAGGACAAATTCAAGCCCAAATGGGAAGGTCCCTTCATCATCGACCAAGTCCTGACCGGCGGAGCATACCGTCTACAAAACGCATCGGACAACCGATGCGAGCCGAGCACATGGAACGCAGCCCGTCTCCGAAGATTCTACGCCTAGCGCCGGACTCAGAGTTCGTCTCCTTCCTCCGTCCACATTTTATACTTTAGCTATCTTTTGTTTCTCTCTCTCTTCCTCCTTTTTTCGTAAAGATTTTGAGGGCTGATCTGCGCATTGTTCGCACACACTTGACGTGCTACTCGCACTCATTATACCTGGGGGCTTCTTTAACAGAAGCTTATTTATACGGGCTTCATGCCCAACACATGTGTCACACTTCCGCATGTACCTTTTATTCACCATTATATGCATCGATATGACTTAAGTTTTGGCCAAGCTGGGTTGCGTGGCTCCTGTGCTTACCCCTACGTTCCCGATTGTTCGGCTAGGAGGTAAAGGAGCACCTCTGCGATTATTACATGCGGGTCACCGGATGTGTACCTCGACTGGGTGAAGCCGAAGCTAGCGTTCTTGAGGGAATATTCGGTCGGTGACATGAAAGATGATCTCTTACTTATTTATTTATCTGCCCCCAGATGCTTTTCTGCTCTTTTCGCAGTCCGGACATGCACTTTAGGGCATGCCTCCCAGGGAAAGGAACCCTTAAAGGAACTATTCTCCCTAGAAGATGTTTCTTACTAACCATGTAATATAACATAACTAGTTGGGCACTTGTCTGATAAAGCACTCATGACCCCTACGCCTGGTCTCCATGCATGACCCGGTTTTTTCATAACCGTGAGGGTATTCGGACACACTCCGGACTGTTGGGTCCTGAGGTTGAAGCGAAAAGGTCCGCAAAGACAAACAATCTACAATCCGGCTAGAAGGCATTTTACATGTCATTTTAAATTACATCGTCAAATTGACTGATTGTACTCCTCTTCAATCCCATCTAACAGGCTGTCTAGTTTACAGTCCCGTTGGGAATACTTAGCAGCCAACTCTACTTGGCCGTACATTAAGCTCACAGGGATCTCCTTCCCATCGGGCCCCACAGGTCCGACCTCGGCCATGTGGTTTGGATCAGCCTTCATGTACCGTGTCTTCACCATGGCCCAAGCTTCCCGGGCGCCCTGACGGCAGGCTGATATCTTCCATAGACGGAAGCGCTGCCGTGCTCCCTGAAGCTTCTCCGCAAGTCCTCCAAGACCCTCGGGTAGGGAGACGGACGGCCATAAGGCCTAGGCGATGCCGCTCATCACCTGCCGAACACGTTCGTGCAGTTGCAGCAGCTCGGGAAGTAGGTCACCCGTTGAACCGGGCATTTCCTCCGCAGGACGACCTGTGAGCACACCTACAGACACATTTCTGTCAATCGACTTCCTCGCCGAACTCTTATTTTCAAAAGAGTTTGCTCAAGCACTTACTGTAAATGCCGCGACGAAGCCGCCGATTCTCCTTCACGGAGTCAGACAGCTGGGCCCGAACATCTTTTAGTTCTTCGCCCAGCTAGGTGTTGGCATCTTGGAGTTTGTTCCTCTCCTACTGCAACCCTCATAAGCACCTTCTCGCTGGCCTTCAGCTGGCGCAGTAGCTGTTGCTTGTCCGGATCAAGTCCGACACCATCTGCAATATTATTGTCAGACTTATACATGCGCCGCACTTCATAAACTACTTATCTTTTCGAAGTATGTATTACCATAGGGGGTCTCTGTGGCTCCCCCTGCGGCGGCTAGTGCGGCCTCAAGTTGGGCCTTGCACCTTTGAAGCTCCTCGGACAGGTGGGTATTCTTCTCTGTAAGATCCTTCATAACAAATGATCCTTAAATCAGTTATTCTAACTATTTTAAGTCTCGGGGGCTACTGGCATATATAACTATTAAAATTCCTCACCCGTATGTCTTTCACATACTGCTCCGTGGCTCTGGTTAGACCATCTCGAGCGGCACGGAGGTGCGCATCTCCCGCATTAAAGGCATTCAACGCCTCCGGGGAGAAACACGCGTCACGAAGAATTGTC
The DNA here is from genome assembly GCA_021437245.1 of Aegilops speltoides. Taxonomy (NCBI): domain Eukaryota; kingdom Viridiplantae; phylum Streptophyta; class Magnoliopsida; order Poales; family Poaceae; genus Aegilops; species Aegilops speltoides. The sequence goes on along the minus strand of CM038147.1, from coordinate 493,384,348 downwards.
CGGCAGCGCCAATGATTCATGGCGCTCTCCACCTCAGACCTGGTGGCAGACAGCCTATCGGCATCCTCCGTTGGAGGAGCCTCCGGCTCACGCCTTGTGTTCGCCTCCCCCTCCGGACCAGGCATTGGAGCCTGGCTGCGGAGGCTTGATTGGCAACCTCTCCGGACACAGTCCGGCGAGCGCTCTTTCTCCTGGAAAAATCATGAGCGTTAATATACCTCCTAGGAATCTTTCCTTTAAACACAGTGGTGCATCATACCGTTGCGGCAACGTTTCGATTCGCACCGCACTCCTCTTCCGCCCGCTGGGCCGAACTGACCCTTGTTGGTCAGCCTCCGCGGGTTCGGCTTCCCGCCTTAAAGGCACCTCCTGCGGAGCATCGTTGGTATACGGTGGTCAGAAATAAGCATGGATGAGTAATGATGTCAGGACTCTGGTCACAGTTACCTGGGAAGCCGGAGATAAACCGGGGTAGTCGGCCGTAATGGCGACCAAAGCATTTTCCATGCTAAGTTGGTGGAATACCCCATTGATCAGTTCCACCTTTATGTCCGGATCCTCTTTGGAGGCCGGTCAAGGGATCGTCCCGGATCCTCGGGCTGTGGAGTCAGGCTGTGTATGCCCTCTACGTCCCGGCGCAGTTCCTGCGTCGAAGTCACAAAGTGAGACACTTAACTTTGGGAATATGGATCGGATAGATAAACGTCCGCTTACCCAGCTCCGAGGGTTATTCATGGAGAATCCATTCAATGGACTCGCGCGGAGGAGGTCCTCCTTCTCCCCATTGTACAAGCCGGACAGGATCTTCACCAGATCAGCAACCGATCCCGGCCCCTTGCGGCCATGACGGGTGGCATCGTCCTCCCCGTTGAAATCCCACATGGGGTGGCCCCTATATTGGAGCGGTTGCACCCCTCACGTGATGCACGTGGCCATGCCTCCAATCATGGTCAATCCGGAATGAGCCAGTAACCTTATCCGGCCAATCAGATATTGGACATCCCTGTCATTCTCCCGTTGAGGGCTCCGCGGGCGCCAACTAAGGCATTTCTTGAGAGGAGAGCTGCTGAACTTCGGGAGGCCGATCCGAACTGGGTCCGGCAGCAGGGCGTCTTCCATATATAACCATTCCGAAGGCCAGTCTTCGGACGCCTTCTTCAGGGTTCCGGATAGATATCCGGTCCCGGCGATGCGCCATATTTCGGCTCCGCCGACTTGATATATCGACCCCTCGTAAGAACGGGGTACGAGGCAAAACAATCTCTTCCACAGCATGAAATGGGCCTCGATGCCCAAGAACAGCTCGCAAAGGGCTACAAAGCCTGCGATGTGCAAGATGGAGGCAGGTGTAAAGTGGTGAAGCTGGAGCCCATAGAACTCCAGGAGCCCCCGGAGAAACGGATGTATGGGAAATCTGAGTCCCCTTATTAGATAAGGGACGAAGCATACCCGCTCTCCTTTGGAGGGATTGGGGATGCTCTCCGCCTGCTTTCCACCCTTGTAGGTGGCATCCGGCTCGAACCGGAACCATGAAGGCTGGGGAAGGTATCCCTCTGCTTGGAGTGTCACTAGCTCGCTATGCGGGATGAACATCTCCTCCAATCTCTGGTGAGGGCTGGGAGCGCGAGAGGAGGAGCCGCCCGACCTGTCCATGATGGAGTGGATTTTTGTCAGACGCGCTTCGATGAGTACTCGCGGAAGGAGGATGGTGTGATTCAGATCTAGATCCTCGCCTCTCTTATAGGCAGCTTATTCGCGCGGCTAGGGGGTAAAATGTAAAAATGCCCTGGCTTTTCACATTCATACGACACGTGGGAGAGGGCCATTATTGGACGTGGAAGCCAAGGAGCGCAACATTTATAAGGAAGCCTCGGCAAGCACATGGAATTTGGAGGAGAACCCGCCTTGCAACGCCGAAGACAATATACGCGCCGAACTATCATCATTGGCCGGACTCCAAGACTATGAAGATACAAGATTGAAGACTTCGTCCCGTGTCCGGATGGGACTTTCCTTGGCGTGGAAGGCAAGCTTGGCAATACGGATATGTAGATCTCCTACCATTGTAACCGACTCTGTGTAACCCTAGCCCTCTCCGGTGTCTATATAAACCGGAGGGTTTTAGTCCATAGGACGGACAACAATCATACCATAGGCTAGCTTCTAGGGTTTAGCCTCCTTGCTCTCGTGGTAGATCCACTCTTGTACTACCCATATCATCAATATCAATCAAGCAGGAGTAGGGTTTTACCTCCATCGAGAGGGCCGAACACAGGTAAAAACATCGTGCCCCTTGTCTCCTGTTACCATCCGCCTAGACACACAGTTCAGGACCCCCTACCCGAGATCCGCCGGTTTTGACACTGACAGGCACCATCTAAATCCATTGAGACGACACCATATGAACTGTGGTTGAGCAAGAAACCCAAGTTGTCGCTTCTTAAAGTTTGGGGCTGTGATACTTATGTGAAAAAGTTTCATCCTGATATGCTCAAACCCAAATTGGAGAAGTGCATCTTCATAGAATACCCAAAGGAAACTGTTGGGTACACCTTCTATCACAGATCCACTACTAGGAAAAGGGCTATAGATAGGACTGATTCTAATGGCGCACCAGGTAGACAGTGTGCCACTACTATATACTAATGGCGCACTGGCTTCAGGTACGCCATTAGTGTGGCAGACACTAATGGCGCACCGGCCTCACGGTGCGCCACTACTGTCGATTTTTTTCCCCATTTTTCCATACAAACTAATGGCACATGAAGACAAAGTGCGCCATTACTAGTTAGAACTAGTAATGGCGCACAGCCAAGACAGTGCGCCATTAGTATATATTTTTGGTTCTAAAATATCGTTTTGCTCTACCCCACGGGCGACCATGGTCCGCATGATGACTGAAGGCATCGTGAATAGGTTTTTGAGCTCCGCGAAGGCCGAGATGCTTCAAAAGAACGAGACGGAGATAAGATGTCCGTGTCGAAGATGCAAGCTGAAGAGCCTTATTGCGGACCCGGATCTCGGCAAAGGGACCACCTGCTCTTGCGTGGTTTCATGGATGGCTATCGGTGGCAAGGTGATGAAGATGACTATGAAGTCGCCCATTGGGGCGGGCAAGAAATGAGGAAGGGCAACAAGACAAGTACCATCGCAAGCGAGGGCGGGCGAGAAGACGAAGAATCTCCAGGACATGATCACGACGGTGATGCTGTACACAGTCATCATGTAGAAGATGTCGTAAATGATGATGGGGAAGATCAAGACGAAGGGCATGATCATGAAGATGAAGATGCCGGAGCAGACGACGATGGAGGCTGGGTGTAGGACCCTCATATTCAAGAGCTGCTTCTCAAGAAGACGGATAACACAAGAGCTGCCGCCCGAGAGAAAGCCAAGCTGGATCAACTGGAGATAGATGCAGTTACTCCATTGTATGAAGGATGCAGGCCCGAGGATACCCGCCTGATAGTAATGCTCATGGCTCTGGAGATGAAGGTAAAACACAAAATGACCGACGCATGCTTCGACGAGAACATGTCATTCTGGCACGAACGTCTTCCCAAGGGGAACAAGTGCCCGACCAGTTTTGAGGAGGCAAAGAAAATCGTGTGTCCTCTGGATTTACAACACGTGAAATACCATGTGTGCATGAAAAATTGTATCATTTGTCGGGATGAGCTCGCGGAGTCTACCATATGTCCGGTGTGCGGCGTCACTCGATACAAGAAGAGGAAGAAAGCTCCTCGAAAATCGGTGTGGTACTTTCCGATCACTCCTCGTCTGCAACGGTATTTCGTGGACCCTAAGGTAGCAAAGCTCCTACGTTGGCACGCGGATAGGGAGGAGAAGAAGCGGGAAGATGACGGAAATGATCCGTAGATAAATAAAAAAGACAAGGTGCTGAGTCTCCCTAAGGATGCGAGCCAGTGGCAAGCGTTGAACTTCAAAGACCCAGAATTTGGGAAGGATCCAAGGAACATCATGCTGGGCGCGAGCAACGATGGAGTCAATCCGTTTGGCAGCCAGAGAAGCACACATAGCACCTGGCCTGTGTTTGTGTGGATGTACAACCTTCCCCCCTGGTTGTGCATGAAGAGGAAGTACATTCACATGAGTATGCTAATTGAAGGGCCGAAACAACCAGGGAAGGACATCAATCTGTATCTGGGGCTGCTGAAGGAGGAGCTAGACACGCTGTGGAAAACACCAGCCAATACGTGGGACGCTGCAGAGAGAGAATATTTCCCTATGAGAGCCGTGACCGCTCACGACGGTGCACGACTATCTCGATTACGGATATCTCAGGGCAGGTAGTCCACGGATTTTCTGGATGCGTAAGGTGCATGGATGACACAACTTATCACCAGCTAGATAGAGATCCCGGGTCTTCGAAAACCGTGTTCATGGGACATCGAAGGTGGCTTCGCGATGATGACCCGTGGAGGAAACGCAAGGATCTGTTCGATGGTGAAACCGAACCCCGAAAACGCCCGTGTATGAGGAGAGGCGAGGAAATAGACGAGCTGTTGAAAAATTGGAAAGACTGCCCACTGCCGGGAAAGAAGCAAAAGGCTCCAGAGCTGGGAAAGAAGCGAAAGGCGCCAGAGCCACTGCTGAAGATATGGAAAACGAGGTCTGTTTTCTGGGACTTTCCGTACTAGAAGATCCACCATGTGCCTCACAGCCTTGATATCATGCATATCACGAAGAACGTGTGTGAGAGTCTACTTGGTACCCTGCTCAACATGCCAGAGAGGACCAAAGATGGGCCGAAAGCAAGGGCAGACTTGAAATCAATGGGCATCAGGCAGGAGCTTCACGCTAATGATGATGATGATGATGATGAGGCAAAGCAGGACACAGAAAGTCGTCGCAAAGGCAAAAAGGCCAAGAAGACCGAAATGACTACCCTCCTGCGTGCTTCACTCTAAGTCGAGGAGATCGAGCAGTTTTTCACCGCCTCCTAGGAGTAAAACTTCCTTACGATTACGCTGGGAAGATAAGAAGATACCTAGACCCAGCGGGCGAAGTTCAGCGGATGAAGTCTCACGATCGTCATGTGCTGATGACGCAGATACTTCCAGTTGCAATCCGTAGGATCATGGACGCGCACGTCCATGAAATGCTATTTGGCCTATGCAACTTTTTTGACGTCATCTCTCGGAAGTCGATTGGCGTGAGGCAACTCAGAAGACTACAGGAAGAGATCGTGGTGATACTATGCGAGCTTGAGATGTACTTCACGCCCGCATTCTTCGATGTTATGGTGCATCTGCTGGTCCATATCGTGGAGGATATCATCCAACTCGGGCCGACGTTCCTGCACAGCATTATGCCGTTCGAAAGGATGAATGGTGTCATCAAAGGATACGTTCGCAACATGTCACGTCCGGAGGGAAGTATAGCCAGGGGCTTTCTGACCGAAGAGTGCATCTCCTACTGCATGAATTATCTAGGCATTGAGAACCCCGTTGGTCTGCCCGTCAATAGGCACCTCAACAGGCTCGCTGGATGGGGTCACCGTGAGGGTCGCCGCGAAATGCATGTCGACTTCGAGGGTCGACTCGCCGACTTTGAAAGAGCAAACCTAGTCGCGCTACAACAGATAGACGTGGTCGATCCTTGGGTGGTACAGCACAAAACCTTTATTGAGAAGACGTACAATGACCGAGGCCAACAGAGGACGGACGGAGATATACTCAAAGAGCACAACTCATGTTTCACGCGTTGGTTCAAGCAGAAGCTTCTGTCGTACCCTTTACATGAAGATTCTTCCATGGAAGAACAACTCATATTCGCCTTGTCACAGGGCGCCGAGCACAACCTGATGACCTATGAGGCGTACGATATCAACGGCTACACATTCTACACCGAGGACAAGGACATGAAGAGCGATGGTTATCAGAACTCCGGGGTAACGATGGAATCCTACACCGGTAAGGACAAGGACAGATACTACGGAAGGATCGAGGAGATCTGGGAGCTGAGCTATGCTGGAGAGAAGGTGCCGATGTTCCGTGTCAGATGGGCCAAGAGCGTCCTAAAAGAAGACCGATATTTCACCACCATGGTTATACCCGAAGCCAAATCCAAGACCGCGGGCACAAACGTCACCGCGAAAAATGAGCCATGGATACTGACTTCCCAAGTGGACCAATGCTTCTTCATTATCGACCCGTCAATGCCCAGTCGTGTTGTCGTGAGGAGAGGCAAAAGGAAGATCATCGGAATGGATGGAGTAGCCAATGAGCAAGACTTCGACAAGTACGGCGACACAAAGATCGAACATGACGACGACGATGAAGTAGCAGCACACACCACAAGAAGAAGCAGGACCACCCTACCGAAAGGACGTCCATTCCACATAAGAACTCCATTTGCGAAAAAGAAGGCCAAGAAGATTGTGAACAGATAGCTAGCTAAGATCGATTGTATTTAAATCGTAGTCTTCATTTCTCTATTGTATTTCATGGGCACTTTTTGATATCATGAATTGTTTTAAATTTCATGGGCACTTTTTGAATTCATGAGGACACTTGATCTCGATCCCCCTCCATCTCGATCTCGATTCCCCCTCCATCTCGATCTCGATCCCCGCACCCTCCCCCGCTCCACCGCCGCCGCGGATGATATTTTCAAGTAACAAATTTGAACATATTTAAACACAAATAAATATAAAAAACAGCATTTAAAATGCATAAAAAAATATTGGGGAGCCTGGGAATCGAACCCAGGACCTCCTGGTGTGTGTGATGTGTGCTGACCAGTCAGGCTAGTGGGTGAGTTCTGTTGTAGATAGAGTTAGGTGGTAGATAGGGCTAGTGGGCTAGATTAGAACAAAATTCTAATGCCGCACCGAGAGCTGGTGCGCCAGTAGAATAGTCGTACTTATGGCGCACCGAGAGCTGGTGCGCCATTAGAAAGTTTCCCCCCACACTAAATCCCCAATCTCTCTAATCTCTCCCGCTGCCCCCCTGTTCGCCGTCCCCTCACCTCCTTCGCTGTCCCCGAGCCGCCGCCTCCTTGCCGCCTTCGCCGTCCCGAGCCGAGCACCCTCCCCTCCGCCCTCACTGTCCTCCTCCCAGCTGCCCTGCGTCAACCTCCTCCTCCCGAAAGTCGACAGCTAGGGTTCCTAACGCCGCCACATCGACGGGCCATGCTGCTGACACGCCCAGCCGGCCGAACCCTCCGCTGCCCCGCCTCCACCGCCTCCTCCTCGACGCGCCTCCTCCGCGTCGACGTGCCACCTCCTCGACGCGCCTCCTCCTCCTCGACGTGCCGCCTCCTCGACGCGCCGCCGCCCGCTGCCTCCTCGACACTGGCATCCTCCTACGGCAGCCTGCCGTTATCCCACAGGTGATTCCTCACCTCTCCCCCCTTCCCCTCCTTCACCCTCATATTTGCTAAAACTGAGATGTAAACTAAAGGAGTTCGTGATTTCCAGAAGTTGTAGCATACTCCAACAAGTGATAAATGCACTCAAAAGTTCACTAAGAAAATGCAGATGCTTCTCACTTGTTACTCAAAGTTTTCTGGAGTGATAAATGCATGCAAAAGAAGTTTAGTTAACTGTTACTGCTGCTGTATGAATTCCAACCAGGTCAATTTGCAGAGTATAAGGATAGCGTAGAAGACAAGTAGCATAATAGCATAGAACACAACCAGGTCAATTTGCTGTATATAGCCAAGACAAGTAGCATCTGTCCTTAAGCAGAGTATAAGGATAGCATAGAAGAAATAGACAGGGTAGCAAGTAAGCTGAGATAAAAAAGTGTTTACTTTAAGTAATTATTTATAACAAGCATTGTGTAGGAAAATGTCATGCAGGCTGTAACTTGAACTTGAAGAACTCCTTAGATAGTTTTTTAGTCTCCTTATACAAAACAAGCTGAAGTTTGAAACCTATTTCTCCTAAGCAGACACAGAAAAATTGCAGATAAGTAGATACTGAAAATTGCAGCCATGTCAAAGTGTCATTTCATTTGGGAGCAGTAACTATAAGAAAAGGAAGTGAGTTGAATTGCAAAAAAAATGGAAGGTGAAATGAAAAGAACATTGCTCTATGTGAAAACTGTATGTGCAATCTACAAATGTGAAAAACTATATGTGCTGTCATAGGTGTTGTGTTGTCAAAACTATATGTGCAATCTCCAGAACAATTACGCTTATGTGAAAATTGTATGTGCAATCTCCAAATGTATCATCATAATGTAGGTGCTGTGTTGTGTGATTCTTCATGCTGAGAACTTCAGCTTTTTCAACTTGCTGGACTATATGTTCATTGGTACTACTTGTGATGCTGCTGCTGTACTACTTGGGAATTTTGTTAACTTGATTAACTTCCGTTCCGTCCCTTGAGTTTGCCGGAATGTTGATTAACTTCCGTTCTGGCATATTCGGGTACTCCATATGTCCTAGTTTTCAGCAAAGGTCATGCTAAAATTTTCCGTGAATTTTAGCATGACTTTGCTAAAAATAGGACATATGGGGTACTTGCGACTAATGCATGGGCCGGGGTATCTTAGTACTTAATTAAGTAGGATCAACTGCCCCTTTATTCTTGCTGCAATAAACCATAGGTGGCAATAGAGCCAAGTGATTAGGCCCAACTTAGAATTCTCCTTAGCATCGATAAACCCTAGATGATAAACCCAACATAGGTGGCAATAGAGCCAAGTGATTAGTGCCAAGTGATTAGGCCCAACCTAGGGTGCCTCGGCATCGATAAACCCTAAATGATGAAAACTTAACTTGGCTGCCCTGGATGCCTTGGTGTCGATGAGAACCTAAATGATGTACGCTTAGGCTTTTAGGGTGCCTCGGCGTCGACAAACCCTAAATGATGAAAGCTTAGGCTTTTAGGGTGCCTCGGTGTTGACAAACCCTAAATGATGAGACCATGATCTTGTTCCTTGACAATAACCAACTTTTTGACCAAACTATTTTCCTATTTAGAGCGAAACATGGCCCACAACGATGAGGCCGGTGGTTCGGGCGGCAAGCAATTCTAGGAGCTGTCCCAGGAGATGGAGGAAAAACCTCACCGCTATGAGGACGCCGCGGAAGACACCGATTCTGATTACACAACCCCTAGTGGCGTCGGGGATGACACCACTGATGGTGCCGCCGAGGATGCCACCACTGATGGTGGCGGCGCACACATAGATGGCAGCCAATCGAAGAAGCAAAGGAAGGACCGGCGTCCGAATGCGCTCCGCACTGTCAAGGAGGAATTCACTCAAGTGGACTCCGACGGGAATCCAATGGAGCCCAAACATATAGTCAAGGGGTACTCGGTTCAGCTCGGGTGCATTCTCCGGAGCACCGTCTCGATCAACACCGATAACCTTAGTAATAAGGACCACGGGAATTTGCACAACCTCCTCTTCACAAGCTGCACGAACGATACAAGTTCCCTGCCGAATTTGAAAACACACACCTCTCAGGAAATAAAGTGAACAGTGCCGCCCTCACGAAGATGAGCACGACCCTGTCTACTTGGAGAAGCACGGTGAAGAGAATGATTGATAAAGGTGAGAGTTATGAGAAGATCAAGGCGAAATATCCTTTGATGGGCGAAGATGAGTACAAGGAGTTCAAGATCAAGTGCTCGAGCAGCGCAACCTCCGAATCAAGTCAGTGGGGGAAAGAAATGCGGGAGTTGAACTTAGGGGAACACAAACTCAGTCCCGGCGGTTACAGAGTGGCGGAGCCTATATGGGACAAGGAGGACGCGGAGCGTGCCGAGCAAGGCCTACCGCCCCGCTTCGAGAAATACAGCGGTAACAAGCAGACCATGAACTATGTCAGGGCCCAGTACAAGGAGGACCCGATAACAAAGGAGCTTACCACGGATCCGTAGACCAGGGCGCTTGAGCTTGTTCTGGTAAGGAATACACCCCCGCGTAATTAGCTCCATATGGTTGCACTTTAATTAATCCCCAATATTTCTAAATGGTTCACGTTCCTTTCACAGGAAACTGAAAGCAGTAGCGCGGGGTCGTCTCAGAGCTCCCCTTTCGACACCCCTTTAAATAGGGCATTGAACATAATGAAAAGCAAGGATAAGCTCACTAAGCCGACGTCAGCTGGTCGTGTGGCCGGCAAAGGCTTGTCCACAAAATGGGGGTCATACTATACCGCTGGTGTGCGGAAGGAGAAAAAGGCCAGCTCGGAAAGCCAGACGCACGAGGTTGAAGCACTCAAGGCAGAAGTGGTGCGGATTCCGGAGCTTGTCCAAGAGCAAGTGGAACAACAGATGGGAACGAAGCTCAATGCCATGGTGCCTACATCGATTCATGGGATGACGACGTGGATTGCGGGCGGCCAACAGGGGCCTCCCCCGGTTCCCAGCTTCACGGCCAGCAAGTCGCACAGCATGCAGGCGGCGCCATTGGTGTCTCCGGCGGTGGCGCCATTGGTGTCTCCGGCGGAGGCGGTATTCGTGTCTCCGGTGCCGGCACGGGCATTGGAGCTTAATGCACCCTGGTGTACGCCGCCGGCACTCGCCAAAGAAGCGCCCATCCGTCTGTTTGCACGCCATTTGGCGGTGCTCGACATTAGCCGAGCTCGACGGCATCACGGTAACTAAGCCTCTCGGCCAATGACTTCATCTCCTTGCCTTTGACTGGGCATCCCTGACGCCCTGTACATGTTTTCGTAGGGCATCGCCGACGTTCCTTGCACTCTTCTGCACTTCGTGGGCGCCGAGCTGGTCGATGTCGCTAAGGGCAGAATTGTTCAACGGGCAACCGCATGTTCCACGGTAATCCGATGCCACCGACCATGTATAGGGTTGAAGTGGTTCGGGTGCTGCCAGGCTGCTACGTGCTGTTATTTCGGTTCGACTACCGGGCCGATAAAGAAGATGAGATGACCTCGCGTTCGCAGAACCGGCCGCTGCTTTGGCCGAAGAGCTAGATTCGTTTGGGGGTGGGGGACACCACCCCACAGACAAGACCGTCAGTCGTGCCGGCGCCAAGCCATGGCAAGAACGCCGCAACGCTACCGGACCCGCCAGACATCCCTATGTCGGACATCCCTATGGCATAGGATCCGGACAGCCCTATAGCACAGGATCCGGACGACGACGACAACGACGACGGTACATTTACCAAAGTCGATAAGTACTTTGCCGAACATGGGTACACTAACAAGTTCTGCGGGCCTCTTTCTCAAGAACCCAACCAAGACGACCGCAATCTAGCTGGTACGTCGGAGAAATCCAATTGCAATAGGCGTCGTCTAGCGTTCAGTTCTCAGGAGACGCCTCCAGCTCCCGCGTTCACCGAGCCTCAGATAGCTGAGGTGCAAAATATTATCAGCCCCAACATGCTCAAGAAGACGGTCTGTGAGCAGAACTCGGTCCCATTACAGGAGATCAAGAAGAAGGGATGTAAACGAAGATCGACAGGGCGCCGATGCGAGCCAGCCGGCACCGAGTACGATCTGTGCTCAGGACGGGCCAGCTTCACCTAAGGATATCTCAAGGAGGGTGCATGCGGCGGGTAGGGCGATGCTACCGCCAAATATGCTGAATGCTGCAACCGGTGCTATGCGGAGTCTGCACGACAGTGTTCTTTCTTTGGAGAAGCGGCGTCTCAGAGAGAAGGATGTGGCATACCCGGTTTCGTGGGCTAAGGTGCCAGAGGGCAAGGGCTTTGTGGATGGCGACATCGGGGGTACAATCGTCCTGCGGTTTGATGACATCTTTGCTATGTTTAACCTTCATCCGCTGCACTATACCTTCGTTCGACTGTTTTCGCTGAGTATGGAGATGCGGATCATTAGAGACAAGACCCCGGACATTGTGATAGTCGACCCCTTCTACATGCGTGCCAAGCACTTAAGCAGCGTTGGGGACCACCAAGTTGCGAGTTCACACCTCGAAGGCGTGATTCTGGCAAACCCAAATAAGGATAACTTCCTTCTGGCTTACTTTCCCGAGTAAGTCATCCCTTAACCGCCCCGTAACATATGATTTCTTAGATTGCGATCATTCTGTTTTTTTTCTAACATTCCGTGTTCTATGTAGTGACACACATTGCACACTCATCCTCTTAAGCCCAAATATTCCATGGCCACGATTTCAATTCAACCGTAACTCCAAGATAGACTACACAAATGTCAAGAAAGTTCTTGATGATGTTCTCCCTGCTATGCCAAATCTGGAGGCACCTTCACCAGACTGTTCGTAGCACGGAAAGCACATGTTTCTCACACAATACGAAGTTCTGCTAAGGCAAGCAGTACCGGGCGGTCGAAGGATGCCTACTACGCCTCCATCACATGCGGGCGATCGTAAGGGACCATCATCAACTTCTGCTACCAGATAATCTCAAAGATTGGGCCGCGAACTTATCGGCAATCTAGGATGCGGACCTCAGACAAGAATTCTTTCGCATCCAGTCGGACTTTGTGGACATCATCCATCAAGATGTCCTTCATACGTCGGGGCAGTTCTTCCTCAGATATCAACCGTCCAACAATGAAATAGATGGAATGCTACAAATGCAGGGTGACAACGACCGCAATTTCATGACCATCGCGACAGACGGCGGCTTCATCCATGCTCCTGTCCGATGAGTCAAGTCGAAAGTAGTGATGTGTAGTTCTGAAACATTGATTGGCTCATGTTGTAATTAAACTTTAATGAATTTGTATGTCTCTTTGGTTTGGACAGTCATTCAACTTAGATGTAATCGATGCTATTTATTAGTAGGACCATGAATCGTGCTATTAATGTCTTGCTTTTCTCTTCCGATCCTTTTGTTGCATACTTACATATTGCTTATGTATTGTCTGTTGTTTGGCTTGTGCATAGAGATGTCGTTGTATGTCGTGTACAAGGGTAAGGTTCCCGGAGTCTACAACGACTGGGAGGAGTGTCGGAGACAGGTTCACCGTTTCAGCGGTAACAGTTACAAAGGGTACACCACTAGGGCGGAAGCCGAATCTAGATATGCCCGCTATCTAGCGGGAGAGAGTAGGGAGCGTTGGAGGAACCGGATGAAGACCAGTTTGATCGCGATGATGGTCATCATGATGACCACAACTCTCTTCTATGTGATGGTAGTTTAGATGGTCGATACGACTTGTAATGTGAAGACAAACTAGCTACTCGCGGTCTCGAGACTTGTAATGTTCTATCTTTGTTCGGTCTTTTGAATTCAGAGACTAATATGATGATTTGTATTCGGAGACTAATCTTCTATTGTATTCGATGAATCTGCTTTTGCTGTGTGGTGTTGTCTAAATTCTGTCCAATAATATATTTTGTAACCTGTGAAAATATCAGAAAAGAAAAAAAACAAATATTCATACTAATGGCGCATCAAGGCAGAGTACGCCATTAGTATGCCAAAGGATACTAATGGCGCATCTAGGCAGAGTGCGCCATTAGTGTGACAAAGCACATGGTTACATATGGCCCCCCGGGAGGTATACTAATGGCGCATGGAGTTACATACTAATGGCGCACTACGTGGTGCACCATTAGAACACCAGATACTAATGGCGGTGCGCCATTAGAATTTAATTCTAATGGCGCGATGCTAGTGGCGCACCAGTAGTGCGCCATTAGAAGGCAAAACTGGTGCACCACTAGCATGCCTTTTCCTAGTAGTGATGCGAAGGCAAGATATTCGTTGCTAAAAATGGATCCTTTCTAGAGAAGGAGTTTCTCTCGAATGAAGTTAGTGGGAGGAAAGTAGAACTTGGTGAGGTAATCAGATTTTCTCCAGAATTGAAAATAGTTCATCACCAAATCAGTTCCAAAGTGATTCCTACACCAATTAGTGAGGAAGCTAAGGATGATGATCATGAAACTTCGATCAAGTTACTACAAAACCTCGAGGTCTTCCAGTACGGTCCGCACAGAGTGGTACGGTAATCCTGTTTCAAAGTCATGTTACTAGACCATGATAAACCTACTTAACTATGAGGAAGCGATGATGAGCCCAGATTCCGCAAAATGGCTAGAGGCCATGAGATCTGAGATAGGATCCATGTATGAGAACAAAGTGTGGACTTTGGTGGACTTGCCCGATGATCGGCAAACCATAGAAAAATAAATGGATCTTCAAGAGGAATACGGACGTTGATAGTAGTGTTACTATCTACAAAGCTCGACTTGTCACAAAAAGGTTTTTGACAAGTTCAAGGTGTTGACTACAATGAGATTTTCTCAACTGTAGCGATGCTTAAGTCTGTCCGAATCATGTTAGTAATTGCCACAATTTATGAAATCTGGCAAATGGATGCCAAAACTGCATTCCTTAATGGTTTTCTTAAAGAAGAGTTGTATGTGATGCAACCAGAAGGTTTTGTCAATCCTAAAGGTGCTAACAAAATATGCAAGCTCCAGCAATCCATCTATGGACTGGTGCAAGCATCTCGGAGTTGGAATATATGCTTTGATAAGTTGATCAAAGCATATAGTTTTATACATACTTGCGGTAAAGCCTGTATTTACAAAAAAGTGAGTGGGAGCACTACAACATTTTCTGATAAGTATATGTGAATGACATATTGTTGATTGGAAATAATGTAGAATTATTCTGCAAAGCATAAATGAGTGTTTGAACGGAGTTTTTTTAAAGAAAGACCTCGGCAAAGCTACTTACATATTGAGCATCAAGATCTATTGAGATAGATCAAGACGCTTGATAAGATTTTCAATGAGTACATACCTTGACAAGATTTTGAAGTAGTTCAAAATGGAATAGTCAAAGAAAGAGTTCTTGCCTGTGTTGCAAAGGTATGAAATTGAGTAAGACTCAAATCCCGACCACAGCAGAAAATAGAAAGAGAATGAAAGTCATTCCCTATGCATCAGTCATAGGTTTTATAAAAGTATACCATGCTATGGACCAGACCTATTGTATACTCTGCCCTAGTTTGGCAAGGGAGTACAATAGTGATCTAGGAGTAGATCATTGGACATTGGTCAAAATTATCCTTAGTGTAATAAGGATATGTTTCTCAATTATGGAGGTGACAAAAGGTTCGTCGTGAAGGGTTACGTCGATACAAGTTTTGGCACTGATCCAGATGACTCTAAGTCTTAATCTGGATACATATTGAAAGTGGGAGCAATTAGCTAGAGTAGCTCCGTGCAGAGCATTGTAGACGTAGAATATTTGCAAAATACATACGGCTCTGAATGTGACAGACCCGTTGACTAAACTTCTCTCACGAGTACCCGTTGTCTCGAAATGGTCGTGACGTAAAGATCGATATATTGGACGACTATACTCGGACTTCGGAAAGGTTCCGGGTGATTCGGGTATTTTTCGGAGTACCGGAGAGTTACGGGAATTCGCCGGGAGAAATATTGGGCCTTATTGGGCCATACGGGAAAGAGAGAGGGGCTGCCTAGGGCAGGCCGCGGGCCCCCCAAAGGCCTAGTCCAAATTGTACAAGGGGGAGGGGCTGCGCCCCCTCCTTCCTTCCCTTCTCTCTTCCCTTTCCTTCTCTCCTACTCCTACTACAAGGAAGGGCACCTAGTTCTACTAGGAAAGGGGGAATAGTACTCCCGGTGGGAGTAGGACTCCCCTAGGGCGCGCCATAGAGAGGGCCGGCCCTCCCCTCCTCCACTCCTTTATATACGGGGGCAGGGGGCACCCCATAGACACACAAGTTGATCATCGTGATCGTTCCTTAGCCATGTGCGTTGCCCCCTCCACCATATTCCACCTCGATCATATCGTAGCGGTGCTTAGGCGAAACCCTGCGTCGATAGAACATCATCATCGTCACCACGCCGTCGTGCTGATGGAACTCATCTCCGACACCCTGTTGGATTGGAGTCCGGGATGGTCATCGAGCCGAACGTGTGCTAAACTCGGAGGTGCCGTACGTTCGGTACTTGGATCGGTCGGATCGTGAAGACGTACGACTACATCAACAGCATTGTCATAACGCTTCCACTTATGGTCTACGAGGGTACGTGGACAACACTCTCCCCTCTCGTTGCTATGCATCACCATGATCGTGCGTGTGCGTAGGAATTTTTTTGAAATTACTACATTCCCCAACAGGAGGTGGTTGACGACCAACCCTCCTCGTCCGCTGCCTTCGGCTCAGGCAAGTACCTGAAGGTGAGCGATGGCGTGTTCGTTCACCTCCGAGGGTCGGCTAGCACCAGGGCACCGACCAAGGAAGAGGTGTTTGACGACGAAGTGCTCGCCGCTGCCGGGCTTAAGGTCATCGACGAGCCGAGCGCTGGTGGCGACACCCAAGAGGAGCGACTCCTCCAGGCCATGAGTGTCAGCTTCAACAAGCTTTAGGCGCTCCGCCGCGCCCGTCTGGACAAGGCGAAGTCCAAGGAGGCAGTGGCGCACAAGGTGGAAGCAAACCTTGCGGAGTGCGTCGCCGAGGCGCAGGCTTGGTTCCGCTAAGCCCACGAGGAGCTGAAGGCCGCCCAAGACCAGCTGGCGTGCGTGACCTGGAACTCCTCCTGAAGCAGGCCAACTTTGAGAAGGCCAGGGAGGAAGCGAGGGAGGAGGCCTCCAGGGCCGAGGCCATCCGGTCTAAGCGCGAGGCCGAGCTGAACTCCCAGGAGGAGGATCTTGTCGCCCGCGAGACGACGCTTGCCGCTACGCTCCGCGGCAAGGACGAGGAGGTCAAGAAGCTTGCCGCAGCGCGGACCCAAGAGCTGGAGCATAAGCACAGGGAAGGGCTCGATGCCCAGGCCCTGGCCCACGGCAACAAGATGAAGGAACTGGAGGTGGAGCAGGACGGCCTGGCGAAGCAAATCCTAGAGCTGTCCTCGAAAAAGTACACGCTCAACGAGGCTCTGACCGAAGCGCACTCTGCGGTCCTCCGGAAGGCTGGGCTGTTCTCAACAGCCAACAACACCATCAAGGACCTGAAGCTCAAGCTGGTGAGCCTTGAGGGGGCGTTTCAGAGGCCCAGACCTGGGAAAGAGACTTGACCATGAGCCTGGCGGAGAAGAAGCAACTGCGGAAGAACGACGCCGCCAACTATGCAGATTCCGTGAAGGCCGACAAAATCTGGACCGACCGGCTCGCCGACGTCGCCAACAGGATCACCAAGCAGGTGGCCGACATGAAGATGCCGAAAGTGAGGTATGCCCTGGAACCGGGCACGAGCCCCCACGCCAAGCTGACCTTGTTCTTCGAGGGCGTTCTAAGTGCCCTGGAATGGCTCGAATCCAACCGAGCGAACTCCTTGGCCAACGAGTCCCGAATGATTTGCCAGGCGCCATGACCAAGGATCTCACCAAGCTAGCTGGAACCCCGACCTCGACTTTGATGCCGTGTTGGACAGCTTGCCGGGCGATGCAGACCTCTCGGGGGTCAAGGAGCGCATCGAGCCCATCATCAGCCGCGTCGGTGGAATCTAGAGGTTGGAGGGCCAGCGCCAAGACTAGGTGCCCCGTTTCTTGTTGCCCCTGCAGGTTCATGACCAAGACAATTCACATCTTTAGTTAGAACCGCAGCAACAATTAACTCTGCAGTACTTTTAATATGATGCATGTTATTTCCTTGTTCAACCTTCCCTGTACATCCACCCTACGCTTACTGGGTGGGCTTACCGGCGTGTAAACCCAAACCACAGCGCTTCGAAGGACGGATCCTTTAGCGGCCGGCAGGGCGTGCTTGCCACCGTGCAAACCACCTTGCCGTTCTCAGCGTGGCCGCCTGAACTGCCGAGTGGACCCGAGGCAGAGCGGGAATGTTGCTGATTGCGAAAGGCCATCCTCCCGCACTCAACCCAGCCGCTTGATCTATTGAGCGGACTCGAAACAGACCAAGAGCATTGCCGATAATGGAAGGGCCCAACGGCGTGCAGGTTTCCCATACAGAGGAAAGATCTCCGAGGAAGATAACCTTATATAATAAGGAATTATACGAAGTTCGTGCATGACTTAGCTTTTCTTTGTCGTCGCACGAACGCTCGCTGCATCCGCCGACGGGGCTGCTCGCCTGGTCGCCGTCTTCCTCGGAAGCCATGGCGATGAAGAGCTGTGCTACTAGCTGCTAAACCAGATGCTCACTACTGCGCCCCCTACCTAGAGCGCCAATGATGTCGGTGGGAAACTACACCTATGGGATCACAAGAATCCCTACTACGGTTGTGGGGCGCTGGTTTGTGAGGAGAGCAGGATCAACAGTTAGTACGAGCACGCAGATCGTTTACCCAGGTTCTGGCCGCAGAGATGTGTAACACCCTAGTCCTGCTTTGATGTGTGTATTTGTGTTCTTAAGGTTCTTGAACTAGCGACAATGGGCGTAACTTGTCCCAAAGTCCAAAACCTTCTCTTGTATGCCTCGGGCCTCCTTTTATAGGCAAAGGGATTACCACAGTGGCCCACAGGTGGTGGCATCGGGGTACTGTGATTAAGCCTATCCCTTGCCATTACATGACAAGGTGCATTTAATGCGCCCCTGACGTGTCCCCCTTACTTTACCGCCGCTTCGCCCTGCCTTGACACGCGCCTGGACCAGCGAGGCGGTGGTGCCATGTAGGCTGGTAGACTGCTGAGGTGGCGCGGTGGTAGGGCCTTCATGAAGATTTGCATGCCACCACATGGGCACGCGCTAAGTTGGCTGAGAAGCCCTGTGCCGACACGCAGGTGCCTGCCCAGCTGGTGGGCTGGCAGCTTCATGGGAGCAATGGTATAAAACCTGGCAGGTGGAGGCCTGGCTATGGCCTCGTGGATGCCCTCGGCAAGGGACCTGCTGGGGCCCCAGCAAGGGTCTTGCCGCGGCGTTGCGGTTGTCGCTGGCAAGGATCTTGCCGGGAGTCTTGTGGGTTTCCTTGATGAGGATCTCGCCAGGGTTTGTCGTCTCCTACTCTTCTGATTCGAAGTGTTCCTTGTCTTCACAAAGATTTGCATGCCACCATGGAGGCGCCCCCCGAGCCCGTGTCCCAACATGGTTGGTGATGCTGGAAAAACTGGGGCCCAAGGGTGGCGCGTCCTGCTGGTGTTAGGTAGGCTGCTTCGGCAAGGGCCTGCCCCGGCAAGGACCTTGCCGGGGGAAACCACTTCACCTTCTTTCTCTTTAAGCTTTCATCTCGACGTCGCTTTGGCCATCCTATGGCTTTGATTTCCTGTCTCTGCCCTGCTCAAGTGTGGCCGTGGGTGCGGCTGTTATGACCGGCCCGACCTACGGCCGCAGGAGGCCACGCTGCCGGCCGCCGCGCTCCAGTCCTCGCCCTCCTCCCTCCTTCCCCTACGGCTTACAACCGAGACCGGGGAGAACCCTAGCTCCTATTGCCTTGGTATCAGCTAGCTTGGTTTCAACCATGTCATCACCACCACCAAACCTGCCGCTGCGCACCACCACCTCCAGCGCCGCCGCCACCACCACCACCACCGCTGCCGCATCCTTGCCGAGCACCACGGCCTCGCTGGCCCTCCCTTTGGCGCCAATCGCCCCCACCCCTGGCACGTCACCTGCCCAGCCCCCGCCCCCCGCTAAGGATTCGCCGCCATCAGCGTCCACCATGCTGAACCAATACTCTCTTGAGGCCATGGCCGGTGTCCTCAATGACCTCATGGTCGCGGTACAGGGCATCCTCCTGTTTTTCGCCAGCCCGTACGGGCCACCACCGTCGATGCTGCGGGCCGTCCCCGCCCGACACCCGGCCCTGCCGTGGTACTCGGTCCCCGTGGCCATCGCCGGCGGTTACCCGGCGCTCCCGTCGCCGGCTGCTCCAACACCGCCGGGCCCCAAGTGGCCGGGCCGTGCTTCAAGGGGCGCCACCAGCGACGTCGCGCCCGCCAGGCCGCGCATGGTCGGCCTGGCCTGCTCCGCCGCCCCTTGCCTCGCCATCCGTACCCGCGGCGATGGTTCAGGTTCCACCGCTGCCGCCCAGCCCTAGCCTGGGCCAGTCCACGCCAGGTGGTCTTCCGATTCAGGAGGTCCGGTTCCCACCATCACCATCTCCGCTTCCGGCCTGGATCAACGGGACGTCACCTCCGCCCGTTTACTCGGAGGCCAGGGATCCGTCAGTGCCCCAGCTGCAAGGCCCTCGTCGGGCTCCACTGGGGCCTACGCCGGCCTCCCCACCCTGGACCGAGCACCATCATCAGCTCTCTGTGTTGCCGAGCCGGTGGGCCATGGCGCGCCGACTCAGCCGCCGCCCCGGTTCGCCAAGATCGACTTCGCCACCTATGACGGCTCGAACGACCCGCTTAACTGGATCAACCAGTGTGACCAGTTTTTCCGTGGGCAGCGCACGCCTGCGTCGGATCACACTTGTCTAGCTTCCTACCACCTCCGCGGGGCATCCCAGACATGGTACTACGCCCTTGAGTAGGACGAGGGCGGCATGCCCCCGTGGGAGCGTTTCCGCGAGCTGTGCCTTCTTCATTTTAGACTGCCGTTACGCGGGAGTCGACTGGCCGAGTTTGGCTGCCTGCCTTTCACTTCCACGGTGTAGGATTTTGCTGACCGCTTCCAGGCCTTCGCGTGTCACGCGCCTGGTGTGACGGCCTTACAGCGGGCTGAACTCTTCGTCGGTGGCCTTCCCGACCACATCCGCGTGGACATTGAGATGAAGGGGCCCCAAGACCTTCAGATGGCCATGTACTATGCTCGGGCATTCGAGTAGCACGTCCAGGCCTTGACACGGCCACCCGCACCTCGTGGGTGCTGATAACCCCCCCGGCCACCTCCGACGGCAACCGCATTGTCGACCGCAGCACCGGCGGCCACCCCGGCCCTCACGCGCCCGTTCAGGCGCTTTACTCAAGTAGAGCAGCTCAAGCACCGACGCTTGGGACTTTGCTTCAACTGTGATGCGCCCTATGCCCCGGGCCATGTTTTCCCGCGCCGAGACGACAGACGAGACCGAGGATGACACACCGGAGGATGGCCTCGGCGCCCCAGCCATCGCGGAGCCCGCTCCGGCAACTGCCCTCGTTGTATCGCTTCACGAGCTGGCCTGCATTCGTGATGAACGGACGATGCTCGTACTGGTCACGATCCATGGCGAGCGCCTGGTGGCCCTCCTGGACACAGGTTCCATGCATAACTTCCTTCCGGAGACCACCATGCGACGCCTCATGTTACAGCCGACAGGCGGGGAGCAGCTGCGAGTCACTGTCGCTAATGGTGACCGTCTATGCTGCCTTGGGATCGTCCGTGATGTCGGCGGTTGGATGTGACATATGCCAATGGATGGCTTATCATGGTGGGAGCGAGTAGAACATCGCCGGTAACTGGAAGCGGGATGAGGCGTAGACACATACGCCGGCGTACTTTACCCAGGTTCGGGGCTCTCCTAGAAGATAACACCCCTAGTCCTGCTCTGCGGGGTCTCCGCATGATCACTAAGGCACAAGTGATACAATGGTGCTCCTTGAGCTGTGTTCTAGAGGTAGGAGGAGGTAAGGCTAGTTCTCTTCCTACTCTAGGGTTGTGGCTAGTTCTAATGGGGTGGGAACCCTTTGCATGGGTGCCCTGGAGGGTTTATATAGGCCTATCCCCCAGGGGTACAGTGGTAATCTGGTCGGGTGCTGGGCCCGACTGTCAGTGTCTCTAGCCTCCGGCTTCTCCGCCGACTACTAGGCCCGCCGCCTGGTGGTCCCCGCCGACCGGTCCGGTACGGAGCCGACAGGCCGCTCCAGCCGCCGGCGGGTCTGGTTGGTGGCTGTTCATTGTAGCTGTGCTGCTAATTATGGCTTGAGCTTAGTCAAGGTGGCTCTGCCCCACCACTTTGGCGGAGACCACCGAGCCACACCTTGTCTCATCAGGTTAATGGTGCACTTGCTTTGAGGGAAGGGTCGGCCGCCTGCTGGAGGTCGGCCTTCCCCAAGTCTGACTAGTTCGGCATCCGCCGTCTTCCTGGACGTCACTGCCTGATAGGGCCCGCAGCCTGCAGGCCATACTAACAGGTCATTGTGGGGAACAGGGCTCCGCCTGTCTGGAATGATGTCAAGGGGAAGTGGCAACAGTGCCGCGCCGGGCAGAGATCTCCGCCTGTACGGGGCACTGTGGCCACGCTAATCCCAAGATTCGGGGGTGAGGGGCTTTACTGTAGCCACGCCCTGTCTTGTCCTCTTGATGGGGGTGCAGACTCTGACGCGCCAGGTGGCCGCCTGCTCGACGCCGTCCTCTCTAGTGGCCGGTTGACTAGAGCCGGCCACTCTTGGTGCCGTCTGCTGGTGATTGGCTTTGACAAGGCTGGATCGTCGACCGATTTTGATCTCCAAGGCGGGAAAACAGGTGGCGTGCTTGCCTAGCTTCCCAGGGCAGCCGCCCGCCACAAGCACGCCACGCGGCGCATGCCAACCCGGCCAACCTGCCACCCCACGCTCCCGATGGGACGTGACAATGGGCCGGGCCCGCCACTACCGTGCCTCGGCACGCGGGCGGATCCGCTGCACCAAGGCGGGCGGTTGCGATTCACACGGGCGTTCAAGGCACAGTAATTTTGCGCAGTAATTGGGGGGTCATGGGGTCGTGGCCGCAGTTAATCCCATGATCCCATGTACCGCCCCCTCGGCTTCACAGCCCGACGGCTATAAGTGGGAGGAGGAAGGGGAGCGGCAGAGCACGCGCGCCCTCCTCCCCACACTCTCTTCCTCCTCTTTCTCTCTCCACCACTGCTGCTGCCGCTGCTCAGTGATTGCCGTGGTGCTGCCGCCGTTTGCCGCCGCCGTGCTCCTCCTCCCTTTGCAACCCCGCCTGAGGCCATGGTGCGCGAGAAGGGCGGCGACTGGAACGGCTCGATGGTGATTGAAGACCACATCACCTTCCTCTGGACACACGCCGGATGCCCAACGCGGCGTTCGCCAAGGCGCGGGTGCCACCAGCGGAGGAGATTTTGCCGGTGCTGAAGGGGAACAAGCGGGTCATCTTCCGCTTGCACTTCTTCTGCAGCTTGGGCCTTCCGGTGAGCGGTTTCCTCCACTCGTTCCTAGACATCAACCATATCCAACCGCATCATCTGACGCCCAACACCGTGACCTTGCTCTCCGCCTTCACCACGGAGTGCGAGGGTTACCTCGGCATCCTCCGCACACTCGAGTTGTGGGGAGCATTGAGGGAGTCCTGGACTAGGGGGTGTCCGGACAGCCGGACTATCATTGTCCGCCGGACTCCAAGACTACGAAGATACAAGACTCCGTCCCGTGTCCGGATGGGACTTTCCTTGGCGTGGAAGGCAAGCTTGGCGATACGGATATGTAGATCTCCTACCATTGTAACCGACTGTAATTCCTAGCCTCCTCCGGTGTCTATATAAACCGGAGGGCTTTAGTCCGTAGGACACAACATACATTACAACAATCATACCATAGGCTAGCTTTAGGGTTTAGCCTCCTTTATCTCGTGGTAGATCCACTCTTGTACTACCCATATCATCAATATTAATCAAGCAGGACATAGGGTTTTACCTCCATCGAGAGGGCCTGAACCTGGGTAAAACATCGTGTCCCTCGTCTCCTGTTAACATCCGCCTAGACACACAGTTCGGGACCCCCTACCCGAGATCCGCCGGTTTTGACACCAACATTGGTGCTTTCATTGAGAGTTCCTCTGTGTCGTCACCGATATCGATGGCATCTTCAACCAACAACGCTGCCAGGGTGAGACTTTTCTCCCGGACAGATCTTCAGATTCGAGGCTTCGATCGCGGGCTAATTCGCTGGCCATCCGAGCAGATCGAAGCTACGCCCTGGCCGTCAGTCGATTCGAAGTCTAAACTTCATGACCGACGTCGCGGAGACTTGATCTTCGACGGCTCGAGCCACAGCCAAGCGCAGGATATTACGATGGGCATGATCTAGCTCGCCCGAATAGTGCCTTTGGTCGCGACACGAATCCGCTTCGGCCTTTAGTCCGGAGCCGAACGCCCAGATCGAGGATCGGTGGATGGACACCACCTCGGGGGCTTCAACTTCCACGGCGATGGAGCCCAAGACTAATCTTGTCCCCTGCGAAACTCGTGATTCCGAGGTGCCGGACTCCAAACCTCCCACGCCCCTACCAATCGATTCGGATTGGGCGCCGGTTATGGAATTCACTACCGCGGACATCTTCCAACACTCGCCCTTTGGCGACATCCTAAATTCGCTAAAGCGTCTCTCGTTCACAGGAGAGTCCTGGCCGGACTACGGCCAGGATGGTTGGGATACGGATGACGAAGAAATTAAGAGCTCACCCACCACCCACTTTGTAGCCACTGTCGACGATCTAACCGACATGCTAGACTACGACTCCGAAGACATCGACGCCATGGACGACGATGCCGGAGACGAACAGGAACCAGCGCCACAGGCACGGAGGACCACCTCGTCATATGACGATATATGGTGGATACCCCAAAAGAGAGCGATAACGAGGACCAACGGGCTGCGGCGGAAGATAACCCCGCCGACAAACAACCAAAACGGCGGCGCAAACGCCGCCCTAAGTCCCGCCTCGACAACAACAACGCTCCTAAGGACCCCGCAATACAGCAGGGCACACAAGTGGACAACGAACATGCAGATAAGCAACCGTCCGAACAGGACGAGTCAGATAATCAGTCCAGGCCCGGCGAAAACGATAGTCCGGACGATCTCACGCCGGACACGCCGCCGGAAGGTAAAAACCTTCGGAAAAGACTCGTCAACACTGCAAGAAGCTTGAAGAAGGAAAAGCGGAAGCTCAAAACAGCGGAGGACACACTCAGAATGAGCTGGAGCAAAGTGCTCAAAACCGCGGATAAATACGGCAATGGCCACCAATCAAAGAGCTACCCGGCGCAAGTTGCTACTCAGACCACGAGGAGGCCATAGAGCCCCCACAAAAAAAATAAAGAGGCTGCCTGGTTGGATAGACAGCCGATGATAGGCCAAATTTGAAAGCGGGCGCACATAAACCAACTAATGAACTCGAAAGACAGATGGCCCAGCCAGTCCATCTACGGGCCAAAGAAGAAGGCCCCAGAAGCAAGGCAACACGTCAAGTGTCCAAGATAGTGGCACACCCAAATATAGGGCGCCAAGACACCCACTATGTTTCACCAATGAGGTCTTTGGACAATGAATTCCCATCGATTTAAACCCATAAACATAGAGGCCTACGATGGAACAATGCACTCGAGTGCGGATAGAAGACTATATACTACATAAACACATGGCCAGAGGAGATGATCTCCACGCCATAAAATACCTACCCCTCAAGTTCAAAGGGCCAGCCCGTCATTGGCTTAAAAGCCTCACAGAAAACACTGTGGGAAGTTGGGAAGAGCTCGAGAACGCGTTTAGACAAATTTTCAAGGGACTTATGTCCGCCCTCCGGATGCAGATGATCTAAGTCATATAACTCAATAGTCCGGAGAGTCACAAGAAATTCGAACAGGTTCTCACCAAAAGAACTAAATAGTTGACTGTCCGGACGCCAAGCCTTAGCAGCTTTTAAACACAACATCCGAGACGAATGGCTTGCCAGACACCTCGGCCAAGAGAAACCGAGGACAATGTCCGCGCTAACAAGCCTCATGACCCGCTTCTGTGCGGGAGAGAATAGCTGGCTAGCAAGATGTAGCACCAGCGACCCAAGTACATCCGAGATAAGAGATGGAAACGGAAAATCACTACAGCAGAAAAGAGCAGCGCCGGAATAAAGAGAAAAGCCCAAAGAGCATGGCAGTCAATGCCGGATTCAAAAGCTCGCGCCAAACAACAAAACACCGCCTCTTAAGGATGACAAAGTGATGAGCTGCCCAACTTAAACAAGATTTTGGGTCGGATATGTCAAATCCACAAGACTTCTAAGGCCCGCAAACCACACCCATCGAGATTGTTGGGTTTTTAAACAGTCCGACCGACTAAATGCCGAACACAAGGGGCTCGACGCAAGCTTAAGACGAAAACGCCACCAGCAGAGAGCACCGAAAACAAAAACTTTCGCGACAAGAGGTCAAAGCAGTAAACTCACTTCATGTGATAATACGGAAAAATAGTGCGGCACCTTCTAAACAGAGCCTCGCACGGTCCAACCCAGCAGACCATAGAGATTGATATCAAACCAATCACTTTCGACCACCGGATTATTCCGTAGCATTCAAACGCGGGACGGACTGCCCCGATATTGATCCCATAATCAACGGACTACAATTTACTAAAGTCCTAATGGGCGGAGGCAGCGACTTAAACCTCGTCAGATTCAAACACAATCCGCAAGATGGGGATAGACCCTACTAAAATTCGACACAGCCGCACTTCCTTCAAAGGAGTGACGCCAGGCCCTTACGCCAAGTGCACAGGCTCCCTATTACTAGAAGTTGTGTTCGGATCACCAAACAACTTCCGACGCGAAAAACTAATCTTTCATATCGTCCCATTTAAAAGTGGATATCAAGCACTCTTGGGACGAAAGGCTTTTGTCAGTTTCAATGCCATACCACATTACGCGTCTCTTACACTCAAGATGCCTGGTCCACGCAGCATCATTTCAGTGCGAGGGTCACCCAAAGACCCCGGACACGGATAGACGAGTCCGCATCGAGAGGCTAGGGTTTCCCTAGCCGCACACCCTTCACAAGGGGCTGCGCAAGACAAACAACCGCGAAGTTCATACAAACCCCGCTTTACTTATTTATATTTCTTCTTTCACACAAACCTTTTTCGCATCTAATTGTTTTCAAACTAAGCGCCCTCTCTTTTTACAGATGAACAACGCATACCCGCCCGTGATAACGCACAACGGAGACACAGCGCAGACGCAGAGAGACCAGTTATCGAGGATTCTTTTCAGATTAAGACCTGCGTAAACCTTTTTACTGTCTCTTGTTGTTATTCTTCTTGGTTTCTTCCTATAACCAAAGCGGAGCTCGACGCTTTGGCATCGGGCCGATCGAGAGGACCATGCCCGCATTCTCGACACTAGGGGCTTAGGGCATTGTTCTGCCCATTATTATAAAGACCGAACACCTTAGGGAGTGTTCGCGCCTCGAAGTTAGGCATTATATGCATCAGCTCAATCATGTCTTTGGTCAAATGTTGGGTTTGCGGCTCCCGTGTTTTGCTGCCTTACGCTCAGATCATCGGCTAACGCGGCACAGGAGAACTATGCGATTGTGCCCCAGTTCGGCCGGGCGAAAGCACCTCAAGAGAGAAATCCGAAAACGGATCGTCATGATATAGCGAGAGACTGGTCAACCACTGATCGACTACCGGAATGTTTAGAATTTCGCTTTGACGAAAGACCGCTTTCGGTCAGCACACACGCGTCTCGAACTCGAGAAGTGCGGTGCCCCAAGGGGCTATATCGTAGTCCCCACCCTCAAACTCCACTAGCTAAGTGAAAGTGATAAAGCATTATAGTCCGGATTGCCTCGCTTGCTACGCTACCACCTCCTTAACAGACCGAGACGCCGGATTAAGTGTGAAAACACGCTATTTTTATAACACCCCGCACCTTGTGCGTGGGGGATGAAGTCAAGACTGCAATCTTTCAAGTTATACAAATGTATACGCAAACGGCAGATAGGAGAAATTTTACTACTTGGGACGCACAAGTATAAAAAGCAGTTATAGCATAATCATCGCTTTTATAAGCTAAAACGCTCATTTGAACGTGACATTTTTGAGCATCTGCGACTTATTACACGAGCGCCGCATAACTTCCCCAAAATAGTGCTTGGCGGGTAACCGCTTTCATCCGAGCCTGGGCGGCAATAGCGGTGGCATCCATCTTCGCCCATGTGTCTTCACATCGGCAAGAGCCATCCGCGCGCCGGCGCAAAGCAACCGCTTCATCTCCTTGATATGCGGCACCGCTCCAAGAAATTGCTGCAATAAGTCGAAATAGCTCGCCGCCTTGGGCCTCTCGCCGCATATGAGCCACGATGTCGGCCATGGCAAGTCCGGACAATCTATTCAGCTCGCCCATTCGCCAACCGATCGGTCAACGGAAGTGAACGATCCGGACTATGGAATTGAGACCAAAATAGCTCTTCCGCCTTGTGATCCTTCCGCTCCGAAGTTTCACCGCATCAGCCGACATGCCGCTAAGTCCATATACGGATCCTCCGGACGCCACAGCTGGCCAAGTTAAGCATACTTTTGATCCAGAACCGGCGACGAATAGAAAAGGCTTGCCAGCCACAATATCTCCTACCTGGCGCAGCTCCTCCTTCATAGCCAGATTGCGTAACGGGCATCCTTGGCCTCGGCGGTTGCCTTCCCAGGTCTTCCCGCCCGATAAGCGCCTTTTCAAGAGCCTCATTGCGGTCGGCAGATCTTTTAATTTTGCGCCAATTCGCCATCTCTTCCCCGCTTAGGCAGTGTGTAACCTTTCGCTTTCAACTCCTCGGCCTCCTCGAGGCAGTTGCGTCACTCCTTCGGCTTGCTCCTTAGCTTGAGCAAGTTCGCCCAAGGCTCTCCACAAGCAGCAGCACCGCTCAGATCACAACATATAACTTATCAGAGGAGGGCTTTGACCCCCTTAATAAAGCGATTGTGGAGAACTCATTTACCTTGCGACTCGTGAAGTCGCCGATTGACAAGTGCGATGTCCGCATCTGCCACGTCAAGTTGCCGCATTAACTCGGCAACTCCACTAGTCTGGCTAGCCCTCAGACTATCCGCCACCTGCATAGGAACGGCGATATCCATTACTTGCGATTTTGATTCTCGGCACGCTGTCGTTTTCGACAACCTACCGAGTCTCAGGGGCTACTATCTATACAGGGCGCAAAACTGTAAAAAAAAAGGGTGCGTCATTCTTGCGTACCTCAAATCCCGCCAGCAAACTCGTAGAGGCATTATGCAACCCGCTCTCGGCGGACGAAATCCTTCCAATCACCATACGCATCAAAGCACGGTGATCTTCTCAGATGGACGCCCTCTCAAGCAGATTCTTCAGTTCTCCCGGTCGGATACTAGTGGGCGCCGAACTCTCCGGTCCCTACGGACTCAGGGACACCCTCCGTGACGAGACTTCAGGCTCGTCTGCCCTATCTGACGGCGCAGCAGACGGAGGCGTTTCGCTCTCCATCATCTCCCGAAGAAGGTCCCCCGAAGACGAACTCATCTGAGAAGGCTGCAAATCCGAACTGCAAGATAAAAATTTCGGTTACCCACAGAAGCACAAATGGAGGTATTTTCTCACTAATGAACTCCCCTTTTCCTACTCACGGCTTGCTGGAGGGCTGATCCTTTAGCGACGATTGTGCGTCCGGATTCTCCCCGGACGCCGGACCCCCCGATGAAGATCTCTTCCCCCGTTTAGAGGCTTTGGCCTCCGGATCTTCGGAGGCGGTCCTCTTCTCCCCCCGGAAGGAGGGGTTTTTGATTCCCCCCTCTTCAGACGCCCCTTTGGGTGGAATAATAGCTCCTCTATTTTCCCCATCGCTCCCTTCTATGGGCGCGACCTCCAACATTCTGACCAGCACGGGCTCTAGTGCGGTCTCTGGTCGGGGAGGCGGACACCTTATCAGCTTCGATCGCGCTACCCACTCCTGTGGAGAGTAATGGGTCAGGAGGCGAACTCTAGAAAAGCAGATAAACAGAACGTCCGGACTTTGAGCTATTTACCTGAGTCTCCGGGCGATTGCAGCTTAGGCCTGCGTCCTCGGTCAATTCCGGACACGCTACCTGCGGTCCGAAGAACAACTTATACATCTCCACGGGTGTAGCACCCATGAAGTGTTGGAGATTTCGGGGTCCCTCCAGATTGAACTCCCATAGACAGAGAGGACGGCGTTTGCAGGGCAGAAGACGCCTGATTAGCATAACCTGCATCACCACGACCAGATTGATCTCCCTCGCCTGGAGGTCTCGAATCCGGCCCTGCAATGAGGGCATGTCTTCTGATGGCCCCCAATTGAGCCCTTGGTTGACCCACGACATCAATCGGCGTGGACGTCCCGGGCGGAATGAAGGCGGCGGCTTTTGCTTGCTGCCCTTCGGAGCGGTGATATAGAACAACTCCTGCTGCCACAGTCCGAAGTTCTTCTTGAAGGAACCCGGGCCACGGAGCATCGGCCCTTCGCTTATGGTCGCCCACAAGACTCCGCTTGACGCCCCGATCATCTTCGGCCCATTAAAGGTCTTCACCACAGGCAAGTGGGGAGGACGCGGAGGAAGGCTTCGCAGACGATAATGAATGCGGAGATATGGAGGATGGACTCCGGAGCCAAGTCGTGAAAATCCAGCCCATAGTAGAACATGAGCCCTCTCACGAAGGGGTCCGTCGGGAAGCCTAAACCCCGACGGAGGTGGGATACGAAGACAACGTACTCAACGGGCTCGGGGGCGGGCACGGCCTTCCCTTGGACAGGCAACCTGTGCGAAATCTCATAGGACAGGTACTTGGCCTCACGCAGCTTTAACACGTCCTCCTCCGTCACGGAGGAGGGCATCCACCGACCCTGGAGGTCGGAGCCGGACATGGTTTCCGAAGCGCTCGAATCTGGGGCTCTGGGTGTTGGAACTAGGAGAAAGAAGGAGATTCGATGCGAGATTGAAGAAAAAGAACGAGCCTTGGTCCTCTTATAAAGGGGAAAAATACCAAGAGTCGTCTCCGTGACCGTTCGGGATTCACCTTCGGTAGAGGAGGCGTGGCGACGGGCACGGTTGGGTTACCCACGCACGTATTGATGAGAATGCCGGAATAAGGGGAACACGATCTCTGCTTCGACAAGACGTGCCAAGGAAACCGCTTCGCTAAACGTGCTGAGGTGGTATAATAAAAAATGATTCGAGTAAAGGCTTGGTAGCGGTGTGATGTCACGCCGCATAATACGTCAGCAGATTGGACTGGTGTACATTTTATTCTCTCTACGGTGGAGTGGAATTCATTTTGCAGAGCCGGACACTATCCTGGTGTTCATGATCTTCTCTGGATTATTCAAGGGAGGAACCCGCCTTGCAATGCCGAACATTATGCGCGCCGGACTTATCGCCACCAAGCCCTGGTTCAGGGCTACCGAGGAGTCTCGACTAGGGGTGTCCGAACAGCCGGATTATCATCGCCCCACGGACTCCAAGACTACGAAGATACAAGATTGAAGACTCCGCCCCGTGTCCGGATGGGACTTTCCTTGGCGTGGAAGGCAAGCTTGGCGATACGGATATGTAGATCTCCTACCATTGTAACCGACTCTGGTAACCCTAGCCTCCTCCTGTCTATATAATCGAGGGATTTAGTCCAGAGGACACAACATACATTACAACAATCATACCATAGGCTAGCTTTAGGGTTTAGCCTCCTTGATCTCATGGTAGATCCACTCTTGTACTACCCATATCATCAATATTAATCAAGCAGGACGTAGGGTTTTACCTCCATCGAAAGGGCTCGAACCTGGGTAAAACATCGTGTCCCTCGTCTCCTGTTACCATCCGCCTAGATGCACAGTTTGGGACCCCCTACCCGAGATCCGCCGGTTTTGACACCGACAAGCATTCTTCTACGGCAAGCCGGGCACCTCCGCCAAGGACACGGCGGCCAAGTGCGGCGGATTCGTCACCGTGCGCCGGACGGCGAAGAGGAATGCCTTCCCCGTCATCAAGCTGTCACAGTCAGTAAAACTGTGGCAGCAGTCTTATTTCTATGTTGAGAATGTCGATCCGGCTGTCGACTTCATCAACCTTCTGGCCTACGAGGCCGTCCCCCCTGTCGGGCTTTGGCCCAACTGGGGCTACAAGCCGAAGCCGGTGTCGGTGGACGCGGCAGCCGCCATCGGCCGACTCTGGGTGCTCCAGGAGTCGGAGGAACTCGTGACCTCCGACCTACTTATCGCCTTCGTCGAGCGCCGGGTCCTTCCGCTCCAGGGCCGCCCTCTTCTGATCTGTCAGATGAGCGGGCACCGCGACACGAGCAGGTTGTGCACGAGGGAGATGCCGACGGCTGAGGTCGCGAGGATGGTGGACGAGATCTTCGACCTCAAGGTGTCGGAGGGAGACTGGCGGTTCGGGAAGCGGCCGTATTCCCGCGACGACCCACCGCCTGCCATAAGTCCCTTGATTTCTTCTTTTAGCTCTGACTTTTATTCTTGTTCCTTGTGTGACGCAACTCTTTTTCTGGATCGCAGATTTATATGTCCACAGCGATGGCCGCCATCGTGGGGCCGGGTGGAGACTACCTGCCGGACAGGGCGGTGAGCGATGTGGACCACCCTGACTTGGGGGCGGCCGCCTTGGCGGACAACGCAGCAGGCGGCGGCGACGGAGCAGGCGTCTCCGAGGAGGGCGGCGGCGTGGAGACCTGGCCCGATGACGACGATGATGAAGACGAGCCGCACCCCTCCCGGAGCACCGCCAACACCAGCGCAGGCCCCTCTACTGGGCCGCCCGCCCGTGCTACGTCTTGAGCTTGCGCTGGTTTTCCTTGAAGAGTTGAGGGTGATGCAGCAATAGTAGCGTAAGTATTTCCCTCAGTTTTTTAGAACCAAGGTATCAATCCAGTAGGAGGCTGTAACGCCCCGGATGCAACTTTCCATATCCGTAACTCCAACTCTTGCCTTTTCCGGAGATTAGATATGTTATTCCCTTCGTGGTTGGGTGTTTACTGTTGTTTTGCATTTTGTTCATGTCATGCATCTCATCTCTTTGCATCATTTGCATTGCATCAGGTCATCATGCAACCCTTTTCAAAACTCATCTAAAGAACATCGTATGGATCTTTGGTCCATTTAAATCG
The DNA here is from genome assembly GCA_021437245.1 of Aegilops speltoides. Lineage (NCBI taxonomy): Eukaryota > Viridiplantae > Streptophyta > Magnoliopsida > Poales > Poaceae > Aegilops > Aegilops speltoides. Next base: position 493,351,733 of record CM038147.1, on the reverse strand, counting down.
AGGGAAATGCACATGGTGACTTCCCTTTATAACATATCCTCCCAATATTAGGGAGTTATTATAAAATATTCCATTGATGTGGAATTACCTTTGACACACTTGCAAAATAATTCCCCATGCCTTTATTATCTCACTTCTTGACCTCAAACTTTGTCCAATAAATTATTTCGTCATTTTCCGGAGCCCCACCGAAATCCTCAACATTTTTGGACACTTCAAGAACCTAGTCCTTGTTCAAACCATTTGAATTAAAATCAAATGACTTTGAATTTAATTATTGCAATCTTGCCCACTCTATTTTTCTTGGGTTAAGCTCATTTTTATGAGTCCAGGAAAATTGTCCTTGTTCTCAAATTCTTTCCCTAACCCTCTCTTCTTTTCTTCTCTCTATTTCTTTTCTGCTAAAGAAAAGGAGAGAGAGATAGTCCAGCTCGGCCTTCTCCCAGCAGTTGGCCCAAGGCCCAGCCGCAGCCTACCTAATCTAACCCTAGCCCGACTCTCATCTCTCCTCTGGATCCCCATCTCCCTCCTGACCGCCGCCACTCGCACACATCGCTGCCAGGAGCCTGATCCCATCTCCTTCCACTCGATACCTTCTCTCCCTCTCGATCTCCCACGCACGCCGCCACCCACAGGAGTCCCGCACCCGACCCCTTCGCCGAGGCCATGGCCGCCGCCGTGCCTTCTTCCCCTCCTCGCCATTGCCGCCCTGGCGAGCGCCGCCCTGGCGAGCGCCGCCCCAACGCCCCTCCACGCGACGCCTCCCCTTCTCCTGCTCCTCTGTGACACCCTGCTGCCGGCCAAGTCCCGCTGCTCCAACGCCAGGATCAGCCCTGAGCTGCTGCGCCGCTCCGACGACCCCATCATCGCGCCGTCCCCGACCTCTTTCTGGCTGGATCCTCTCCGTCGCCGTGGTTCCCGGCGCCCCGGACCTCCCCCGCTTCGCTAAGTTCGTCGCTGCCGAGCCCCTACCTCGGCCTCGCGACTACGGCCTCCCTCCTGCAGCACCCGCAAGCCACTAGGAGGCATGCTCCTCGTGATGCACATGAGCTCCTACAGTCTTGTCGTTTGCCTCCCCCCCACCTACTTTTCCCTTGGGAGTCGCTCTCTCGAGGGTCATCTTTATTCAGCCCCCTCGGGCCACTGCTTGTCTAAGTGTTGGTCCAAACTAGAGCCACTTGCAGCGCCACCTCGGGGAAACTTGAGGGCTGGTTCTAGTTGTACGTACTACTCATCTGGTCGTGGCCTGAGACGAGATACGCGGGGCTACTATCAGGATGTCGGCACGCCGGGAGGTCTTGCTGGTTTTGTTTTACCACTGTCGAAATGTCTTGTAAACCGGGATTCCGAGACTGATCGGGTCTTCCTGGGAGAAGGAATATCCTTCGTTGATCGCGAGAGCTTATCATGGGCTGTTGGGACACCCGCAGGTATAAACTTTCGAGAGCCATGCCCGCGGTTATGTGGCAGATGGGAATTTGTTAATGTCCGGTTATAGATAACTTGACACCAGATCCGAATTAAAACGCATCAACCGTGTGTGTAGCCGTGATGGTCTCTTTTCGGCGGAGTCAGGGAAGTGAACACGGTTTCTGTGTTATGATTGACGTAAGTAGGAGTTCATGATCACTTCTTGATCATTGCTAGCTTCATGACCATTCCTTTCCTTCTCGTCTCGCTCTCATTTTGCGTATGCTAGCCACCATATATGCTTAGTCGCTGTTGCAACCTCACCACTTTACCCCTTCCTTTCCCATTAAGCTTTGCTAGTCTTGATACCCATGGTAATTGGATTGCTGAGTCCTCATGGCTCACTGATTACTACACCAACAGTTGCAGGTACAGATTATGCGATGATCATGACGCGAGAGCGATGTTGCTTGTTTTGGAGTTTCTTCTTCTGCTTCTTCGATCAGGGGATAGGTTCCAGGTCGGCAGCCTGGGCTAGCAGGGTGGATATTGTTTGAGTTTCTATTTATGATTCATCCGTAGTCGGATGTTGTTCTTGAATGTTGTATTGTTGTATTCAGGTGACATTGTATGTATCGGATGTATCCCTATGTATTATGTAATGTTGATGTAATGAGATCCACCTTGCAAAAGCGTCTTCAAGATGCGCTTCTATCCTTGGTGGGACCTTCGAGTTCCTTTAGGATAGGGTCGCATCTTGGGCGTGACAAGTTGGTATCAGAGCCTCGACCGACCCTAGGATCCCCCTTGATTGTTGGCTGTTGTTGAGTCTAGAAGAAAACTATTTTGAGTCTTAGGATTATATATATCGGAGAGTAGGATTCTTCTTACTCTTCAGCCCCCTTCGTCGCTCTGGTGAGGTCTCCTGACGTAGATGTTTTGTCTTTCCTCTCCTCAAATTTCACTAAAAAAAATTTGGGATCACGCGGGTATCTTGGTATCGTTCCGATATTCTTATGACGAGAACATTGTTCTTGGTGCCTCCTGACATTTAGGGGTTGTGGCAGTGTCCCGGGGTGTTGAGCTCTGAGGTGTTGTCGTCATAATTTTATCGTTGCAGTTCTGGAATACCTGAGTTTTGCCGACATCGAAAATCTCTTTTATGCAGTTGTTGGTGAGATAACCTCGACGCCACCCAGTACTGGGGAGTTCGGGAGTATTTCCATAGCTTGTATAACGGATGCTTTTTCGAAGGTTGAGGTACACGATTTCCAGAGTTTTCTTGGTTATGTGTTGACGGATGGATATAGCTTGGATGTAGGTATTGTTAGTTTGGGTGAGATATATTGCTTCCCCTGTATCCCCAACACCAGATTGCATAACCAGAAAGTTTCGGGAGTTTATAGGTGGGAATTCAAGTAGCTCCTAGAATATCTTTCCGACAGATGCATGATATGGGATTGGGTAAATCTCTATCATATGTATTTGTTCCGGCTTATTCTGCAAGCCAAATCCTTTGTTTTTTTATTTGTGGTATTCGAGTTGCTTCAATGTCAAGTGTTGAATCCATACCTTTCCTAAATGGTGTTCTCATATTTCTATGTGAATACCAATCCTTCTTGATCATTGAGGTTGTCATGTTAATTCTTTTCCAACCGGCGTGCTTCTCTTCAAGTGGATTTGATCATTTCAACATCCGCAAGATCATCTCTAAGTTTTGTCAACGGTGTTTCTTCCTCCGTCCCAAGTTGTCTTTGTTTTTCCCGCCCTCCCACCCTTTTTCTTCAAGGACTCAGATATTTTAATCAAGTATCCATTTATTCATGTGAAGTCTCTTCATTCTTTTCTCTCAATGTTCTTATCCAGTGATTTCCCATGAAGATGTTCAACAGTTTCAAGTTAATCATCCTTCATTGTTGCTTCTTGTCCGGTGGATCCAATTCAAGCTTTCATTGTTGATCATATTCCTTTCCTCGTGTCAAATGCTTTCTCATGCCGGTGCACCTCTCAATCACTCACCTCTTGCTATTCATTTGTTCTGGAGTGCTGAAGATATCTCGGAAGACTCATGTTTCCATTCTCAATCCGTTCAAGCTATTTGGAGATTGTTATCCCATTCAAGCCATTTATTTCAACCGGTGCAATCTCTCTTTAAAATCATTTCCAACGGTGTTTTTCTTTTGAGTGGGCCCTAACCCACAGGTCTTTTCCTAGGATCTTACCTGACTCTTCTAATTTTCCCGGAGCCATTCCCAAATTCATTTCCAAGTTTGACGTAAGAATGAATTTTCATCAGTCGCATGCCTTGTCCAAGGTTTGTTTTCAAATTCTTTTCATCTTTGGATCAACCTTTCCTCTTTTAATTCTTCCGGAGTATCTCAACAATTCATGGTGGTTCTCATCATCATTCCCAACATTTGAAGACCGAAGACGGATTTCTCTTAAATCTTGGTCCATTCTCTTGAATATTCATGGTTCTAGCTTCATGCCATCCTCATAATTGTTTTGATTGTGACAATTCTTTTCTTACCATCTGGAGCATTTCATGAGTTGTTTCCATTTCTTTCCTCCGAAGGCCATCATGTCATAATTCTTCATTCTCAGCGTGTAGCTATCGTTCTCCAAATCTAACGGTGAATCGTTCTAATACCCTCTAACCAGTTCATGATCTCTTTGTTCTCATGTGTCTAAATCCCCTCAAGTATATTCATTCGTTTTCCAATTCTTCCCGGTGAATTGTGCCTTTGCTACTTTCATTTTCAATTCTTATGGTGGTTCGTTCAAGATTTCACTTCCTTCGTTATCATATCAAATATTCGTTGTTTCCAAATCCCACCGGTGGTTCCATCAATACCTTCTCAAGTTTGCGCTATATCTCTCTTAATACTTTCTACGAGAATAAGTAATATGCCAAATCCGTTGCTTGTCATCAATTTAAATTGGTGAAGGATACACATAACATAATTCTTACTATTGTTTCATCCAAGTGATCTAGTTTCTTCTTTCCAGAGTTATTCATCATGTCACATTTCTCGGTTCGAGATGCTTCATCTTTTCTTTTCTGGAGTTCCAAGTTTTTCCGCATTATCTCGTCGCGAAGCTCCATCTAAATCATCGCAAGGCTTCACCTTGTGTTTTCAAGTTCTCTTTCTTTTTATCATCCTTTTATTACCGGAGTTCTTCATGGAGGCTCTACATGATGGTTTGTCAAGGATTCCTTTCATTCTCGATTTTTTCTTCAAGATTACTCTTGAAGTTATGATCCGCCAAGCTACACTCAAAAATAAACATGATGCCCAACACATGTTTTGTTTTGAGGCGTTCAAATATTCTTCTTCTTGCATTTCAAAGTGCAATTTGTTCTACCTTAGCTTTTGAGGTGGTCTTATATCATTCTTGGCAATTTCCATTCAGGTTTCGCGATTCACATGTTGTCAAAAATGAGGTATTTTAAATCCATCAATCTCTTCTCTGGAGTTATCTTGGTATAGATTTCACCTAAAGCCTTCCCTAAGGAATGTTGCTATTGTGGTGCTTATCAATGATCCAATTTTCTCCTTCTCGTCTCGGTGAAGAAGTTTTTCATCTCTTTGGTGCTCTCAATCTAATCAATGGTTTCCATTAGTGGCCGGTTGTCACCTCATAGTCTCGAGATGTTTTCAATAAGCCCACAACAAGCTTGTGCTTTTCGTTGTTGATTTTCCAACAACTCCGTTCAATTCTTCTTTGCAAGGATTGTTTCCAAGCTCATTTGTGGCAGAAGTTGGCATTTTCTTCTCCATTCTGTTATTCCAATGATTTATCTTCTATTCTTTCTTCCGAAGGCATTGTGATGTTGCTCTTTTCACTCATCATCTCGAATTGTGAGGATCATGTTCTTTTCGTGCTTATCCATTTAACCGGAGTGTTGTGTTCTCATTCAAGTTCTTTCATCTTATCAAGTTTTTGCCTCTCTTTTCAACCTGAGTGCTGTCTGAAATCCTTCTTACCCGTTGTGCCATTCTTTCAATAGTTCTGGAGGCAGTGTGTTGTTGATTTCATCAAGTATACTCTCATCTTGTCAAGTTCATGTTCAATTCCTTCCATTTAGAGTCGGAGTGCTGTCCAAATTATATCAATCTTATTCCTTCTCTATCTAGTTTTAACCGGAGTGTTTTCAACTTTCCTCATCTTCGTTGCTTTCTTCCTTTCATTTTGCTCAACATCTCAAGGTTCATGGTTTCACTCGTTTGTCGAAGAAGCAACTTAGTTTTACCTCCTCTCTTCCTCTTCTGTTTTATCTTCGGTGCCATCCTAGATCTCGGGACGAGATCCTCTCGTAGTGGTGGAGTGTTGTAACGCCCCGGATGCAACTTTCCATATCCGTAACTCCAACTCTTGCCTTTTCCGGAGATGTGATATGTTATTCCCTACGTGGTTGGGTTTTGTCTGTTGTTTTGCATTTTGTTCATGTCATGCACCTCATCTCTTTGCATCATTTGCATTGCATCAGGTCATCATGCAACCCTTTTCAAAACTCATCTAAATAAAATCGTATGGATCTTTGGTCCATTTAAATCGAGGGAAATGCACATGGTGACTTCTCTTTATAACATATCCTCCCAATATTAGGGAGCTATTATATAATATTCCATTGATGTGGAATTACCTTTGACACACTTGCAAAATAATTCCCCATGCCTTTGTTATCTCACTTCTTGACCTCAAATTTGTCCAATAAATTATTTCGTCATTTTCCGGAGCCCCACCGAAATTCTCAACATTTTTGGACACTTCAAGAACCTAGTCCTTGTTCGAACCATTTGAATTAAATTCAAATGACTTTGAATTTAATTATTGCAATCTTGCCCACTCTATTTTTCTTGGGTCAAGCTCATTTTTACGAGTCCAGGAAAATTGTCCTTGTTCTCAAATTCTTTCCCTAACCCTCTCTTCTTTTCTTCTCTCTATTTCTTTTCTGCTAAAGAAAAGGAGAGAGAGATAGTCCAGCTCGCCTTCTCCCAAATAGTTGGCCCAAGGCCCGCCGCAGCCTACCTAATCTAACCCTAGCCCTACTCTCATCTCTCCTCTGGATCCCCATCTCCCTCCTGACTGCCGCCACTCGCACACATCGCTGCCAGGAGCCCGATCCCATCTCCTTCCACTCGATGCCTTCTCTCCCTCTCGATCTCCCACGCACGCCGCCACCCACAGGAGTCCCGCACCCGAGCCCTTCGCCGAGGCCATGGCCGCCGCCGCGCCTTCTTCCCCTCCTCGCCATCGCCGCCCTGGCGAGTGCCGCCCCAACGCCCCTCCACGCGACGCCTCCCCTTCTCCTACTCCTCTGCGACACCCTGCTGCCAGCCAAGTCACGCTGCTCCAACGCCAGGATCAGCCCCGAGCAGCTGCGCCGCTCCGACGACCCCATCATTGTGCCGTCCCCGACCTCTTTCTGGCTTGATCCTCTCCGTCGCCGTGGTTCCCGGTGCCCTGGACCTCCCCTGCTTCGCTAAGTTCGTCGCTGCCGAGCCCCTACCTCGGCCTCGCGACCCCGGCCTCCCTCCTGCAGCACCCGCAAGCCACTAGGAGGCGTGCTCCTCGTGACGCACTTGAGCTCCTACAGTCTCGTCGTTTACCTCCCCACCACCTACTTTTCCCTTGGGAGTCGCTCTCTCGAGGGTCATCTTTATTCAGCCCCCCCCCGGGCCAGTGCTTGTCTAAGTGTTGGTCCAAACTAGAGCCACTTGCAGTGCCACCTCGGGGAAACTTGAGGGTTAGTTCTAGTTGTACGTACTGCTCATCCGGTCGTGGCCTGAGACGAGATACGCGCGGCTACTATCAGGATGTCGGCACGCCGGGAGGTCTTGCTGGTTTTGTTTTACAATTGTCGAAATGTCTTGTAAACCGGAATTCCGAGACTGATCGGGTCTTCCTGGGAGAAGGAATATCCTTCTTTGATCGCGAGAGCTTATCATGGGCTAAGTTGGGACACCCCTGCAGGGTATAAAATTTCGAGAGCCGTGCCCGCGGTTATGTGGCAGATGGGAATTTGTTAATGTCCGGTTATAGATAACTTGACACCAGATCCGAATTAAAACGCATCAACCGTGTGTGTAGCCGTGATGGTCTCTTTTCGGTGGAGTCCGGGAAGTGAACACGGTTTCTGTGTTATGATTGACGTAAGTAGGAGTTCAGGATCACTTCTTGATCATTGCTAGCTTCACGACCGTTCCTTTGCTTCTCTTCTCGCTCTCATTTTGCGTATGCTAGCCACCATATATGCTTAGTCGCTGCTGCAACCTCACCACTTTACCCCTTCCTTTCCCATTAAGCTTTGCTAGTCTTGATACCCATGGTAATGGGATTGCTGAGTCCTCGTGGCTCACAGATTACTACACCAATAGTTGCAGGTACAGATTATGCGATGATCATGACGCGAGAGCGATGTTGCTTGTTTTGGAGTTTCTTCTTCTGCTTCTTCGATCAGGGGATAGGTTCCAGGTCGGCAGCCTGGGCTAGCAGGGTGGATATTGTTTGAGTTTTTGTTTATGATTCATCCGTAGTCGGATGTTGTTCCTGTATGTTGTATTGTTGTATTCATGTGACATTGTATGTATCGGATGTATCCTTATGTATTATGTAATGTTAATGTAATGATATCCACCTTGCAAAAGCGTCTTCAAGATGCGCTTCTATCCTTGGTGGGACGTTCGAGTTCCTTTAGGATAGGGTCGCATCTTGGGCGTGACAGAGGCTCCTCAAAAGTCCCACGCACCTACACAAACAAACAAAGAATTCACAACCAACGCAATAAAGGGGTCGTCAATCCCTTCACGGCCACTTGCGAAAGTGAGATCTAATAAAGATAGTAAGATAAGATAAATATTTTTTTGGTATTTTATAATATAGATGCAAAAAATAAAGATGCAAATAAAGGTAGATTGGAAGCAAATACGATAAGAGATAGACCCGGGGGCCATAGGTTTCACTAGTGGCTTCTCTCAAGATAGCATAAGTATTACGGTGGGTGAACAAATTACTATCGAGCAATTGATAGAAAAGCGAATAATTATGAGATTATCTAGGCATGATCATGTATATAGGCATCACGTCCGCAACAAGTAGACCGACTCCTGCCTACATCTACTACTATTACTCCACACATCGACCGACTCCTGCCTGCATCTAGAGTATTAAGTTAAGAACAGAGTAACGCATTAACCAAGATGACATGATGTAGAGGAATAAACTCAAGCAATATGATATAAACCACATCTTGTTATCCTCGATGGCAACAATACAATACGTGCCTTGCAACCCTTTCTGTCACTGGGTAAGGACACCGCAAGATTGAACCCAAAGCTAAGCACTTCTCCCATGGCAAGAAAGATCAATCTAGTAGGCCAAATCAAACTGATAATTCAAAGAGACTTGCAAATATAACTCAATCATACATAAAAGAATTCAGAGAAGATTCAAATATTATTCATAGATAAACTTGATCATAAACCCACAATTCATCGGATCTCGACAAACACACCGCAAAAAGAGTTTACATCGAATAGATCTCCACAAGAGAGGGGGAGAACATTGTATTGAGATCCAAAAAGAGAGAAGAATCCATCTAGCTAATAACTATGGACCCGTAGGTCTGTGGTAAACTACTCACAACTCATCGGAGGGGCAAGGATGTTGATGTAGAAGCCCTCCATGGTCGATTCCCCCTCCGGCAGAGCGCCGACGAAGGCTCCAAGATGGGATCTCGTGGATACAGAAGGTTACGATGGTGGAAATTGTGTTTAGTCTTGCTCCTGGAAGTTTTCGAGGTACGTAGATATATATAGGAGGAAGAAGTACGCCGGTGGATACCCAAGGGGCCCACGAGACGGGGGGCACGCCCTATAGGGGGGGGGGGCGCCCTCCTATCTCATGGGAGCCTCGGCTGCTTCTTGACTTGCACTCCAAGTCCTCTGGATCACGTTCGTTCCAAAAATCACGCTCCCGAAGGTTTCATTCCGTTTGGACTCCGTTTGATATTCCTTTTCTTTGAAATACTGAAATAGGCAAAAAAACAGCAATATAGGGTGGGCCTCCGGTTAGTAGGTTAGTCCCAAAAATGATAGAAATGTGTACAATAAAGCCCATAAACATCCAAAAGGGGTAATATAATAGCATGGAACAATCAAAAATTATAGATACATTGGAGACGTATCAAGCATCCCCAAGCTTAATTCCCGCTCGTCCTCGAGTAGGTAAATGATAAAAAGAGAATTTTTTATGTGGAATGCTGCCTAGCATAATTCATAATGTAATTTTCTTTATAGTGGCATGTATGTTCAGATCCAAATGATTCAAAATAAAATTTCATATTGATAAAAGAAATAGTAACACTTCAAGCATACTAATCAAAGTAATCATGTCTTCTCAAAATAACATGGCAAAAGAAAGTTCATCCCTACAAAATCATATAGTTGGGCTATGCTTCATTTTTTTCACACAAATATGTTCCCAACTTCTATACCACCGATGACAAGCCAAGCAATTGTTTCATACTTAAATAATCTCAAACTTTTTCAACCTTCACGCAATACATGAGCGTGAGCCATGGATATAGCACTATGGGTGGAATAGAATATGATGATGGGGATTGTGTGGAGAAGACAAAAAAGAGAAAGTCTCACATTGACGAGGATAATCAATGGGCTATGGAGATGCCCATCAATTGATGTCAACATGAGGAGTAGGGATTGCCATGCAACAGATGCACTAGAGCTATAAATGAATGCTCAACAAAAGAAAACTAGTGGGTGTGCATCCAACTTGCTTGCTCACGAAGACCTAGAGCATTTGAGGAAGCCCATCGTAGGAATATACAAGCCAAGTTCTATAATGAAAAATTCCCACTAGTATGAAAAAGAAAACTTATGAGACTCACTATATGAGAAACATGGTGCTACTTTGAAACACAATTATATGAGACTCACTACATGAAGAACAAGGTGCTACTTTGAAGCACATGTGTGGAAAAAGAGATAGTAACATTGCCCTTTTTATTTTCCTTTTCTTTTTTTTGGGATTTTCTTTCTTTTCTTTTTTTATTTTTTTTATTTGGGCAATGCTCTAATAATGATGATCATCACACTTCTGTTGATTACAACATATGAATTACAACTCGAAAGTAGAACAAGATATGACTCTATATGAATGCCTCCAGCGGAGTACTGGGATGGTGCAATGAATCAAGAGTGACATGTATGAAAAATAATGCATGGTGGCTTTGCCACAATACGATGTCAACTACATGATCATGCAATGGAAATATGACAAAAGTAAAGTATGTCATGATGATGATGAGCGGAATGGTGGAAAGTTGCATGGCAATATATCTCGGAATGGCTATGGAAATGCCATAATAGGTAGTTATGGTGGCTGTTTTGAGGAAGATATAAGGAGGTTTATGTGTCATAGAGCATATCGTATCACGGGGTTTGGATGCACCGGTGAAGTTTGCACCAACTCTCAAGGTGAGAATGGGCAATGCACGGTACCGAAGAGGCTAGCAAAGGCGGAAAGGTAAAAGTGCGTATAATCCATGGACTCAACATTAGTCAAAAAAACACATATACTTATTGCAAAAATTTAGAAATCATCAAAAATCAAGTACTACGCGCATGCTCCTAGGGGGACAGATTGGTAGGAAAATACCATCGCTCGTCCCCGACCGCCACACATAAGGATGCACAAGCCAGGTACACTTCATGTTTCAAATTTGTTACACAACTTTAACCATACGTGCATGCTACGCGACTTGCTAACTTCAACACAAGCATTGTTTAAATTCATAATCACCCAACTAGCATGACTTTAATATCACTACCTCCATATCTCAAAACAATTATCAAGTAGCAAATTGATCATATCATCCAATTCACTTCCTATGATAGTTTTTATTATACCCAACTGGGATGCCTACCATTATAGGACCAATTTTATAACCATAGCAAATACCATGCTGTTCTAAAAGGTTCTCAAAATAATATAAGTGAAGCATGAGAGACTAATAATTTCTACAAAAATAAGTCACCACCATGCTCTAAAAGATATAAGTGAAGCACTAGAGCAAAAATTATCAAGCTCAAAAGATATAAGTGAAGCACATAGAGTATTCTAGAAAATTCTAATCAAATAGGCTTCTCCCAAAAGGTGTGTACAACAAGGATGATTGTGGTAAACTAAAAATCAAAGACTAATATAATACACGACGCTCCAAGCAAAACACATATCATGTGGTGAATAAAAATATAGCTCCAAGTAAAGTTAACAATGAACGAAGACGAAAGAGGGGATGCCTTCCCGGGGCATCCCCAAGCTTAGGCTTTTGGATAATCTTGAATATCTTGGGGTGCCTTGGGCATCCCCAAGCTTAGGCTCTTGCCACCCTTTATTCCATAGTCCATAAAAGCTTTACCCAAAAATTGAAAACTTCACAACACAAAACTCAACAGGAAATCTTATAAGCTCCGTTAGTGAAAGAAAACAAAACCACCACATAAGGTACTGTAATGAACTCATTCTTTATTTATTTTGGTGTTAAACCTACTGTATTCCAACTTCTCTATGGTTTATAAACTATTTTACTAGACATAGATGCATCAAAATAAGCAAACAACACACTAAAAACATAATTTGTCAAAAATGTAACAGTCAGAGTAATCAGAACTAACGCAAACTTCTGGAACTCTAAAAATCCTAACAAAATAGGAAGTCCTGGAAAATTGTTTATTGATCATCAGAAAAAATAATCAATGCAAAAGAACGTTCCTGTGATTCAACAAATTATATTTGTGCACGCAAAGTTTCTGTTTTTCAGCAGAATCAAATCAACTATCATCATAGGTTATCCTATAGGTTCTACTGGGCATAAACACTAACTAAAAGATAAAAACACTAAACAGAAGGTAGATGCAAGATTTATTACTAAAGAGGAGCAAAAACAAAAAACATAGAGAAAACTGGGTTGCCTCCTGTCAGGACCCCGACTCAATGCCACATCGATCTGGCATGTAACACCTCATATCACTTTGCGTCCTCACGCACCGTATCCCCACGGGTGTCGCCTTACCTTTTCCCGGGACCGTTTGCGCCTTTTGGCACACGTATATGATAGTGTCGCTAGCATCCATATGATAAGGAGCATGGGCTGACATGGCTAGTCGTAAACCCAAAGTGGCACAAACTTACAGTGGACAGCATCCATGACCCAAAGATCGAACGTGTCGGTCATCACGAAAGTGAATCCAGCTGTAGCACTGGGCTAGCAGACTCGTGAACTGGCTGTAGCGGCTAACAGACTCCGTATTCATCGTGTGACATTTCCCCGAAGGGACAGACACAGGAACGAAGAAGGACACATGCCGGCCAGCCTAAGTGTTCCAGAGCAGTAGCAAGCTACCATGGCTCAGTGGAAGCACTAGGTGTCACATCCCTAGTTCTGGTATGACCTAGACTAGCTAGTCATTTGTGCATCATGTTTAAATTTCATTTAAATGTGAAATGAGGATTGGTGAAACCCTCAGAATCATTTTTGAAATGACCCAAATAAAAATTTCTCCAAAAGGGTCCAAGAAAATGCTCATGTTGCACTCTCAAAATATTGGATGAGATAAAAATCAAACCAATATTTTTAGGAGCTCATAAGTATTTATTTTGGGCATTTGGATTAATCCAAGAATTATTTTGCCTTGGATGTATAAATGTTATATATATAATATATGTCCAAAAATTATGTCATTTATTAAGGAGCTCGAATAATATAACTAGCTCCTGCAAAATTTGGCATAAGTAAATTAAATGATTTAGTATTTTAAACTAAATCAAAACAAATTACGTAAAACAAAAAACAGAAACAGAAATAAAAGGAGACTTACTGGCGCTTAGCTCCTGTGGTTGGCCCAAGATCAGGCGGTTCGGCCAGCGAGCTGGCCAGCCCGCCCAGCCCACCTCCTCCTCTGCTGTCTTCTCCCCTCGCCAAGCAGCTGCGTGTTCGCACACCAGCCGGCCATGCCACGCCGCCTGCCACCTCCTGCTTCCCCTTCGTCGCTTCGACGCTCGAACGACGCCACGCACGCCCCCAGTCCTCTCCCACTCTCTCGCTCCCTCCTCCCTCGACCTCTCCTCTCTCGCGCCCGACGCTGCCGCCGCCGCAGCTCACCGCCGTCGCGGCCGCCGCCTCTCCCTCTCAGAGTCCACGAGCCCGCCACGACCTCCTTTACCTCCTCGCCGAGCCACGCAAGCCGGAGCGCCCTCGAGCCGCTGCCGCTTTCGTTTTCCTCCTCGACGCCGCCGACCGCCGACTCCGATTCGCCGTCTTTTCGCCTCGAGCCCACTCGCTCTCGGCAAGAATTCCACGGTGAGCTCCGCCACCGTTCTCTCTCGCGTAGCCGCCAGACGCCAGTAGTTTTCCCCACCACGGCCGTAGCACTCGCCGCCGCCCTTGTCGCCGCTGTCGTGTTAGTTGTCAGAAGCTCACGCCGAAAGCACGCCAACGTGTTTCACCGCCTCCCAAGCAAGCTAACGCCACGCCGCCGCCCCGCCAGGCACCACAGCTCTGCAAGACCTGGCGAACTCCGCCGCCGCCGAAGCTCGCTTCCGGCGAGCACCGACCTCCGTGTCCAACCACTCGCACCATCGATGCGGCAGCTCTCACCACGCAGTAGCACTTCTCCACCGCCGATTTGGTCACCGGAGGACCAAACCGAGGCCCTCGCGCAGCTCGGCCTCGCCGGCGCCGAGTCGCCGGCTGGTTTGACCTCACGACTGTGGGTTTGACCACCCTGTGTCATCGACGCGTGGGGCTGGGCCCTGCTAATTTTAGTTAGATTTTAATTAAACCTAATTAGCGTGACATGTGGGCCTGTGGCCTTAACTAAGTTAGATTAGGATTAGATTAGTGCTAATTAACTTAAGTTAGTTAGTTAGACACCGACATATGGGTCCCCTGGTCAGGTTTGACTGGACTCTGGTTGTTGACCCGCCGACGCCACGCCGACGTCAGTGACTTCATTTATTCATTTTCTGGATTTAAATTAAGCAGGAAATTCCAGAAAATGTTCAAAACTTCAAAAATTCATATAAATTCAACCGTAGCTCAGATTGAAATAAATTATATATGAAAAATTATCAGAAAAATGCAACCTATCCATCTGTACTAGTTTCATGCATGACAAACCAACTTATACATGCTGAATATGAGGAAACACATTATGGCATATTAAGAGACTTAAATTAGAATTGCATTTGAGCTTAGGGTTCAAATGGACTTCAAACCAAATGAATACTAGTTGCATTAGCTCAAACAGCATCACATCTTCATGCCATGTTCATGCATCATATTGTTGCATATGTTTGTGTATTGATTGTCGACAATCGCTCCTTCTCGATAGGTCCTGCCCGAGTCCGCATGCAGTACTTGTCGCTGAAGCAAAGGCCTTCCTTGTTGATATACCAGCAAGCAAACCCCTTGTTCATTCCGATACAATCCTACTCTCTCGCTCCTGCTCTCGTGTATTGCATTAGGACAACAACGATTCACCCGCTACTTTGTGTCTGCGGTAGTTGAACCCATTCCTCCGCATGACCTGTCATTGCCACAAGAATAGTTAAAACCCACTAGCATGTGTAGGAGTTGATTGAGCCCATGTTGTGTTCCTACCTTGCTATGCCTGCTATTGCTTAGAGTTGTGTCAGTCCGATTCATCGGGAATGAATTGGAGTACAATGCTCTATGTTCGATCTTCGAGAGTGAACATGTGAACACGATTTGGTAAAGGTAGCGGTGAGAGGCCATGTAGGAGTACATGGTGAGTTGTCTCACCGAACCGCCCTAAGCATCGAAGTTCTATGTATGTTGTCCAATGACTCGATACTACCACACATTGGGATCCTTAATTGACTCTCTCGACTTATTAACCAACTTGGTCTCTGGCCTGTGAGTCGCAACTAGTTTCTCGTGTTTGTAGGTAGTGCTATTTTTCTACCAAGTGGCACCCGGCAGGTGGGCTTGGGATGACTAGGCACACATGGCTCGGTGTACCGAGTGGCACCCGGATGGTGGCTCGGGAACCCCGCACACATCGTTTGGGGCAGGAGCGACACTCGCCGGATCTCCTTACGGGTGGAACCCGAATAGGCGATAAACCAGGATAGAGTCTTGTGTGGTTAGTCGGTCGTGGCCGACACCTCGCCAAAGCTTCCGCTTGAAGGTTGCCGAGATACATGACGGTACATGGCGGTAAGTGGCTAGAGCGTGTGTGAAGAAGTACACCCCGCAGGTTAACATGATCTATTCGAATAGCCGGGTCCATGGATATGGACTTCTTGGATGCTTACATGGTACATAGATAACTTGAAGTGGATACAATAAAATGCTCAAGAAAAGTGTGAGTACTATGGATGGCCTTTCATAGGGAGACGGGATGAATCCATAGTAGTGTATTGTGTGGTGATTAGTGGACTGCAGCGCCTATATCACCTCAAAGAAGTTCTCGTAGTCGAGAACAGATAGCCACAGAGTCAAAGCTGGCTTGTCAGAATCGAACCCCACATTACCCTCTTGATACAAGTGCATGTATGATAGGATCTCGATGTAAGTCTTGCTGAGTACCTTTGTACTCATGGTGCTCTATTTATGTTTTTGCAATGAGACTTCGGTCTTACTAGTGTTCTCGTGGACTTGACGAGTAGCTTGTACCTCAGCTACGATCTTGATCGGATGTTGTAGATAGTCGCTCTTCACCTTTTTCATTTGTAGATGTCTGCACTGCATATGTAATGCTTCCGCTTGTTGCTTGTATGCTCGTATGATGGGTCCTGTGACCCTGCTTGCAATAATGCTATGATGGCTCTTCCGAGCCTTTATCTATGTGAGTTGTTGAGTTATGCTGTGATGCCATGTTGTACAAAGACATACTTGCATGTTATGCGACGTGTAATGTGTATTGCTATGTGTGGATCCGACTATCTAGTTGTTTATTCTTAGTAGCCTACCGGAAATGTCTCCTAGTGCTTCCATCGAGCCATGGTAGCTTGCTACCGCTCCGAACACGAGGTTGGCCGGCATGTGTCCTTCTTCGTTCTCGTGGTCCGTCCCTTCGGGAAATGTCACGCGATGAATACCGGAGTCCTGTTAGCCCGCCACAGCCCGGTTCACCGAGTCTGTTAGCCCAAAGGCTACAGCCTGGATTCACTCGCCGATGGCCGACACGCTCGCTGTCGGGTCATGTATGCTCGTCCTCGTAAGTTAGTGCCACTTTGGGTTTACGACTAGCCATGTTAGCCCGGCTCCTTATCATATGGATGCTAGCGACACTATCATATACGTGTGCCAAAAGGCTTAAACGGTCCCGGCAAAGGTAAGGCGACATTGTGGGGATACCGTGCGTGAGGCCGCAAAGTGATATGAGGTGTTACATGCTAGATCGATGTGGCATTGAGTCGGGTCCCGACAGTTTTGGTATCGAGCCTGATCGCTCAGAGGATTACCAAGCCAAACTGGTCAAGTTGAGTCTAGAAATTCTTTAGCTATATAAGGGAATTGATTGTGGGAAGGAACGTAAGGCTCTTTTTACTCCTTTACCTCATGGCCTTCGATCCGAAAGTCATACTATCTTTCCTCAAGGGGTTAAGGAACTAGGCTTTATCTTCCGCCTATTAGATCACGTGTTACTACTCCGTAGTTCCTTAGGATTGGTTGATCGAGTCATACTCCAGCCGAGTACCTCCAGTAGCCTGCTTAGTACTATCCCGTAACCTTAAGTGGTGATGTTGAGTATGTTACTACCCCATTTTAGCAGGATGTCTCATTTTGAGCATTTTACTGCCGTTATGCTGCCGGAATTGCCCTAGGAGTTCGAGAGTTACTAATTTCCTTATCCTACATTCTATAGCCTATGGATGATGCTGATCCGTCCTTGGTTTCGTTTCTCAGGATGTCATCGCTAAGCGAAGTTCATTGCTCGAGCCGTAACCACGGAGATGGTAGGGATGAGGATCCTCCCGACCAACCTTCGTTGACAGAGTTCATGTTAGAAATGGAGAAAAACATGCGTGAGTCTAACCGCTTGTTGGCACGTATCGAGGAGAACACCGCACATCAGTTCAAAGGATCTGTGACCATTCACGACTTCATTCGCTTGCACCCACCCACCTTTCATCATTCTATTGAGCCACTCGATGCAGATGACTGGCTCCGTAGCATCACGCATAAGCTGCGTTCCGCGAACGTAGCTGAAGATGACAAGGTCACCTATGCCACATACCACCTGGAAGGTCCTGCTAGTCTTTGGTGGCAGAACTATGAGGCTATGCTTCCAGCTGGCCAGATTCCTACTTGGAGGGATTTCACTGAGGCATTTCGTGAGCATCACATTCCTCAGGCCCTCCTCGATCGCAAGAGAGAAGAGTTCTGTAGCTTCACCCAGAGTAAGATGGCTGTTGATGCTTACAGCCGAGAGTTTGAGAACCTCGCCCGTTATGCCACAGAAGAAGTGTCCACGGACGCCAAGAAGCAGGCTAGGTTCCGGAAGGGTCTCAACCCCAAGTTGCGTCGTGATCTCCACCTGCATCATTGTGATACATTCCAAGCTCTTGTGAACAAGGCCATTAATGCAGAGACAGCTCAGCTCACTTACGAGGAGTCTCGTAAGCACACCCGTGATTTGGGATCTTCTTCCGGCTCCAGTTCTCAGAAGCGCCGGATTTGGGTTCCGAACTCCGCTCTTCCTCCCGGATATTCACCAAGGCCATCTCATGTGGTGCCTCCCCAGCTCGGCCAGATGTTCCACCCAGCCTCATCGGTAGAGCGCTTGTTAGTGCGGGTCCACGCCCAACTTCGTGGACTTGCTTCACATGCGGAAGCCGTGACACTATGCACGGATCGCCTCGACTAGTTATGCTCCACCCCGCCGAGAAGTCTGCTGCCGTGGTAAGCCATCACGCAAGATGATCGTGTCAAGTCAGCCCCCACCGAACGTGGACGGTGCATCACGCCTCGCCTAAAGACGCCATGATGATCCGGATGTCGCTCTTGGTACACTCCTTGTCAATTGTCATCCAAAGATCGGTTCTGCTCGACATCGAGCATCTCATTCTTTCATTTCAAGGCTATGCTCGCTTGCACGACATGTCATTTTGTGATATGCCAACACCACTTGAAATTCAAACCCTGTGGTCTAGATGGCAAACTACCGTAATCAGCTATGGTAATGAAATCCTTGTTGATAGACTTGTATTTCTTGCATCACTTGTAACCCTCAAGTCCTCAGATATTAACATCATCTTGGGTATGGACTGGATGACAGATCATCATGCCAAGATTGATTGTTACACCAGATCTGTTCAGCTTACACACCCATCTGGCAAGATAGTCACTGTCTCCACCAGAGTTGCAAAGCGCCAACTCTATTCTCTTAATGCTAGCCCACTTCCAGACCTTGAAGATATTCCGGTAGTCCGTGACTTCCCGGATGTCTTCCCAGAGGAACTGCCAGATGTTCCACCTGACAGAGATGTAGAGTTTGTCATAGATCTTATCCCAGGAACCGCTCCAATCTCTAGGAGACCTTACAAGATGGCACCCTTAGAACTAGCCGAGCTTAAGAAACAACATGATGAGTCCTTGCAAAAGGGTTTCATCCGTCCTAGTTCTTCTCCTTGGGCTTTCCCCGTCCTCTTCGTCAAGAAGAAGGATGGTACGGACCGGATGGTTGTAGATTATCGTCCCGTTAATTTGGTCACGATAAAGAACAAATATCCGCTCCCCAGGATCAACGATCTGTATGATCAGCTCGCTGGATCCTCAGTCTTCTCCAAGATGGATTTGAGGTTAGGCTACCACCAAATCAAGATCAGAAATGGGGACATTCCTAAAACGGCTTTTGTCACTCGTTATGGTCAGTACGAGTACACCGTCATGTCCTTCGGTCTAACCAACGCTCCAGCCACATTCTCCCGCTTGATGAACTCGATCTTCATGGAGTACCTAGATAAGTTCGTCGTGGTTTACCTCGATGATATTCTTATTTACTCGAAGAACGAGGAAGAGCATGCCGAACATCTTAGACTTGTGTTAGAAAAACTCAGAGAGCACCGCCTTTATGCCAAGTTCTCCAAGTGTGAATTTTGGTTGCCGGAAGTGACCTACCTAGGCCACGTAATCTCTGGTAAGGGCATTGCTGTCAATCCCGAGAGAGTTAAGGCCGTTTTGATTGGACTCCACCAAACCGCTAAACAAGTTAGGAGTTTCTTGGTCTAGCCAGCTATTGTCGCCGCTTGTTGAAAACTTCTCCAAAGTAGCTAAACCCTCACGGAACTTCTCAAGAAAGATAAAAGTTTGAGTGGTCCCCACAAGGTGAGTACAGTTTTCAGAACCGAAAAGACGCTCGACTTCGCCTCCCATACTTGTGCCACCGGATTTCACTAAAGACTTTGTTATTCATCGCGACGCCTCACGATTGTGGACTAGGTTGCATTCTTATGCAGGATCGTCATGTGATTGCCTATGCATCTCGACAGCTTGCATCCACATGAGGAGAATTATCCTACACATGATCTAGAGCTTGCGGCCGTAGTCTATGCACTCAAGACTGGCGACATTACCTCCTTGGTAAACGCTATGAGATCTACACCGATCACCGAGTCTCAAGTATATCTTCACCCAACCAGATTTGAACCTTAGGCAAAGACGTTGGTTGAGTTGATCTCAGATTACGACTTAGGGATTACCTACACCTGTGCAAAGCTAATGTCATGGCTGATGCTCTAAGTCAGAATCCTATTGCAACAATCTCATGTTGCGGCAGGCCAACCACTTCTCCATGAGGAATTTCGTAAGCTTAACCTTCACATTGCTCCTCATGGATTCCTCTCTACCTTGGTGGCTAAACCTACTCTTGAGGATCAGATCATAACTAGCCAAGAAGATGATACGGGTATTTCTAATCAAGGATAATGTGAAGAAGGGAGTTGCTGGTAGTTTCTCCGTTGATGATCGAGGTGTTGTTTTCTTCAAGAACTGCTTGGTGGTCCCCAAGAAGCAGATCTTCGATAACCGATTCTTAAGGAGGCGATGAATCTCCCCTCACGATTCATCCCGTAGTACTAAGATGTATCAGACCCACGCCAGAGGTTCCGTGGACTAGGATGAAGAGAGAAATTGCTCGCTTTATCGCTAATTGTGACGCTTTGTCGTCAAGTATAAGCAGAGCATCAAAGACCTGCTTGGCACCCTTCAGCCTTTAGCTATTCCTGAGTGGAAATGGGATAAAGTTGGTATGGACTTCATCACCGCTTTCCTGTGACCAAGAAAGGGAATAACGCTATCTTCGTAGTCATTGATCGCCTTCCAAAGTGGCTCACTTCCTACCTGCTCGAGAGAGTATCACCGCTAGTCAGCTTGTCGACTTATATATTTCTAATAGTATCACTTCATGGTGTTCCACTAGAGATCAATTCAGACCGTGGCGCTCTTTTCACTTCTCATTTCGGGAGAGTTTCCAAACCGCCATGGGAACCCATCTTTCCTTCAAGACCGCTTTCCACCCTCAATCAAGTGGCCAGTGGAACGGGTCAATCAAATTCTCAAGACATGCTCGAGCTTATGTTATCTCATTCGGTATGGATTGGGAGATATGTCTTCCTTTTGCCGAAGTTTGCTTATAACAATAGCTATCAATCCAGTCTCAAGAAAGCTCCTTTTGAGATTCTCTATGGACGAAGATGTCGAACACCTTTGAACTGGTCGAAACCGTGAAAGACAATTCTTTGGACCGACATGATCCAGAGGCGAAGAGCAAGTTCGATCATTCGTGAGAATTTGAAAACAGCCCGCCTCGTCGAGAAAAGCCAAGATGATCGCCATCATAAAGATATGACTTATGAAGTTGGCGACAAAGCTTATCTTCGGTTACTCCTTTGAAGGGTACCCATCGCTTCAAAGATCAAAGGCAAGTTGGCTCCTCGCCACATTGGTCCTTTTCGCATTCTCGCTAAACGAGGAGAGGTTGCCTACCAGCTTGAACTACCCCACATCTTTCTCGAGTTCATGATGTCTTCCACGCCTCTCAACTCAGCGCTGCTTCTCGGATCCTATCCGAGGAGTGGACCACGGAACGCTTGATCTCCAAGATAACCTCACATACCGAGAGTACCCGGTTCGCATTCTTGATCAAGCAGAGCGTATCACTCGATGTCATAACATCAAGTTCCTCAAGGTTCAGTGGTCTCATCATTCCGAGAGAGAAGCTACGTGGGAGCGAGAAGATCGTATTCGATTGGAGTACCCCACCTTCTTTCCGTCGACCCCCGAATCTCGGGACGAGATTCTTTCAAGTGGGGGCGAGTTGTCACATCCCTAGTTCTGGTATGACCTAGACTAGCTAGTCATTTGTGCATCATGTTTAAATTTCATTTAAATGTGAAATGAGGATTGGTGAAACCCTCAGAATCATTTTTGAAATGACCCAAATAAAAATTTCTCCAAAAGGGTCCAAGAAAATGCTCATGTTGCACTCTGAAAATATTGGACAGAGATAAAAATCAAACCAATATTTTTAGGAGCTCATAAGTATTTATTTTGGGCATTTGGATTAATCCAGTAATTATTTTGCCTTGGATGTATAAATGTTATATATATAATATATGTCCAAAAATTATGTCATTTATTAAGGAGCTCTGGAATAATATAACTAGCTCCTGCAAAATTTGGCATAAGTAAATTAAATGATTTAGTATTTTAAACTAAATCAAAACAAATTACAGAAAACAAAAACAGAAAACAGAAATAAAAAGGGAGACTTACCTGGCGCCTAGCTCTGTGGTTGCCCAAGATCAGGCGGGCTCGGCCAGCCACCTGGCCAGCCTGCCCAGCCCACCTCCTCCTCGTCTGCCTTTCTCCCTCGCCAAGCAGCTGCGTTCACACACACCGCCGCGGCCACACGCCTGCCACCTCCTCGCTTCCCCTTCGTCGCTTCGACGCCTGAACGACGCCACGCCCGCCCGGTCCTCTCCCACTCTCTCGCCTCCTCCTCCCTCGACCTCTCCCTCTCCCGCGGCCGACCACTGCCGCCAAGCCGACCGCCGTCAAGGCCCCCGCCGTTCCCTCTCTCCTCCAGAGTCCACGAGCTCGCCACGACCTCCTTTACCTCCTCGCCGAGCCACGCAAGCCGGAGCGCCCAGGAGCCGCCGTCGCTTTCGTTTTCCTCCTCGACGCCGCCGACCGCCGACCGATTCGCCGCCTTCATCGCCTCGAGCCCATCGCTCGCTCAAGAACTCCACGGTGAGCTCCGCCACGCTCTCTCTCCGCAGAGCCGCCAAGACGCCGTAGCCTTCTCCCCACCACGGCCGTAGCACTCGCCGCCGCCCTTGTAGCCGCCGTCGTGTTAGTTGCCGTAGCTCACGCCCGAGCAACGCCAACGTGTTTCACCGCCTCCCAGAAGCTAACGCCGCCGCCGCCGCTTCGCAGTGCACCACAGCTCTACAAGACTGGCCGAACTCCGCCGCCGCAAGAAGCTCGCTTCCGGCGAGCACCGACCTCCCGTGTCCAACCACTCGCACCATCGGATGCGGTAGCTCGCCACCACGCCGTAGCACTTCTCCACCGCCGATTTGGTCACCGGAGGACCAAACCGAGGCCTCCGCAGTCTGGCCTCGCCCGGCCGAAGTCGCCGGGCGGGTTTGACCTCACGACTGGGGTTTGACCACCCCGTGTCATCGACGCGTGGGGCTGGCCCCGCTAATTTTAGTTAGATTTTAATTAAACCTAATTAGCTGTGACATGTGGGCCTGTGGCCTTAACTAAGTTAGATTAGGATTAGATTAGTGCTAATTAACTTAAGTTAGTTAGTTAGACACGACATATGGGTCCCCCATGGTCGTTTGACTGACCTGGTTGTTGACCCGCCGACGCCACGCCGACGTCAGTCGACTTCATTTATTCATTTTCGGATTTAAATTAATCAGAAATTCCGTAAAATGTTCAAAACTTCAAAATTCATATAAATTCAACCGTAGCTCAGATTGAAATAAATTATATATGAAAAATTATCGAAAAATGCAACCTATCCATCTGTACTAGTTTCATGCATGACAAACCAACTTATACATGCTGAATATGAGGAAACACATTATGGCATATTAAGAGACTTAAATTAGAATTGCATTTGAGCTTAGGGTTCAAATGGACTTCAAACCAAATGAATACTAGTTGCATTAGCTCAAACAGCATCACATCTTCATGCCATGTTCATGCATCATATTGTTGCATATGTTTGTGTATTGATTGCCGACACTGCTCCTTCTCGATAGGTCCCGCCCGAGTCCGCTTCAGTACTTGTCGATGAAGCGAAGGCCTTCCTTGTTGATATACCAGGCAAGCAAACCCCCTTGTTCATTCCGATACAATCCTACTCTCTCGCTCCTGCTCTCAGGTATTGCATTAGGACAACAACGATTCACCTGCTACTTTGTGCTGCGGTAGTTGAACCCATTCCTCTGCATGACCTGTCATTGCCACAGTAAATAGTTAAAACCCACTAGCATGTGTAGGAGTTGATTGAGCCCATGTTGTGTTCCTACCTTGCTATGCCTGCTATTGCTTAGAGTTGTGTCAGGTCTGATTCATCGGGAATGAATTGGAGTACAATGCTCTATGTTCTGATGCTGAGAGTGAACATGTGAACACGATTTGGTAAAGGTAGCGGTGAGAGGCCATGTAGGAGTACATGGTGAGTTGTCTCACTTGGAACCGCCCTAAGCTAATTGAAGTTCTATGTATGTTGTCCAATGACTCGATACTACCACACATTGGGATCCTTAATTGACTCTCTCGACTTATTAACCAACTTGGTCTCTGCCCGTGAGTCGCAACTAGTTTCGTGTTTGTAGGTAGTGCTATTTTTCTACCAAGTGGCACCCGCAGGTGGGCTTGGGATGACTAGGCACACATGGCCTGGTGTACCGAGTGGCACCGGATGGTGGCTCGGGAACCCCGCACACATCGCTTGGGGTCGTGAGCGACACCCGCCGGATCTCCTTACGGTGGAACCCGAATAGGCGATAAACACAGGATAGAGTCTTGTGTGGTTAGTCGTCGTGGCCGACACCCTCGCCAAAGCTTCCGCTTGAAGGTTGCCGAGATACATGACGTGTACATGGCGGTAAGTGGCGAGAGCGCGTGTGAAGAAGTACACCCCGCAGGTTAACATGATCTATTCAATAGCCGGGTCCATGGATATGGACTTCTTGGATGCTTACATGGTACATAGATAACTTGAAGTGGATACAATAAAATGCTCAAGAAAGTGTGAGTACTATGGATGGCCTTCTCAGAGGGAGACGGGATGAATCCATAGTAGTGTATTGTGTGGTGATTAGTGGACTCGCAGCGCCATATCACCTCAAAGAAGTTCTCGTAGTCGAGAACAGATAGCCACAGAGTCAAAGCTGGCTTGCTGCAACTGAACCCACATTACCCTCTTGATACAAGTGCATGTATGATAGGATCTGATGTAAGTCTTGCTGAGTACCTTTGTACTCATGGTGCTCTATTTATGTTTTTGCAGCGGAGACTTCGGTCTTACTAGTGTTCTCGTGGACTTCGACGAGTAGCTTGTACCTCAGCTATGATCTTGATCGGATGTTGTAGATAGTCAGGCTCTTCAGCCTTTTTCATTTGTAGATGTCTGTACCCAGACATGTAATGCTTCCGCTTGTTGCTTGTATGCTCTGTATGATGGGTCCTGTGACCCCTGTTTGCAATAAATGCTATGATGGCTCTTCTGAGCCTTTATCTATGTGAGTTGTTGAGTTATGCTGTGATGCCATGTTGTACAGCACATACTTGCTTGTTATGCGTACGTGTAATGTGTATTGCTATGTGTGGGATCTGACTATCTAGTTGTTTATTCTTAGTAGCCTCTCTTACCGGGAAATGTCTCCTAGTGCTTCCACTGAGCCATGGTAGCTTGCTACTGCTCCGAACACGAGGTTGGCCGCATGTGTCCTTCTTCGCTCGTGGTCTGTCTACATCCTTCGGGAAATGTCACGCGATGAATACCAGAGTCCTGTTAGCCCGCCATGCCCGGTTCACCGGAGTCCTGTTAGCCCAGTGCTACAGCCTCGATTCACTCGCGATGGCCGACACGCTCGCTGTCGGGTCATGTATGCGGTCCCTCGTAAGTTAGTGCCACTTTGGGTTTACGACTAGCCATGTCAGCCGGGCTCCTTATCATATGGATGCTAGCGACACTATCATATACGCAGCCAAAAGGCTAAACGGTCCCTGCAAAGGTAAGGCGACACCCGTGGGGATACCGTGCGTGAGGCCGCAAAGTGATATGAGGTGTTACATGCTAGATCGATGTGGCATTGAGTCGGGGTCCTGACACTAGGAGACATTTCCCGGTAAGAGAGGCTACTAAGGATAAACAACTAGATAGTCAGATCCCACACATACCAAGCATTTCAATAACATACACACAATATGCTCGATATGTGCAAATACAACATGGCATCACAACATGACTCTACAACTCAAGTTTTTTATTCAATATGCTCCGAGGAGCGAGATATTACAAACATAGGTCTCACGACCCAACATTCAGAGCATACAAGTCAAGCACAAGCGGAAGCTCAAACATGTCTGAGTATAGACATCTACAAAAGAAAAAGGCTGAGAAGCCTGACTATCTACCGGATCCTGCCGAGGGCACAAGATCGTAGCTGAGGTAACAAGCTAAACGTCGAAGTCCACGTGAAACTACTAGTGAGACTGAAGTCTCTCTACAAAAACATAAAATAGGCAAACGTGAGTACAAATGTACCCAGCAAGACTTAAATCAGAACTAACTACATATGCATCATAATCAACAAAGGGATGGTGGGGTTTAACCGCAGCAAGCCAGCTTTGACTCGTGGCTATCCCGAACTCACGATCGCAAGTAACTCTTTTGAGGTGGCGCACAAGAGTCCACATATTCACCATATCAATACACCACTATGGATCCGCCCCGCCTCCCCACGAGAACGCCATCCATAACACTCACGCTTATCTTGCGATTTTAGAGTATCAACTTTCACTTGACTATGAACCGTATAGGCAACCCGAAGTCCTTTTTTCATGACACGGCTATTCAATAGATCATATTAACCCTGCAGGGTGTACTTCTTCACACGCTCTCGCCATTACCGCCATGTACACCTCGTATCTCGGCAACCTTCAAGCGAAGCTCTGGCGAGGGAGTCGGCCACGACCGACTAACCACACAAGTCTCCAGTCCAGGTTTATCGCCTCTTCCGTTCCATCCGCAAGGAGATCCGCCGAGGTGTCGCCACGGCCCCAAACGATGTGTGCAGGTTCCTAAGTCCACCATCCGGTGCCACTTGGTACACTGGCCATCAGGTTTAGTCTGTCCCAAGCCCACCTGTACCGGGTGCCACTTGGTAGACTACTAACACTACCTACAAACACGAGAAACTAGTTGCAACTCCTGGAAAGAGATCATGTTGATTAATAAGTCGAGAGAGCTTGGATGCCCGGAGCCCAATGTGTGGTAGTAACTGTTCATGGATCACAAACACAGAACTCAGTTCCTAAGGACGGTTTCAATGAGACAACCCACCATGTAATCCTACATGGCGTCTCACTGCTACCTTTACCAAATCGTGTTCACACACTTAGCTCTCAACAGTAGGACATGTTCACACACCTCCAATTCATCCCCGATGAATCAGACCTGACTCAACTTTAGGCAATAGCAGGCATGACAAACAAGCATGAATGAGTAGGCACATCAGGGCTCAAACAACTCCTACTCATGCTAGTGGGTTTCATCTATTTACTGTGGCAATGACAGGTCATGTAGAGGATAAAGGGGTTCAACTACCCCAGAAGTAATGTGATATGTCGTTGTTGTCCTAATGCAGTAAAAGAGAGCAGGAGCGAGAGAGTGGGATTGTATCGGAATGAACAAGGGGGTTTTGCTTGCCTGGCACTTCTGAAGATAGTACAGTTCTTCATCGGTGTCATCGATCACATTGTCGGTACACGTCTTACTGAGAGGGGACAAGCACCGACAAACAAAAGAAGAAGCACAATCAATGCAATGCACAATATGATGCATGCTCATGACATGGCAAAATGAGTGTGTTGGGATAATGCAACTAAAACCAGATTAAATGAAGTTGGTTTGAATCAAAGATTCAAATTCAAACTCCATATGTGATTTATTATATGCCATTTAATTGGTTTGACCTAAACAGTGAACAAAACTTGTTCTAACATGCATGAAAATGGTACAGATGGATAGATTGGATTTTTCTGATCATTTTTCATATATAATTTATTTTATTTGAAGTTACGGTTGAATTTCTATGATTTTTAGAAGTTTGTGGTATTTCCTGGAATTTCCTGTATAAAAATTAATCCAGAAAATACTTATTTGCGCCAAGATTAGGCCATTGTGACGCCAAGAATCAACGGAGATGGTCCAGGTCAAACCTGACCTGTGGGACCCATATGTCGTTGTCTCGATCGGTTTGTGTGGTCGCAGTGGGATCGGTCAACCACCACGCCCGAGTCAATGCCGACGGTGGGGTCGGTCAGTGTGACGGGCCAGTCAAACCGACCAGGCGCCCGTGGGTGTTAGTTTTATTTAAACAGAACAAGCCCGGTTAATTAGGCAAGGGGCCCGCCGTAAGTGGCTCTAGGGTTAATTAGCAGTGTCATTAGTGGCTAATGATGGGCCACGTCGACATTGCCGGAGTTCGGCCGGCGGTGACCAAAACCGACGACGGAGACGCTGCGGAAAGGCGCTACAGGGGATGGTTTTGAGCATGGATCGCGGCTATGAGTTGCTGGCAGTGCGGCGCATCTAAAGGAGGCTGCGGGAGGTGCCGGGGTTCAGTGTAGAGGCGGTGGCGACAGGCGGAGCGGCGGCCGGAGTTCTGCCGGGTGCGGGAACGCGGTTGCAGCGCTCGAGAGAGCGAGTTGGGGTGCGGGTTGGGTTCCTGGCGAGGTCTGGAGCAAGTTCACGTGCCCAGGAGCGACGAACATGGCCTCTGGCCACGGCGGCGAGGAGCTCAGGCGGCGGCGCGAATCGGTCGGCAAGGGGGCGACGGCTAAAGGGCGTAACAAGCTCGGGGGAGAGGGGTTTTCGACGCGGGAGCTCAAAGTGGTTGCAGAGGGCGTCGACGCGGGCTCGGAGAAGGCCGGACGGCGTCGTACAGGCGGCGGCGATCTCGGACGACCGAAGCTTGAAGATGGAGTCGAGGCGGTCGATTCGGGGCGTCCGAGCTCGGTTTCTTCAGTGTGGCGAAGCGGTGGTCGACGACGGAGAGGTGGAGCTCGTCTGCGGTGTGAGGCGATGGCTGTGGCTACGACAACGACGAGCGGCGGCGATGGGGGCGTTCGGTATCGGGAGATAGAGAGCGGCAGAGGAGGGGATGAGCACTGGGGAAAGTGAGAGAGGCTGGGGTTACGTGGCGCTGTGGCTGGCTCCAAGCGGCGGAAGCAGTGAGCTGGCTGGCGCTGCGTGTGCTGGGCTGGTGGCTACACGCCTTCGGCCCTCCCCGGCAAAAGGAGGAAGACGACAGGGGTGGAGATGGGCTGGGCGGCCAAGAAGAGGCCGCATGTAGGCGCCTGTAGTCCTTCTCTCTCTCTCCCTATTTTCCTTTCTGTTTTCTATTTATTTTGCTCTGTTTTGATTTAGTAACAATACTAAACCATTTTTGTTTCTTCCAATAATTTTGGCAGGGGCTGAAAGGATTAATCTAGAGCCCCTCACAAAATATCAGAATTATTGAAGCATTAAAGATATATATAACATATATTTGCTCCAATTCAAATACAATATGTGTTATTTCAAAATTCCAAAATGTCATGGAAAAATGTGCATCATCTCTGGTTACTGTTTCCAGAATTTTCCAAAAATGATGAACATTTTTTAAAGCCATTTTGGGTTCACTAAAAATATATTTTTTTAGTCGGACCTATTGAATTCCTTTGATGCTAGGGTTTGAAACAATCCCCATTTCAAATTCATTTGAAAAGTTAAACATGATGCACACATGAAGGGCTAGCCTACTACATACCAGGACCAGGGATGTGACACCTCCCAACTAGCGCCATCGTTTAACGCCCCTAGCTAGGCATAAAAGTGAAGATAGATCTAAGTAGTGCCATCTTTGGCACTAAATTCATAAGTAGCCCGCATGATAGATTCATAAGGTAATTTTACTTTCTTTCTTGGAAAGTGCTCCATGCCTTTCTTTAATGGAAATTGGAATCTAATATTCCCTTCCTTCATATCAATAATCGCACCAATCATTCTAAGGAAAGGTCTACCAAGAATAATAGGTCAAGAAAGATTGCAATCTGCATCAAGAACGATAAAATCTACGAACACCAAATTTCTAATTGCAACAATAAGAACATCATTGATCCTTCCCATAGGCTTTCTAATGGTGGAATCCGCAAGGTGGAAATTTAAAGAGCAATCATCAAGATCATGGAAACCTAGAATATCACATAAAGTTTTCGGAATCGTGGAAACACTAGCACCCAAATCACACAAAGCAAAAAACTCATTATCTTTAATTCTAATCTTTATAGTAGGTTACCACTCATCATTAAGTTTTCTTGGTATAGAAACTTCCAAATTAAGTTTTTCATCATAAGATTGCATCAAGGCATCAACAATATGTTTGGTAAAAGCTTTGTTTTGACTATAAGCATGAGGAGAATTAACAACGGATTGCAACAAGGAAATACAACCTTCTAAAGAACAATTATCATAATCAAATTCCTTGAAAGCCGAGATAGTGGGTTCAACGCTATTTAGAGTTGTGGCCTCTCCAATCCCACTTTTACCAAATTTAGCATCAAGATCTAAAAACTCCGAACTCTTGGGTCACCTTCTAGGCAAAGTTGATTCATCATCAGTCCCATAATTATCAAAATTCATATTTAAAAACATAGATCTAATAGGAGACGCATCAATAACTTAAAGATCCTTTTGCGCGCTTTGCCCCCCTTTCTGACTTCTTCAACGATATCATGCGCACTTTTGGCTTCCACCTGTTGGACCTTACGCCGAATGTCGTGGTGCACCTGGCGTATTTCGCCCATCTCTGCACGAGCTTCGCCGGAGTGGTGCCCAGCATGGCGCTTTTCCGCCACTACTTCTCCCCCAGCGTCCAACCTGGGGGTGCTCTTTATGGGACCGTCACCTGGATCCCGAGGATTCAGGAGAGAGGCGCGTACCCAGATGGCGCAACGAAGGAGAGGTGGGAAGAGTGGCGGGACCGGTGGTGCTGGATCGTGGAGGAGGACCCGCCGGAGTTCTGCCGGGGCGTTCGTCAAGAGCCGCTGCCCCGCGGCGCGAACTGGAGCGACCTCGACCCCAATGATAAGAAGTTCTCGATTGCCACCACCAGGATCCGCCGCCTTACCGAGGTCGGGCTCACCCTCGAGATGGTCGCAGCGGATTTCATCCGCCGCAGAATCGCTCTGCTCCACAAGAAGGATAGGTCGGCCTGGGATTTCAGGAAAGTGGCTGACATGTTGAGGCTCTGCACCGGCCTGCAGAACAACTTCCCGGTGCTGGGGCACACCTGGTATTGCCGGAGGCTCTTCCAGCTCGAGGAGTACGCCGACAGCAAGGTGAGGAGGACCGGCAAGGCTGCAAAGTCCGGCAAGGTTGTCAAGGGGCCCTTGTTCGGGCTGCCGCCAGGGGTGGTCCCGTTGAGCAACAACTCCCGGCAGGTCGAAATCTTTGCCATGATGCCACCCTTCAACACGCATGGTCTCGACCCGGCCTGGGTCGATCACGAGTTACGTGAGGTGGAGGAGTTCTTCACCAATTTGGCCGAAGAACTCGACCACGAGGAACCGCGGCTCATCCAGGACACCACCCCGGAGGAGCTGAACTATACTGCCGCTAGGGCAATGGAGGCGGAGCTCGCCAGGCTTGCTGGCGAGGCCGGTGGCATGGAGAACGAGGCTGCCACGGCCGCCGAGGAGGAGGAGCTCGCCGCTTGGGTGAAGTCCGTCAAGGAGGCGGCCGGTGCCAGCACCAAGGCCCCCCCTGCCGAGGGCATGGGCGAAGGACCATCCGAGGAGGAGGCCGAGGCGGGCGAGCCCCCGGCTACCCAGAAGAGGCGTGTTCTATGTCAGGCCAGCTCCGGCTAGCCGGTCCAGTCAGGCAAGGCCGTGGCGTGGCAAGGGGCTCCCAGGGAGGCCGCGCGTGTGACGAGGTCCGCGGCGGCGAAGAAGGAGGCCGTGGCGGCGAAGAAGAAGACCGCGGTGGCGAAGAAGAAGACGCCCGCCTCTTCTTCATCCAAACGCTTCCAGACTCCTTCGCCGTCCCCTCGCCATGCAGGCGCTGACACGGACATCAGCTTCGACTACTCGTCCCACAGCCCAAGGGGGAAGAGGAAGGCAGCAGAGGAGGAGGAAGAGGACAAGTAAGCCCTCCGCCTTTCGCTGTTTCTATCCTTACGGATCACGCCGCCCTCCTTGATTTGACTTATTCTTGCAGGGAGACGGAGACACTGGCTCAGCGGGTGGTGAAGAGGGCCAAAGCCTCGATGGGCAGCCCGCCCACCATGGGTACTTCAAAGGCACCGCTGGTGGTGGAGAGCAGCCCGGACAGCAGCCCACGGCGTAGCCCCCGGCTCAGCCCCCAGCGTAAGGTCACCATCCACCCTTTGCCAATGCTTGCCGGGGCCCGATTCTCTTGTCGTTGACCTTGTCGTGGTTTGCGGGAGAAGAACGACAGCAGGAGGAGCCACAAAGGGCCTCCCTCACCACGTCGCCCCCATCTACCACACCATCCCAAGGGGCGTCCGCTGCAAGGGCGCTAGACACCGAGCCCATGCGCACGGAGGAGGAGGTAGAGTTGGGCGCTGGCGGCTCCACCCTCGCAACAGACGTTGGCTGGGAGGGGGCCACATCTTCCCAGCCTGGCACAGGTGAGTCATTCGTTCTCCCTTGCTCTTCTTTCTTTTCTCCTGAACCTTGGCTTTCGCCCTGTCTAATTTCCTCCTTTGGCGTCCAGGTCCCCCCCGGCAGACCAGTGTAACACCCCAAAAATATAACCAAGTTTTAAATATTAAAATTTTGCCAGGAGTTTTTAATTTTTTATTTCTGTTGATTTCAGAACCTTTCTTTCAATATTAAGGAGTCTTTTCCAAGTGGATCTTTCCAAAACATGTTAGACTTCTATGCTCTCTGTATAACATTTTCTTAATCAATAGAATTATTTATTAGATTATTTCACCCTGAGCTTTATTCATTAAAATGAATTGTTTTAAATTTTGGAGCTCTTTTTGAACTACAACCATTTGATATATTTAGCTAAAAATCCAACCAAAATTTGGAGATGTCATGTGTTGTCTCTAAATCACTTTTATGCAATAATATATTTTTTTCATTTCATATTTTGAGTTCTACCCTTGTTTTTCAAATTTGGTCCAGTGGACACTTTTGCACTATAGCCTAACTAAATATTTCCCTAAAGCCTCCACCAAAATTATGGGATGTCAGTGGTAGCATGCCATCCAACTTTATGCAAAAACCTTGTGATGTTCTATGGAGAAATTAAGTGCACCAACCTCTTTTTCATTCTGGACCTGACTTGTGTTTTGTACTACAACCCCATTCATTCTTGCGCTAGTGACCTTGTGCTTTCACCTGCTTGTAGTCAACCCTGCAAAACCCCCAAGTCCAGGAGCATGCACTCTTTGGAACACTTTTAGTCCATGTAGTGATGCCATTTACTCCCTATCCAGAATTGTAGTTTTGCAAAACTTGCACTAGCAAGTTTCTCCTTTTGGCAAACTAACTTCACCACCCTCTCATACATCCATAGAGACATTGATCTGGAAGATTTGGCCACCCCAAGAACTGCCTAGATGCCCTTGGCATTTTGACAAACACCCTGAGTGCATACCCAGATTTGACATCATTTCAAGTTTACATTGTGAACTTGAGCCCCTGACCCATCCACCATGTCCCTTGATTCCCTTGCTAACCCTAAACTAGCCCTGTTTCTTGCCAACCTCACCCGCGACCTCTAGGCTACCCTGGCATTTTGTCGAGCACGTCCCGGGCGTGCTCTGGGCGCTCCCAAAGCGTGCGTTTTGCACGCACATGCGCCCGAGCCACCGCGTCCCGCCCCGCACTCACTCCGGTCCGTGACCGACCGCAGCCAGCACTCCGTGTCCCCTTCTGCACCCCACAAGCCCCGCAACTCTCGCCACGTCTCCGGCAGGCCAGCAGCTAACCGCCATTGCCGCCCAACAGCTCCTGCGCTGGCCAGCGCGCCCAAACCACCTCCACTCGCCAGCTCGCCCTTGGAACAGTAGCCGCTCGTCCGCTAGCTCCTGCCGCCATCCCCAGCCTCGCCACGATGCCCTCCAGCTACAGAAAGACGGTCGCCGACGAGCTCACCCGCGGCCGCCGCTGAACCGCCTTGACTCGCCTATTTAAGGAAGCCCCGAGCCCGTTCCCGCAGACAGGCAACCTCAGGCCACCCCAATGGCGCCTCGCTCATAATCCACCGGGAGGTTTTCTTCCCCGTCTCCGGCAACTCCTGCCGCCGCCACCGCCCCGGCCATTCCGGCACAACGAGGACCTCCCCCTCTCCACTCTCTCCACCAGGAGCCTTCTCTTCCTCCCGTGAACCTTTCCCCCTACTCAATTTTGATCGGGAACCACCGCAGCCCCAAAAGCACTTTGCTCCCGAGGCCTCCTCCGCCGCGAAGCTCACCGTCGGCGACTCCCTCTACCCCCGCCGACCCAACGACCACCGGGAGGACAGCCCCGGTCTTGCGGATCCATCCCGACTATCTGGAGCCCGCGGGGAGCAGCCATTCGCCGGCGTTGATCGCCGTCGCCTCGCCTCCGTTCGGGCGAAGGAAGAAGAGGGAGGGATGGACTGGTCAAACCTGACCAGTGGGCCCCTGGACCCACTTTAAGTGACCCCGCCCCAGTCCACGTGGGTTAAGTGGAAGCGTGTTTCCAAAGTACGCCTTCGACGTGTACGTATATATTCGAAACGTTTTCTTTTCTGTTTTATTTTAAATAGCAGATTTTGACCAAACTTTGACTGGCTATATCTTATTAATTACAACTCCAAATAAATTAATTCTTTTTCCTACCTCTCTCAAATATTGTCTAGTTTATTTTAAGATTTATTTGAAAAAAATTCAAAACAACCTTTTTCTGTTTTGATTTTTTTGTGTTAATTCATATATTTTTTTTAAAATAGGATTCTTGAAGATGTCAAGATGTTTTGGAAAGCACCCTGCTTTCCCATGACCTGAAGGCAAGCATTCTGAACCCTGGTGTAATTTTTGTGTGTGTTGTTTTACTCGGTGACAGCACCACCCCGACACAAGCATACATCATTTTATGTGAGGATGTGATCCTACTCATGAGTGCATAAAAATGATTTTTATGCTGATGGAGTTGATATGGTTTTGATGGAAATCACGTCATATGCCTCTCATGCATACCGGAAGGGAAGCCGGGGAGGCCTCTGTCTTGGGTAGACACGGTCTTGCCCCTAGTCCTCCGTCGAGACGGTCGTGTCCGGTATGGCATGAAGGGGTATGTCGCGTGGTGTTTCTATCTGTTGGTTGAAGAATATGTATTGTTGTGCGAATCATGCAGGAAATATTTGAACCTCCTGAGTCGACCGTAGATCGAGTCTTGTTCCGGTAACCCCCATACTTGTTTCATGCTGCCACTTGTCCCTGCCAAAGGTAGGGTATGGTTCTGTAAGTTGTCAACCCCTTTCCTCGCACACACCGTACAGAGAGGCCATGGTGGAAGATACTGGAGGCATTCGGTAGTCATGCCACCGGGTCCGGGAGCATGGGTGTTTCGGTTGTAGCCGAAGGGGGTAGCTCCCAGTTATGCCATGTATAAATTTTGTGATCCCATGTTACGTCGAGGTTGTAGCCTCCCACTTAGAGTTTTGCTTGACAGGTGTCGTGGGTGATTCCAGACACATGTGAGTTAAGCTGGTGTGTGCCAGTTAGGTGTGTTTTCAACAAAAAGATCAGAGACGGAATTAGTCCCGATGGACTAAAGGAATCCGTTATCGCGGGTAAAGAGTACACCTCTGCAGAGATTAAACCTATTCAAATAGCCGTGTCCATGTTTAAGGATTACGACCGATGGGTCAAGTGTCGGTCTTAGTGTCGGTCTTCGGAGGTGAAACTGTTAAACCAGAACTGGAATCACAACTTGTGACTTGTGATAATTATGATTATTATTATTGTTGACTAACCCGTGATATTATTGGTATTATCAAATATCCCTGGGATGGTTCTACCTCCTGGATATTTACTGTGTTTTCTTTTAAAGCCCTTTATGTGGTGTCGCTAAGACGCCCGACTGCGGCATTTCTTTTAAAGCCCTTTATGTGGTGTCGCTAAGACGCCCGACTGCGGCATTCCTTTTAAAGCCATTTATGTGGTGTTGCTAAGACGCCCGACTGCGGCATTTCTTTTAAAGCCCTTTATGTGGTGTCGCTAAGACGCCTCGATCATGCATTCCTTTTAAAGCCCTTTATGTGGTGTCGCTAAGACGCCCGACTGTGGCATTTCTTTTAAAGCCCTTTATGTGGTGTCGCTAAGACGCCCGACGGCGGCATTTCTTTTAAAGCCCTTTTTGT
The DNA here is from genome assembly GCA_021437245.1 of Aegilops speltoides. Lineage (NCBI taxonomy): Eukaryota > Viridiplantae > Streptophyta > Magnoliopsida > Poales > Poaceae > Aegilops > Aegilops speltoides. Next base: position 493,315,608 of record CM038147.1, on the reverse strand, counting down.
GGTGTCGCTAAGACGCCCGACCATGGCATTTCTTTTAAAGCCTTTTATGTGGTGTCGCTAAGACGCCCGATTGTGGCATGCTTGTTATTTATTTCAAAATTTTAATACTACTATGTTATTGCATATTCATAAATAACATGCTTGCACGCATCAGAGTTTTTTTATCTTTTGTGACTGACGTCATGAGCATAAAATATTTTCAGCACATCATTGTTATATTATACCTGTGTTCATAATGTTTGCGAGTACATTCAAAGTACTCACTGGCTTGTCCCTGGCTATTGTCTTGGCCAGTTTTTCTTGCGCGGAGAGGAGCGACCATGGTGACAGTCCCGGAACCTAAGCAACGGTGATAGCAGCCTCGCGAAGATAAGAGTTAACCTGGTCAGCTGTTCCTGTGGGAATTGGAGTCCCATAGACACTGATGATCCATAAACCGCTTTCGCCATCAATCATTAGAAACCATTTGTTTTACTCACAGGCCAGAATGGTCTTGTACTACATATTTTGTATTTTGCTTGGAATTTCTGTATCAAGTAGTTGCCTCATCAGCTAACAGTTATCCTGGGGCTGGTGAGCACAAGGGCCATTTTATGGAGATTAACACCCGGAAAAATCGGTCCCCACAACCAGGGGGACACCGACACCATCATCGAGGAGGCTGGCACGGACACCGTAGCTGGGGCTGAGAAGGTCGTCACCGAGGAGGCCGCTCAGGCCGCGGCCGAGGATGCCTCCAAGGGGCTTGCCGGGGAGACCGGCGAGGGCGCCGCCGAGGAGGTCGGCAAGGGCGCTGCTGAGGAGGAGGCCAGCAAGGCCTCTGATGAGGAGGAGGTGGTTGATGACCAACCCTCCTCGTCTGCTGCCTCTGGCTCAGGCAAGTACCAGAAGGTGAGCGACGGCGTGTTTGTTCACCTCCCAGGGTCGGCTAGCACCAGGGCACCGACCGAGGGGGAGGTGTTTGACGACGAAGTGCTTGCCGCTGCCGGGCTTGAGGTCATCGACGAGCCGAGCGCTGGTGGCGGCACCCAAGAGGAGCGACTCCTCCAGGCCATGAGTGCCAGCTTCAACAAGCTTTAGGCGCTCCACCGCACCCATCTGGACAAGGCGAAGTCCAAGGAGGCGGTGGCGCACAAGGTGGAAGCAGACCTTGCGGAGTGCGTCGCCGAGGTGCAGGCTTGGTTCCGCCAAGCCCACGAGGAGCTGAAGGCCTCCCAAGACCAGCTGGCGCAGCGTGACCTGGAACTCCTCCTGAAGCAGGCCAACTTTGAGAAGGCCCGGGAGGAAGCGAGGGAGGAGGCCTCCAGGGCCGAGGTCATCCGGTCTAAGTGCGAGGCCGGGCTGAACTCCCAGGAGGAGGATCTTGTCACCCGCAAGACGACGCTTGCCGCTGCGCTCCGCGGCAAGGACGAGGAGGTCGAGAAGCTTGCCGCGGCGCGGACCCAAGAGCTAGACCATAAGCACAGGGAAGCGCTCGATGCCCAGGTCCTAGCCCACGGCAACAAGATGAAGGAACTGGAGGTGGAGCGGGACGGCCTGGCGAAGCAAATCCTGGAGCTGTCCTCGAAAAAGAACACGCTCACCGAGGCTCTGACCAAAGTGCACTCTGCGGTCCTCAGCAAGGCTGGGCTGTTCTCCACAACCAACAACACCATGAAGGACCTGAAGCTCAAGCTGGTGAGCCTTGAGGGGGCGCTTTCGGAGGCCCAGACCTGGGAAGGAGCCTTGACCAAGAGCCTGGCGGAGGAGAAGCAACTGCGAAAGAACGACGCTGCCAACTATGCAGATTCCGTGAAGGGCGACAAAGTCTGGACCGACCGCCTCGCCGACGTCGCCAACAGGATCACCAAGCAGCGGGCCGACATGAAGATGCCGGAAGTGAGGTATGCCCTGGAACCAAGCACGAGCCCCCACGCCAAGATGACCTTGTTCTTTGAGGGCGTTCTCAGCGCCCTGGAATGGCTTGAATCCAACCGGGCAAGCTCCTTGGCCAACGAGTCCCGGATGATTTGCCAGGTGCCATGACCAAGGTTCTCAGCAAGCTAGCATTCTAGAACCCCGACCTCGACTTCGATGCCGTGTTGGATAGCTTGCCGGGCGATGCAGACCTCTCGGGGGTCAAGGAGCGCATCGAGCCCATCATCAGCCGCGTCTGTGGAATCTAGAGGTTGGATGAGGGAGTCCTGGATTAGGGGGTGTCCGGATAGCCGGACTATTATCGTCGACCGGACTCCAAGACTATGAAGATACAAGATTGAAGTCTTCGTCCCGTGTCCGGATGGGACTTTCCTTGGCGTGGAAGGCAAACTTGGCAATACGGATATGTAGATCTCCTACCATTGTAACCGACTCTGTGTAACCCTAGCCCTCTCCGGTGTCTATATAAACCGGAGGGTTTTAGTCCGTAGGACGAACAACCATTACAAAAATCATACCATAGGCTAGCTTCTAGGGTTTAGCCTCCTTGATCTCGTGGTAGATCCACTCTTGTACTACCCATATCATCAATATCAATCAAGCAGGAGTAGGGTTTTACCTCCATCGAGAGGGCCCGAACCTGGATAAAAACATTATGTCCCTTGTCTCCTGTTACCATCCGCCTAGACGCACAGTTCGGGACCCCCTACCCGAGATCCGCCAGTTTTGATACCGACATTGGTGCTTTCACTGAGAGTTCCTCTATGTCATCGCCGATAGGCTTGATAGCTCCTTCGATCATCCACAACGACACCGTCCAGGGTGAGACTTTTCTCCCCGGACAGATCTTCGTGTTCGGCGGCTTTGCACTGCGGGCCAATTCGCTTGGCCATCTGGAGCAGATCGAAAGCTACGCCCCTGGCCATCAGGTCAGATTTGTAAGCCTAAACTGCACGGCTGACATCCGCGGAGACTTGATCTTCGATGGATTAGAGCCACAACCGAGCGCGCCGCGCTATCACAATGGGCACGATTTAGCTCTGCTGCCGGACAGTGCCCTGGAGGCCGCACATGAGTCCCCTCCGATCCTTAATTCGGAGCCGACCATGCAGATCGAGGACGGGTGCTAGACACCGCCTCGGGGGCTGCAACCTCTACGGCGATGGAGACGAATACTGACCTTGTCCCTTGTAAAGCCCGTGACTCCGAGGTGCCGGACTCGTCGCCGGACACCGAACCTCCTGCGCCCCTGCCAATCGAATCCGATTGGGCGCCGATCATGGAGTTCACCGCCGCGGACATCTTTCAGCACTCACCCTTTGGCGACATCCTGAATTCGCTGAAGTATCTCGCTTTATCAGGAGAACCCTGGCCGGACTACGGTCAGGATGGTTGGGATGCGGACGACGAAGAAATTCAAGGCCCATCCACCACCCACTTTGTAGCCACTATCAACGATCTAACCGACATGCTAGACTACGACTCCGAAAACATAGACAGTATGGACGACGATGCCAGAGATGACCAGGAACCAGCGCCTATCGGACACTGGAAAGCCACCTCAACTCATAATATATATATGGTGGACACCCCAAAAGGGAGCGATAACGAGGAACAACGGGACGTGATGAAGGATAATTCCCCCGAAAAACAACCAAAACGGCGACGCAAGCGCCGCCCTAAGTCCCGCCTCGATAACAACAGCACTCATAATGACCCAGCCATAGAGCAGGGTAAACCAGTGGAAAACGAACATGCAACCAAGCAACCATCCGAACAGGATGAATCGGATAATCAACCCATCCCCGGCGAAAACAACAGTCCAGACGATCTTACGCCGGACACACCACCGGAGCATAAGAACCTTCACAAAAGGCTTGTCGCCACAGCAAGAAGTTTGAAGAAGCAGGAACGGCAGCTTAAAACAGCGGAAGACATACTCAGGATGAGGTGGAGCAAAGTACTCAAGACCGCGGACAAATATGGCAATAGCCACCAAGAAAAGAGCTACCCGAAGCGCAAGCTGCTGCCCGAATTCGACGAGGAGGCCGTAGAGCCCCCACAATCAAAAATCAAAGAGGCCGTCTGGCCGGATAGACGACCAGATGACAGGCCAAGACCGGCAAGCGGCGCCGCACACAAGCCGGCACATGACACACATAAAGATCCTCGCAAAACAGATTGCTGGGTCAGGTCCATTTATGGGCCAAAGAAGAGGGCCCCAGGAAGCAACACAACACGCCGAGTGTTCGAAGATAATGGCACACCTAAATCTGGGCGCCAGACACCCACTATGTTTCACCGATGAGGTCTTTGGATCATGAATTTCAGTGGGATTCATGCCCGTAAACATAGAGGCATACTGACGGAACAATGACCTTGAGTGCGGATTGAGGATTACATCCTACACATACATATGGCTAGAGGAGACTATCTCCACGCCATAAAATATCTACCCCTCAAGATCAAAGGGCCAGCTCGACATTGGCTCAATAGCCTCCCAGAAAATACCATTGCAAGTTGGGAAGAGCTCGAGGACGCGTTTAGACCAAATTTTCAGGGGACTTATGTCCGCCCTCCGGACGCAGACGACTTAAGTCACATAACCCAACAGTCCGGAGAGTCAGCGCGCAAATTCTGGAACAGGTTCCTCACCAAAAAGAACCAAATAGTCGACTGTCCGGACGCTGAAGCCTTAGCTGCTTTTAAACATAACGTCCAAGACGAATGGCTCGCCAGACACCTTGGCCAGGAAAAGCCAAGAACAATAGCCGCACTAACAAGGCTCATGGCCCGCTTTTGCGCCGTGGAAGATAGCTGGCTAGCAAGATGCAACACCAGCGACCCGAGTACATCCGAGATCAGAGATGGAAACGGAAAATCACGGTGCAGAAAGGATCAGTGCCAAAATAAAGAAAAGGGCCCAAAGAACATGGCGGTCAACACCAGATTCAAAAGCTCGCGGCCGAACAACAAAACACTTCCTCTTAAGGACAACAGTGACGAGCTATCCAACCCATGCAAAATTTTGGATCGGATATGTCAAATCCATAGTACCCCCGGGAAGCCTGCAAACCACACCCACCGAGATTGTTGGGTCTCCAAACAGTCCAGCCGACTCAACACCGAACACAAGGGGCTCGACACGCCAAGCGAGGACGACGACGAACCCCACTAGCAGAGCGCCGGAAAACAAAAGACTTTCCCACAAGAAGTCAAAATAGTAAACTCACTTCATGTGATAATACGGAACAATAGTGTGGCACCCGCTAAAGTGCGTGTCGCACGGTCCACCCCAGCGGAATCCTGAGATTGGATGTCAGAACCAATTACTTTCGACCACCTGGATTATTCCGTATATTCAAACGCAGGTGGACTGCTCGATATTGATCCTATAATTGACGGACTACAATTTACACAAGTCCTAATGGATGGCGGCAACGATTTAAACCTGCTATATCCGGACACAATCCGCAAGTTGGGGATAGACCATACTAAAATTCGCCATAGCCGCACTTTCTTCAAAGGAGCGACGCCAGGCCCTTGCGCCAAGTGCACCGGCTCCTTACTACTAGAAGTTGTGTTTGGGTCACCCGACAACTTCCGCCGCGAAAAGCTAATCTTCCATGTCGCCTCATTCCAAAGAAGCCATCAAGCACTATTGGGACGTGAAGCTTTCGCCCGCTTTAACGCGTCTCTTACACTTAAAATGCCCGGTCCACGCGGCATCATCTCATTAAAAGGTCATTCAAGACCCCGGACACGGCTAGGCGAGTCCGGCATTAATAAACTAGGGGATCCCTAGCCGCATACCCCTTCACAATGGGCTGTGCGTATGAACAATAAAGAGCCATAAAAGCTCAACTTTATTCATTCATTCATACTTTGTTTTCATTAAATTTTTTGCACGATTTTTTTCAAACTAAGTTCTTCTCTTTTACAGATGAACAACGTGCTACACCCGTCCAGGATTGAGCACAACGGAGACACAGGCGCAGACGTGCAGCAGGGACCCGTCGCGAGGATTCTTTTCAGATTAAGACCCTGCGTAAACCTTTCTTACTGTCTCTTGTTGATACACATCCCCCGGTTTTTCCTTTTTAGTATAACCGATGAGGAGGCTGGCGTTTTGGCATCGGCCGCGTCAGAAATTTTCGCCTGTACCTGGACACTAGGGGCTCAGGGCATTGTTCTGCCCGTTATCACAAAGACCGAATAACTTAGGGAGTGTTCGCCGTCTCGAGTTAGGCCTTATATGCATCAGCTCTGAATCATGTCTTTGGTCAAATGTTGGGTTTGCCCGGCTCCTGTGTTTTGCTGCCTTACGTTCCGTACCATCGGCTAACGCGACACCGGAGAACTCTGCGATTGTGCCCGGTTCGCCGGGCGAGCACCTCGAGAGAAAGCCGAAAACTGACTGTCATGATACAGCGAGAGACTGGTCAACCACTCGATCGACTATCGGAATGTTTAGAATTCCTTCGCTTTGACGAAGGACCGTTTCCCGGTCAGGCACATGCGCGCCCCCAATTCGGAGAGCGCGGTTGTCACACCCTAGCTAGTCCATGCATTAGAGTGTTGCATCATGTCTATTTTTTTCAACAGAAATTTGAAATGGGATTGCCAGAACCCCCAGCCCCCTCTGAAACAACTAGGGTTTACTAAAAATATTTTCGATGAACCTGAAATGCCCTTCTAAAATGTCCATCATTTTTGTCTTGGTCCAGAAGCTTTGCCAAAAGTGATGCACAATTTCCTAGGTCATCCCAGGGTCTTTGAATTAAATCATAGCTATTTGAATTTGGGCATTTAAAATTTATAAAATATTTCAAATGTCCAAATATCTCCAAACTAAAATGTTTCATGTTGGAAATATTCCAACAATGGACCAGGAGTAGTTTGGTGAATTTTAAAACCTTTTTGGTATTTTAAATAAATCAACAAAGTTGCAGGAAAATAGAAAAAGAAAGCGAAGCGAAAAGGACTTACGGGCGCCTCGGCCCACTAACCAGCCCACTGGCGGCCCAGCCCAAAGATCCCGGCCATGCCAGCTGCTTGCCTTACCAGCAGGCAGCGAGGTGCTCGGACGGCGAGCACCGCATGGGTGCCACGCACCTGCTCGCCGTCTCGCCGCTTCCCTCGCCTTGCCACGTCGGGATCGCCCCTCGCTCTCTCCGCACCCCAGACGCCCGTTCCTCTCGATTCGTCTCCCTCGCTCCCCCACGCCATGGCCGACGCCACCGCCGCCGCACCACCGTCGTAGCGCGCTCTCCGTCGACCCCACGCGCCCTGTGTCGGGAGCTCCGCCGTCGTCGACTCCTTCGAGCTAATCGAGCCCGAAGCTTCGCGTGCCCGAAGACGCCGCACCAGCCTCGCCCGAGTCCGCCGCCGCGGAGATCCCCTTCAACGCCGTCGCCGCTGCAGCTCGTCCCCGACCACGCCGTCGCACCGTCGCGTCCGCTGTGAGCTTAGCTACCTCCCGACCTCTCTCTCTCGCTCCGTGCACCACAGCGGCGCCACGAGATCGCCGCGACGCACCACCGCGGACCTCGTCGCCGGCGTGCTCCCAGCCACACTCCGGCCTTCTCACCGTGTCCAACGCGTTCACCACATCGCTGGTGCTAACCAAGCACTCGACGCACCACCGCACACCCGTCACGAAGTTCGTTTCACCCGAGCTCGGTGGCCATAAAGTCGCCTGGCCGGCGTAACTCCGCCACCCGAGCCCAACGGACTCCGCCAAGAGCTGCGGTTCGTCCTCACTGCACTCGGTGGCCTCCACGCCCCATTTGGTGGCCGGGCAGCTAAAACAACTTCCGCCGCCACGTCGGGCTCGCCGGCGGCTAAACGCCGGTGGGTTTGACCCTGGTTTTGACAACGGGTGGGCCCAGGTTGACCCCCCTGGGTCTATGACATGTGGGCCCAGCCCTGTTAATTAAACCTAGTTTGGTTTTAATTAAATTCTAATTAAACTAACCCCACTGACATGCGGGACCCACTGGTCAGTTTGACCTGACCAGCCCGTTGACCCCTGACGTCATCATGGCCGATCTTGTGTGATATTTAAATTCTTGGAATTATTTTTACGGGAAATTCCAGAAAATGTTTCAAACTTCAAAAATTCATATAAAATCAACCATAGCTCCAAATGAGACAAATTATACATGAAAAATGATCAGAAAAATACAATCTTTCCATCTGTACAGGTTTCATGCATGTTTACAGAAGCTAACCCACTGTTTACCACAGAACAAGTTTAAGCACTTTAAATGATCATATATGAGTTTGAATTTTGAATCTTTGGTTCAAATTGGTTCAAACCCATCTGATCTTAGTTGCATTAGCTCAAAGCACTCATTTTGCCATGTCTCATTGCATGCATCATATTGTTGCATCTTGTTTGGTAATGCTTGTGTATCGGTGTTCCTGCGGCAGGTTCTGGCCCCGAGGAGTACCGTGATAACCCCGACGAAGAACAATACCGTGTAACGACCGTCGAGCAAGCAACCAACCATTTGATCATATCGATAAAATCCCATGTTCTTGCTCCTGCTCTCGTTTATTGCATTAAGACAACACGATTCAAGCTGCTGTGTGCTGCGGTAGTTGAACCCATTTCTTCGCATGACTGTCATTGCCACAATAACTAGATGAAACCCACTAGCATGTGTAGGAGTTGATTGAGCCATATGATTGTGTTGTTCCTACCTTGCTATGCCTGCTATGCTTAGAGTCGTGTCGTCCGGTTCATCGGGATGATGGCTAGAGTGAAATGATCGAGTCGGTATGAGAGTAAGGTGTTGAACACGATTTGGTAAAGGTATCGATGAGAGGCCATGTAGGAGTACATGGTGGGTTGTTTCATTGAGGCCGTCCTTAAGCATTGAGATCTGTATGTGTGATTTAAGAAACAGCTACTACCATACATTGGGCCTGAAATATGACCCGCTCGACTTCTTATTCACGCTAGTCCTCCGTCCAGGAGTTGCAAGTAGTTTCTGGTGTTTGTAGCCTACTGGAGGCCGTGGACAGCGCTGACCGTAGGGGTGGGCTGTGATGCGGTAGGTACGTGGCACGGTGTACCGGATGCCCGTTTGGTATCTCGGGAACCTGTTCACATCGTTTGGGGCTGTGGCGAGACTTGGCGGAACTCCTCATAGATGGAACCCAAATAGGCGATAAACCGGACTAGAGTCTTGAGTGTCTAGGTAGGTCGTGGTCTACACCACGTCGGCTTTCGCTTGAAGTCTGCCGAGCACATGTCGTGTGCGACGCTAAGTGGTGAAAACATGTATGAAGAAGTACACCCTGCAGGTTATCATCATCTATTGAATAGCGGCGTCATGATAAGGACTACTTGGTTGCCTATACGGTTCATAGACAAGTAAATGGATACTACTAAAAGCCTCAAGATAAGCATGAGTGCCGAGGATGGCTTCTCCGTAGGAAGGCGGGGTTGGATCCTCGGTGGTGTATTGAAATGATGAGTAGTGGACTCGAGTCAAAAAAACTATTTCAAGTTGGTGTCTCGTGGGATAGCTTAGCCATGAGTCAAAGCTGGCTTGCTGCAATAACCCCACCAACCCTTCTTGATAATGTGCATGTATGTAGGGTCGATGTAAGTCTTCTTGAGTACCTTTGTACTCATGTTGCTTTAATTTACATTTTTGGAAGATGCCACAAACCCTTCCGCGGGTTCTTCGTGAGCGTTGACATCGATTGAGTAGACTAAGGCCGGTGGTGATCTGAGCAAGAGAAGGACCATGTAGTATAGCTAGGCTTACCCTAGCCTCTTTTATTTTACTAGTTATGCGTACTCGGACAAGACACTTCCATTGTTGGCTTGTATGCTTGTATGACTTGTATGTGGGTCGTGTGACCCGTACTTGTGTGTATGATATGAATGGCTCTCGAGCTTTAAATAAAGTACTTGTGTCGTAGAGTCATGTTGTGATGCCTTGTTGTATTTGCACATATCGAGCATATTGTGTGTATGATTGAAATGCTTGGTATGTGTGGGATCGACTATCTAGTTGTTTATCTTTAGTAGCCTCTCTTACGGAAATGTCTCCTAGTGTCTCCACCGAGCCATGGTAGCTTGCTCTTGCTCCGGAACACTTAGGCTGGCGGCATGTGTCCTTCTTCGTTCTGTATACGTCCTTCGGGAAATGTCACGCATTAGTACGGAGTCCTGTTAGCCCGCTTCTGCCGGTTTACGAGTCTGCTAGCCCAGCGCTACAGCCGGAACTTATTTGCTGTTGACCGACACGTTCGATCTTTGGGTCATGGATGCTGTCCTCGTAAGTCTGTGCCACTTTGGGTTTACGACTAGCCATGTCAGCCGGGCTCCTTTTCATATGGATGCTAGCGACACTATCATATACGTGTGCCAAAAGGCATAAACGGTCCGGGCCAAGGTAAGGCGACACCGTTGGGATACCGTGCGTGAGGCCGCAAAGTGATATGATGTGTTCTGAGCTAGATCGATGTGACATTGAGTCGAGGTCTGACAGCGTTGGCATCGAGCGGACTGCTGTAGGTTCTCCAAGCCAAACTGGTCGATGTTGAGTCTAGAAATGCTTTAGTTATATGTAGGGGAATTGATTGTGGGATGGTACGTAAGGCTCTTTTTACTCCTATATCTCATGATATTCTGATCTGAGTCAGTCCATTCTTCCACCGGGGGTTAAGGACTAGGACCTCCTCTCTCTGTTAGGCTCATGTGTTACTAATCAGTAGTACCTTGTAGGTTTGATGGTTACAAGCCTGGTTCAGTCTTATTATCCTGTTGTGCTACTAATTGGACCCAGAACCTTGACATGAAATTGTGGAGTGGTTATGCAATTCCTTGTGAAATGTCTCAATCCTTTGAGCATTCTGATCGTTATCTTGTCCAAATTCTGTTGGAATTCTAATGTCTTTGCATTGTGGTTATGCTTCCAGATGGCCACTCGTGAGCAAAATCAAGTGGTTAAATCGACCAGATGCATTGGGGTGACCGGTCATACAGCCATGCTAGTTCGGGTTATGATCAAGCGGGATATCGTTGGTATCCCGAGTACACGATTGAAGAACGATGTCGAGACTTTAATCAAAGTCGATATCTTTACCTTTGTCGGTGTTTCCCTCTTATCCTGGTTCCACCGAGGCCCTTCACAGCTCCTATGGGCTTGGTGTTACTATTGATATGGCGGTGCAAGATGCTGCGTATTCTATGATGACCATTATACGAGCCAGGACTGGGCTGCTCCGCAACACCGACTTCCGGTATATGCCGAGTTCACTTCCTGGAGCGTTTGGTTATCTTCGAGCCATCTATGCTGATTCCAGTCAGGAGGACTCACTAACCCGTACTACCGCCGAGCTGCTCGAGGACAAGGACCGAGAGAGTCGGGCCTTGAGGATGGAGCTCTTCAATGCCCGTGCTGATCACTGGGCTACCTTGACTCGTTTTGCACCGGCTGTTCAAGCTGGTTATATGGATATGAGAGACTTGTATCCTGTCAGGGCTGCTCTGCCGGACATGATGGACTGGCGTGATGTGGGGGGCATCACCCCACCTCGTGGTCCTCGCTTGCCACCGTTCGTAGGTCCAAGACCTCACCCTTGCCCTTACGGTCCACAGGCTCCTCAGGACCGCCTGTTCCCGGACGATCACGTTGAACTCCTGTGTTACGGAGGAGACTTCTATGAGAACTACTACGGAGGCGTCCGAGTTAGTAGTAGTCCCACTAGTATTGTAATAGTTGTATTTCCACCGTCTGCGTGACTCGTGGAATATGACTTAGTGTGTACTAATTCGGAGGTGTAACAAAAATAATGTATAGGAGCTTGGTGTGCCTCCGATGAGATGTAATCTTCCTTTCACCGTAGTAGTACTTTGTTTGGTCTTGTACTAAACCTTGTATGGTGTGTATGACGATGGAATAAAGAAGCAGTTTCGTATCTACCATGTCATACGGATGATCATCTCGCATTCCGAGTTATCCATTACATTCTACACTTCTATGTCGGAATCTTGCCATCTGGACTAAATCCTTGTCTTGTTTTCCTAGGATGGTTAACACCAAGAACAACCCTGCTCCGCCAGAGCAGGCGCAAAGCGATGGAGTTGGAGAAGCAAACCTGCCTCACCCTCCTTCTCGGCGAAGTTATGCTAGAGGCGAGAGAAACAAACGGAGACCAACCGTTTGCTGGAGCGTATCGAATGAACACAGCCCATCATCGGAGAAATAACTTGGTGTCGCTCGGTGACTTCATCAAGTTACACCTCCTACCTTCCACCACTCCGTCGAGCCTCTCGACGCCGATGATCGGCTTCGGCATTACTCACAAGCTGCGTTACGCACTAGTAATTTGAGGTGACAAGGTCACCTTTGCTGCATATCATCTCGAAGGCCCCGCTTGATCTCGGTGGGAGAATTATATGGCTATCGCCTAGTTGGCCATGTCACTACTTGGGCAGAATTCAGCGAGGCTTTCCATGAACATCACATTCGGAGGGTCTCATGGATCATAAGCGTGAGGAGTTCTGCAGTTTCACCCAAGGTCGTCTCTCCGTGGACGCCTATAGTAGAGAGTTCGGTAATCTCGCACGTTATGCAACTGAAGAGGTCTCCACTGACGCCAAGAAACAGGCAAGGTTCCGCAAGGGACTTAGCCCTGAACTTCGCCGAGATCTCCGTCTGCATGAGTGCACCTCTTTCCAGAAGCTTGTTAACAAAGCCATCAGCGCTGAAACTGGTCAGACTGATTTCGAAGCAACACGCAAGCATGGTCGTGATATGGGTTCCTCATCCGGTCTTTGGACCACGAAGCGCCGTGTGTGGGTGCCTAATTGCCGCCACCCAGATTCACACCGAGGCCATCCTTTCAGCGCCTCGCCCATTTCAAAGAAGGTATGCACCAGCTAGGCCCTATGGTGGACCAACCAACAACGCTCCTCTACGCGCCAGCCCTGTGACGTGCTTCAAGTGTGGCGAATCAGGCCACTACATGCGCGATTGTCTTCAGACCAACCCCAACCAGCCTGCAAAAGCTGTTGGCCGTGGCAAGCCAGCAGGAAAGGTGTTCTATGCCAAGCCGGCCACCACCGCCCGTGGCCATGTCAATTGTGTCTCAGCTGAAGAGGCCCAAGAGGATCCCAACGTCGTGCTCGGTACGCTTCTTGTTAATTGCCAACCGGCATCTGTTCTTTTCGATACTGGAGCATCTCATTCATTCATATCCGAAAGCTATGCTCGCTTGCACAACACTGCATTCAGTGATATGCCCACCTCCATGGTAATTCAAACCCCGGGATCCAAATGGCAAACTTCCAGAGTAAGCCATGGAAATGAAATTCAGGTCGACAGACTTGTTTTCCTTGCGTCGTTGATAGCTCTCAAATCTTCGGATATAAATATCATCTTGGGTATGGAGTGGATGTCAGCCCATCATGCCAAGATTGATTGTTTCTCTAGGACTGTTCAACTTACGCACCCTCGGGAAAGATAGTCAATGTCTTGACCCGGATATCAAGCGCCAACTATACTCTCTTAATGCCGGTCCATTGCGGACCTCGAAGGCGTTCCGGTAGTCCGTGACTTTCCGGATGTCTTTCAGAAGAATTGCCGGTGTCCCACAGCGGAGATGTTGAATTCGTGATAGATCTCATTCGAGAACTGTCCCAATTTCTAGAAGACCCTATAAGATGGCACCCCTAGAACTAGCGAACTTAAGAAACAACTCGATGAGGCCTTGCAAAAGGGTTTCATCCGTCCTAGTTCATCTCCTTGGGCTTGCCCGTCCTCTTCGTCAAGAAGAAGGATGGTACGGATCGGATGGTTGTAGATTATCGACCCGTCAACTTGGTCACAATTAAGAACAAGTATCCGCTCCCGGGATCAACGATCCGTATGATCAGCTCGCGGGATCCTCGGTCTTCTCTAAGATGGATTTGAGGTTAGGCTACCATCAAATCAAAATCCAAACGGGACATTCCCAAAGCGGCTTTTGTTACTCGTTATGGCCAATACTGAGTACACCGTCATGTCCTTCGGTCTAACCAACGCCCCACCACCTTCTCCGGTTAATGAACTCAATCTTCATGGAATATTTGGATAAATTAAGTCGTGGTTTACCTCGATGACATACTCATCTATTCCAAGAACGAGGAAGAACATGCCGAACATCTAAGGCTAGTGTTGATGAAACTTGAGAGCATCGCCTTTATGCCAAGTTTTCTAAGTGCGAATTTTGGCTGCCGGTGACCTATCTAGGACATGTAATTTCGGTAAAGGTATTCTTGTAAACCCGAGCGAGTTCAAGCCGTCCTTAATTGGACTCCACTGAATCGGTCAAGCAAGTTCGGAGTTTCCTTGGCTTAGCGAGCTATTGCCGCCGCCGTCGAGAACTTCTCCAAAGTTGCTAAACCTCTAACTGAACTCCTCAAGAAAGATAAAAAGTTCGAGTGGACTCCACAATGTGAGCACAGTTTCCAGGAACTGAAAAGACGTTTAACCTCTGCTCCCGTGTTGGTACCACCAGATTTCTCTAAGGACTTTGTTATCTATTGCGACGCCTCGCGACAAGGACTAGGCTGTATTCTCATGCAAGATCGACACGTAATTGCTTATGGTTCACGACAATTACACCCACATGAGGAAAACTACCCTACTCATGATCTAGAGCTTGCGGTGTAGTCTATGCACTCAAAACTGGCGACATTACCTTCTTGGTAATCGTTGCGAAATCTACACCGATCACCAAAGTCTGAAATATATATTCACCCAACCAGATTTGAATCTCAGGCAAAGACGTTGGGTTGAGTTGATCTCAGATTTCGACTTAGGGATAACTTATACCCCAGGAAAAGCCAACGTCATGGCTGATGCGCTAAGTCGTAAATCTTATTGCAACAATCTGATGTTGCAACAAAGTCAACCACTTCTCCACGAGGAATTTCGGAAGCTTAATCTTCACATTGTTCCTCGAGGGTTCCTTTCCACCTTGGTGGCGAAACCTACTCTTATGGATCAAGTCATCGCTGCCCAAAAACGAGATAAAGGAATATCCCGGATTAAGGAGAACATTGCTAGCGGAGATGCTAAATGTTTCTCTACAAACGATCATGGTGTTATATATTTTGAGAACCGTCTAGTGGTTCCCAAGAATCAGCACATACGGCAGTTGATCCTTAAGGAGGCTCATGACTCCCCTCTCACCATTCATCCGGTAGCACTAAAATGTATCGGGACCTCGCCAGAGGTTACGGTGGACTAGGATGAAGAGAGACATTGCTCAATACGTTGCTAAGCTGCGGCGTCGTCGTCGTGTAAAAGCAGAGCATCAACGGCCTCTTTGGCACCCTTCAACCCTTAGCTATTCTCGAATGGAAATGGGATAAAATCAGTATGGATTTCATCTTTGGTTTTCCCAGGACCAAGAGGGGAATAATGCTATCTTTGTCGTTATCGACCGCCTTTCCAAAGTGGCCCATTTCTTACTGTTCATGAGAGTATAACCGCTAGTCAGCTAGCAGATTTGTACATCTCCGAATAGTGTCACTTCATGGTGTTCCATTGAAATAAACTCGGATCGAGGAAGTCTCTTCACCTCTCGATTTTGGGAAAGTTTCCAAAATGCTATGGGAACCCATCTTTCCTTTAGCACTTTGCTTTTCACCCTCAATCAAGTGGTCAAGTAGAGCGTGTCAACCAAATCCTAGAAGACATGCTTGAGCTTCATTATCTCATTCGAATGGATTGGGAGAAATGCCTTCCATTTGCCGAGTTTGCTTATAACAATAGCTATCAATCTAGCTTGGGCAAAGCACCTTTTGAAGTTCTCTATGGACGAAGGTGTCGAACACCTCTTAAGCGGTCGAAACCGGGAAAGACAATTCTTTGCCCGGATATGATTCAGAGGCGAAGAGCAAGTTCGCATCATTCGTGAAAAGTTGAAAACAGCCCAATCTTGTCAAAAGAGTCAATATGACCGAAAACATAAGGCTATGACTTACGAGGTTAACGAGAAGGCTTACCTTGAGTTACTCCTCGAAGGAACCCATCGTTTGGTATCAAAGGCAAATTGGCTCCTCGCTACATTGGACCCTTTCGCATTCTTGCCAAACGAGGGGAAGTTGCCTACCAATTGGAACTACCTCCACATCTCTCCAAAGTCCACGACGTCTTCCACGTTTCTCAACTCAGGCGTTGCTTCTCGGATCCTATCCGTGGAGTGGACCACGAAACGCTTGATCTTCAAGATAATCTCACATATCGAGAATATCCCGTTCGTATTCTCGATCAAGCCGAGCGTACCACTCGACGGCATAATATCAAGTTTCTCAAGGTTCAATGGTCGCACCATTCTGAGAAGGAAGCTACTTGGGAAAGGGAGGATCGTCTTCGACTTGAGTACCCCGCCCTCTTTCCGGAGGAACCTAAATCTCGGGACGAGATTCTTTTGAGTGGGGGTGAGTTGTCACACCCTAGCTAGTCCATGCATTAGAGTGTTGCATCATGTCTATTTTTTCAGCGAAATTTGAAATGGGATTGCGAACCCCACCCCCTCTGAAACAACTAGGGTTTACTAAAAATATTTTGATGAACACTGAAATGCCCTTCTAAAATGTCCATCATTTTTGTCTTGGTCGAAGCTTTGCCAAAAGTGATGCACAATTTCCTAGGTCATCCTGTGGTCTTTGAATTAAATCATAGCTATTTGAATTTGGGCATTTAAAATTTATAAAATATTTCAAATGTCCAAATATCTCCAAACTAAAATGTTTCATGTTGGAAATATTCCAACAATGGACCAGAGTAGTTTGGTGAATTTTAAAACCTTTTGGTATTTTAAATAAATCAACAAAGTTGCAGGAAAATAGAAAAAGAAAAGCAAAGCGAAAAGGACTTACAGGCGCCTCGGCCCACTAGCCAGCCCACTGGCCGCCCAGTGAAGACCTGCGCCAATGAGCTGCTTGCCGACCGAGCAGGCAGCGAAGTGCTCGGCAGCGAGCACCGCATGGGTGCCACGCACCTGCTCGCCGTCTCGCCGCTTCCCTCGCCTTGCCACGTCGGGGATCGACCCCTCGCTCTCTCCCGCACCCCCCAGACGCCCCCGTTCCTCTCCAGTTCGTCTCCCTCGCTCCCCCACGCCATGGCCGACGCCACCGTCGCCGCACCACCGTCGTAGCGCGCTCTCCGTCGACCCCACGCCCGCCATCGTGTCCGGGAGCTCGCCGTCGTCGACTCCTTGAGCTAGTCGAGCCCGAAGCGCTTCGCGTGCCCAAGACGCCGCACCAGCCTCGCCGAGTCGCCGCCGCGGAGATCCCTTCAACGCCGTCGCCGCTGCAGCTCGTCCCCGACCACGCCGTCTGCACCGTCGCGTCCGCTGTGAGCTTAGCTACCTCCCGACCCTCTCTCTCGCTCCGTGCACCACAGCGCGCCACGAGATCGCCGCCGACGCACCGCCCGCGGACCTCGTCGCCGGCGTGCTCCGGCCACCTCCGGCCTTCTCACCGTGTCCAACGCGTTCACCACATCGCGCTGGTGCTAACCAAGCACGCCACGCACCCCACCGCACACCCGTCACGAGTTCGTTTCACCCGAGCTCGGTGGGCGCCAAAATCGCCGCCGGCGTAACTCCGCCACCCGAGCCCAACGGACTCCGCCAAGAGCTGCGGTTCGTCCTCACTGCACTCCGGTGGCCTCCGCGCCCCATTTGGTGGCGGGCAGCCAAAACCACTTCGCCGCCGCGTCGCTTCGCCCGGTGACCAAGCGCCGATGGGTTTGACCTGTTTTGACCACGGGTGGGCCCAGTTGACCCCGGGTCTATGACATGTGGGCCCACCACATTAATGAAACCTAGTTTGGTTTTAATTAAATTCTAATTAAACTAACCCCATCGACATGCGGGACCCACTGGTCAGTTTGACTGACCAGCCCGTTGACCCCGACGTCATCATGACGCAGGTCGACGTGATATTTAAATTACTGGAATTATTTTTACACAGGAAATTCCAGAAAATGTTTCAAACTTCAAAAATTCATATAAAATCAACCATAGCTCCAAATGAGACAAATTATATATGAAAAATGATCAGAAAAATCCAATCTTTCCATCTGTACAGGTTTCATGCATGTTTACAGAAGCTAACCCACTGTTTACCACAGAACAAGTTTAAGCACTTTAAATGATCATATATGAGTTTGAATTTTGAATCATTGGTTCAAATTTGTTCAAACCCATCTGATCTTAGTTGCATTAGCTCAAAGCACTCATTTTGCCATGTCTCATTGCATGCACCATATTGTTGCATCTTGTTTGGTAATGCTTGTGTATCGGTGTTCCTGCGGCAGGTTCTGGCCCCGAGGAGTACCGTGATAACCCCGACGAAGAACAATACCGTGTAACGACCCGTCGAACAAGCAACCAACCATTTGATCATATCGATAAAATCCCATGTTCTTGCTCCTGCTCTCGTTTACTGCATTAAGGCAACGCGATTCAAACTGCTGTGTGCTGCGGTAGTTGAACCCAATTCCTCTGCATGACCTGTCATTGCCACAGTAACTAGATGAAACCCACTAGCATGTGTAGGAGTTGATTGAGCCATATGATTGTGTTGTTCCTACCTTGCTATGCCTGCTATGCTTAGAGTCGTGTCAGTCGGTTCATCGGGATGATGGCTAGAGTGAAATGATCGAGTTGGTATGAGAGTAAGGTGTTGAACACGATTTGGTAAAGGTATCGATGAGAGGCCATGTAGGAGTACATGGTGGGTTGTTTCATTGAGGCCGTCCTTAAGCTAATCGAGATCTGTATGTGTGATTTAAGAAACAGCTACTACCATACATTGGGCCTGAAATATGACCCGCTCGACTTCTTATTCACGCTAGTCCTCTGTCCGGGAGTTGCAAGTAGTTTCGTGTTTGTAGCCTATTGGAGGCCGTGGACAGCGCTGGACCGTAGGGGTGGGCTGTGATGCGGTAGGTACGTGGCACGGTGTACGGATGCCCGTTTGGTATCTCGGGAACCTGTTCACATCGTTTGGGGCTGTGAGCGAGACTTGGCCGAACTCCTCATAGATGGAACCCAAATAGGCGATAAACTGGACTAGAGACTTGAGTGTCTAGGTAGGTCGTGGTCTACACCCACGTCGGCTTTCGCTTGAAGTCTGCCGAGCACATGTCGTGTGCTGACGCTAAGTGGTGAAAACATGTATGAAGAAGTACACCCCGCAGGTTATCATCATCTATTGAATAGCGCGTCATGATAAAGGACTACTTGGTTGCCTATACGGTTCATAGACAAGTAAATGGATACTACTAAAAGCCTCAAGATAAGCGTGAGTGCCGAGGATGGCTTCTCCGTAGGAAGGCGGGTTGGATCCTCGGTGGTGTATTGAAATGATGAGTAGTGGACTCGAAAAGCAAAAACTATTTCAAGTTGGTGTCTCGTGGGATAGCTTAGCCATGAGTCAAAGCTGGCTTGCTGCAATAACCCCACCAACCCTTCTTGATAATGTGCATGTATGTAGGGTCGATGTAAGTCTTCTTTGAGTACCTTTGTACTCATGTTGCTTTAATTTACATTTTGAGAAGATGCCACAAACCCTTCCGACGGGTTCTTCGTGAGCGTTGACATCGATGAGTAGACTAAGGCCCGGTGGTGATCTGAGCAAGAGAAGGACCATGTAGTATAGCTAGGCTTACCCTAGCCTCTTTTATTTTACTAGTTATGCGTACTCGGACAAGACACTTCATTGTTGGCTTGTATGCTTGTATGACTTGTATGTGGGTCGTGTGACCCGTGCTTGTGTGTATGATATGAATGGCTCTCTGAGCTTTAAATAAAAGTACTTGTGTCGTAGAGTCATGTTGTGATGCCTTGTTGTATTTGCACATATCGAGCATATTGTGTGTATGATTGAAATGCTTGGTATGTGTGGGATCGACTATCTAGTTGTTTATCTTTAGTAGCCTCTCTTACGGAAATGTCTCCTAGTGTCTCCTTTGAGCCATGGTAGCTTGCTACTGCTCCGGAACACTTAGGCTGGCGGCATGTGTCCTTCTTCGTTCTGTATACATCCCTTCGGGAAATGTCACGCATTGAGTACCGGAGTCTGTTAGCCGCTTCTGCCCGGTTCTATCGAGTCTGCTAGCCCAGCGCTACAGCCGGAACTTTTTTTGTTGACCGACACGTTCGATCTTTGGGTCATGGATGCTGTCCCTGTAAGTCTGTGCCACTTTGGGTTTACGACTAGCCATGTCAGCCGGGCTCCTTTTCATATGGATGCTAGCGACACTATCATATACGTGTGCCAAAAGGCGCAAACGGTCCCGGGCCAAGGTAAGGCGACACCCGTTGGGATACCGTGCGTGAGGCCGCAAAGTGATATGATGTGTTACAGGCTAGATCGATGTGACATTGAGTCAGGGTCCTGACAGCGGTGCCCCCAGGGGCTATATCGTAGCCCCACCCTCGAACTCCTATGGCTAATGTCACATCCCTGGTCCTGGTATGCAGTAGGCTAGCCCTTCATGTGTGCATCATGTTTAATTTTTCAAATGAACTTGAAATGGGGATGTCCAAACCCTAGTACCAAATGGAATTCAAATAGGTTCAACCTAAAAATATTTTCAGTGAATCCAAATGGCTTTCAAAAATGTTCATCATTTCTGGAAAGTGCTAGAACCATAACCAGAGGTGTTGCACATTTTTCCATGACATATTTGGTCACTGAATTAAATCATATGTACTTTGCATTTGGGCATTTAAATGCTAGTAAATATTTTAAATGCTCAAATAATTCTGGAAATAAGTGTGGGCTGTTGGAAATAATCTAAACAGAGCCCCTCATTATTTTTCAGGATTTTTAGAGATGCCTAAGTATTTTTAATAAAGCCACACATTTACAGAAAAATAGAAAACAGTAATTAAAATAGAAAACGGAGAGAGAGAGGAAACTACAGGCTGCTTACTGTCCCGGGCTGGCGTGATTGGCCAGCCCAGCCCACCAGGCCCCTTCCCCTGTCGTCTTCCTCCTTGCCGGGAGGATGAGCGCGTGGCTGCAGCGCACCGGCACGCGCCCCGGCCACATCCACCCTGCCTGCCTGCGTCCCCGACGCCTAGACACCTCCAACGTTGCCACGCTACCCCTCTAGAATCCCCTCGCTCACTCTCTCGCCCCCATCCTCTCCTCTACTCTCTCTCCTTCTCTGCCCGAGCGGAGCTCGTCGCCACCGACGCCGTTCGCCACGGCCACAGCCACCGCCCCGCCTCGCCGACGCCCCAGAAAGCTCCGCCTCATCTCCCTCTTCATCCTCACCCAGACGAAAGGCGCCGGAAGCCCCTGGATGCCGCTAGCTCCGCCATTCCCCTCCTCGGCCACCGAGGATCGCCGTCGTCGATTTGCCGCCGTCTCCGCCTCCCCGAGCCCGCTAAGACCGTCAACGACCCCTACGTGAGCCCCTGCCTCTTCTCCCCTCTCTCCCGTGCTCTTTTCCTCGCCATAGCCACCGCTTCGCTGACGACCGAAACGCGCCGCCACCTGAGCCCCTCGCCGTCGTGGCCAGAGCCCCAGTGGCTCGAAGCCGGGCACACCACCGTGCTCCACACCTCACCAGGAGCACGCCGATCATACCAGCGCCTCCACTATTACACTGCAACGTCGAAACGCCCGACGCCCGAACTCCGGCTGCCGCCGTCGTCATAGTTACCATCGCCTCCGGCCACCCCAGCTCTTCCTGCTTGCACTGCAGGATGCGCGCGAGCCCCAGCTACGCATAGGACCAAACCACGGTCGATTTGGTCGACCGTGGGCAAAACCTGAGCCACTCCAGTGCGCCCCCGCTTCGGCTTGAGGTCGCCGCCGGCCAAACTCCAGCGTGCCGACGTGGTAGCGTACTTAGCGCTAATCACCGTCAGCTAAACCACCCATAGAGACTGACAGTAGACCCCACCCGCTAATTAACCACAGGGTTATTCCCTGTTTAATTTAAGCTAATGACCGTGGCCCCACCGTGCATTTGACCTGCCACCTCGGCGTTGACGGGCCCCACTTTGTCATTGACCTTTGAACATCAACGTGTCATCGACCGGTGGACCCCACTGGTCAGCTTTGACCTAGACCACTGCTGTTGACCTGCTGACATTACAGTGACGTCATGCTGACGCAGTTAATTATTTTCTGGATTTATTCTTATATAGGAAATTCCAGAAAATGCCCTAAACTTCTAAAAATCATAGAAATTAATCTGTAACTCCAAATGAAATAAGTTATATATGAAAAATGATCAGAAAAATCCAATCTATCCATCTGTACTGTTTTCATGCATGTTAGAACAACTTATAGTTGCTTAATTGGGCAAAACAAATAATGGCATTTGAATATCCACATATGGAGTTTGAATTTGAACCTAGGGTTCAAACCAACTCCATTTAACTTGCTTCTAGTTCCATTAGCTCAAATCACAGCATATTGCCATGTCATGATCATCCATCATATTGTGCATTGCATTGATTGTGTTCTTCCTTGTTTGCCGGTGTTTGTCCCCTCTCGATAGACGTCTTCCGACGACGTGATCGATGACACCGATGAAGAGCTATAATATCTTCAGAAGTGCCAGGCAAGCAAAACCCCCTTATTCATTCCGATACAATCCCACTCTCTCGCTCCTGCTCTCTTTTACTGCATTAGGACAACAACGATTCAACTGTTACATGCTGCGGTAGTTGAACCCCTTTCCTCTGCATGACCTGTCATTGCCACAGTAAATAGATGAAACCCACTAGCATGAGTAGGAGTTGTTTGAGCCCTGTTGTGCCTACTCATTCATGCTTGTTTGTCATGCCTGCTACTGCTTAGAGTTGAGTTAGGTCTGATTCATCGGAGATGAATCGGAGGTGTGTGAACATGTCCTACTGTTGAGAGCTAAGTGTGTGAACACGATTTGGTAAAGGTAGCGGTGAGAGGCCATGTAGGAGTACATGTGGGTTGTCTCATTGCAGCCGTCCTCAGGAACTGAGTTCTGTGTTTGTGATCCATGAACAGTTACTACCACGCATTGGAATGCTTAAGTGCCCCTCTCGACTTATTAATCAACTTGATCTCTGTCCAGGAGTTGCAACTAGTTTCTGGTGTTTGTAGGTAGTGTTAGTAGTCTACCAAGTGGCACCCGTGCATGTGGGCTTGGGACGAGACTAGGCCTGATGTACGGTGTACCAAGTGGCACCGGATGGTGGGCTTGGGAACCCTGCTCACATCGTTTGGGGCCGTGGCGACACCCGGCGGATCTCCTTGCGGATGGAACCCGAATAGGTGATAAACACTGGACGAGAGACTTGTGTGGTTAGTCGGTCGTGGCCGACTCGCTTCGCCCGGCTTCCGCTTGAAGGTTGCCGAGGTACATGACATGTCAGGCGATAAGTGGCGAGAGCGTGTGAAGAAGTACACCCTGCGGGGTTATCATTATCTATTGAATAGCGGATTCCTCGGATATGGAAACTTGGACCCCTTGCATAGTTCATAGACAAGTGAAAGTGGATACTCTAAAACTCGCAAGATAAGTGTGAGTGCTATGGATGGCGTTCTCGTAGGGAGGCGTGGCGGATCCATAGTGGTGTATTGATATGGTGAATATGTGGACTCGTGTGCCACCTCAAAAGAGTTACTTGGGTCATAGTTTAGGATAGCCACCGAGTCAAAGCCGGCTTCTTGGTCAAACTCCACCACCCCTTGGTTGATCTTGATGCATATGTAGTTAGTTTTGATGTAAGTCTTTTGGGTACATTTGTACTCATGTTTGCCTATTTTATGTTTTTGCGAGAGACTTGAGTCTCGCTAGTAGTTCCACGTGGACTTCGACGTTTAGCTTGTTACCTCAGCTATGATCTTGTGCCCTCGGCAGGATCTGGTAGATAGTCAGGCTTCTTAGCCTTTTTCATTTCTAGATCTCTGTGCCCGGACATGTTAAGCTTCGCTTGTGCTTTGACTTGTATGCTTCAATGTTGGGTCGTGAGACCCATGTTTGTAATATCTCGCTCCTCGGAGCCTAATGAATAAATACTTGAGTCGAGAGTCATGTTGTGATGCCATGTTGTATTTGCACATATCGAGCATATTGTGTGTATGTTATTGAAATGCCTGGTATGTGTGGGATCGACTATCTAGTTGTTTATCTTTAGTAGCCTCTCTTACGGAAATGTCTCCTAGTGTTTCCACCGAGCCATGGTAGCACTGCTTGCTCCGAACACTTAGGCTGGCCGGCATGTGTCCTTCTTTGTTCTGTGTCCGTCCCTTGAAATGTCACACGATGGATACGGAGTCTGTTAGCCGCTTCTGCCGGTTCACCGAGTCTGCTAGCCAGTGCTACTACTGGATTCACTCGCGATGACCGACACGTTCGATCTTTGGGTCATGGATGCTGTCCTGTAAGTTTGTGCCACTTTGGGTTTACGACTAGCCATGTCGGCCGGGCTCCTTATCATATGGATGCTAGCGACACTATCATATCGTGTGCCAAAAGCGCATAAACAGTCCCGGCAAAGGTAAGGCGACACCGTGGGGATACCATGCGTGAGGCCGCAAAGTGATATGAGGTGTTACATGCTAGATCGATGTGGCATTGAGTCGGGTCTGACACTTTGGTATCGAGCTTGTTGCTGTGAGGATTACCAAGCCAAACTGGTCGAAGTTGAGTTTAGAAATTCTTTAGTTACATAAGGGAATTGATTGTGGGATGGAACGTAAGGCTCTTTTTACTCCTTATACCTTATGCCCTTCTGATCTGAGTCATCTTATCTTTCCTACGGGGTTAAGGAACTAGGCCTTTCTCTTCTTTCTATCAGGATCGCGTGTTACTAATCCGTAGACTTATAGGATTGATGGATTCAAGCGTCAGTTCAGTTCCTATTATTTCCGTGTATTCATAGTTGATCTTGGAACCTTGCTATTGTGATTATCGAGTGGTTATGACACCATTTTGCAGGATGTCTCAAATCATTTTGAGCATGTACAGTCGTTATGCTGTCCGAGTCATCCCAGATTTTCTAATAGTCTGATGCATCTGCAAATTCTTTTACCGTTCTGAAGATCCTTTGTGCCAGATCAACCACACTAACTAGTGTGTTGAGGTATTTCATTGCCTCAACATTTATGTTGGAGCTATTATTATGACCCTAGGTGTCTAGAGTATCACCTAGTAATCCAGCCATGCTTTGTGTTCCTAGTGTGATGATTCTAGCCATCATTCTCGAAAGCATCCCGTAATGCCATTTAGTAGTAGGTATTCTACTCCTTGGGTATTGAACCCGAGATCCACCCTACTTACTTCATGTTGTTAGTGTTTGCTAGTCCCTTCAGGATATTAGTAACCTTGTGATAGCCTCGAGGTTCGTGGTATATCGTTCTTCCAAATACCATGAACTACTTATGGCAGCAGTTCCTCACTGATCAAAAGATCACAATCAGAGTGCTTCTGATGAGTTCTCGATTTTATATTGTGACTCTGCCAGTTCTACCTTTCTGCATGGGTTATCCGGAAGAAATATGTTGAATTCGTTCGACATGCTAGTCTATGCATCCACAACTCAGAAAATCATATGTTCTCTTGGGTTGTCACTCTTTAATTGTATTCTGACCCTCGTCTATCAATTGATAGCCAAGTTTATGGCGTGCATTCCTATTATCGATGCCTATTATTCTTGTGGTCCATCGAGCCATTCTATTCCGGAATGACTAGGAGAAACAAACTCCAGTACCTTGTCCATTTCCAGGATTGGGTCAAAGCAGTTGT
Source organism: Aegilops speltoides (assembly GCA_021437245.1). Lineage (NCBI taxonomy): Eukaryota > Viridiplantae > Streptophyta > Magnoliopsida > Poales > Poaceae > Aegilops > Aegilops speltoides. Next base: position 493,289,908 of record CM038147.1, on the reverse strand, counting down.
ATTCCGCAGATCGAAATGCAATCAAGCTTTTAGTCTGTTCTACCCTGAAGTATTACCCACTTTAAGTCAGGAATGTCATGAGAATTGCACCTTCTCTTATGAATTCTTGACGTAGTGATACTTCTCGCCATCATTATTCATTCCTCGATTCCGTGTTGTTGTAACCGGAATGCCAACAAGTGAATGGTGATGTGTGAAATCAATACTCCGAGCAACTCGTTGCTTGGTAGTTAATGGACAATAATTTCATTCTTAGCGTGTTGGGTTTTGAATCATCATTCTAAGATTGATCGTGCTACCTAGTCCTTATTTCTGGTGCACTCTTGATCAATGAGTTAGGATTATCCAATCCCTCACTTATTTCACCATATCATCTTGCCCTGAAAAGCAAGATTGATCTCGAGCTTAGTGACATATCGGTGGTTCGTGATTTTCCGGATATCTTCACGGAAGTATCACCAGGTTGTCGCCTGACCGCTATGTTGAGTTCGTGATCAAGTTAGTTTCTTGTAAACTAGCCATTCTCCAAGAATCTGTGTTGCATACCCCTGAGTTGGTTGGTCAAGCTAAACAACAACTTGGAGAGTTGGAAGATGGAAGCTTGTCCGATTTAGTTCGTCTTAAGGGATATCTTGTATGTGTGTTGTAGAAAGATGATTTCTTCATCGATTGGTCCTCGTGATCAGTTGTTGAACATATCGTCTTGTTCAAACCTTGATTTGAGTGTGGGCTATCCTTAAATCAAATCAGAACCAACGATATTCGTAATGTTGTCTTACTCGTGGTTGATTCCTCGAGCATACACCATTACATCTTTTGGTTTGACCAATGCTATCACATTGTTCACATAATAGTGGAACTCCATTTATATGGAAACATAGATGAATTGTTGTTGAGCCCATCAACAACATTGTTATCTTCTCCATGATCCGTGTTGAACATCCAGCTAGTGTTGGAAACTTGTGTAAACAATTCTTCGTGTTTCGTTCATGAAGCATATGTTGGATGAAAGAAGTAACTTCCTTTGGTTCACGTGCTTTTGGTGCAAGTTGCCGCCGTGAATTCGAGAAAGTTTGGTTTTGCTTCCTTTGGAATCATCCCAATTCAGTCAAGCATATGTGCGAAGTATTCTGTGGTTTGGAGACTTGCAACCTTTATCCCATATGTAATTCCTAGCACGCCAAGCCACTGATTGATTTGTTCAAGATAAAGGAGTCTGTTCTAAAGTGTTAATCCTTTAGACTTCCGCGCGGAGACTTTGATACCATTAATGATGGTTCCCCAACCTGAACTCGGTAGTGTTTCATTATAAGACTACTACGTGGGTATGATTGTCTGGGACAGGGTGCTCACATTTGTGTAGCAGAACCAGCTCATGTTTTGGAGCTTGTTATCGTAGTTCATTCCCCAAGAATCTCGCAACGTCATCTCATCGATTTGTGTTGCAAACTTTCATTTTTTTCTTTCTAGACTTGATGAGTCTGGAATATCCTAACACCAACCAGATCTGAATCTCAGGCAGATATGATGGATGGGAATTTCCCAAGAACTATAATATTGGTCTCTCCATAACCGATAAAGTGGATGTCGTGGCCAACACACCCAGCCGGAAGACCTATTATTGTAGTATCTTGATTTAGGAAGTTGGCCACCTCCCCATAAGGATTTTGTAGGATTTACTCCAGAACTTGTTCCTTATGGATTTGGTGTTTCTGAAGTCTGACCTTTTACTTGATGTTCTAGATATCAAACCATATCTATGAATGGGATACACCAGCACATCCAGGAGAACATTAGAAGCGGAGTGCTAAATGTCTCCCGGTTGATTATCCAGATCTTGCGACCTTGGCATTGCTAAGGTGAAATCTGAAAAAGTGATGTCCTCCTTTGCACCGGCATCCTCCATCCTCGTTCTTCATGGTAGTATGATGTGTTGCCAAGATCCTTGGCACGGATGTTGGTAAAACCTTGATGAATATGGAAATGCTCAAGTTCTTGACAGCACGCTCAGCCACTAGGTTATATCATTGGTGTCAATGGGAATGTGCCTTCCATTTGCCGAATTGCCCTATAACCGTAGTTTCCTTTCCAAGCTGAGTATGCCATTTCTTCGAATTCCTTCAAACGATCGTTTGTGAATTGCCATTAGCCTTGTATGAAGAGCTTCAATAATCCTTTTCGATAGAGTTTCTTTCTGTCGTCGTCGTGTTAGATGAAGATCTCGAAAGCAAAGATGTCAAGATCAATTTGGAGCAATGAATCAATATCAACGATGAGGGCAGTTGGATCATGAAGATCATGATAGCTTTGCGTTCCCCCTTCATCTTACCCTATGCTTGAATCTCGGGACGAGTTTTTTGCTTAGTGGGGGTGAGTTGTCACATCCCTGGTCCTGGTATGCAGTAGGCTAGCCCTTCATGTGTGCATCATGTTTAATTTTTCAAATGAACTTGAAATGGGGATGTCCAAACCCTAGTACCAAATGGAATTCAAATAGGTTCAACCTAAAATATTTTCGATGAATCCAAATGGCTTTCAAAAATGTTCATCATTTCGGAAAGTGCTAGAACCATAACCGAGGTGTTGCACATTTTCCATGACATATTTGGTCCTTGAATTAAATCATATGTACTTTGCATTTGGGCATTTAAATGCTAGTAAATATTTTAAATGCTCAAATAATTCTGGAAATAAGTGTGGGCTGTTGCAAATAATCTAAATAGAGCCCCTCATTATCTTTCAGGATTTTTAGAGATGCCTAAGTATTTTTAATAAAGCCACACATTTACAGAAAAATAGAAAACAGTAATTAAAACAGAAAACGGAGAGAGAGAGGAAACTACCTGGGCCGCTTACCTGTTCAGCCTGGCGGCCCAGTTGGCCAGCCCAGCCCACCAGGCCCCTTCCCCTGTCGTCTTCCTCCTTGCCGGAGGAGGGAGCGTGGCGTGGCCTGGCGCAAGACGCACCCCGCCACCTCCACCACTGCTCACTGCGTCCCGGCGCCTAGACACCTCCAACGTTGCCACGCTACCCCTCTGGAATCCCCTCGCTCACTCTCTAACCCCCATCCTCTCCTCTACTCTCTCTCCCACTCTGCCCGAGCGGAGCTCGTCGCCACCGACGCCGTTCGCCGCGGCCACATCCACCGCCCCGCCTCGCCGACGCCCCAGAAAGCTCCGCCTCATCTCCCTCTTCATCCTCACCCAGACGAAAGGCGCCGGAAGCCCCTGGATGCCGCTAGCTCCGCCGTTCCCCTCCTCGGCCACCGAAGATCGCCGTCGTTGATTTGCCGCCATCTCCGCCTCCCCGAGCCTGCTAAGACCGTCAACGACCCCTACGTGAGCCCCTGCCTCTTCTCCCCTCTCTCCCCTGCTATTTTCCTTGCCATAGCCGCCGCTTCACTGACGACCGAAACGCGCCGCCCCCTGAGCACCTCGCCGTCGTGGCCAGAGCCCCAGTGGCTTGCCGGGCACACCACCGTGCTCCACACCTCACCAGGAGCATGCCGATCACACCAGCGCCTCCCCTAGTGCACTGCAACGTCGAAACGCTCGACGCCCGAACTCCGGCCGCCGCCGTCGTCATAGTTGCCGTCGCCTCTGGCCACCCCAGCTCTTCCCGCTTGCCCTGCTGGATGCGCGCGAGCCCCAGCTACGCATAGGACCAAACCACGGTCGATTTGGTCGACCGTGGGCAAAACCTGAACCACTCCAGTGCGCCCCCGCTGCGGCTTGAGGTCGCCGCCGGCCAAACTCCGGCGTGCCGACGTGGCAGCGTACTTAGCGCTAATCACCGTCAGCTAAACCACCCACAGACACTGACAGTAGACCCCACCCGCTAATTAACCACAGGGTTATTCCCTATTTAATTTAAGCTAATGACCGTGGCCCCACCGGTCTGTTTGACCTTGCCACCTCAGCGTTGACCAGGCCCCACCTGTCATTGACACTGAACAACACTGTGTCACTGACCAGTGGACCCCACTGGTCAGGTTTGACCTAGACCGCTGTTGTTGACCTGCTGACATTACAGTGACGTCATGCTGACGCAGTTAATTATTTTCTGGATTTATTCTTATATAGGAAATTCCAGAAAATGCCCTAAACTTCTAAAAATCATAGAAATTAATCTGTAACTCCAAATGAAATAAGTTATATATAAAAAATGATCAAAAAAATCCAATCTATCCATCAGTACTGTTTTCATGCATGTTAGAACAACTTATAGTTGCTGAATTGGGCAAAACAAATAATGGCATTTGAATATCCACATATGGAGTTTGAATTTGAACCTAGGGTTTAAACCAACTCCATTTAACTTGCTGCTAGTTACATTAGCTCAAATCATAGCATATTGCCATGTCATGATCATGCATCATATTGTGCATTGCATTGATTGTGTTCTTCCTTGTTTGCCGGTGTTTGTCCCCTCTCGGTAGACGTGTTCCGACGACGTGATCGATGACACCGATGAAGAGCTATAATATCTTGAAGTGCCGTGCAAGCAAAACCCCTTGTTCATTCGATACAATCCCACTCTCTCGCTCCTGCTCTCTTTTTTGCATTAGGACAACAACGATTTAACCTGTTACATGCTGGGGTAGTGAAACCCCTTTCCTCTGCATGACTTGTCATTGCCACAGTAAATAGATGAAACCCACTAGCATGAGTAGGAGTTGTTTGAGCCCTGTTGTGCCTACTCATTCATGCTTGTTTGTCATGCCTGCTACTGCTTAGAGTTGAGTCAGGTCTGATTCATCGGAGATGAATCAGAAGTGTGTGAACATGTCCTACTGTTGAGAGCTAAGTGCGTGAACATGATTTGGTAAAGGTAGCGGTGAGAGGCCATGTAGGAGTACATGGTGGGTTGTCTCATTGCAGCCGTCCTCGAGGCCGAGTTACGTGTTTGTGATCCATGAATAGTTACTACCACGCATTGGAATGCTTAAGTGCCCCTCTTGACTTATTAATCAACTTGATCTCTGTCTAGGAGTTGCAACTAGTTTACGGTGTTTGTAGGTAGTGTTAGTAGTCTACCAAGTGGCACCGTGCATGTGGGCTTGGGATAGACTAAACCTGATGTACGGTGTACCAAGTGGCACCGGATGGTGGGCTTGGGAACCCTGCTCACATCGTATGGGGCCGTGGCGACACCCGGCGGATCTCCTTGCGGATGGAACCGAATAGGCGATAAACCTAGACGAGAGACTTGTGTGGTTAGTCAGGTTGTGGCCGACTCCCTCGCCCGGCTTCCGCTTGAAGGTTGCGAGGTACATGGCGTGTCTGAGGCGATAAGTGGAGAGAGCGTGTGTGAAGAAGTACACCGCTGCAGGGTTATCATTATCTATTCGAATAGCCGGATTCCTCGGATATGGAAACTTGGACCCCTTGCATAGTTCGTAGACAAGTTAAAGTGGATACTCTAAAACTCGCAAGATAAGTGTGAGTGCTATGGACGGCGTTCTCGTAGGGAGACGGGAGCGGATCCATAGTAGTGTACTGATATGGTGAATATGTGGACTCATGTGCGCCACCTCAAAAGAGTTACTTGCAGTCATAGTTTAGGATAGCCACCGAGTCAAAGCTGGCTTGCTGCAGTCAAACTCCACCACCCCCCTTTGTTGATACTGATGCATATGTAGTTAGTTCTGATGTAAGTCTTGCTGGGTACATTTGTACTCATGTTTGCCTATTTTATGTTTTTGCAGAGAGACTTCAGTCTCGCTAGTAGTTCCATGTGGACTTCGACGTTTAGCTTGTTACCTCAGCTACGATCTGGTGCCCTCGGCAGGATCTGGTTGATAGTCAGGCTTCTCAGCCTTTTTCATTTCTAGATGTCTGTACCCAGACATGTTAAGCTTCCGCTTGTGCTTTGACTTGTATGCTCGGTCGTGAGACCCATGTTTGTAATATCTCGCTCCTCGGAGCCTAATGAATAAATACTTGAGTCATAGAGTCATGTTGTGATGCCATGTTGTATTTCACATATTGAGCATATTTTGTGTATGTTATTGAAATGCTTGGTATGTGTGGGATCTGACTATCTAGTTGTTTATCTTTAGTAGCCTCTCTTACCGGGAAATGTCTCCTAGCGTTTCCACCGAGCCATGGTAGCTTGCTACCGCTCCGAACACTTAGGCTGGCGGCATGTGTCCTTCTTCGTTCTGTCTGTCCCCCGGAAATGTCACGCGATGGATACCGGAGTCTGTTAGCCGCCACTGCCCGGTTCACGAGTCTGCTAGCCCGGTGCTACAGCACTGGATTCACTCGCGATGACCGACACGTTCGATCTTTGGGTCTTGGATGCTGTCCTCGTAAGTTTGTGCCACTTTGGGTTTACGACTAGCCATGTCAGCCGGGCTCCTTATCATATGGATGCTAGCGACACTATCATATACGTGTGCCAAAAGGCGCAAACGGTCCCGGACAAAGGTAAGGCGACACCCGTGGGGATACCGTGCGTGAGGCCGCAAAGTGATATGAGGTGTTACATGCTAGATCGATGTGGCATTGAGTCGGCGTCCTGACAGCTAAGTGAAAGTGATAAAGCATCATAGTCCGGTTGCCTCGTTTGCTACGCTAACACCTCCTTCACAGGACCAAGACGTTGGATTAAGTGTGAAAATGCGCTATTTTGCAAACACCCCCGCACCATGTGCGTGGGGGCTGAAGCCGAAGACTGCCATCTTTCAGGTTATACACAAAGTATACATTAACGGTCGCACATGAGATATTTCAATACTTGAACGCACAAGTATAAAAAGCACTTATCTTATGAATATCGTTTTACACATCATAAAGATCATTTGAACATGACATTTTTTGAGCACTGCGACTCTATTACACGAGCACCCCGCAGAACTTCCCCAAAATAGTGCTCGGCGGGTAACCGGCTCTCGTCCGAACCCCGGGTTGCAACAGCAGTGGCATCCATCTCCGTCCAATGTGTCTTAACACGGGCGAGCGCCATCCGCGCACCCTCTATGCATGCCGACCGCTTCACCGCCTTGATATGCAGCACCGCCCCAAGGAATTGCTGCAATAAGCCGAAATAGCTCTTCGGCTTGGGCCTATCCGGCCACAAATGAGTCACTACATCCGTCATCGCCAATCCGGACAATCTATTCAGCTCAGCCCACTCAGCCAACTGATCGGTTAACGGAAGTGAACGCTCCGGACTGTGGAATTGAGACCAAAAAAGCTCTTCCGTCTCGTGATCCTTTTGACTTCGGAAGTGCACAGCAGCATCTGCCGCACTCGCCGTGAAATCCATAGAAGGATCCTCCAGACCCCACAGCTGGCCAAGCTGAGCATACTTCTGATCTGTGAACTTCCTGCGCAGCAAAAAGGGCTTGCCAGCCGCAATGTCTCCGGCCTGACGCAGCTCCTCCTTTATAGCCCTCATTGCAGAACGGGCATCCTTGGCTTCGGCGGTGGCCTTCTTCAGGTCTTCTTGCTCCGCTCGGCGTTCTTTTTTAAGAACCTCATAGCGGTCGATAACATCCTTCAGCTCCACGGCTATTCCGGCCATCTCCTCCCTGCTTCGGCAGTGAGCAGCCCTTTCGGCTTCTAGCTCTTCGGCTGCCTTCGAGGCAGCCGCATTACCCCTTCTGGCATGCCCCTTGCTCGAGCAAGCTCTACCCGAAGGTCCTCCACAGCAGCGGCACCATCTGCATTCAGCATACGTGTTGTAAGGAATGGGCATCAGCTCCTTTACTAGGTGACCACGGAGAAACAACCTACCTTGTGACTCGTCAAGTCGTTTTTTGACCAGCGCGATGTCCGCATCCGCAACGTCAAGTTGCCGCTTAAGCTCGGCAACTCTGTCAGCCCGGCTGGCCACCGGACTATCCGCCACCTCCATAGGAAAGACGGGAATTAATACCTGAGATTATGATCCTCGGCACGCTGTCGCTTTCGACAACATACCGAGTCTCAGGGGCTACTATCTATACAGGGCGCCCTTTATGTGTAAAACTGTCAAAAGGTATGTCATTTTTACGTACCTCAAACCCTGTCAGCAAACTTCTGACGGCATCATGCAACCCGCCCTCGGCGGATGAAATTCTTTCAATCACCGTACTCATCAATGTACAGTGGCCATCTGAGATAGACGCCTTCCCAAGCAGATCCTTCAGCTCCATCGACCGTACACTAGTTGGTGCCGAACTTTCCGCCCCTGCTGGACTCGGGGACACCCTCCATGACGACACCTCAGGGTCGTCCGCCCCGCCCGACGGTGCGGCAGATGGAGGTGTCTCGCTCTCCATTATCTCCGGACGAAGGTCCCCCGAAGACGAGCTCAGGTGAGAAGGACGGAGATCCGAACTACAAGGTAAAAACTTCGGTTATCCTCAGAAGCAAAAATAGGGATGTCCCTTATTACAAAACTCCCCTTTTCCTACTTACGGCTCGTTGGAGGGCTGAATCCTTAGGGGAGATAGTGCGGCCGGGGCCTCCCCGGACGTAGGACCCTCTGGTGAAGATCTCTTCCCCCGCTTCGAGGCCTTGGCCTCCGGGTTTTCGGAAGCGGTCCTCTTCTCCCCTTGGAAGGAGGGATTCTCGATCCCCCCTTTCTCTAAAGCCTCCTTGGTAAAGGCGGTAGTTTCTCTGTTTTCCCCTTCGCCTTCCTCCGAAGGCACAACCTCCAGCATCCTGACCAGCACGGGATCCGGCACGGTCTCCGGGAGGGGGACCGGACACCATATCAGTTTCGCTTGCGCTATCCACTCCTATTCAAAGGACGATTGGTTAAAAGGCAAATTCAAGAATACGCAAAAAATAGTGTGTCCGGACACAGGGCTACTTACTTGAGCATCCGGGCGATTGCAGCTTAGGCCGGCATCCTCGGTCAATTCCGGACACACTTCTTGTGATCCCGAAGAACAATTTGTACATTTCCACGGGCGCCGCACCCATGAAGTGTTGGAGAGGTCGTGGCCCCTCTGGATTGAATTCCCACAGACGGAGGGGGCGACGTTTGGAGGGCAGAAGACGCCGAATCAGCATAACCTGCATCACTACGACCAGATTGATCTCCCTCTCTTGGAGGTCTCGAATCCGGCCCTGCAATAGGGGTACGTCCTTTGACGGCCCCCAGTTGAGCCCTTGGTTGACCCATGACATCAGCAGTTGTGGAGGGCCCGAGCGAAAGATGGACGGCGGTTTCTGTCTGCTGCCACTGGGAGCGGTAATATAGAACCACTCCTGTTGCCACAAGCCGAGCTCCTCCTGGAATGAGCCCTCGGGCCATGGAGCATCGGCCCTCCTGCCTATAACCGCCCCTCCGCACTCTGCTTGACGCCCCTGGATCATCTTCGGCTCCACGTTGAAGGTTTTGAGCCACAAACCGAAGTGAGGGGTAGTGCGGAGGAAGGCTTCACATACGACAATGAATGATGAGATGTGGAGGATGGACTCCGGAGCCAAGTCGTGGAATTCCAACCCATAGTAAAACATGAGCCCTCTCACAAAAGGATCCATTGGGAAGCCTAAACCCCGACGGAGGTGGGACACAAATACGACGCTCTCGCCGGGCTCGGGAGTAGGAATGACTTGCCCTTTGGCGGGCAACCTATGCGAAATCTCGTAGGTCAGGTACCTGGCTTCTCTCAGCTTTAGCACGTCCTCTTCCGTGACGGAGGAGGGCATCCACCGGCCCTGTAGGTCGGAGCCGGACATTGTTGAAGGTCCGAGACGCTCGAATCTGGGGCTCTGGGTTTTGGAACTTGGGGCGAGAGGCAGATTCGATTGAGGATTGAAGAAAAGAAACGTGCCTTGGTCTCATTATAAAGAGGGAGAATACCAAGAGCCGTCCCCGTAACCGTTTGGGATTCACCTTCGATGGAGGAGGTATGGCAACGGGCGCGGTTGGGTTACCCACGTCCGTATTGATGGGAATCCCGGAATAAGGGGAACACGATCTCTGCTTCGACAAGACATGCCAAGCAAACCACTTCGCTAAACACGCTAAGGTGGTATAACAAAAACGATTCAAGTAAAGGCTTGGTAGTGGTGTGACTTCACACCACGAAATACGTCAGCAGATTGAACTTGTGTATATATTATTCTCTCTACGGTGGTATGTGGAATTTATTTTGCAGAGCCGGACACTATCCTGGTGTTCACAATCTTCTATGAATTATTCGGAGGAGGAACCCACCTTGCAATGCGAAGACAATATGCGCGCCGGACTCATCGTCATTGAAGCCTGGTTCAGGGCTCTTGAGGAGTCTGGATTAGGGGTGTTCGGATAGCGGACTATTATCGTCGGCCGGACTCCAAGACTATGAAGATACAAGATTGAAGACTTCGTCACGTGTCCAGATGGGACTTTCCTTGGCGTGGAAGGCAAGCTTGGCAATACGGATATGTAGATCTCCTACCATTGTAACTGACTCTGTGTAACCCTAGCCCTCTCCCGTGTCTATATAAACCGGAGGGTTTTAGTCCGTAGGACGAACAACCATTACAACAATCATACCATTGGCTAGCTTCTTGGGTTTAGCCTCCTTGATCTCGTGGTAGATCCACTCTTGTACTACCCATATCATCAATATCAATCAAGCAGGAGTAGGGTTTTACCTCCATCGAGAGGGCCCGAACCTGGGTAAAAACATCGTGTCCCTTGTCTCCTGTTACCATCCGCCTAGACGCACATTTCGGGACCCCCTACCCGAGATCTGCCAGTTTTGATACCGACATTGGAGGGCCAGCGCCAAGACTAGGTGCCCCGTTTCTTGTTGCCGCTGCAGGTTCATGACCAAGACAATTCACATCTTTAGTTAGAATTGGTGTAATATAACTCTGCAGTACTTTTAATATGATGCATGTTATTTCCTTGTTCAACCTTCCCTGTACATCCACCCTACACTTACTTGGTAGGCTTGCCGGCGTGTAAACCCGAACCGCTGTGCTTTGAAGGATGGATCCTTTAGCGGCCGGCAGGGCGTGCTTACCGCCGTGTAAACCACCTTGCCGTTCTCAGCGTGGCTGCCTAAACTGCCGAGTGGACTCGAGGCAGAGCGAGAGTGTTGCCGATAGCGAAAGGCGACCCTACCGCTCTCAACCCAGCCGCTTGATCTGTTGAGCGGACTCAAAACAGACCAAGATCGTTGCCGATAATGGAAGGGCCCCACTGCGTGTAGGTTTCCCATACAGAGGAAAGATCTCCGAGGAAGATAACCTTATATAAGACGGAATTATTCGAAGTCCGTGCATGACTTAGCTTTTCTTTGTCGTCGCACGAACGCTCGCCGCATCCGCTGACGGGGTTGCTCGCCTGGTGGCCTTCTTCCTCGTAAGCCATGGTGATGAAGAGCTATGCTACTAGCTGCTAAACCAGATGCTCACTACTGCGCCCCCTACCTAGCGCGCCAAAGATGTCGGTGGGAAACGACACCTATGGGATCACAAGAATCCCTACTACGGTTGCGGGGCGCTGGGTTGTGAGGAGAGCAGGATCAGCAGTCAGTACGAGCACGTGGATCGTTTACCCAGGTTCGGGCCGCACAGATGCGTCATACCCTAGTACTGCTTTGATGTGTGTATTTGTGTTCTTGAGGTTCTTGAACTAGCTACAATGGGCGTAACTTGTCCCAAAGTCCGAATCCTTCTCCTGTATGCCTCGGGCCTCCTTTTATAGGCAAGGGGATCACCACAGTGGCACACAGGTGGTGGCATCGGGGTACTGTGATTAAGCCTATCCCTTGCCATTCCGGGACAAGGTGCATTTAATGCGCCCCTGACGTGTCCCCCTTACTTTACCGCTGCTTCGCCCTGCCTTGACACGCGCCTGGGCCAACGAGGCGGTGGTGCCATGTAGGCTGGTAGACTGCTGAGGTTGCGCGGTGGTAGGGCCTTCATGAAGATTTTCATGCCACCACGTAGGCACACGCTGAGTTGGCTGAGAAGCCCTGTGCCGACACGCAGGTGCCTGCCCATCTGGTGGGCTGGCAGCTGCATGGGAGTAATGGCAGAAAACCTGGCGGGTAAGGGCCTGACCGTGGCCTCGTGGATGCCCTCGGCAAGGGACCTGCCGGGGCCCCGACAAGGGTCTTGCCGCGGCGTTGCGGTCGTCCCCAGCAAGGATCTTGCCGGGAGTCTTGTGGGTTTCCTTGACGAGGATCTCGCGAGGGTTAGTCGCTCCTACTCTTCTGATTCGAAGTGTTCCTTGTCTTCACAAAGATCTGCATGCCACCAGGGAGGCGCCCCCCCCCCCCCCGAGCCCGTGTCCCAACATGGTTGGTGATGCTGGAAAAACTGGGGCCCAAGGTTGGTGCGTCCTGCTGGTGTCAGGTAGGCTACTCCGGCAAGGGCCTGCCCTGGCAAGGACCTTGCTGGGGGAAACCACTTCGCCTTCTTTCTCTTTATGATTCCGTCTCGGCGTCGCTTTGGCCGTCCCGTGGCTTTGATTTCCTGTCTCTGCCGTGCTCAAGTGTGGCCGTGGGCGCGGCTGTTATGACCGGCCGGACCTATGGCCGCAGGAGGCCCATCAAGCAAGCTTAGCCCGCAAGTTATCTTATTTTTTATTTCACGTCATGGTTATATATACAACTTGTAAGGCTATTTTGAGATTTAAGCAATAAGACTATTCCTATTGCCCGGCTCCTAGAGGAGCCGAAAACCCTAAACCCTAGCCGCCTCCTTCCATCGTCGCTGCCGCACGCGCCAGGACAGCGCCACGCCGCCGGCCGCCGCGCTCCAGTCCTCGCCCTCCTCCCTCCTTCCCCTACAACTTACGACTGAGACCGGGGAGAACCCTAGCTCCTATCGCCTTGGTATCAGCTAGCTTGGTTTCGACCATCTCATCACCACCACTGAACCCGCCGCTGCCCACCACCGCCGCCACCGCCGCCGCCACCACCACCACCACCTGTCAGGACCCCGACTCAATGCCTCATCGATCTAGCATGTAACACCTCATATCACTTTGCGGCCTCACGCACGGTATCCCCACGGGTGTCGCCTTACCTTTGCCCAGGACCGTTTGCGCCTTTTGGCACACGTATATGATAGTGTCGCTAGCATCCATATGATAAGGAGCCCGGGCTGACATGGCTAATCGTAAACCCAAAGTGGCACAAACTTACAGGACAGCATCCATGACCAAAGCATCGAACGTGTCGGTCATCACGATGAATCCAGTCAGTAGCACTGGCTAACAGACTCGGTGAACCGGCAGAAGGGCTAACGGGACTCGGTATTCATCGTGACATTTCCCGAAGGGATGTACACAGAGCGAAGAAGGACACATGCCGGCCAGCCTAAGTGTTCGGAGCGTAGCAAGCTACCATGGCTCGATGAAACACTAGGAGACATTTCCGTAAGAGAGGCTACTAAAGATAAACAACTAGATAGTCGATCCCACACATACCAAGCATTTCAAACATACACACAATATGCTCGATATGTGTAATTACAACATGGCATCACAACATAACTCTACGACTCAAGTATGTATTTATTAGGCTCCGAGGAGCGAGATATTACAAACAGGGGTCTCACGACCCAACATTCAGAGCATACAAGTCAAGCACAAGCGGAAGCTTATCATGTCTGAGTACAGACATCTACAAATGAAAAGGCTTAGAAGCCTGACTATCTATTAGATCCTGCCGAGGGCACAAGATCGTAGCTGAGGTAACAAGCTAAACGTCGAAGTCCAAGCGGAACTACTAGCGAGACTGAAGTCTCTCTGTAGTGGGGTTTAACTACAGCAAGCCAGCTTGACTCGGTGGCTATCCTGAACTACGACTGCAAGTAACTCTTTTGAGGTGGCGCACACGAGTCCACATATTCACCCTATCAATACACCACTATGGATCCGCTCCCGTCTCCCTATGAGAACACCATCCATAGCACTCACATTTATCTTGCGTATTTTAGAGTATCCACTTTCACTTGTCTATGAACCGTACAAGGGGTCCAAGTTTTCATATCCGAGGAATCCGGCTATTCGAATAGATAATGACTAGGAAAAGGCCCATGCGTTGCAACGGAAAATTAAATATCTCACGTGAGATTTTAGGCAGTCTACAATTTTTAGTTAGGCATGTTCAGTAGCATATACTCCCTCCGTTCCTAAATAATTGTCTTTCTATAGATTTCAACAAGTGACTACATACGGAGCAAAATGAGTGAATCTACACTCTAAAACATGTCTACATACATCCGTATGTTGTAGTCCATTTGAGATGGCTAGTAAGACAATTATTTGGGAACGGAGGGAGTACTTTGAAGTTATACATCTGGCCCGTATATACCAACGGTAGAGGAAGTATCCATATTAGCACACATGCAACATTTCTTTTATACTCACATTTGCTAGTATTAAGCCCACGGGCCACACCTCAGCCGCTCAAATCTCTACACAACTTTCATTCATAGATTATAGCCACGCCTCACCTTCTGTTTTGTTTATTTCCATCATTGCTAGATTGTAGCCACATATTACCCTTTATTTTGTTTATTTCCGTCATTGAAGGATCATAGCCACACCTCACCCTCTGTTTTGTTTATTTCCAAAAAGCTTGTTGATTGTCTATCTAGAGACATATATAAATTGGTGGGATCGTGTGTAAATTAGTGAGGATGTACTATTAATTAATAAGAATTGTTTTTGGTAGAACCAAAAGCTGCCCCAATGGCCCAATAGGGAGAATCATACGACGTGCCCCCTAACCTCCCATGTTGCCACGCAGTCCTTCCCGAGCCACACGCGCACAGAGGACATAAAATCTAAGAACCAAAGACCGGAGCCGAAATAACCGGGACCGAAGTCGAAAAAACCGAGGACAAAAGGTTCGGTTATTAACTCAGTTAATGAAAGAAAGAAACCGAAATTACTTCGGTGAGTTTGGTTGTTGGAGTCTGTTGACCTAAGTGCCGAAATAATCAAAATGCATTATACTTCTTAAAGCCTTGCTAATTAAGCCCTATGGCGCATCCACGCTAATCTATCCAATAGGGCAAGCAAAGTAGCAATTATACATGAAATAATAGATCACTCTTTGGCTTTTGATTTTTGAAAAACCAGTCATGAATTTAGGAGCTCAAAAAAGCTCACAATTTAGCGAAGCATGGACTTTCTCTCGGGGATGGCCGCCATATATGGTTAGGTCACTCTGGAGATCTTTCTCCCGTGCCTGTAATCATTTTTACGATTTAATAAAAGCTTGACGAGATTTGTCTAAAAAGAACTACACGGAGCTTACTCTTAGGCACGTACGCAGTCAAAAATTGCAACCCCAACATTGTACAGTGCGCCGCCTCCATTTTCCCACATCACGCAACTCCAGCAGCGGCTGGCAGCGCACCTGCGCCGTGGGTCCTCTGAAACAATATTTCGTTTTCTTTTTCTATTCACGCACATGCCCATAGAAGTGATTCCATGAATCTAGACTCCTTCTCTAGGTTCTTTGTGTAATATAATTATTATATTTGTTTGCCCTATGTGATTTTTTGCATTGCATCATATCACAATGCCATTAAATATTTCATACCTTTTTAAAAGTATAAAGATTTTTTTATTTAAGTGCTTTGCTTTTCCGTTCCATACCTTCTCGAAATCCCATGCCTTTTCTACTTCAAGTTTGGTCTGCAAAGGTTGTCACTAATTCTTGTTGCATTTGTTCAAGCTCAACCAAAATTTCCATAAATTTTGGACACTTCTCAAACCAATACTTATTTCAAACCCATTTGAATTAAATTCAAATGAGTTAGAATCAAATTTCCCAATCATGCCCAGAACCAATTTTCTTGGGTTGCACGTATTTCAAGGATCCCAAGAAAATTTACCGTTTGCGCAGATTCATCCCCTAACCCTCTCTATCTTATATCCTTTTTCTGTTAATTAATAAAGAAAAAGAAGAGGAGCAGCAGCGAATCATAGCAGCTCGGTCTGCTCTGTAATTAGCCCAGCGGCCCACCTAAAGCATCGTTTAGAAAAAAACGCAAAACAAAAAAGCCCGATCCCCTCGTCCTCTTCCTCGATCCCCTTCCTCTCCTCCTCCCGATCCCTCTCTCCCTCGTTCCCCCCTGAGCGCCGCCTCCAGGAGAGGAGCGTCGCGTCCATGAGCCTGCGCGTCTCACCAGCGCGACCATCTTCCCCTGCTCCGGCCGTGGAGCCAGACCGCGCCACCCTCCTTCCTCTTTCGCGCGCCGTTCCTGGCGCTGCTGCCCCGCCTCTCCTCCGCCGTCCTGCAGCTCACCCGAGCTCAAGACTCTGCTGCACGCAGCCATGGACGAACGCCTCCAGTCATCCTCTGCTCTGGCCTCCCTCCTCTGAGCTCTTGCGCCGTGCCTGTGGCTCTGTTCCGGCTGCCTGTCACGTGCCATGGCTGGTCACTGAGCGCCGCCTCCCTGCTTCGCCTGCGCGCGCCTCCTTGATTCTCTTGTCGGCTCCAGCGACCTCGTCCGCTAGCAGCCGCCGGCCATCAACCTCCCGGTCGCCTCCTTCCTGCTATCTTCGGCTCCTGCCGCGCTCCACCTCCTCCCGTGTTAGCCACCTCTGCCTCTGGCGATGGCGCTACTGGCCTGCGCCTCCACGACCACCCCTGCAGCCGCCAAGTACCTTGGTCAGTGACACCAACCGCGACTCCTGCGAACGCCGGTCACCAGAGCAATCACAACAGCCGCTCCTGCCATCTCTCCTTCTCCTCCATCCCTCTGCCTTCTCTTTCCCCGCTTCACCGTCCGCCACTGCCATCTCTCCTTTTCCTCCATCCATCTGCCTTCCCTCTCCCTGCCTCACCTCTGTCTCGATCTCTCCATGACGCCACCACCCGCCGACCCGCCAGGGAATCGACCGCCTCCGCCCATGTCTTGACCGGATCCGGTGACCCCGGATGTCGCCGCCTCAGATCCCCGCGTCCCCGGCCTCCTCACCTCACCTGCAGCCGCCGCTCTGTCGTTTGCCATCGCCCACTTGTTTTTTTGTAAAATCACCGGCATGTTTTTCTTCGACATGAGACAACAACCTTCAGCCTGATGGGCCACCGCCGGATGGGTTGGGGCCCAGGCACGGACGACGCGCTTGATTGAGTTGCGCGCAACATGAAATATTTAGTACCACCTTGGATAGCTAAAAAAAATAAAAAAAATTATATAGGTGAACGGTTGAAAATTTTGGTTAAAAATAATTATATGGGTGAACGGATGAAAATTTTGGAGAAACGCACCTTGCTTTATTAGTAGGTATAGAGGTATAGATATAGATAACCCTGCAGGGGTGTACTTCTTCACACACGCTCTCGCCACTTATCGCCCTGTACATGTCATGTACCTCGGCAACCTTCAAGCAAAAGCCGGGCGAGGGAGTCGGCCACGAGCTGACTAAACACACAAGTCTCTCGTCCAGGTTTATCGCCTATTGGGGTTCCATCCGCAAGGAGATCCGTAGGGGTGTCGCCACTACCCCAAGCGATGTGAGCAGGTTCCCAAGCCCACCATCGGGTGCCACTTGGTACACCGTACATTGTGCCTAGTCTGTTCCAAGCCCACTTGTACGGGTGCCACTTGGTAGACTACTAACACTACCTACAAACACGTAAACTAGTTGCAACTCACCGGAGAGATCAAGTTGATTAATAAGTCGAGAGAGTTTGGAGTGCCCTGAGCCCAATGTGTGGTAGTAACTGTTCATGGATCACAAACACGTAACTCGGTTCTCGAGGGACGGCTGCGATGAGACAACCCACCATGTACTCCTACATGGCCTCTCACCGCTACCTTTACCAAATCGTGTTCACACACTTAACTCTCAACAGTAGGACATGTTTACACACCTTCGATTCATTCCCGATGAATCAGACCTGACTCAACTCTAAGCAACAGCAGGCATGACAAATAAGCATGAATGAGTAGGCACCTCAGGGCTCAAACAACTCCTACTCATGCTAGTGGGTTTCATCTATTTACTGTGGCAATGCAGGTCATGCAGAGGGTTGCCGCAGCAAATAACAGTTGTATCGTTGTTGTCCTAATGCAGTAAAATAGAGCAGGAGCGAGAGAGTGGGATTGTATCGGAATCAACAAGGGGGTTTTGCTTGCCTGGCACTTCGAAGATAATATAGCTCTTCATCGGTGTCATCGATCTCATCGCCTAACCACGCCTATTGAGAGGAACAATTACGGCAAGAGAGAGGAAACACAATCAATGCAATGCGACATTATGATGCATGATCATGACATGGCAACATGCTGGTGTTTTGAGCTAATGCAACTAGCAAAAAAGTTAAATGAAGTTGGTTTGAACCCTAAGTTCAAATCCAAACTCCATATGTGAAAGTTTAAATGCCAATATATGATTTGTATTAAACAGCAGCTATAAGTTGTTCTAACATGCATGAAAATGGTACAGATGGATAGATTGGATTTTTCTGATCATTTTTCATATATAATTTATTTCATTTGGAGTTACGGTTGAATTTCTATGAATTTTAGAAGTTTTAGCTATTTTCTGAAATTTTCTGAATTATTTTAGAAAATGATTATCTGCGTCATCATTGCGTCATGCTGACCTCAGCAGGTCAACAGACCGGGTCCAGGTCAAACCTGACACTGGGACCCACATGTCATTGGCTCTGTAATAACAGAGAGTTAGTTTTGTTAAACTAAAATAGCCAGGGGTTAGTTTAGTGTGTGGGGCCCGGTGTCAGTGGGTGTGGGTTCGATTAGTGGCGCCATTAGCCGCTAATGACGCCCACGTCGGATGCGCCGGCGGTTAGCCGACGGCGACGACCCAGAGCGTCGGCAGCTCACCGGAGTGGCACTAGGGGCAGCGGCTGGGTGCGCTGAGAGCACCAGGAGGTAGCTCATGCTCCTGCGCATCCAGCGGAGGCAGCGGAAGGTCGCGGGCGGCGGGGTTGGTGGCGGCGAAGCGGCAGCGGCGGCCGGAGCTTCGGGTTAGTTTGGGCTCGGCGTTAGGGTGCTCGGGAGGAGGAGCTGGTGGGATACGTGCTCTGGGAAGGCGCGAACAGCGTTGACATGCTCGAGCACGAGCTGTGGTGGCTAAAACGACGGCGGCATCATGGCCGGCGGCGATGAGCTCTTGCCTCCGGCGGAATCGAGCTAGCGGAGAGAAACAGAGGGGGGCGAGCATAGGGGAAGGTGCAGGAGCTCACAAGGGGTCGGAAGAGAAGCTCGGCGGGCTCAGGGAAGCTTCTGCGCCGGCGAATTGACGACGGCGATCTCCGGGCACCAGAGATGAAGACGACGACACTCCGGTCGACTGCGGCCTCCTCTGATCGCGTGCGTCGGTGTGTAGCTCCACGGGGTCGGGGCGGAGCTCAGGGATGCGGAGAGGGAGCGAGGGGGTGGCTGTGGCCGTGGTGTAGCTCGTCAGCGGCGGCGGCGCGGTTCGGGTGAGCGAGAGGGAGAGGCGAGGGAGAGATGAACAGGGGGGAAGAGGGGCACAGGGAGAGGGGAGCGGTGCAGGGGGTGCGTGGCGTCGTCCGGGCGCGTCGAGGGGTAGCCAGGCAGGCAGGGAGGGAGGAGGTGGCCGGACGCGCGGCGACCACGCGCCCAATCCTTCTGGCGCGAGCTGGAAGAAGACAAGGGTTGGAGGTGGGCTGGACCAACAGTGTTGGGCTGGTTGGGCTACACAGAAGCTGGGCCGGAGATGAGGTTAGGTAAGTTTCTGTCTCTGTTTTATTTCTTCTGTTTTGTTTTCTTTTTTTTCTTTGCCACTGTTTTCAAATTTAAACAAATTCAAAACAGTGCCAAATATCCTCTAAATAATTTATGTTGCTAGACGGACTTTTCCAACAGCACATAAAACATTTCAAAGTTATGTGAAAATATATCCCATATATTATGAATATAATTCCAGATTCAAATACAATAATGATTTAAATTCATTGCCCAAAATATTCCACATAAATGTTCACTATTTTTGGTTTGGTCTTCAAAGCCTTGCCAAAATTATCAAACATTTATGAAGACATGTTGCAAACAATGAATGCAATTTTAAGGGTTCTTGCCCTTCTTTTAAATTGATTTCTGAGGCTTTCACTTTCCTCATTTCAAGTTTAAGAGGAAATAAACATGATGCAACACTTGACTAGCTAGCTCAGAGCATACCAGAACTAGGGATGTGACTACTCACCCCCACTAAACAAGAATCTCGTCCCGAGATTCACGACATGAGGTAAGAATACAAAGGGGACACTAAGCCAGCTCAAACTTCATGATCCAAATGTCCTTCTCGAGGATGCTGATTCAGTGTTCCAATTGATCTTGACGTCTTTGCTTTTGAGATCTTCATCCAACACGAGGATAGAAACACTCTACAAGGATGGATCATTTTAATGATCACAAGATCAACTCACGGAATGAGATATAGAACATCTCTTGAGCTGAGAGGCAAAACACACATCATGAAGGACGGAAGAAACAATTTAATGAGGTTTCAAAGTAGCGAGGAAAATAGTTGTCATGATACCACAACGAGAGACCTTAGGGAAGGTAACTCGTAGAATATCCCCTTAAGTGGCAAAAAGAATTACCTTTGATTTAGAGATCATTGAAACTCTTTATACCAGCCTAGGGCAATTCTCGAGCGACCATTTGGAGGGGTTCTATAGAATGGCATACCCAGATTAGAATGGATGATGTGGATTACCTTGTTGAAAGCAACACAAGGGATGATTTTAGTAACTGGGGAGAAGCTCAACAGTAGAGACTGAGTCCACTGTTTGAAAAGTTATAGCATAACCAAGGAAACTGAGAGCAATCCCAGTTAGTGCCGATGATAACACCTAGCGCTTGTGCGTGCTCTCAAGAACTTGAGCATTTCCATATTCATCAAGGTTTTACCAACATCCGCGTCAAGGATCCTGGCAACACAACGTTCTACCATGATGAACAGTGATGGACGATGCAGATGCAAAGGAAGATAACACCTTCTCAGATTTCACCTTAGCGAGGCAAAGGCATCAAAATCTAGATGATCGACCGAGAGACATTTAGCACTCCGCTTCTAATGTTCTCCTTGATGTACTAGCGTATCCCATTCATAGATATGGTTTGGTATCTAGAACATCAAGTAAAGGTCGGACTTCGGGAGCACAAAAATCCATAAGGGACAACTAAGGAGTAAATCCTGCGAAATTCCTATGGGGAGGTGGCCAACTTCCTCAATCAAGATACTACAATAATAGGTCTTCCGGTTGGGTGTGTTGGCCACGACATCCACTTACCGGTTACGGAGAGGCCAATGTTATAGTTCTTGGGAAAAGGTCCAACCATCATATCTGCCTGAGATTCAGATCTGGTTGGTGTTAGAATATTCTAGACTCATCAGGTCTAGAGAAAAAAAATGAAAGTTTGCAACACAAATCGACGAGATGGCGTTGCGAGATTCTCGGAGATGAACTACGATAGTAAGCTCCAAAACATGAGCTGGTTCGCTACAACATGTGAACACATTTGTCCGGACAAGTATGACCACATAGTAGTCTTATGATAAAATACTACCGAGTTCAGGCTAGGATCCATCATCTAGGGTAACGAAGTCTTGTGCATGACCTATGATTAGCACAACAACTCCCTTTCCTTGAACCAAATCAATCAGTGGCTTGGTGTGCTAGGGACACATATAGAATGGAGGTAGCTGGCCTATCAAACCATAGCATACTTCGCACATGCATGACTGACTTGGGATGGTTCCAGAGGAAGAAAAACAATCCTTCTCAGATCCACGGCAGCAACTTGCATCAAGTGCACGTGAATTAGAGAGATTCGCTCCTTTCATCCAAACATATGCTTCATGAACGGGACATGAAGACATTGCGTATAAAGTTTCCAACACTAGCTTCATGTTCAACAAAATCATGGAGGAGATAAGGATGTTGTCAATGGGCTCAACAACAATTCATCCAGGTTCCCAAGGAGATGGAATTCCATAACTATGTGATCAAGGTGATAGTATTGGTCAGACCCAAAAGACATAATGGTGTATGCTCGAGGAAAATCCACGAGTAAGACAACATTACGAACATCGTTGGTTCTGATTTGATTTGAGAATAGCCCACACTCAAATTAAAGTTTTGGCAAGACAATAGCTCCAACAACTGGTCCCGAGGATCAATTGATGAGGATATCATCTTTCTTCAACACACACACAAGATATCCCTTAACATGAACTAACCAGGCAGCTTTTATCTCCCAACTCTCCAAGTTGTTGTTTAGCTTGACCAACTAGCTCAGGGGTATCCCACACAGATTCTTGGAGAAGGGGTGGTTTACAAGAAAACAACTTGATCACGAGCTCAACATAACAGTCAGGTGACGACCTGGTGATACTTCCGAGAAGATATTCGGAAAATCACGAACCACCGATATGTTACTAAGCTCAAGACCAACCTTGCTTTTCAGGGCAAGACGATATGATCAAATGAGTGAGGACTTAACAAAATCCTAACTCATCAATCGAGGAGTGCACCAGGAAAGTGGACTAGGTAGCACGATCAACCTTAGGGTGATGATTCAATAATCAACTCGCTAAGGATGAGGTTATTGTCCATTTAACTACCAAGCAACGGAGTTGCTAGGAGTATTGATTTCACACACCACGATTCACTTGTCGGCATTCTGGTTATAATAACACGGAAACCGAGAAATTATCAATGATGATAAGAAGTATTACTGCGTCAAGAATTCATAAGATGGTGTGCAATTCCCATGATATTCCTGATATAAAGATGGTAATACTTCAAGGTAGAACAGACCAGAAGCTGGATTGGCATTTTGATCTGCGGAATACAATTGCTTTAACCTAATCCTAGATATGGATGAGGTTCTGGAGTTTGTTTCTCCTATTCATTCTGAAATAGAATGGCTTGGCGGACCACAAGGGTAATAGGCATCGACGAACGAATGCACGCATACTCTTGACTATCAATTGATAGACGAGGGTAGGAAACAACTAAGATGGGACAACTCAAAAGAACATATGATTTTCTGAGTTGTGGATGCATGGACTAGCATGTCGAACCAAGTTCAACAGGTTTCTTCCGGATAACCCATCCAGAAGGTAGAACTGGCAGATTCATATTATAGAATTGAGAACTCATCAAGAGCACTCTGGTTGTGATCTTTTGGTTCAAAAGAACTCCTGCCAATAATGGTTCATGGTATTTGGAAGAACGATATACCACGGACCTCGAGGACTATCACAAAGGTTACTAATATCCTAAAGGAACTAGCAACACTATCAACACGAGGTAAGTAGGGAAGTCTCGGGTTCAAGAACCTAGGAGTAGAATACCTACTACTAAGTGGCATCACGGGATGCTTTCAAGAATGATGGCCAGAATCATCACACTGGGAACACAAAACATGGCTAGATTACCTGGCGATCCTCTAAGACATCTAGGGTCATAATACTAGCTCCAACATATATGTCGAGGCAATAGAGTACCTCAACTCACCGATTAGTGTGCTTAATCTGGCTCAAAAGGACATCAGGAACGGGAGGAAGGGATTTGCAAATGCATCAGACTATTTAGAGACCTGGGAAGACTCGGACAGCATAACAGTTGTAAATGCTCAAAAGAATTTTAGACATGCTACAAAAATCATGGCATAACCACTCAGAAGCACCATATCAAGGTTTCGAGATCAACAGTTGACATACGGAAGTAGTAGGAACTGAACTGAAGCTTAGAACCATCAATCCTATAGGTCTACGGATTAGTAACACGTGATCCTAACAGAGAGAAGAGAAAGCCTAGTTCCTTAACCCCGTAGGAAAGATATGATGACTCGGATCAGAAGGGCATGAGGTGAAGGAGTAAAAAGAGCCTTACGTTCCCATCCCACAATCAATTCCCCTACATATAATTAAAGCATTTCTAGACTCAACTTCGACCAGTTTGGCTTGGTAATCCTACAGGCAGTCAGGCTCTAATACCAAAGCTGTCAGGACCCCGACTCAATGCCACATCGATCTAGCATGTAACAGCTCATATCACTTTGCGGCCTCACGCACGGTATCCCCACGGGTGTCGCCTTACCTTTGCCGGGACCGTTTAGCCTTTTGGCACACGATATGATAGTGTCGCTAGCATCCATATGATAAGGAGCCCGGCTGACATGGCTAGTCGTAAACCCAAAGTGGCACAAACTTACGAGGACGGACATCCATGACCCAAGATCGAACGTGTCGGTCATCGGCGAGTGAATCCAGGCTGTAGCACTGGCTAACAGACTCGTGAACCGGGCAGAAGCGGGCTAACAGACTCCGGTATTCATCGAGTGACATTTCCCGAAGGACGTATACAGAACGAAGAAGGACACATGCCGCCAGCCTAAGTGTTCGGAGCAAGAGCAAGCTACCATGGCTCAGTGAAACACTAGGAGACATTTCCCGGTAAGAGAGGCTACTAAAGATAAACAACTAGATAGTCAGATCCCACACACACCAAGCATTTCAAACATACAAACAATATGCTCGATATGTGTAATTACAACGTGGCATCACAACATAACTCTACGACTCAAGTATGTATTTATTAGGCTCTGAGGAGCAAGATATTACAAACAGGGGTCTCACGACCCAACATTCAGAGCATACAAGTCAAGCACAAGCGGAAGCTTATCATGTCTGAGTACAGACATCTACAAATGAAAAGGCTTAGAAGCCTGACTATCTACTAGATCCTGCTGAGGGCACAAGATCGTAGCTGAGGTAACAAGCTAAACGTCGAAGTCCAAGCGGAACTACTAGCGAGACTGATGTCTCTCTGCAAAAACATAAAATTGGCAAACGTGAGTACAAATGTACCCAGCAAGACTTACATCAGAACTAACTACATATGCATCATTATCAACAAAGGGGTAGTGGGGTTTAACTGCAGCAAGCCAGCTTGACTCGGTGGCTATCCTGAACTACGACTGCAAGTAACTCGTTTGAGGTGGCGCTACACGAGTCCACATATTCACCATATCAATACACCACTATGGATCCGCTGCCGTCTCCCTACGAGAACGCCATCCATAGCACTCACACTTATCTTGCGTATTTTAGAGTATCCACTTTCACTTGTCTATGAACTGTACAAGGGGTCCAAGTTTCCATATCGAGGAATCCGGCTATTCAATAGATAATGATAACCCCGCAGGGTGTACTTCTTCACACGCGCCTCGCCACTTATCACCTCAGACACGTCATGTACCTCGGCAACCTTCAAGCGAAGTCGGGCGAGGAGTCGGCCACGACCTAACTAACCACACAAGTCTCTCGTCTGTGTTTATCGCCTATTCGGGTTCCATCCGCAAGGAGATCCGGCGGGTGTCGCCACGGCCCCAAACGATGTGAGCAGGGTTCCCAAGCCCACCATCCGGTGCCACTTGGTACACCGTACATCAGGTGCCTAGTCTGTCCCAAGCCCACTTGTACCGGTGCCACTTGGTAGACTACTAACACTACCTACAAACACCAGAAACTAGTTGCAACTCCTGGACAGAGATCAAGTTGATTAATAAGTCGAGAGAGCTTGGAGTACCCGGAGCCCAATGTGTGGTAGTAACTGTTCATGGATCACATAGAACTCAATTCCTGAGGACGGCTGCAATGAGACAACCCACCATGTACTCCTACATGGCCTCTCACCGCTACCTTTACCAAATCGTGTTCACACACTTAGCTCTCAACAGTAGGACATGTTTACACACCTTCGATTCATTCCCGATGAATCAGACCTGACTCAACTCTAAGCAATAGCAGGCATGACAAACAAGCATGAATGAGTAGGCACCTCAGGGCTCAAACAACTCCTACTCATGCCAGTGGGTTTCATCTATTTACTGTGGCAATGCAGGTCATGCAGAGGATAAAGGGGTTCAACTACCGCAACAAATAACAGTTGTATCGTTGTTGTCCTAATGCAGTAAAATAGAGTAGGAGCGAGAGTGTGGGATTGTATCGGAATGAACAAGGGGGTTTTGCTTGCCTAGCACTTCTGAAGATAATATAGCTCTTCATCGGTGTCATCGATCTCATCGTCGGAACCACGTCTATTGAGAGGGAACAATTACCGACAAGAGAGAGGAAACACAATCAATGCAATGCGACATTATGATGCATGATCATGACATGGCAACATGCTAGTGTTTTGAGCTAATGCAACTAGCAACAAAGTTAAATGAAGTTGGTTTGAACCGTAAGTTCAAATCCAAACTCCATATGTGAAAGTTTAAATGCCATTATATGATTTGTGATAAACAGCAGCTATAAGTTGTTCTAACATGCATCAAAATGGTACAGATGGATAGATTGGATTTTTCTGATAATTTTTCATATATAATTTATTTCATTTGGAGTTACGGTTGAATTTCTATGAATTTTAGAAGTTTTAGCTATTTTCTGAAATTTTCTGAATTATTTTAGAAAATGATTATATGCGTCATCATTGCGTCATGCCGACCTCAGCAGGTCAACAGACCGGGTCCAGGTCAAACCTGACACTGGGACCCACATGTCATTGGCTCTATACTAACAGAGAGTTAGTTTTGTTAAACTAAAATAGCCAGGGGTTAGTTTAGTGTGTCGGGCCCGGTGTTAGTGGGTGTGGGTTCGATTAGTGGCGCCATTAGCCGCTAATGACGCCCACGTCGGATCCACCGGCGGTTAGCCGACGGCGATGACCCAGAGCGGCGGTGGCTCACCGGAGTGGCACTAGGGGCAGCGGCTGGGTGCGCTGAGAGCACCAGGAGGTAGCTCGTGCTCCTGCGCATCCAGCGGAGGCAGCGGAAGGTCGCGGGGCGGCCGGGGCTGACGGAGGCGAGCTCGACAGCGGCGGCCAGAGCTCGGGTTAGTTTGGGCTCGGCGTTAGGGTGCTCGGAAGGAGGAGGTGGTGGGATCTGCGTGCTCCTGGGAAGGCACCGAACGCGTTGACATGCTCAGGCACGAGCTGTGGTGGCTAAAACGACGGCGGCATCATGGCCGGCGGCGATGAGCTCTCGGCTCCGGCGGAATCGAGCTAGCGGAGAGAAACAGAGGGGGGGCGAGCATAGGGGAAGGTGCAGGAGCTCACAAGGGGTCGGAAGAGAAGCTTGGCGGGCTCAGGGAAGCTTCTGCGCCGGCAAATTGACGGCGGCGATCTCCGGGCACCGGAGATGAAGACGACGACGCTCCGGTCGACTGCGGCCTCCTCTGATCGCGTGCGTTGGTGTGTAGCTCCACGGGGTCGGGGCGGAGCTCAGGGATGTGGAGAGGGAGCGAGGGGGTGGCTGTGGCCGTGGTGTAGCTCGTCGGCGGCGCGGTTCGGGTGAGCGAGAGGGAGAGGCGAGGAAGAGACGAACAGGGGGGGGGGGGGAAGAGGGGAGCGGGGAGAGGGGAGCGGTGCAGGGGGTGCGTGGCGTCGTCCGGGCGCGTCGAGGGGTAGCCAGGCAGGCAGGGAGGGAGGAGGTGGCCGGACGCACGGCAACCACGCGCCCAATCCTTCTGGCGCGAGCTGGAAGAAGACAAGGGGAGGAAGTGGGCTGGACCAACAGTGTTGGGCTGGTTGGGCTACACAGAAGCTGGGCCGGAGATGAGGTTAGGTAAGTTTCTGTCTCTGTTTTATTTCTTCTGTTTTGTTTTCTTTTTTTCTTTACCACTGTTTTCAAATTTAAACAAATTCAAAACAGTGCCAAATATCCTCTGAATAATTTATGTTGCTAGATGGACTTTTCCAACAGCACATAAAACATTTCAAAGTTATCTAAAAATATATCCCATATATTATGAATATAATTCCAAATTCAAATACAATAATGATTTAAATTCAGTGCCCAAAATATTCCACATAAATGTTCACTATTTTTGGTTTGGTCTTCAAAGCCTTGCGAAAATTATCAAACATTTATGAAGGCATGTTGGATACAATGAATGCAATTTTAAGGGTTCTTGCCCTTCTTTTAAATTGATTTCTGAGGCTTTCACTTTCCTCATTTCAAGTTTAAGAGGAAATAAACATGATGCAACACTTGACTAGCTAGCTCAGAGCATACCAGAACTAGGGATGTGACACCACCGCCGCCGCATCCTCGCCGAGCACCATGGCCTCGCTGGCCCTCCCTTCGGCGCTGATCACCCCCACCCTAGGCACGTCACCTGGCCAGCCCCCGCCCCCCGCCAAGGATACGCCGCCATCACCGTCCACCATGCCGAACCAATACTCTCTAGAGGCCATGACCGGTGTCCTCAATGACCTGGTGGTCGCGGTCCAGGGCATCTGCCTGTTTTTGGCCAGCTCGTACGGGCCACCACCGCCGCTGCCACCGGCCGTCCCCACCTGACACCCGGCCCTGCCATGGTACTCGGTCCCCGCGGCCATCGCCGGCGGTTACTCGGCGCTCCCGTCGCTGGCTGCTCCAACGCCGCCCGAGCCCTAGTGGCCGACGCCCGCGCTCGTGGTGCCACCAACGCCGTCTTGGCGCCGGCCAGGCCCGCGATGGCTGGCTCGCCCGCGCCGCCCTTGCCTCGCCATCCGTATTTCACGGCCCGCGGTTCAGGTTCCAACGCTGCCGCCCAGCCCTAGCCTGGGCCAGTCCATGCCGGGTGGTCCATCACCATCTCCGCTTCCGGCCTGGCTCAACGGGACGTCACCTCCGCCCGTTTACTCGGAGGCCGGGGATCCGTCGGTGCCCAAACTGCAGCCCGGGGCCTCGTCGGGCTCCACTGGGGCCTATGTTGGCCTCCCCACCCTGGACCGAGCACCACCATCAGCTCTCCGTATCGCTGAGCCGGTGGGCCATGGTGCACCGACTCAGCCGCCGCCCCGGTTCGCCAAGATCGACTTTGCCACCTATGACGTCTCGGACGACCCGCTTAACTGGATCAACCAGTGTGACCAGTTTTTCCGTGGGCAGCGCACGCCCGCGTCAGAACGCACTTGGCTGGCTTCCTAACACCTCCGCAGGGCAGCCCAGACATGGTACTACGCCCTCGAGCAGGACGAGGGCGGCATGCCCCCGTGGGAGCGTTTCCACGAGCTGTGCCTTCTTCGTTTTAGACCGCCGTTAAGCGGGACCGACTGGCCGAGTTTGGCCGCCTGCCTTTCACCTCCATGGTGTAGAATTTTGCTGACTGCTTCCAGGCCTTGGCGTGTCATGCGCCTGGTGTGACGGCCTTACAGCGGGCTGAACTCTTCGTCGGCGGCCTTCCCGACCACATCTGCATGGACGTTGAGATGAAGGGGCCCAAGACCTTCAGACGGCCATGTACAACGCTCGGGCATTCGAGCAGTGCGTCCAGGCCTTGACGTGGCCACCTGCGCCTCGTGGGGGCCGATAACCCCCCCGGCCACCTCAGACGGCAACCACATCTTCGACCGCAGCACCGGCGGCCACGCCGGCCCTGACGTGCCCGTTCAGGCGCCTTACTCAGGCAGACCAGCTCGAGCGCCGATGCTTGGGACTTTGCTTCAACTGTGATGCGCCCTATGCCCCGGGCCATGTCTGCCCGTGCTTCTAAAACTTGGAGACGACGGACGAGACCGAGGATGACACACCGAAGGATGGCCTCGGCGCCCCAGCCATTGCAGAGCCCGCGCTGACACTTGCGGCCGCTCCGACAACTGCCCTCGTTATATCGCTTCACGCGCTGACATGCATCCGTGATGAACGGACGATGCTCTTACTGGTCACGATCCATGGCGAGCGCCTGGTAGCCCCCTTGGACACAAGTTCCACGCATAACTTCCTCCCAGAGACCACCATGCGGCGCCTCATGTTACAGCCGACATGCGGGGAGCAGCTTCGAGTCACCGTCTCTAATGGCGACCGTCTACGCTGCCATGGGATCGCACGCGATGTCGGGGGTTGGGTGCGACATATGCCAATGGATGGCTTATCATGGTGGGAGCGAGTAGAACGTCGCCGGTGCCTGGAAGCGGGATGAGGCGTAGACACATACGCCGGCGTATATCCAGGTTCGGGGCTCTCCTAGGAGATAACACCCCTAGTTCTGCTCTGCGGGGTCTCCGCATGATCACTAAGGCACAAGTGATACAATGGTGCTCCTTGAGCTCTGTTCTAGAGGTAGGAGGAGGCAAGGCTAGCTCTCTTCCTGCTCTAGGGTTGTGGCTAGTTCTAATGGGGTGGGAAACCTTTGCATGGGTGCCCTAGGGGGTTTATATAGGCCTACCCCCAAGGGGTACAGTGGTAATCTGGCCCGGTGTTGGGCCCAACTGGCAGGTCTGGTTGGTGGCTATTCACCATGAAGCGGTCTTTGCTAATGACACGGGTTGGTCATTTCGGTGTGGCTCTGATCCGCCACTGGCGGGAGACCACTGTAGCCACACCTGGTCTCATCAGGTTAATGGTGCACTTGCTTTGAGGGAAGGGTCGGCCGCCTACTGGAGGCCGGCCTTCCCCAAGTCCGACTGGTTCGGCATCCGCCGTCTTTCGGGAAGTCACAGCCTGATATGGCCCGCAGCCTGCAGGCCGTACCGACAGGTCACCTTGGGGAACATGCAGGGCTCCGCCTGTCTGGAATGATGTCAAGGCGAAGTGGCAACAGTGCCGTGCCGTGCGGAGATCTCCGCCTGTACGGGGCACTGTGGCCATGCTAAGCCCAAGATTCGGGGGTGAGGGGCTTTACTGTAGCCACGCCCTGTCTTGTCCTCTTGATGGGGGTGCAGACTCTGAGGCGCCAGGTGGCCACCTGCTCGATGTCGTCCTCTCTAGAGGCCGGCTGACTAGAGCCGGCCACTCTTGGTGCCATCTGCTAGTGGTTGGCCATCCTCCGATGGCCGGCCGTTGAGCCAGCCGGCCTTCGAAGGTCGGAGCTTCAGCTTGGGACACTGCGGGGCGAAGCCGGCCCAAAGTTTTGACAAGTTCAAGGACTCGGGTGAGGTTACCCGTGGCCCATTACTCCGACAGTAGTCCCCGAAGCCGGTGAGGCATTGCGGTCGAGCGGTCACGAAGTCTCAACGGCTTCCCCCCTTACCGAGCTCTGGGAAACTGTTCGATCCACCTTGCGGCGCGCCGTCTGCTGGAGTTGGCTTTGACAAGGCGGGATCGTCGACCGATTTTGATCGCCAAGGCGGGAAAACAGGTGGCGTGCATGCTAAGCTTCCCAGGGCAGCCGCCCGCCACAAGCACGCCACGTGGCGCATGCCAACCCGGCCAGCCTGCCACCCCACGCTCCCGATGGGACGTGACAGTGGGCCGGACCAGCCACTACCGTGCCTCGGCACGCGGGCGGATCCGCTGCGCCGAGGCGGGCGGTTGTGATTCCCACGGGCGTTCAAGGCGCAGTAATTTTGCGCAGTAATCGGGGGGTCGTGGGGTCGTGGGCGCAGTTAATCCCATGATCCCACGTCCCGCCCCCTCGGCTTCACAGCCCGAGGGCTATAAGTGGGGGGAGGAAGGGGAGCGGCGGAGCACGTGCGCCCTCCTCCCTACATTCTCTTCCTCCTCTTGCTCTCTCCACCACTGCTGCTGCCGCTTCTCAGTGCTTGCCGTGGTGCTGCCGCCGTTCGCCGCCGCCGTGCTCCTCCTCCCTTCGCAACCCCGCCTGAGGCCATGGCGCGTGAGAAGGGAGGCGACTGGGACGGCTCGACGGTGATTGAAGACCACATCACCTTCCTCTGGGAAACGCACCGGATGCCCAACGCGGCGTTCATCAAGGCGCAGGTGCCACCGGCGGAGGAGATTTTGCCGGTGCCGAAGGGGAACGAGCGGGTCGTCTTCCGCTCGCACTTCCTCTGCGGCTTCGTCCTTCTGGTGAGCGGCTTCCTCTGGTCGTTCCAGGACTTCAACCATATCCAACCGCATCATCTGACGCCCAATACCGTGACCTTGCTCTCCACCTTCGCCACGGAGTGCGAGGGCTACCTCAGCATCCTTCCCACACTCGAGTTGTGGGGAGCGTTCTTCTACGGCAAGCTGGGCACCTCCGCCAAGGACACGACGGCCGAGTGTGGTGGATTCATCACCGTGCGCTGGCCGGCGAAGAGGAATGCCTTCCCCGTCACCAAGCTGTCACAGTCAATAAAACTGTGGCAGCAGTCTTATTTCTATGTTGAGAATGTCGATCCGGCTGTCGACTTCATCAACTTTCTGGCCTACGAGGCCGACCCCCCTATCGGGCTTCGGCGCAACTGGGGCTACAAGCCGAAGCCGGTGTTGGCGGACGCGGCAGCCACCATCGGCCGACTCCGGGTGCTCCAGGAGTTGGAGGGCCTCGTGGCCTCCGACCTCCTCATCGCCTTCGTCGAGCGCCGGGTCCTCCCGCTCCAGGGCCGCCCTCATCTGATCTTTCGGATGAGCGGTCACCTATACACGAGCAGGTTGTGCACGAGGGAAATGCCGACTGCTGAGGTCGCGAGGATGGTGGACGAGATCTTCGACCTCAAGTTGTCAGAGGGAGACTGGCGGTTCGGGAAGTAGCCGTATTCCCGCGACGACCCGCCGCTGGCCGTAAGTCCCTTGATTTATTCTTTTAGCTCTGACTTTTAGTCTTGTTCCTTGTGTGACGCAACTCCTTTGATGGATCGCAGATTTATATGTCCGCAGCGACGGCCGCCATCGTCGGGCCGGGTGGAGACTACCTGCCGGACAGGGCGGTGAGCGATGTGGACCACCCCGACTTGGGGGCGGCCGCCTTGGCGGACGACGCAGCAGGCGGCGGCGACGGAGCAGGCATCTCCGAGGAGGGCGACGGCGTGGAGACATGGCCCAATGACGATGATGACGAAGATGAGCCGCGCCCCTCCCAGAGCATCGCCAACACCGGCGCAGGCCCCTGTATTGGGCCGCCCGCCCGTGCTACGTCTTGAGCTTGCGTTGGTTTTCCTTGAAGAGGAGAGGGTGATGCAGCAATAGTAGCGTAAGTATTTCCCTCAGTTTTTGAGAACCAAGGTATCAATCTACTAGGAGGCTCCTCAAAAGTCCCACACACCTACACCAACAAACAAAGAACTCACAACCAACGCAATAAAGGGGTTGTCAATCCCTTCACGGCCACTTGCGAAAGTGATATCTAATAAAGATAGTAAGATAAGATAAATATATTTTTGGTATTTTATAATACAGATGCAAAAAAGTAAAGATGCAAATAAAGGTAGATTGGAGGCAAATACGATAAGAGATTGACCCAGGGGCCATAGGTTTCACTAGTGGCTTCTCTCAAGATAGCATAAGTATTATAGTGGGTGAATAAATTACTGTCGAGGAATTGATAGAAAAGCGAATAATTATGAGATTTTCTAGGCATGATCATGTATATAGGCATCACGTCCGCAACAAGTAGACTGACTCCTGCCTGCATCTACTACTATTACTCCACACATCGACCGACTCCTACCTGCATCTAGAGTATTAAGTTCATCAGAACAGAGTAACGCATTAAGCAAGATGACATGATGTAGAGGGATAAACTCAAGCAATATGATATAAATCCCATCTTGTTATCCTCGATGGCAACAATACAATACGTGCCTTGCAACCCTTTCTGTCACTGGGTAAGCACACCGCAAGATTGAACCTAAAGCTAAGCACTTCTCACATGTCAAGAAAGATCAATCTAGTAGGCAAAATCAAACTGATAATTCAAAGAGACTTGCAAAGATAACTCAATCATACATAAAAGAATTCAGAGAAGATTCAAATATTATTCATAGATAAACTTGATCATAAACCCACAATTCATCGGATCTCGACAAACACACCGCAAAAAGAGTTTACATCGAATAGATCTCCACAAGAGAGGGAGAGAACATCGTATTGAGATCCAAAAAGAGAGAAGAAACCATCTAGCTAATAACTATGGACCCGTAGGTCTGTGGTAAACTACTCAGAACTCATCGGAGGGGCAAGGATGTTGATGTAGAGGCCCTCCATGGTCGATTCCCCTCCGTGAAGGCCGTGAAGGCGCCAAGATGGGATCTCGCGGATACAGAAGGTTACGATGGTGGAAATTGTGTTTCGTATTGCTCCCGGATGTTTTTGAGGTACGTAGGTATATATAGGAGGAAGAAGTACGTCGGTGGACGCCCGAGGGGCCCACGAGACAGGGGGCGCGCCCTATAGGGGGGGGGTCTTCCTATCTCGTGGGAGCCTCGGCTGCTTCTTGACTTGCACTCCAAGTCCTCCGGATCACGTTCCTTCCAAAAATCACGGCCCCGAAGGTTTCATTCCGTTTGGACTCCGTTTGATATTCCTTTTCTTCGAAATACTGAAATAGGCAAAAACAACAGCAATATGGACTGGGACTCCGGTTAGTAGGTTAGTCCCAAAAATGATATAAATGTGTAAAATAAAGCCCATAAGCATCCACAAGGGGTAAAATAATAGCATGGAACAATAAAAAACTATAGATACATTGGAGACGTATCAAGCATCCCCAAGCTTAATTCCTGCTCATCCTCAAGTAGGTAAATGATAAAAAGAGAATTTTTGATGTGGAATGCTACCTAGAATAATTCGTAATGTAATTTTCTTTATAGTGGCATGAATGTTCAGATCCAAATGATTCAAAATAAAAGTTCATATTGATAAAAGAAATAGTAACACTTCAAGCATACTAATCAAAGTAATCATGTGTTCTCAAAATAACATGGCAAAAGAAAGTTCATCCCTACAAAATCATATAGTTAGGCTATGCTTCATTTTTGTCACACAAAGATGTTACCAACTTCTATACCCCCGATGAAAAGCCAAGCAATTGTTTCATACTCAAATAATCTCAAACTTTTTCAACCTTCACGCAATACATGAGCGTGAGCCATGGATATAGCACTATGGGTGGAATAGAATATGATGATGGGGATTGTGTGGAGAAGACAAAAAAAGAGAAAGTCTCACATTGACGAGGATAATCAACGGGCTATGGAGATGCCCATAAATTGATGTCAACATGAGGACTAGGGATTGCCATGCAACGGATGCACTAGATCTATAAATGAATGCTCAACAAAAGAAAACTAGTGGGTGTGCATCCAACTTGCTTGCTCACGAAGACCTAGGGCATTTGAGGAAGCCCATCGTAGGAATATACAAGCCAAGTTCTATAATGAAAAATTCCCACTAGTATGAAAAAGAAAACTTATGAGACTCACTATATGAAAAACATGGTGCTACTTTGAAGCACAATTATATGAGACTCACTACATGAAGCACAAGGTGCTACTTTGAAGCACAAGTGTGGAAAAAGAGATAGTAACATTGCCCTTTTTATTTTATTTTTGTTTTTTTATGGGCCTTTTTTTTGGCCTTTCTTCCTTTTTTTTCTTTCTTTTTCTTTGGGCAATGCTCTAATAATGATGATCATCACACTTCTATTGATTACAACATATGAATTACAACTCGAAACTAGAACAAGATATGACTCTATATGAATGCCTCCGGCTGAGTACCGGGATGGTGCAATGAATCAAGAGTGACATGTATGAAAAATAATGCATGGTCGCTGTGCCACAGATACGATGTCAACTACATGATCATGCAATGGCAATATGACAAAAGTAAAGTATGTCATGATGATGATCAGCGGAACGGTGGAAAGTTGCATGGCAATATATCTCAGAATGGCTATGGACATGCCATAATAGGTAGGTATGGTGGCTGTTTTGAGGAAGATATAAGGAGGTTTATGTGTGATAGAGCATATCGTATCACGGGGTTTGGATGCACCGGTGAATTTGCACCAACTCTCAAGGTGAGAATGGGCAATGCACGGTACCGATGAGGCTAGCAAAGGTGGGAAGGTAAAAGTGCGTATAATCCATGGAGTCAACATTAGTCAAAAGAACTCATATACTTATTGCAAAAATTTATAAGTCATCAAAAATCAAGTACTACGCGCATGCTCCTAGGGGGATAGATTGGTAGGAAAAGACCATCGCTCGTCCCCGACCGCCACTCATAAGGATGCACAAGCCAGGTACACTTCATGTTTCAAATTTGTTACACAACTTTAACCATACGTGCATGCTACGGGACTTGCTAACTTCAACACAAGCAGTCTTTAAATTCATAATCACCCAATTAGCATGACTTTAATATCACTACCTCCATATCTCAAAACAATTATCAAGTATCAAATTGATCATAGCATCCAATTCACTTCCTATGATAGTTTTTATTATACCCAACTGGGATGCCTACCATTATAGGACCAATTTTATAACCATAGCAAATACCATGCTGTTCTAAAAGATTCTCAAATTAATATAAGTGAAGCATGAGAGACTAATAATTTCTACAAAAATAAGTCACCACCGTGCTCTAAAATATATAAGTGAAGCACTAGAGACAAAATTTATCAAGCTCAAAAGATATAAGTGAAGCACATAGAGTATTCTAGCAAATTCTAATCAAATAGGCTTCTCCCAAAAGGTGTGTACAAAAAGGATGATTGTGGTAAACTAAAAATCAAAGACTAATATAATACACGACGCTCCAAGCAAAACACATATCATGTGGTGAATAAAAATATAGCTCCAAGTAAAGTTACCAATGAACGAAGACGAAAGTGGGGATGCCTTCCCGGGGCATCCCCAAGCTTAGGCTTTTGGCTAATCTTGAATATCTTGGGGTGCCTTGGGCATCCCCAAGCTTGGCTCTTGCCACCCTTTATTCCATAGTCCATAAAAGCTTTAACCAAAACTTGAAAACTTCACAACACAAAACTCAATAGGAAATCTTATAAGCTCCGTTAGTGAAAGAAAACAAAACCACCACATAAGGTACCGTAATGAACTCATTCTTTATTTATTTTGGTGTTAAACCTACTATATTCCAACTTCTCTATGGTTTATAAACTATTTTACTAGCCATAGATGCATCAAAATAAGCAAACAACACACGAAAAACATAATCTGTCAAAAACAGACCAGTCTGTACCAATCTGTAACTAACGCAAACTTCTGGACTCTAAAAATCCTACCAAAATAGGAAGTCCTTGAAAATTGTTTATTGATCAGCAGAAAAAATAATCAACACAAAAGCATGTTCCTCTGATTTAATAAAATTATATTCGTGCGCGCAAAGTTTCTGTTTTTCAGCAGAATCAAATCAACTATCATCATAGGTTATCCTATAGGTTCTACTTGGCACAAACACTAATTAAATGATAAAAACACTAAACAGAAGGTAGATGCAAGATTTATTACTAAACAGGAGAAAAAGCAAAAAACATAGAGAAAATTGGGTTGCCTCCCAACTAGCGCCATCGTTTAACGCCCCTAGCTAGGCATAAAAGTGAAGATAGATCTAAGTAGTGCCATCTTTGGCACTAAATTTATAAGTAGCCCGCATGATAGATTCATAAGGTAATTTTACTTTCTTTCTTGGAAAGTGCTCCATGCCTTTCTTTAGTGGAAATTGGAATATAATATTCCCTTCCTTCATATCAATAATCGCACCAATCGTTCTCAGGAAAGGTCTACCAAGAATAATAGGGCAAGAAAGATTGCAATCTATATCAAGAACGATAAAATCTACGGGCACCAAATTTCTATTTGCAACAATAAGAACATCATTGATCCTTCCCATAGGCTTTTTAATGGTGGAATCCGCAAGGTGCAAATTTAAAGAGCAATCATCAAGATCATGGAAACCTAGAATATCACATAAAGTTTTTGGAATCGTGGAAACACTAGCACCCAAATCACACAAAGCAAAAAACTCATTATGTGTAATTCTAATCTTTATAGTAGGTTCCTGAGGGAGTCCTAGATTAGGGGGTGTCCGGATAGCCGAACTATCACCTTTGGCCGTACTCCTGGACTATGAAGATACAAGATTGAAGACTTTGTCCCGTGTCCGGATGGGACTTTCCTTGGCGTGGAAGGCAAGCTTGGCGATACGAATATGTAGATCTCCTACCATTGTAACCGAATCTGTGTAACCCTAACCCTCTTCGGTGCCTATATAAACCGAAGGGTTTTAGTCCTTAGGATGAACAACAATCATACCATAGGCTAGCTTCTAGGGTTTAGGCTCTCTGATCTCGTGGTCTATCTACTCTTGTACTACCCATATCATCAATATTAATCAACAGGAGTAGGGTTTTACCTCCATCGAGAGGGCCCGAACCTGGGTAAAAACATCGTGTCGTTTGTCTCATGTTACCATCTGCCTAGACGCATAGTTCGGGACCCTCTACCCGAGATCCGCCGGTTTTGACACCGACATTGGTGCTTTCATTGAGAGTTCCTCTGTGTCGTCATCTTTAGGCTAGATGGCTCCTCCGATCATCAACAATGATGCGGTCCAGGGTGAGACCTTTCTTCCCGGACAGATCTTCATATTCGGCAGCTTTGCACTGCGGGCCAATTCGCTTGGCCATCTGGAGCAGATTGAAAGCTACGCCCCTGGCCATCAGGTTAGATTTGGAAGTTTGAACTATACGGCTGACGTCCGCGGAGACTTGATCTTCGACGGGTTCGAGCCACAGCCAAGCACGCCGCACTGTCACAATGGGCATGATCTAGCTCTGTCGCCGAACAGTGCCCTGGGGGCCGCACCAATGTCCGCGCCAACCCTTAGCTCGGAGCCGACTGCGCCGATCAAGGACGGATGGCTGGACACCGCCTCGGGGGCTGCAATCTCTACGGCGATTGAGCCGTATACCAACCCTGTCCTTTGCGAAGCTTGTGACTCCAAGGTGCCGGACTCGTCTCCGGACTCCGAACCTTCCGCGCCCCTGCCAATCGAATCCGATTGGGCACCCATCATGGAGTTCACTGCCGCGGACATCTTTCAACACTCGCCCTTTGGTGACATCCTGAATTCACTAAAGTCTCTCTCTTTATCAGGAGAGCCCTGGCCGGATTATGGTCAGCAAGGTTGGGATGCGGACGACGAAGAAATTCAAAGCCCACCCACCATCCACTTCGTAGCCACTGTCGAAAGTTTAACGACGTGCTCGACTTCGACTCCGAAGACATCGACGGTATGGACAACGATGTAGGAGATAAACATGAACCAGCACCTATAAGGCATTGGACAGCCACCTCATCTCACGATGTATACATGGTGGACACACCTAAAGGAAGCGACGACGAGGAACAACAAGACGCCACGAGGGATCATTCCCTCAAAAAGCAGTCAAAACGGCAATGTAAGCGCCGCTCAAAATCCCGCCTCGACAAAGACAGCAGCCATACAGACCCAGCCATAGAGTAGGACGAACCGGTGGACGATGAACATGCCATCGAGCAACCGTCTGAACAGGACAACCTGGATAAACAATCCGTCCCCGGCGAAGATAACAGTCCGGACGATCTCACGCCGGACAAGTTGCTGGAGCATAAGAACCTCCACAAAAGGCTCGTCGCCACTGCGCGTAGCCTACAAAAGCAGAAGCGGAAGTTCAAAACAAAGGAAGATGCGCTCAAAATCAGATGGAGCAAAGTACTCAACATCGCAGACAAATACGGCGATAGTCGCCGAACAAAGAGCTACCCGAAGCGAAAACTACTGCCCGAATTTGATGAGGAGGCCGTAGAGCCCCCACAATTAAAGAACAAGGAGACCACCCGGTCGGGTAGACGACCCCATGGCGAACATAGAGCGGCAAACGGCGCCGCACCCAAGCCGGCACGCGATCCGCACATGGATTCGCATCAAAAAGATGGCCCAGTTAGATCTATCTACGGGCCAAGAAAGCAAGCTCTAGTAAGCAATGCAACACATCAAGTATCCGAATATTATGGTACACCTAAATATAGAGGTGCCGCACACCCCCTATGTTTCACCGATGAGGTTCTGGATTACGAATTTCCAGTGGGATTCAAACCCGTAAACAGAGGCATATGACGGAACAACAGACCCTGGAGTCTGGATTGAGGATTACATCCTCCACATACACATGGCTAGAGGAGATGACCTCCACGCCATAAAATACTTACCCCTCAAACTCAAAGGGCCAGCCCGGCATTGGCTCAAAAGCCTCCCCGAAAACACCATATGAAGTCGGGAGGAGCTCGAGGATGCTTTTCGGGCAAATTTTCAACGGACCTATGTCCGACCTCTGGATGCAGACGATTTAAGTCACATAACTCAACAACCCGGAGAGTCAGCCCAAAAATTCTGGAACAGATTCCTTACTAAAAGGAACAAATAGTCGACTGTCCGGACGCCAAAGCCTTAGCAGCTTTCAAACACAACATCCGAGACGAATGGCTCGCCAGACACCTCGGCCAAGAAAAGCTAAGAACAATGGCCGCATTAACAAGCCTCATGACCCGCTTTTGTGCGGGAGAGGATAGCTGGCCGGTAAGATGCAGTACCAGTGACCCAAGTACATCCGAAGTCAGGGATGGAAACGGGAAACCGCGACGCAGCAAGGACCAGCACCGGACCAAGGGAAACAGCCCGATCGAAGAGCACGGCAGTCAACGCCGGATTCAAAAGCTCATTGCAGAATCATAAAAAACTGCCCAATAAGGATAACAGGGACTAGCTATCTAACTTAAACAAAATCTTGGACAAAATATTCTAAATCCATAGTACTCCCGGGAAGCCTGCAAACCATACCCACAGAGATTGTTGGGTCTTCAAGCAGTCCGGCAAACTCAACGCCGAACATAAGGGGCTCGACACACCAAGCGAGGACGATGACGAACCCATAGAGATGCGCGCCACACGACCTATCCGAGAGGAGTACCGCCACTGGTTGTTAAAACCAATCACCTTCGACCATCATGATTACTCCAGAAGTATCCGGAATGCAGGATGGACTGCCTTGATATTAGATCCGATAATCGACGGACTCCAATTTACACAAGTCCTTATGGACGGCGGCAGCGATCTAAACCTGCTATATCAGGACACAATCCGCAAAATGGGGATAGACCCAACTAAAATTCGCCATAGCAACACTTCCTTTCAAGGGGTAATGCCAGGCCCATATGCCCATTATGCGGGCTCTCTCATCGCTAGAAGTTGTGTTCGGCTCACCCGACAACTTCCGCCGCGAAAAGTTAACCTTCCACCTCGCCCCATTTACAAGTAGCTACCAAGCACTACTGGGACGTGAAGCTTTCGCCCGCTTTAACGCAATACCGCATTATGCATCCCTTACACTTAAAATGCCCGGTCCGCGAGGCATCATCTCCTTAAAGGGAAATATCGAGTGTTCCTCGAGCGCGAAAGATTGTGTGACTGCCTGGACATCCACACACTAAACCGACATCACTAATCAAAGCACCTAAACAGGTCATTCAGACCCCGGACACGGTTAGACGAGTCCGGCGTAAACATACAAGGGCTTGCTAGCCACATACCCCCGCACAAGGGGCTCCGCGCATGTACAACAAGAGACAATAAAGCTCAATTTTATTAATTTTTTGAATCGTACTTTGTTTATTTAATATAACGTACATTTTTGCACGATGTTTTTCAACTAAGTTCCTCTCTTTTACAGATGAACACCGTGCTACACCCGTCCAGGATACGGCACAACGGAGACACAGGCGCAGACGTGCAGTAGGGACCCGTTGCAAGGATTCTATTCAGATTAAGACCCTGCGTAAACCTTTTTTACTATCTCTTGTTGATACACATCCCCCGGTTTTTTGCTATCACCGAGGAGGAGGCTGGCGTTTTGGCATCGGCCACGTCAGAATTCCGCGCGTACCTGGACACCAGGGGCTTATTACAAAGGGTGTTGTTCGGCCTGTTTTCATAAAGACCGAATACCTTAGGGAGTGTTCAGCGTCTCGAGTTAGGCCTTATATGCATCACGTCTGAATCATGTCTTTGGTCAAATGTTGGGTTTGCCCGGCTCCTGTGTTTTGCTACCTTACATTCCGCTCTATCGGCTAACGATGCACCAGGAGAACTACTACGATTGTGCCCCGGTTCGTCCAGGCGAGCACCTCAGTAGAGAAAGCCGAAAACTGACTGTCATGATATAGCGTGAGACCGGTCAACCACTTGATGACCCGTCAGAATCTTTAGAATTCCTCCGCATTAACGAAGGGCCGTTTCCCGGTCAGGCACATACGCGCCCCGAATTCGGGTGAGCGTGGTGCCCCTAGGGGCTATATAGTAGCCCCACTGTCAAACTCCTATGGCTAAGTGAAAGTGATAAAGCATTATAGTCCGGTTGCCTAGTTTGACGCGCTATCACCTCCTTTATAGGACCAAGACGTTGGATCAATTGTGAAAACGCGCCTTTTGCAAACACCCCCGCATTATATGCGTAATGAAGTCAAGACTGCCATCTTTCAGGTTATATACACATATACATTAACGGCCGCGCAGGTGGTATTTTAATTCTTGAAAGGCACAAGTATAAAAAGCTTTTATATATTCCATCGAAACATTGTTTCACAATAATACATGTTATTCGAACACAATATCCTTCGAGCACTGCGTCTTTATTAAACGAGCGCCCCGCAGAACTTCCTGAAAATAGTGCTCGACAGGTACTCGGCTTCCGTCCGAATCTGGGGATGCAACATCGGTGGCCTTCATCTCCGCCCAGTATGTCTTGACATGGGCAAGAGCCATCCGCGCACCCTTTTGTGCATGCTGACCTCCTCATTGCATTGATATGAGGCACCGAACCAAGCCAAAATAACTCTTCGGCTCGGGCCTTTTCGGCCACAAAAGACTCACGACATCCTTCATGGCAAGTCCGGATAACCTATTCAGCTCCGCGCATTCGGCCAAGCGATCTGTTAATGGAAGTGGGCGCTCTGGATTATGGAACTGCGACCAAAAAAGCTTTTCCATTTCATGATCCTTTTGATCTCGAAAGTGTTCGGCCGCGTCAGCGGCACTTGCCGCCAAGTCCAGATAATCATCCTCCGTACTCCACAGCTGGTCCAACTGAGCATATTCAGGATCCACGAACTTTCTTCGAAGTAGAAAGGGCTTTCCAGCCGCGATATCTCCGGCCTGACGTAGCTCCTCCTTCATAGCCTCATCGCAGAGCGAGCATCCTTGGCCTCGGTAGTGGCCTTCTTTAGGTCCTCGTGCTCCGCTCGATCTTCCTTTTCAAGAAGCTTCCAGCAGTCGGCAGCATTCTTCAACCTCATGGCCATTTCGGCCATTTCCTT
This sequence comes from Aegilops speltoides, assembly GCA_021437245.1. NCBI lineage: Eukaryota > Viridiplantae > Streptophyta > Magnoliopsida > Poales > Poaceae > Aegilops > Aegilops speltoides. The sequence continues at coordinate 493,246,902 of CM038147.1, read as the reverse complement.
CTTGCTTCGGTAGTGAGCAGCCTGTTCAGCTTTTTGCTCTTCGGCCGCCTTTAAGGCAGCCGCATCACTTTTTCTGGCCTGCTCCTTGGCTCGGGCAAGCTCCGCCCGAAGGTTCTCCATGGCAGCGGCACAATCTGCATCAAGCATACATGTTGTAAGGCACGGCCATCAAGCTCCCTTACCAGGTGTCCGCGGAGAAATCGCATACCTTGTGACTCGTCAAGCCGCTTATTGACAAGCGCGATGTTGGCATCCGCCACGTCAAGTTGCCGCTTTAGTTCGGCAAATTCATCAGTCCGGCTAGCCACCGGACACTTCACCACCTACATAGGAAGGGCGACATATTATACCTGGGATTACGATCCTCGGCGCGCTGTCATTTTTGACAACACACCAAGCCTCAGGGGCTACTATCTACACAGGGCGCATTTTATATGCGTAACTGTCAAAAGGTACATCATTTTGCGTACCTCAAAACCTTTCAGTAAACTTCTGATGGCTTCGTGCAATCCGCTCACAGCAGATGAAAGCCTTTCAATCACCGTACCCATTAACGCATGGTGATCTTCTAAGATAGACGCTCGCCCGATCAGATCCTTCAGCTCCCCGACGGTACACCAGGTGGTGCCAGACCTGTCCGATGGCCTTTTTCGAAGGCCGAACGCTGAGGGCTTTGGGGGACATCGACGCCTTCGGCCTGCGGACTCGGAGAAACCCTCCGCGACGACACCTCGTGGTCGCCCGCCTCGCAAGACGGTACGGTAGGGGGAGGCGTTTGCTCTCCATCATCTCCAGACGAAGATCCCCTGAAGACGAGCTCTGCTGAGAAGGGCTGAGATCCGAACTATAAGGTAAAATTTCAGTTATCTTCATCAGAAATAGGGCAGGGATATCCTTTATTTTAAAAACTCCCCTTTTTACTTACAGCTTGGTGGAGGGCTGATCCCCTTGAGGGCACAATACGGCCGAGGTATCTCTCGGCGCAGGACCTTCTGATGAAGATTTCTTCCCCCGCTTTGAGACCATGGTCTCCGGGTCTTCAGAGGCGGTCCTCTTCTTCCCTTGGATGGAGGGATTCTCGATCCCTCCTTTCCTGACAGCCTCCTTCGCGGAGGTGGCAACTTCCTTGTTCCCCCCTTCACCTTATTCCGAAGACCCAACCTCCAACATCCTGGTTAACACGGGATCCGGCGTGGTCTAAGGGAGGGGGGCCGAACACCTGATTAACTTTGCTTTCGCTATCCACTCCTGTTCAAGGGACAACTCTTTTAAAGGGCAAGTTCGTGATAAATGTGGGATAGCGTGTCCGGGTACAGGGCTACTTACTTGAGTAACCGGGCGATTGCAGCTCAGACCTGCGTCCTCGGTCAAGTCCGGACACATCGCTTGTGATCCGAAGAAAAGCTTGTACATCTCCACGGGCGTCGCGCCCATAAAATGTTGGGGAACTTGTGGTCCCTCCGGGTTAAATTCCCACAGGAGGAGGGGGCGACGTTTGGAGGGCAGGGTGCGACGAATCAGCATGACCTGCGCTACTACGACTAGAGTGATCTCTCTCTCTAGGAGGTCTTGAATGCGGCCCTGCAACAAGGGCACGTCCTTGGACGGCCCCCAGTCAAGTCCTTTATTTACCCATGATGCCCGCCGCAGTGGAGGAACCAAGCGAAAGGCAGGTGGCGCCACCCATCTGGTGTCCCTGGGAGCTGTGATATAAAACCACTCTTGTTGCCATAGGCTGAGCTCCTCTTGAAAAGAGCCCTCGGGCCACGGAGCATCAGCATTCTTTCTTATAACAGCCCCTCTGCACTCTGTATACTGCCCCTTGATCATCTTCGGCTCCAGTTTGAAGGTCTTGAGCCACAATCCGAAGTGAGGGGTAATCCGGAGGAAGGCTTCGCATACGACAATGAACGATGAGATGTGGAGGATGGACTCCGGATCCAAGTCGTGAAATTCCAACCCATAGTAAAACATGAGCCCCCTCACAAAGGGGTCCGTCGGGAAGCCTATCCCCCGAAGGAAGTGATACATGAACACCACACTTTCGCCAGGCTTGGGAGTCGGAATAACCTGCCCTTGGGCAGGCAGCCTATGCGAAATTTCGCCAGTTAGATACCTGGCATCTCTTAGCTTTAGTATGTCTTCTTCCGTAACGGAGGAAGGCATCCACTGGCCTTGTAGGTCGGAGCCGGACATCATCGAATGTCCGAAGCGCCTGAATCTGGAGCTTTGGGTGTTGGAACTCGAGGCGAGGGGCGGATTCGATTGAGATTGAAAGAAAGGAGTGGAGCCTTGGTCTCTTTATAAAGAGGTTGAATACCAAGAGCGTTCCGCGTGACCGTTTGGGACTCGCCTTCGATAGAGGAGACGTGCCAACGGGCACGACTGGGTTACCCACGCCCGTATTAATGAGAATCCCAGAATAAGGGGACACGATCTCTGCTTTGACAAGACGTGCCAAGGAAACCGCCTCGCTAAACGCGCTAAGGAGGGACAGTAAAAATGATTCGAATAAAGGCTTGGTCATGGTGTGATGTCACGCCACGGAATACGTCAGCAGATTGAATTTGTGTAAATATTATTCTCTCTACTGTGGTATGTGGAACATATTTTGTAGAGCTGGACACTATCCTTGTGTTCAAAATCATCTATGAAGTATTCGGAGGAGGAATCCGCCTTGCAATGCCGAAGACAATATGCGCGCCGGACTCGTCGTCATTGAAGCCTGGTTCAGGGGCTCTTGAGGAGTCTGGATTAGGGGTGTCCGTATAGCGAACTATCACCTTTGGCCGGACTCCTGGACTATGAAGATACAAGATTGAAGACTTCGTCCCGTGTCCGGATGGGACTTCCCTTGGCGTGGAAGGCAAGCTTGGCGATAGGATATGTAGATCTCCTACCATTGTAACCGACTCTGTGTAACCCTAGCCCTCTTCGGTGCCTATATAAACCGGAGGGTTTTAGTCCTTAGGACGAACAACAATCATACCATAGGCTAGCTTCTAGGGTTTAGCCTCTCTGATCTCGTGGTAGATCTACTCTTGTACCCATATCATCAATATTAGTCAAGCAGGAGTAGGGTTTTACCTCCATCGAGAGGGCCCAAATCTGGGTAAAAACATCGTGTCCCTTGTCTCCTTTTACCATCTGCCTAGACGCACAGTTCGGGACCCCCTACCCGAGATCCGCCGATTTTGACACCGACAGTTCCCACTCATCATTAAGTTTTCGAGGTATAGAAACTTCCAAATTAAGTTTTTCATCATCAGATTGCATCAAGACATCAACAATATGTTTGGTAAAATCTTTGTGTTGACTATAAGCATGAGGAGAATTAACAACGGATTGCAACAAGGAAATACAACCTTCTATAGAACAATTATCATAATCAAATTCCTTGAAATTCGAGACAGTGGTTTCAACGCTATTTAGAGTTGTGGCCTCTCCAATCCCACTTTTACCAAATTTAGCATCAAGATCTAAAAACTCCGAATTCTTGGGACGCCTTCTAGGCAAAGTTGATTCATCATCAGTCCCATAATTATCAAAATTCATGTTGCAAAACATAGATCTAATAGGAGACGCATCAATAACTTTAAGATCCTCATCATTATTTTCATCTAATTTTTCTGGTTTAGCGGGCATCTTATTGACTAAGGTGGCTTGCTTGTCAGAAATTTTGGCTAGAGCATTTCAAGCCGGGTAATTTGAGTGTTAACACCATAAAATTCTTTATTCATATCATCAAGCTCTTTATTCATAAACCCCCAAAAACCTTTTTGTTCCTTAAGCTCTTTTCTAAAGAAATTATTATGCTCAAATTGCAAATTCATAAAGCTTCTAATATTTGATTCAATCTCTTCCATCCTTCAGAGAAGGTGGTCAGGACCCTTAGGCGAAGCCATAAGGATTAACAGGCAGACAAGCAAGCAGAAAAAGGCAAGCAAAAAAGAAGAGGAGGAGATTGGGAAAGAGAGGGCGAATAAAACGGCAAGGGTGAAGTGGGGGAGAGGAAAATGAGAGGCAAATGGCAAATAATATAAATGCGAGGGAGATGGGTTTGTGATGGGTACTTGGTATGTCTTGACTTGAGCGAAGACCTCCCCGGCAACGGCGCCAGAAATCCTTCTTGCTACGTCTTGAGCTTGCGTTGGTTTCCTCGTAGAGGAGAGGGTGATGCAGCAATAGTAGCGTAAGTATTTCCCTCAGTTTTTGAGAACCAAGGTATCAATCCAGTAGGAGGCTCCTCAAAAGTCCCACACACCTACACAAACAAACAAATAACTCGCAACCAACACAATAAAGGGGCTGACAATCCCTTCACGGCCACTTGCGAAAGTGAGATCTAAGAAAGATAGTAAGATAAGATAAATATATTTTTTGTATTTTATAATATAGATGCAAAAAAGTAAAGATGCCAATAAAAGTAGATTGGAAGCAAATACGATAAGAGATAGACCCGGGGCCATAGGTTTCACTAGTGGCTTCTCTCAAGATAGCATAAGTATTACGGTGGGTGAACAAATTACTGTCGAGCAATTGATAGAAAAGCGAATAATTATGAGATTATCTCGGCATGATCATGTATATAGGCATCACATCCGCAACAAGTAGACCGACTCCTGCCTGCATCTACTACTATTACTCCACACATCGACCGACTCCTGCCTGCATCTAGAGTATTAAGTTCATAAAGAACAGAGTAACGCATTAAGCAAGATGGCATGATGTAGAGGGATAAACTCATGCAAGATGATATAAACCCCATATTTTTATCCTTGATGGCAACAATACAATACGTGCCTTGCTGCCCTGCGGTCACTGGGAAAGGACACCGCAAGATTGAACCCAAAACTAAGCACTTCTCCCATTGCAAGAAAGATCAATCTAGTAGGCCAAACCAAACTGATAATTCAAAGAGACTTGCAAAGATAACTCAATCATACATAAAAAAATTCAGAGAAGATTCAAATATTATTCATAGATAAACTTGATCATAAACCCACAATTCATCGGATCTCGACAAACACACCGCAAAAAGAGTTTACATCGAATAGATCTCCACAAGAGAGGGGGAGAACATTGTATTCAGATCCAAAAAGAGAGAAGAAGCCATCTAGCTAATAACTATGGACCCGTAGGTCTGTGGTAAACTACTCACAACTCATCGGAGGGGCAAGGATGTTGATGTAGAAGCCCTCCATGGTCGTTTCCCCCTCTGGTAGAGCGCCGGCAAAGGCTCCAAGATGGGATCTCGCGGATACAGAAGGTTACGGTGGTGGAAATTGTGTTTCGTCTTGCTCCTAGATGTTTTCGGGGTACGTAGATATATATAGGAGGAAGAAGTACGTCGGTGGACGCCCGAGGGGCCCACGAGACAGGGGGCACGCCTATAGGGGGGGCGCGCCCTCCTATCTCGTGGGAGCCTCGGCTGCTTCTTGACTTGCACTCCTAGTCCTCTAGATCACGTTCGTTCCAAAAATCACGCTCACGAAGGTTTCATTCCGTTTGGACTCCGTTTGATATTCCTTTTCTTTGAAATACTGAAATAGGAAAAAAAACAGCAATATGGTCTGGGCCTCTGGTTAGTAGGTTAGTCCCAGAAATGATATACATGTGTAAAATAAATCCCATAAACATCCAAAAGGGGTAATATAATAGCATGGAACAATCAATCATTATGGATACATTGGAGACATATCAGCCCGAGGCGGCAAGCGCAAGCGGAAGCAAGGCGCTGCCCTATTTGGCAGCGCGCCGAAGAAGCCCAAGAACCCGGCCACGACTGTCACGCCCAATATGCGATACTATCCTAAAGAGACTCGAAGGTCCCACAAAGTATAGAACCGCATATTGATACGCCTTTGCAAGGTGGATATCATTACATCAACATTACATAATAGATGGGGATACATTCAAAAGGCATACAATGCCACACGAATACAACATCATCTTACATAAGAGCACCATCCGACTACGAATGGAACACAAGCAGAAACTCAAATGACATCCACCCTGCTAGCCCAGGCTGCCGACCTGGAACCTATCCCCTGATCGAAGAAGAAGCAGAAGAAGAACTCCAAAACAAGGAACATCGCTCTCGCATCAAGATCATCACATAACCTATACCTGCAACTGTTGTTTATTAATCTGTGAGCCATGAGGACTCAACAATCCCATTATCATGGGTATCAAGACTAGCAAAGCTTAATGGGTAAGGAAGAGGTAAAGTGGTGAGGTTGCAGCAGCGACTAAGCATATATGGTGGCTAACATACGCAAATGAGAGCGAGAAGAGAAGCAAACGGAACGGTCATGAAGCTAGCAATAATCAAGAGGTGATCATGAACTCCTACTTACGTCAAACATAACCCAAAGACCGTGTTCACTTCCCGGACTCTGCCGAAAAGTGACCATCACGGCTACACACACGGTTGAGGCATTTTAATTCGAATCTGGTGTCAAGTTATCTACAACCGGATATTAACAAATTCCCATCCGCCACATAACCGCGGGCACGGCTCTCAAAAGTTTAAACCCTGCAGGGGTGTCCCAACTTAGCCCATGATAAGCTCTCGCGATCAACGAAGGATATTCCTTCTCCCAGGAAGACCCGATCAGTCTCGGAATCCCGGTTACAAGACATTTCGACAATGGTAAAACAAGACCAGCAAAGCCGCCCGCTGTGCCGACAAATCCCGATAGGAGCTGCACATATCTCGTTCTCAGGGCACACCGGATGAGCAAGACGTCGGGTTGGCATAGACCCTGGTTGCCCAGGGGGCACCGGACATTGCTCAGTTTGGACCAACACTTAGACAAGCATTGGCCCGGTGGGGATAAAATAAAGATGACCCTTGGGTTAGTTACTCCCAAGGGAAAGGTAATGGGTGGTATGCAAATGGTAAAACCAATGCTGGGCCTTGCTGGAGGAGTTTTATTCAAGGCGAACTGTCAAGGGGGTCCCATAAATCACCCAACCGCGTTAGGGACGCAAAATCCGGGAACATAATATCGATATGATGGAAACTAGGGCGGCAAGAGTGGAACAAAACACCAGGCATAAGACCGAGCCTTCCACCCTTTTCCAAATATATAGATGCATTAATAATATAAGAGATATTGTGATACCACAACATAATACCGTCCATCATAGAGCAATCTTCAACTTCACCTGCAACTAACAACGCTATAAGAGGGGCTGAGCAAAAGCGGTAACATAGCCAAACAACGGTTTGCTAGAAAGGGTGAAAAGGTTAGAGGCTGACGTGGCAATTTGGGAGGCTTGATCAACAAGAGATAGGTAGCATGGCAAAGCGATAGAACGAAGCAACTAGCATAGCAATGATAGTAGTGAGATCCAGGGAAGCGGTCATCTTGCCTGAAATCCCGCTAGGAAGAAGAACGAGTCCATGAAGAAGACGAACGGGAGTAGTCGAACGAATCCTCACAAACGCAACGTTACCGGAACTATCAAGGAGAAGCACAACCGGAAAGAAGCAAACAACATGGTAAACACACAAGCATAAACATGGCATAATGCTGAACCAAGTATGATGCATGTCCGGTTTAATGAGGCATGGCATGGCAATATGCAACAAACAATACTAAATGTTATTAACATGGCAAGGGGTGAAGCATAATAAAACTACCTATCTATACAAGTTTAAATGAGGCCGGAACAACAAACAACAATTCCAGAAAGTTCCCATATGCATATTTTGAATTTGCTACTGTTCTGCCCTAAAACATATTTTATTATTGTTAAACAATAAAACAAAGTGCACCAAGTTAATCTATGCATTTTTCCACCCCATTTACATATAAAGTTTATTAAAATTGGAGCTACGGTTATTTAGTTATGAAATAAATCATTTTAACATGGCATTTAAGCAAAATTAAATAAACAGCAAGTTAACCATTTTAAACAGAGATGAAAGTTGGAAATTATTAATCTACACAAAATTCTAAGCATTTTACATGTATAAAACATATTAATCCGATGCACAGTTAATGAGTTATTATATGCATGAACATGGAGGGTTTTTCTGTAAAACAGACGTTCACTGGATAATGCTAAAATCGCAGAACTGAAAGAATACTACTCTGGGCCGAGTCTGGTGCATTGCTCGGCTGAACCGAGAGGAGGAGGCTGGATTTGGTGCTCACCCATGGGCCAGGCCCAGTTCGGTGCAGAGGCTGGAGGAGGTCGGGCTGGATCTGGCGAAGAAAAGGAGCATGCTGGGCCTCGGCCAACGCGACCGATGCAGGGGAAGCAAGGCGAGGCGGCAGCGGGACTTGGCGCGGAGGTTGGGTGTGTCAACGCAGGCGGTTGCTCGACTAGGACTTGGCGCTGGTCGTCGTCCTCGCTCACTCGCACGCAGAAGCAGGGGAACGGCGCACCGGCGCGATGCAGAGGAGGCAGCCGACGGCGGGGCGCAGGAAGATCGGCCGGATCCTACGAGGGAAAGGCCGGGACTGGCTTGAACGGGTCGGGGAAGAGCCGGACTTGTTAGATCTCGCGAGGGTTGGAGCAAGGCGCGGCTGCAGGGGGCGATGAAGACCTTGGCGCGCCATGGCTCGAAGAAGGTCTTCACGGCAATGATCTCCAGCGAAGCAGGGTAACGGGGCGACGACGGGGGTTACATGGGGGAAGCCGGAGGAGGTGGATCCGGCGCAGGTTGAGCTTGAGAAAGGCTCGCATGGCGCGTCGGCTTCGGCCTCTGCAAACCACAGAGGCAAAGGAGAATTAGAACAACAGCGGGCAGATTAAAGAGGCAGAGAAGCACCAGGGGGAAGATGGAAAACAGGAGGAGAGGTACAGCCTGGTGGTGGAGATGGTCCGACGATTGGACTCGGCGTGAACGAGGTGGTCGCCTCGATCCCGCCTGGATCGGGCGCGGGGCTGCCTGCGTGAGAGCTCGGGAGGACGGGGCTTCGCTGGGAGTGAGGAGGAGGCGCACGGCTAGGAGAGCTCCGGGCGTAGAGGAAGCTGGGACGAGCGGGACGACACCGGAGGCAGAGTAGCTTGGGGTGGTGCAGAGCTTCGGTGAGCGTGGCCTTGGCCGTGCTTCCTCGGGTAGGAGGATGGTTGTTGGCTGCTGCGATTTGGGCTACACGGAAAACCAGGGAGGTGGTCGGAGGCTGGTTGGAGGGAGGTGGATCGGGATGGATGGTGGCTGGCTCGGTGAGGAAGCCGAGGACGAGACCAGGTGGGCTGGCGGCAGCGGGCGGAATGGACGGATGGGACATCCTAGGATATAGGGTTAGGCTCAATATATAGGTAGGGGATTTTTAGGTAGGGGTATTTTGTCCCTCCGATTTTAATTGGACGGTCGAGAAATAAATATATAGGGAGTCTAAATAAGAAAATGGAGATGTTTTATAGATGTTTGGGGATGATCCGGACCCATCGGTAACGACAGCCTGGTTCGGGTTCGGGTAAGTTTCAGACACGCACACGAGGGGTCTGAGAGAGGTCAACGAGGACAAGGGGGGTTTTGTTGGTCTCGGAGAAAGAGAGAAGGAAAGGGTCCAATTGATCTGAGAGAAGGTCAACAAGGGCAAGCGGTCTGACAACAGGTCAACGAAGACAAAGAGAGAAGTGGTCACTACGAACGGATGCAAGCTTTATGAAAAACATGCATATGCAAAGCGCATGATGCTATGAGATGAGATGTATGACATGAAAAAAATGCAAAACAGAAGACAAAACCCAACCGCGGAGGAAAAATCATATCGCATCTCCGGAAAAGGCAAGAGTTGGAGTTACGAATATGGAAATTTGTATTCGGGGCGTTACAACGGCGACCAGGCAGAGAGAAGCCGCAGCCAAGGTGGCCATGTACCAGAGGTAGCCGAAGGTGCCACTCATGGTGTCAGCGTAAGTACCCTTGTCACGCTTCCACCTCTTCGCCGATCTGGCTTAAAAACTTTTTTATCTTGTCTTCACATCTCAGGGCCTCGCTCACCCTCGAGAAGTCGGGCGCCGCCTCGATCATCAAGTCGGCGGAGACCTCCTCCACCAGCCGACGAATCGACCCGGCTACCGACCTCTGGGAGGAGCAGAAGCGGAACACACGGGAGGTGCGTGAGGAAGAGGCCGACCGCCTGGTGAAGGCGTAGGCGGACAAGGCCGCCGCATCAACGGCGAGGAAGCTGGCGCAGGCAGGGGCCGATGCCGCGGAGAAGGAGCGGCTTGCAGAGGCCGCAGGCCGCCAGGAGCCGCTGCTCGTGACTCCTCTGAACTCCGCGCCACCTCTGCCGGAGTTTGTGGCGACGACTGGAGGAGCCGGCGACGAGCAGCCGGTCATGTAGAGGGAGGGCGGCGATGTGGCCATGCCGGACTTCATCGTACCGCCGCCACCACCAACCGGCGGAACGCAGGACGAGCAGCCGGCCACTCCGCCGGTGCCACCAGCCGGGGACGTGGTGGTGACGGACCTGACTCCAGAGGTCCGCACGCCCGAGCATCGTCATCTTGCGAAGGCAGCCTCGGCACCGCGGCTGCTGGAGGCCGGCGCCGCGAGCTCGTCGGTCCCTGACACCAAAGCGACCAGCGCCGCGCCCGCTGGCTGGGTACGCAGAGGTGGGACTAGCGCCCTGGCCCAGGGGTCCCTTGACGTCCAGGCCAAACTCCGGGCCAAAGCTGAAGCCCTCAAGCAATGCAACGAGGCGTTTCTGGACTCGCGGGCAGCCATCTGCGTAAGTTCTTCACTTCTCTTTATTTTGATCTTCTTGCTTTCTTCGTGGGGGCGTGCTAGCACACCCACTAGGTGTAGTCCACAAGTTTCAGGCCGGGTGCTAAGCAGGCGGTCCGGAACTTTAACTTGCAGGTGTCATGTGCTAACTTCATCTGATATCCCTGTTGCAGAACTACCATAATCTTCGCGCGGTCACCTTCAACTCCAGAGTCCGGGAGCTAGAGACGTAGGCCGCCAATTTGTCCGAGAGCCGGAGTAAGCTTCGATTTCCTTTCTTGGCATGGGCGCTGGCGCACTGCTGGGCTGTAATCCCAAGGTTGGGCCGGCTGGCGAGCGATCGGTCGAATCTTCCCAGTGATTTTATGTTTCTTTGGTAATTTCTTCTCCTTGGGCGCGATAAGCGCCACTGGCTGTAATCCCGAGATTGGGATCGCTGCTGGCGATCGGGCGGATCTTCCTGGCAACTACATCCCTCTTCATTGTTTGACTGATGTTCTTTCTCCTTCCCTTTTACAGAGGCCAACACCATCTTGCAGCAGCAGCTGGGCGAAGCCAACACCGCCCTGCGCGGCAACGAGGCGGAGTGCAGCAAGCTGGCCGAGGAGCATGACCGGCTGGTCACTCAGCTCGCGGAGCAGGCGGAGGCCCTCAAGACGACTCAGAGGGAGGCGAAGGCGAAGGAGACCGACCTCCTTGCCGAGTTCGAAATCGAGCGCTCTACCTAGCCTTACAAGGAGGCATAGATGACGGCCTGCTTCAGCAGCATCGAAGACTTGGTCGATGGTGAGCTTCCTTTTATTTTCTTCTTGTTTGGAGCTACCGGCCCTTATCTAGGCCGACTACTAGTTTCTGACCTTTGTCTTTTCTTGCCTTCTGTCCGAGCAGACTTCTTCCCGGGCCACTCCGTCGCCGCGAACCAGATTATTGAGGCCCAGTAGCGAGGAGGCGGAGGCGGAAGCGTCTGATTGTCAGCCGGCGCCCTGGACCCTCAACGAGCAACTTCTCAGCATCCAAGCTCATCTTCGGCCCGCCCATCAAATGTTGCACCGCCTTCAGCGCGTCGGGGCCCAGGCGATCTCCGCCCTCAGGCGAGCGTCACGAGACCGCCGCCCGATCGGGTGCCGACCTGGTGGAGGTGGCGGCCGGCCGCCTGGAGGCCTGGAAGGGATCACTACAAGAAATATGTCAACTAGTGACCTTTTGTCAGTGACCCTGGAAGAATTGGTCATAGATCTATGACCATTTCAGACCAATTGATCAAAAGCTGTTCGGGGGGCTCCGAACCCTAAACCATTGCGACCATTTTGGTCAGAAAGGTCGTAATTATTTTACACGAAATGGTCACAAAGCAAACAGTGCTAGTCTGCTGCCTTATTTCTAGTTGTTAATGACCAATATAGATGGTCATAGCCATGTAGATTGTGGTGGGTTGTGATGACTAGGCGCCATCTCATCAGTTTTGCCTATGTGTCATGTCCATGTGGCAGTTTTTGCCCTAGGTTGTGAAGCAACCTATATTTCTGTTATTCAAAAAATTCCCAAAAAATTCTCATAAATGTTTTGGATCATATCCTTCATCAAATATGTCAAAAGCATTCCTTGCCTAGTTAAAAAATAATTCGAAAATATTCATTTTCCTATTCTCTTCAGAGCAGCACTTTGTGAAGGAAGTACCACTTTGGCATGTCCAAATGGTATCCATTTTCTACAGTGCTTTCCTATGCCCAAATAACCATCCTCCACCAAATGCCAGCTCAATCCATTCATTACTTTGAGCCCAACTTCAACATTCGTATTTATGTCCAGTGTGGTACTTTGTAAAGCAAGTACCACCTAGGCTCCTCCTTTTGAGGTGAAAATTTGTGAAGACGGTCTTCTTAGTAGCTGATCATCCTCAGCCAAGCCCGACGCCCATTAGCCATGTGCATTTCAGCGTACCACAAATCAAACACTTGGCTGCTTATTCATGTTTGAGCATCGATCGGTCTCCTCGTGAGAATCTTATGTTGTGATTTTCTTCCTAGCACCTACCTGGGGAGTGCCCAACCCACTAGACATGCCTAGGCCACCCAAAACACATGGCAGCATACAGTCACGCTTGATGACCATGCGGCGAGCATCTTGAGCTTATCTTGCTCTAGAGTTGGGGCCCTCGGCCACCGTCCAAACCTCGATGTCTCGCCATCAAACCATGTATTTCTGATTAAATAGATACTTATTTACCTAGAAATGATTTTTGGAAAAAATAAAGAGCAAACTATGAGGCAGCTGCAGTTCAAATTTGACCCGTTTCCAGCTGAATCGACGGCAATTTGTCTTTTTCACCAGAGGTGGATCAAAACTTTTTTCACCCAACCATTTTTTCAATTGTGCATTATATATGTCCTAGTATTTTATAAAATTGATTTGGTCCATTTTTGCAACAATTATTTGGTAGTTCCTTAACAAAAAAACCTCCTTTTGGGCGCTTGGAAAATGAAAAATGAATTTGCCGTGCAAAGAAAATGAAAACTTCCTTAGGCAACATTGTTTGGAATTCCAAGATGTACCCTTGTGCAAAATATGAGATCATTTGAACAAACTATGCCATGAATGTGGCCATAAGATTGATCATTTGGCTTGAAAGCCATGAATCTTCATGCATGATAGCTCATTTCTGAGAACACTTTTTTAAAATAATTACCATATTACAAGTTTATTATTTTTCCTGGAAACTTGGTCACATATAATGACACAATGCGAAGGTTTCCAATTTTTTGATTTTGTTTGAATTTTTTATGCCCATTTCAAAATGCGGTCAAAACGGCGGGCTTGACCGTTCCTAGCTAGTGGTTGAATCTTGGAATTTTTTTGGTGTTTCTATGATAAAATAGATACTTATGTACCTAGAAATGATTTTGGAAAAAATAAAGAGCAAACTATGAGGCAACTGCAGTTCAAATTTGACCCGTTTCCAACTGAATCGACGACAATTTGTCTTTTTCACCACAGGTGGATCAAAACTTTTTTCACCCAACCATTTTGTCAATTGTGCATTATATATGCCTAGTATTTTATAAAATTGATTTGGTCCATTTTTGCAACAATTATTTGGTAGTTCCTTCACAAAAAAACCTCCTTTTGGGCACTCGGAAAATAAAAAAGAATTTTCCGTGCAAAGAAAATGAAAACTTCCTTAGGCAACATTGTTTGGAATTCCAAGATGTACCCTTGTGCACAATATGAGATCATTTGAACAAACTATGCCATGAATGTGGCCATAAGATTGATCATTTGGCTTGAAAGCCATGAATCTTCACGCATGATAGCTCATTTCTGAGAACAACTTTTTAAAATAATTACCATATTACAAGTTTATTATTTTTCCTGGAAACTTGGTCACATATAATGACACAATGCCAAGGTTTTTCCCAATTTTTTGATTTTTTTTGAATTTTTTATGCCCGTATCAAAATGCGGTCAAAACGGCGGGCTTGACCGTTCCTAGCTAGTGGTTGAATCTTGGAAAACTTTTGGTGTTTATATGATAAAATAGATACTTATGTGCCAAGAAATGATTTTTGGAAAAAATAATAGCAAACTATGAGGCAGCAGCAGTTCAAATTTGACCCGTTTCCAGCTGAATCGGCGGCAATTTGTCTTTTTCACCAGAGGTGGGTAGAAACTTTTGACACCCAACTATTTGGTCAATTCTGCATTAAATATGTTCCAATATATTATAAAATTTATTTGATCCAATTTTGCAACAAATATATGATAGATCATTCATAAAAACAACTCATTTTGGGCATTCAAAAAATGGGAAACGGATTTTTTACCCCTGTTTCAGTGATGAAAATGGAAAATGGTCTAATATTTTTCAAAATTGAGGTGGTTCAACTTTGCAACAAAGAGTTGGATGGTTCTTCACAACAAAATCAAAATGAAAAATGCTTTTTCCTGCAAAAAATACTTATTTCAATCAATTAAGACCAATTTAGATGGTCATAAGATTGTCAAAGCATTTACCGCGTTTTGATTGGTCCATGGGCATCTCATGCAGATCACGCATCCAACACCGTCGGATACTCCCTGATCCGACGGCAGCCCTCACCCCCTCACGGCCTCACCCTCTCAGTGCACGTAGCCCAATCACCCACGCACCCACCGCCCCTTCTCTCCCACGCACCCACGGATGCCAACCCTAGCCCTGTCCCTCCGCCGCCGCCCAACCCTAGCCCAACCCAATCCGTCGTCGTCCTCTTCTACAGTCGCACCGGCGACCTACAACCTCATCGCCGGCAGCCCCTCCCCTCTCCTCCTAGATCCACTTGGGCTACTCATGTCGTGGCCATCCTCTCTCTCCCCCACGCAGCGAACCCTAGCGCTCCCCGATCCAGATCCCTCCCCTCCCCTCGCCACCATGCACCGCCGCTAGCTGCCGGCCTTGACCCCCTCCCTCCCCTGCCCTCCGAGCACTGTCGCCTACCAGATCCACTGCAGTCCCCACCCCGGCCTCTCTCTCCCGTACTGCACCGCGCAGCAAGGGGCTCGCATCACTCCGACCAGATCCGATTGGCACCTCCTTGGCCTCGGATCAGGCTTGCATGACCCGGGTGCCACCACCGCCACCACCGGGAGGCGTGGATTCATGCGTGCTTCGGTTGCGGGTTCGTGTCCTCAAGGTCTCCTATCCGCGCATCAAGTCTCGATTTGGTCTGCTCTCTCCCCTGCCCTTATGCGGCCGGTTCTCCATACACAGGTGCACAAGAGACCTCGTCTCCACTCCAAGGCCATTTGTGCCGGCGTAGATTGGCGTGCTCGCACGCGTTGGCTGGATGGCGGTGAGACTGACCTCCTCCGCCGGGTCTCCCAAGAGGCCGTGCATGCTGCCGCGACCACCTCTACTGCGCGACGGTGGTGGCCGACCTACAATGCGACCGCTGCATCGCCAGTAACCTCTTCGGTGAGCACTTTACCTCTGCCTCCCTCCTCTGCCTAGATCCCGTGACTGAGCCACACTCTGTAGCATGTAGATTACTGCTTGTCTGGCCATGAGGAATGAAATAATTTTGCAGCTAATAATTCTAGTTTCTTCTTGGAGGAGTTGCTGCACCACTAGTTGTTTCTATTGTGTGCTGGACAGTAGATGTGGATAGCCTGCATGCTGTTTCTTTGGACATTAAGCTACGTAAGGATAAACTGACATAAGTATGCTAGTCTGAAGGGTCGATAACTCACATTGTTTCTGAATTGGGATTTCAGTGCGTGAGCCGATGGAGCGTGGGAGCGAGATGAGGCCCATGCACAACAGCGTCGACACCGCTCGCGCTTCGATCCTGCCCTCTGTGTTAATTTTTGGTGTCCTACATGTTGCTACTGGTTGGGTCTTTTAGCGAGCTTGCTCTGATCATTATGCTGCTGTGGCAGAGTTCACGGTTGCTTAGTAGTTGCATCGTCTGTCTCTATTTTTTAAGTGCAATCGCTGGTTTGGGTACCTCACATATTCGACTGCTATTTTGTGTCATTTGATTTGTGCCACAACGAGAGCTCGGCATGATTGATGCATCTCGTTATGATATCACCCGGTTGCCAACTCACATGTGCATGCGGGTACACAGTTCTTTGTGTAATAGGAGGTGTGGCGGTGACCACCTAGGTGCAAGAGGAGATTCTCGTGAAATGGGGAGCGATATATGCTCTATGTTTTTCTGGTTTGCTTGCTCTAGCAATTCTTATGCATATGTGAAGTTATAATTGGCGATAGCCTAGCATGTCTTTCGGTCTATGCTAGTAGTGATGCCCAAATCTGAGAATGTAGGCATGACCACGTGAGAAAGTGTTCAACGATTGGTATTATATTGTAAGATAATTGTGCTGAACAGTGAAGGAAATAAATAGTATTTTATTATGATAACCAATATTTTTATATTCTCAAAATAGTGTTGTATAGGTTAGGTCTAGGGAGTAAATTATGAGTTGATAGCAGTAACGGTGTAGTGATGTTGTATGCAAGTCAAAATTTTGAATAACCAATTGCATCATATTATAATCTTTGGTGCTTTGGGACCAATTCACCATCTGGTCCCAGCTAACAATTCAATGCTTTGGTGCTTTGTACACATGCAAAGCAGTACTAATCAAACTAGCCCAACAAACTGAGTATTTCCTTTCGCCACAGGTGCATGCAGCTGTTTTTGTAACAACAGACAGTAGAGCAGAGTAGATGTATCATCATTAGTTTTTGTTGTTGATTTATTAGTAACTTACAATCCTGCAACAATTGTTTTGGTTGCGGACAACTTGTGCAATATGTTCTGAAGGGTATTCTTCCAATATGATAGCGCTCTGCAGCCTGTGCTCATTTTTATTGCGTGTTTTCCTTGTGATTTATTAAATCGATGTATGATATGTTCGAAGGGTATTCTTAGGCTCCTTATTTTCTTTGTCGATGTCTTATACAGGGCAGCATTGCACATCATATTCTCCTCCTTTATTTATTTTGCTTTGTACTTTGCTCTGGTGTTGAGCTGCATTTGTTGGATGAGCAGGAGGTGCGGCGGGAACATGGCCTTGTCTTGCTTGAGGAGGAGGGGCGAACCTAGGCACCGGCCTGTCCCGCAACAAGGGTCTGCTCCTCTGCTTGCAAGGCAACCAAGTTGCCCTCTCTGAGCTCGATGAGTCCAGCCCGGCCACGACCACGCACCGCTCCTAGCGGTAGCACCTCCCTCTCCCTCTGCTCACTCACTTCTTTGCTAATCTCTGCATGTATCTCCACATGTTTGAGCACTCATGTGATACTTCAAAATGGAGTAGCTTAATTCACTGAATTTGGTTGTAATACTAGTTGATTCACCGAGAAGATTGATAATGAGTTGAAAATGTGATGATTTAGCTCACTTTCTTAACGTGATGTTGCTGATGTACTCCATAAATTCTTGAACATTTGTTAAAACTCCAAAAATACAGTATTTGCCACAGGCCTATTAGTGTTAGCAGTATTTGCAGCTGGAGTATTTAGAGATTCAGTTTCCTACTCCAAATTTTGTATGTTTTTGATGTGAAACACTTATGCATGACTAAGTGTTAAGTTGATACAATTTTGAGTCTGCACTGCTGTATGTTTTTGATGTGAAACACTTATGCATGACTAAGTGTTAAGTTGATACAATTTCTTTGGTAGACAAGCATGGAAATATGTATTAACTTTCCTGAATGTAGACAAGCATGACAATTCTGTTCAATTCTGATTTCTTTTGTAGTGAATTATGTTCAACTGATTTCTGAATATTTCTGATGTGACCTGTGGCCAGGTACCAGAGGCTGGCCAGATACTCCATTGACATCTGTAGCTCCCACATGTCACCCCTGGGCTGGAGCGCCCTCGTGGGCGATCGGCATCCTCCTAGTGGCGCTGCTCCTCACAAAGTGTTAAGTTGGATTACCGCCTCATGTTGATGGCATTGTTTCTTTTTGGTGATCTAATTTCGCTTAGGTTGGTGCTGCTGTGATGGAAGCGCACCACAACTTTAGTTGATGTGCATCTGTTTTTGCTTGTTTTAGTTGAGGTTGGACGTGCAGACTTGTATGTTTTATTGTGTGTATTTGGATGAATGATTTCTGAATTTAATCATTTAATTGAGAGAATTATTGAGTGTTTGTTGTTCAAATGTGTAAACTAGAAATCAGTGAATAATAAAAAGACCAAATGTTCTTACTGGACCAAATAATATATGGGCTCTAATAATGCTACAGCCCAAATAATAGTGGACTGGAACATTGTGCATTTCTGTAAAACCTTACAAAAAGGCGTAATGAAATGGTTTGCAAAAGGGCCATGGCCTAGAAAATTAAAAGGCCGAATTGTAGGGTGTGGCCCATGTAGCCGACCAAAAATTCACATGAAAAACAAATAAAAAGGCCGAATTGTTGGGCTAGGCCCATGTAGAAAATCGAATTGGACCGGGCTGAATCTTGTGCCACATCAGCTTGCCACGTTGGATGCCTACGTGGCCTGGGGAGGTTGCTAGTGACCAAAACGCCACAGTAGGAATATTTTGATCGTAAACGTCTACGACCTTCTCACAGAGAAGGTCACTATAGTCAGTTAACGACCCTCAGCTTTTCACCTTATGTTTTTGGTCACAAAAAGATCACAAATTGAAAACTATGACCTTTCAGTGACCAATAGTGGAGGTCACTAGTTGACATATTTCTTGTAGTGGATCTGCAGCCCGGGCAGGAGCGGGCCGAGCCCTGGAGTTCATCAAGGCGTGGTACCCTAGGCTAGATCTAGCACAGTTGACCATGTTTTGGCTGGAGGCACAAGAGGAGCTGGTGGCGGTGGAAGCCAAACTTATCAAGAGGGCGGCAGCGATCGCCGACTTCACCGACACCAGCATCTTCATCCCGGAGGTGGTTGAAGAAGACGCCAAAGCGTCGCTGGAGTGGCTCCGGCTGAACCCGGAGGATGGCGAGGATTCGGCTGAAGTCATCAACTCCAGCGATGAAGGGGGGAGGAGGAGGAGGAGGAGAGCGAGGACAACGTGCCGGAGGATGGAGCGGATGGTCAGCCCCAACCTGACCGGGCCTCAAGCAATGATCCGCGCTCTAAAGCGCCGACTGCTGCTGGAGGCGGCCAGGCGGAGACCGACCAACCGCCTGTTCCTCCGACGGACGCCGCCGACTCTGCTATCCAGTCCTCCACCGTCCCGACTGGTGCTGCAGACTACACCGTCTAGCCGGAGCTGCCTGCTACACCAACCGGCACCGCCGACCCCAACGTCCAGCCGGAGCCTTTGGCTGTACCAACCGGCACCGCCGACCGCAACGTCCAGCTGGAGCCTTCTGCCG
Source organism: Aegilops speltoides (assembly GCA_021437245.1). Taxonomy (NCBI): domain Eukaryota; kingdom Viridiplantae; phylum Streptophyta; class Magnoliopsida; order Poales; family Poaceae; genus Aegilops; species Aegilops speltoides. The sequence goes on along the minus strand of CM038147.1, from coordinate 493,227,368 downwards.
CTCCTTAGGATGTTTTATCTTTTTCTTTCCCTGCTTGCTAGTCTCGACAACTTGATTAAATTTGTGCAATTCCACCCGTGGGGTGTATATCTGAAGGAAATATGCCCTAGAGGCAATAATAAAGTTATTATTTATTTCCTTATTTCATGATAAATGTCTATTATTCATGCTAGAATTGTATTAACCGGAAACATAATACATGTGTGAATATATAGACAAACAGAGTGTCACTAGTATGCCTCTACTTGACTAGCTTGTTAATCAAAGATGGTTATGTTTCCTAACCATGAACAAAGAGTTGTTATTTGATTAACGGGATCACATCATTAGTTGAATGATCTGATTGGCATGACCCATTCCGTTAGCTTAGCACCCGATCGTTTAGTATGTTGCTATTGCTTTCTCCATGACTTATACATGTTCCTATGACTATGAGATTATGCAACTCCCGTTTGCCAGAGGAACACTTTGGGTACTACCAAACGTCACAACGTAACTGGGTGATTATAAATGAGTACTACAGGTGTGTCTAAAGGTAGATGTTGGGTTGGCATATTTCGAGATTAGGATTTGTCACTCCGATTGTCAGAGAGGTATCTCTGGGCCCTCTCGGTAATGCACATCACTTAAGCCTTGCAAGCATTACAACTAATGAGTTAGTTGCGAGATGATGTATTACGGAACGAGTAAAGAGACTTGCCGGTAACGAGATTGAACTAGGTATTGGATACCGATGATCGAATCTCGAGCAAGTAACATACCGATGACAAAGGGAACAACGTATGTTGTTATGCGATTTGACCGATAAAGATCTTCGTAGAATATGTAGGAGCCAATATGGGCATCCAGGTCCCGCTATTGGTTATTGACCAAGAATAGTTCTAGGTCATGTCTACATAGTTCTCGAACCCGTAGAATCCATGCAACAAGGTTTCGATGCGAGTTATATTATGAGTTTATGAGTTTTGATGTACCGAAGGAGTTCGGAGCCCGGATGAGATCGGGGACATGACGAGGAGTCTCGAAATGGTCGAGACGTAAAGATCGATATATTGGACGACTATATTCGGAGTTCGGAAAGGTTCGAGTGATTCGGTATTTTTGAGTACCGGGAGTTACGGGAATACGGGGAAGAGTATTGGGCCTTAATGGGCTTTAGTGGGAAGGAGCCGAGGAGGCGCGCCCTCCCAAGCCCAGTCCAGGTGGACAAAGGGTTTGGGGCGCGGCCCCTTCTTCCTTCCTTCTCCACTTCCCTCTTTCCCCCTTGACCTAGTTGGACTAGGAAGAAGAATCCTACTCCCGGTGGGAGTAGGACTCCTGCGCGCCCTCCTCCTAGGGTCGGCCTCCTCCTCCCTCCCTCCTTTATATCTGGGGCAGGGGCACCCCATAGACACACAAGTTGATCTACGGATCGTTCCTTAGCCGTGTGCGGTGCCCCCTTCCACCATATTCCACCTCGGTCATATCGTCGCAAAGCTTAGGCGAAGCCCTGCGCCGGTAGAACATCAAGATCGTCACCACGCCGTCGTGCTGACGGAACTCTCCCTCGACACTTGGCTGGATCGGATCCGAGGGACGTCATCGAGCTGAACGTGTGCTGAACTCGGAGGTGCCGTACGTTCGGTACTTGAATCGGTCGGATCGTGAAGACGTTCGACTACATCAACCGCGTTGTGCTAACGCTTCCGCTTACGGTCTACAAGGGTATGTAGACAACACTCTCCCCTCTCGTTGCTATGCATCACCATGATCTTGCGTGTGCGTAGGAAAATTTTGAAATTACTACGTTCCCCAACAGTGGTATCAGAGCCTAGGTTTTTATGGTTTGATGTTTTGCATGAGTAGAACACAAGTGAGTTGTGGGCGATACAAGTCATACTACCTACCAGCATGTCATACTTTGGTTCAGCGGTATTGTGAGATGAAGCGGCCGGACCGACATTACGCGTGCGCTTCGCGAGACTGGTTTCACCGCTCTGAGCACTCGTTGCTTAAAGGTGATTGGCGGGTGTCTCTCTCTCACTTTAGTTGAACCGAGTGTGGCTCGCCGGTCCTTGAGAAGGTTAAGCGGAGTCTATTTGACGAAATATCGTTGTGGTTTTGATGCGTAGGTGAGATTGGTTCTTGCTTAAGCCCGTAGCAGCCACGTAAAATTTGCAACAACAAAGTAGAGGACGTCTAACTTGTTTTTGCAGGGCATGTTGTAATGTGATATGGTCAATACGTGATGGTATATTTTATTGTATGAGATGATCATGTTTTGTAACCGAAGTTATCGGCAACTGGCTGGAGCCATATGGTTGTCGCTTTATTGTATGAAATGCAAACACCCTGTAATTGCTTTACTTTATCACTAAGCGGTAGCGATAGTCGTAGAAGCAATAGATGGCGTAGACGACAACGATGCTACGATGGAGATCAAGGTGTCGCGCCGGTGACGATGGTGATCTCGACGGTGCTTCAGAGATGGAGATCACGAAGCACAAGATGATGATGACCATATCATATCACTTATATTGATTTGCATGTGATGTTTATCTTTTATGCATCTTATCTTGCTTTGATTGACGGTAGCATTATAAGATGATCTCTCACTAAATTATCAAGAAGTGTTATCCACGAGTATGCACCGTTGCCAAAGTTAAATCGTGCCCGGACACCACGTGATGATCGGGTGTGATAAGCTCTCGTCCATCTACAGCGGGTGCAAGACAGTTTTGCACACGCGAATACTCGAGTTAAACTTGCGAGCCTAGCATATGCGAGATATGGCCTCGGAACACGGAGACCAAAAGGTCGGCGTGAATCATATAGTAGATATGATCAACATAATATGTTCACCATTGAAAACTACTCCATCTCACGTGATGATCGGTTATGGTTTAGTTGATTTGGATCGCGTGATCACTTAGATGACTAGATAGATGTCTGTCTAAGTGGGAGTTCTTAAGTAATATGATTAATTGAACTTAAATTTATCATGAACTTAGTCTGGTAGTATTTTGCAAATTATGTTGTAGATCAATAGCTCGCGTTGTTGTTTTTCATATGTTTGTTTTTGATATGTTCCTAGAAAATTGTGTTGAAAGATGTTAGTAGCAATGATGCGGTAGGATCCGTGATCGAGGTTTATCCTCATTCTCTGCTTGAAGAATTATGTCCTTGATGCACCGCTAGGTGACAAACCTATTGCGAGGAAGCGTATCTGAGGCGTTATGAGCGTTTGGCTAGCTCAATATGATGACTACTTGATAGTTTTGTGCACCATGCTTTATGGCTTAGAATCGGGACTTCAAAGATGTTTTCAACATCATGGACCATATGAGATGTTCCAGGAATTGAAGTTAATATTTCAAGCAAATACCTGAGTTGAGAGATATGAAGTCTCCAACAAGTTCTATAGCTAAAAGATGGAGGAGAATCGCTCAACTAGTGAGCATGTACTCAGATTTATGCAGGTACTACAATCGCTTGAATCAAGTGGGAGTTAATCTTCCGAGATAAGATAGTGATTGACAGAATTCTCTAGTCACCATCACCAAGTTAGTAGAACTTCGTGATGAACTATAGTATGCAAGGGATGATGAAAATGATTCCCGAGTTTTCATGATGATGAAATCGATGAAGGTAGAAATCAAGAAAGAGCATCAAGTGTTGATGGTTGACAAGATCACTAGTTTCAAGAAAAGGGCAAAGGGAAAGAAAGGGAACTTCAAGTAGATTGACAAGCAAGTTGTCACTCCCACGAAGAAACCCAAAGCTGAACCAAAGCACGAAGCGAGTGCTTACTTTGCAAAGGAAATGGTCCTTTGAAGCGGAACTGCCCTAAATATTTGGTGGATAAGAAGGATGGCAAAGTGAAAAAGGGTATATTTGATATCTGGTGTTTTATGTGTGCTTTACTAGTGTTTATAGCAACCCCTCGGTATTTGGTACTGGTTAGGTTGCTAAGAGTAGTAACTTCAAAGCGGGAGTTGCAGAATAAGCGAAACTAGTTAAGGGTGAAGTGACGATGTGTGTTGAAAGTAGTTTCAAGATTGATATGATCATCATCGCACACTCCCTATACTTTCGGGATTAGTGTTGAACCTAAATAAATGTTATTTGGTGTTTACGTTGAGAATGAATATGATTTGATCGTGTTTATTGCAATACGGTTATTCATTTAAGTAAGAGAATAAACTGTTGTTCATTTACATGAATAAAACCTTATATGGTTACACACCCAATGAAAATGGTTCATTGGATCTTGATCGTAGTGATACACATATTCATAATATTGAAACCAAAAATACAAAGTTAATAATGATAGTGCAACTTATTTGTGTAATTGCCGTTTAGGTCATATTGGTGTAAAGCGCATGAAGAAACTCCATCTGATGGGATTTTGGAATCACTTGATTATGAATCACTTGATGCGTGCGAACCGTGCCTTTTGGGCAAGATGACTAAAACTCCGTTCTCGGAACAATGGAACAAGCTCTTGACTTATTGGAAATAATACATACCGATGTATGCGATCCAATGAGTGTTGATGTTCGTGGCAAGTATCGTTATTTTCGACCTTCACAAGATGATTTGAGCAGATATGGGTATATCTACTTGATGAAACATAAGTGCTGAAATAGTTGAAAGGTTCAAAGAATTTCAGAGTAAAGTGGAAAATCATCGTAACAAGAAAATAAAGTTTCTGTGATCTGATCACGGAGACAAATATTTGAGTTACGAGTTTGGTCTTCAATTAAAACAATGTGGAATAGTTTCACAGCTCACGCCACCTGGAACACCACAATGTTATGGTGTGTCCTAACGTCATAACCGTACTTTATTGGATATAGTACAATCTATGATGTTTCTTACCGATTTACCAATGTCATTTTGGGATCATGCATTAGAGACAACTGCATTCACGTTAAATAGGGCACCATCTAAATCCGTTGAGGCGACACTATATGAACTGTGGTTTAGCAAGAAACCAAAGTTGTCGTTTCTTAAAGTTTGGAGTTGCGATGCTTATGTGAAAAAGTTTCATCTGATAAGCTCGAACCCAAATCGAGAATGCGTCTTCATAGAATACCCAAAGGAAATTGTTGGGTACACCTTCTATCACAGATCCGAAGGCAAGATATTCGTTGCTTAAGATGGATCCTTTCTAGAGAATGAGTTTCTCTCGAAAGAAGTGAGTGGGAGGAAAGTAGAACTTGATGAGGTAACAGTACTAGCTCCCTTATTGGAAAGTAGTTCATCACGAAATTGGTTCTGTGACACCTACACCAATTAGTGAGGAAGTTAATGATGATGATCATAAAACTTCAGATCAAGTTACTAACGAACCTCGTAGGTAAAAGCAGTGAGATCCGCACTGAGTGGTATGGTAATCCTATTCGGAGGTCGTGTTACTTGACCATGACAAACCTCACGAACTATGAGGAAGCGATGATGAGCCAGATTCCACAAAATGGTTTGAGGCCATGAAATCTGAGATATGATCCATGTATGAGAACAAAGTATGGACTTTGATGGATTTGCCCGATGATCGGCAAACCATAGAAAACAAATGGATCTTCAAGAGGAAGGCGGACGATAGTAGTGTTACTATCTACAAAGCTAGACTTGTCGAAAAAGGTTTTTGACAAAGTTCAAGATGTTGACTACATGAGATTTTCTCAACTGTAGCGATGCTTAAGTCTGTCCGAATCATGTTAGCAATTGCCACAATTTATGAAATTTGGCAAATGGATGTAAAACTGCATTCTGAATGGGTTTACGGAGGAAGAGTTGTATGTGATGCAACCAGAAGGTTTTATCGATCCAAAGGGAGCTAACAAAGTGTGCAAGCTCCAGCGATCCATCTATGGACTGGTGCAAGCATCTCGGAGTTGGAATATACGCTTTGATAAGTTGATCAAAGCATATAGTTTATCTGAGACTTGCGGTGAAGCCTGTATTTACAAGAAAGTGAGTTGGAGCACTCTGACATTTCGATAAGTATATGTGAATGACATATTGTTGATCGGAAATAATGTAGAATTATTCTACGCAAAGCATAAAGGAGTGTTTAAAATGAGTTTTTCAAAGAAAGACCTCGGTGAAGCTGCTTGCATATTGAGCATTAAGATCTATAGAGATAGATCAAGGCGCTTGATAAGTTTTTTTCAATGAGTACATACCTTGACAAGATTTTGAAGTAGTTCAAAATGGAGCAGTCAAAGAAAGAGTTCTTGCTGTGTTACAAGGTGTGAAATTGAGTAAGACTCAAAACCCGACCACGGCAGAAGATAGAAAGAGAATGAAAGTCATTCCTATGCCTTGGCCATAGGTTCTATAAAGTATGCCATCTGTGTACCAGATCTATTGTATACCCTGCACTTGAGTTTGGCAAGGGAGTACAATAGTAATCTAGGAGTAGATCTTTGGACAGCGGTCAAAATTATCCTTAGTGGAATAAGGATATGTTTCTCGATTATGGAAGTGACAAAAGGTTAGGTAAAAAGCGTTACGTCGATGCAAGTTTTGACACTGATCTGGATGACTCTAAGTCTCGATCTAGATACATATTGAAAGTGGGAGCAATTAGCTAGAGTAGCTTCGTGCAGAGCATTGTAGACATAGAAAATTGCAAAATACATAACGGATCTGAATGTGAAAGACCCGTTTACTAAACTTCTCTCACGAGCAAAACATGATCATACCTTTGTACTCTTTGGGTGTTAATCACATAGCGATGTGAACTAGATTATTGACTCTAGTAACCCTTTGGGTGTTGGTCACATAACGATGTGAACTATGGGTGTTAATCATATACAGATATGATTATTGGTGTTCAATCACATGGCGATGTGAACTAGATTATTGACTCTAGTGCAAGTGGGAGACTGAAAGAAATATGCCCTAGAGGCAATAATAAAGTTATATTTATTTCCTTATTTCATGATAAATGTCTATTATTCATGCTAGAATTGTATTAACTGGAAACATAATACATGTGTGAATATATAGACAAACAGAGTGTCACTAGTATGCCTCTACTTGACTAGCTTGTTAATCAAAGATGGTTATGTTTCCTAACCATGAACAAAGAGTTGTTATTTGATTAACAGGATCACATCATTAGTTGAATGATCGATTGACATGACCCATTCCGTTAGCTTAGCACCGATCGTTTAGTATGTTGCTATTGCTTTCTTCATGACTTATACATGTTCCTATGACTATGAGATTATGCAACTCCCGTTTGCCAGAGGAACACTTTGGGTACTACCAAACGTCACAATGTAACTGGGTGATTATAAAGGAGTACTATAGGTGTCTCTAAAGGTAGATGTTGGGTTGGCGTATTTCGAGATTAGGATTTGTCACTCCGATTGTCGGAGAGGTATCTCTAGGCCCTCTCGGTAATGCACATCACTTAAGCCTTGCAAGCATTACAACTAATGAGTTAGTTGCGAGATGATGTATTACGGAACGAGTAAAGAGACTTGCCGGTAACGAGATTGAACTAGGTATTGGATACCGACGATCGAATCTCGAGCAAGTAACATACCGATGACAAAGGGAACAACGTATGTTGTTATGCGGTTTGACCGATAAAGATCTTCGTAGAATATGTAGGAGCCAATATGGGCATCCAGGTCCCACTATTGGTTATTGACCAAGAATAGTTCTAGGTCATGTCTACATAGTTCTCGAACCCGTAGGGTCCGCACGCAAGGTTTCGATGTGGTTATATTATGAGTTTATGAGTTTTGATGTACCGAAGGAGTTCGGAGCCCGGATGAGATCGGGGACATGACGAGGAGTCTCGAAATGGTCGAGGCGTAAAGATCGATATATTGGACGACTATATTCGGAGTTCGGAAGGTTCAGTGATTCGGGTATTTTTGGAATCTAGGGAGTTACGGGAATACGGGGAAGAGTATTGGGCCTTAATGGGCTTTAGTGGGAAGGAGCAGGAGGAGGCGCGCGCCTCCCAAGCCCAGTCCGAATTGGACAAAGGGTTTGGGCGCGGCCCCTCTTCCTTCCTTCTCCACTTCCCTCTTTCCCCCCTTGACCTAGTTGGACAAGGAAGAAGAATCCTACTCCCGGTGGGAGTAGGACTCCTGGCGCCCTCCTCCTAGGGACGGCCTCCTCCTCCCTCCCTTCTTTATATCTGAGGGCAGGGGCACCCATAGACACACAAGTTGATCTACGGATCGTTCCTTAGCCGTGTCGGTGCCCCTTCCACCATATTCCACCTCGGTCATATCGTCACAAAGCTTAGGCGAAGCCTGCGCGATAGAACATCAAGATCGTCACTGCGCCGTCGTCTTGTGGAACTCTCCTCGACACTCGGCTGGATCGGAGTTCGAGGGACGTCATTGAGCTGAACGTGTGCTGAACTCGGAGGTGCCGTACGTTCGGTACTTGGATCGGTCGGATCGTGAAGACGTACGACTACATCAACCACGTTGTGCTAACGCTTCCGCTTACGGTCTACAAGGGTATGTAGACAACACTCTCCCCTCTTGTTGCTATGCATCACCATGATCTTGCGTGTGCGTAGGAAAATTTTGAAATTACTACGTTCCCCAACAATATCAAACTTTGTTGAATGCCGGCCGATCGGCCTTTATCTATGTAAATATGTTATCGCAAATTATGCTTTGCTTCGCTGGCTTCTAAATTTTCTTGCTTTTAATCTCCTTGCTTTTTTCCTTTGCTGCCCTCCTTGGCTATCCTCTTGCCAGCCGAGCAGCCGCTCTGCGGACTGCGGCTGGGTTGAGTACTTAGCTTTGATGGGAGAGCAAGTACTTAGCCGTTCAGAGTGTTGGCAAGACAAGCAGAAGCCGGCCGGACAGGTGCGATGCCGGCCTCGACTATATGCATTCTGTCCTTAGCCATTTTTCATGTGGGCACTGTTTTGCAACCCCTGCCCGCCATTCAGTCGCTTTGCGAGCTATGGCTTATGACAGGGGAAGTTTTTGGTGCCAACACACTACTTGTCCGGCTGCAGAAGGCGGCATATAGCAGAAGGCGGCAAGCCTCCGGGCCGACTGGTCGAACCCGGTGCCAGGCGGAAATAATGAAACAGCACATACTCATAGGCATAACACTTATCATATAGATAAAAAGAGGGTAGTCCCCGAGTTCTTCTCGAGGGACCCGGAGTCTTAGTACATAATAGAAAATGTAGCGCGATACATACTGCTTTCAACTGTAAAATCTCCGGAGGAGGTTTGCATTCCATGGCCTCTCCGTCTCCTTGCCCGAGTCATCTCTTTTGCGTGCTCTGGGCTTCTGAGCGTCGATCAGATAGTAGGAATCATTGCCCATCACCTTGCTGACGATGAAAGGGCCTTCCCAAAGTTCCGAAAGCTTGTGCTGGCCGGCTGTTCGCTGGATCAAGTGGAGCACAAGTTCTCCCTCTTGAAAGGATCTTGGCTTTACCTTGCGGTTGAAATATCGGCGCAGACTCTGCTGGTAGATGGCGGACCCGCTAAGTGCCAACAGCCGGCCTTCTTCCAGCAGGTCGACACCGTCTTCTCATGCCTCCTTGGCGTCCGCCTAGGTATACATGGTGACTCATGGGGAATCGAACTCTATGTCCGTCGGGATGATGGCTTCAGCACCGTAGACGAGGAAGAAGGGCGTGAAGCCGGTCGACTTCTTCGGAGTCGTGCGCAGGCTCCAGAGGACGGCCGGGAGCTCATCAAGCCAGCAGCCGGACGAACGCTCTAGAGGCTTGACTAGTCGGGGCTTGATGCTGGACAAAATGAGGTCGTTTGCTCGCTCAACTTGGCCGTTTGACTGCGGATGGGCAACGGATGCAAGGTCCAATCGGATGCCCTGTGTCGCGCAGAAACGAGCCAAGGCTCCTTTGGCAAAGTTTGTGCCGTTGTCAGTGATGATGCTATGTGGTATGCCGTACCGAGTGGTCATGTCGGCATTGAAAGTCACGGCAGTCGGCCCATTCAGTTTTTTGATTGGCTTTGCTTCTATCCACTTGGTGAACTTGTCGACAGCAATAAGCAGATGAGTCATGCCACCACGGGCCATCTTGAATGGTCCCACCATGTCCAAGCCCCAAACAACAAAGGGCCAGGCAATGGGAATGGTCTTGAGTGCAGAAGTTGGCAAGTGTGGCTTGGAGCGGAACTTCTGACACCCTTTGCACTTCTGGACCAACTCCTTGGAGTCTTCTAGAGCAGTCAGCCAGAAGAAACCATGGCGGAAAGCTTTGGAAACAAGTGATCATGAAGCCGCGTGGTGACCATATTCGCCTTGGTGAATGTCTTTGAGGATTGCTGGTCCGGCTCCATGCAGCGCTGGTACACACTAGTGACGTTGCGCCGAACTGGTTCTTTGTTGACTATGGTGTATGTTGCTGCCCGCTATTGTACTTGTCGGGCTAGGATCTCATTGGCCGACAACTCTTTGTTCACCAGGAAATTGTGGATGGGTTGAGCCCATGAGGGTGCTGCTATCTCTCCGACTGCGACGACAGCGACTTGTACAAGGGCGGTTGGGCCGAGAGGCGGCGGGTTGGAGTCGACTGCCTCCTGCTGTCTTGAAGAAGTCCCCGGGCCGACTGCTACAGTCCCCGGGCCGTGTTCTAAAGTCCCCGGGTCGGGTGCAACGACTGCAGTCCCCGGGCCGCCTGCTGAAGTCCCCGCGCCGGCCTCTGGTATCCTCAAGTCGGATCTGACTGCTTCAGGAGGGGCCGACATGAATATGGAGTTGGACTCTGGTGATGGCTTGACAGACGGCTTGAGGAGGCGCTGCAAAGCGACGCAGGCTGGTATCGGCTGCCGGGTGGAGCCGATCGGTGCCAAAGCATCTGCTTGCTCGTTGTCATTTCTTGGCACATGGAGGAACTCGCACCCATCAAAGTATCCACTGAGTTGCTGCACGAGAAAGCGGTAGCTTGCCATATTCGCGTCCATGGCGTCCCAGTCGCCTGACGACTGCTGGACCACCAAGTCGGAGTCACCATAGCACATGATCCGATGAATGCCGAGTTCCTTGGCAAGCCAGAGTCCGTGTATGAGTGCCTCGTACTCGGCTACGTTGTTGGAGGCGGCAAAATAGATTTGCAGTGCATATCTGAGCTTGTCGCCTTTGGGAGAGGTGAGAAAGATGTCGGCTCCCAGGCCGGTACGCATTTTTGAACCATCAAAATGCATCCGCCAATGGGTGGAGTCTGGCGCTGGCGGCAAGTACTGGGTCTCGGCCCAGTTGACGAGGAAGTCGGCCAGTGCTTGTGACTTGATGGCGGTGCGAGGCTGGTAGTAGATGGTATAAGGGGCCAGATCAATAGCCCATTTACCCACTCGGCCAGAAGCATCTCGGCTTCCAATGATCTTAGCAAGTGGAGCAGTGCAGACAGCAGTTATTGGGTGCTCTTGAAAGTAAGGCTTCAACTTCTTGGCGGCAAAGTGCACACCATAGAACATCTTCTAATAGTGTGGGTAGTTTTTCTTGGAGGCGGACAGTACTTCACTCAACTAATATACCGGCCTCTGGACCGGCAGTGCTCTTCCCTCCTCCTTGCGTTCTACCACTATGACTGTGCTGACCACCCGGCTGGAGCCGCCAAGATAGGCAGGGTGGTCAACATCTTCTTGAGTTGGAGAAAAGCTTCGTCTGCCTTGTCGTTCCACTCGAAAAAAGTGGTCTTCCTCATGGGCTGGTACAGGGGAAGAGCCTTCTCACCCAGCCGACTGATGAAACGGCTGATAGATGCCAGGCAGCAAGTGAACTTCTGTACGTCCAGCAGTCAGGTGGGCACTTCCATCTTCTCAACAGCCTTGATATACACTGTGTTGCACTCTATGCCGCGTTCTGAAACCAAAAAGCCGAGGAGCTGGCCGGTTGGTACTCCAAAGATGCATTTCTCTGGGTTGAGCTTGATCTGGAATCAGCGCAGGTTCTCAAAGGTTTCCTTGAGGTCTTCTAGCAGCGTGCCACGCTTCTCCGTCTTCACCACCACATCATCCACATAGACATGGGCATTTCTGCCAAGTTGCTTGAGGAGACACTTCTACATGCAATGCTGAAACGTGGCGCCAGCATTTCGCAAGCCGAACGTCATGGTCAGGTAGCAGAAGGCTCCAAATGGCATAATGAAGGCGGTCTTCAACCTGTCGGCCGGGTTCAGCTTTATCTGATGGTACCTTGAGTACTCATCCAAAAAACTCAACAACTCGCATCCGGCTGTGGAGTCTATCACTTTGTAGATTCTTGGCAGGGCAAAGGGATCTTTGGGGCAAGCTTTGTTGAGGCTGGTATAATCAATACACATGCACCACTACTTATTTTTCTTCAACACAAGAACTAGGTTGGCCAGCCAATCTGGAAAGAATACTTCCATGATGAAACCGGCTGCTAGAAGCCGGGCTATCTCTTCTCCGACAACTCTTCTCTTCTCTTCCGACAGGCAGCGCAAGGGCAGCCTGACCGGCTTGGCGTCAGGTCGGACATGTAACTTGTGCTCGGCGAAATCCGTCGGAACACCCGGCATGTCCTTGGGAGACCATGCAAAGATGTCCTGATTCTCACGGAGGAAATCGACGAGTTCGCTTTCCTATTTGCTGTCAAGGATGGCACCTATGACAGCATGCCTCTCCAGGTGCTCTGGGTCCAGGGGTATCTTCTTTGTTTCCTTTGACGGCTTAAATGAGCCCTCAACCTTCGACTCCTTGGGGATGGGTGACATTTCCGGCCTCTTGCCTGCCATCGCCACCACCCGGTCAAGGAGCCGCTTCTCAGCTGCAATCACGAGGGACTCGACCAACCGGTTGCTGTCCGCGGCGTAGGCGGTTGACTTCTTGTAGTCTCCGACTACGGTCAGGATCCCCTTGGTACATGGCATCTTCATCTTGAGGTAAGCATAGTGGGGGACCGCCATGAACTTGGCCAGGGTAGGCCAGGCAAGCAGTGCATGGTAGAGGCTTTCAAGGTACACCACTTCAAACCAAACTGGCTCACGGTAGAAATGATTCTTGTCTCCGAAGAGGACATCAGTTTGGGTCTTGCTGATTGGTGAGCAGGAAAGACCAGCGGCTATGCCATGGAATATAGTCCGAATGGGAAGGAGCTGCTATTGCTTGATTCCTAACTTCTCCATTGTTTCACGGTACAAGATATTGATGCTGTTCCTGCCATCTATCAGGACTCTGGAGAAGTGAGCTGCTCGCCTCTCTGTTGCAAAGGTAGCATTTAGGACCAGGGCGTAGGAACCAGGGGAAGGCATCACTTTCGGGTGGTCGGCCCTGCTCCAACTGATAGGCTTCTTAGACCAATGCATGAATTCTGGAGCATTTGAGGCCACTGCTTGTACTTCTTGCTGTTGCTGCCATCTGCTGCGTCTGTCATCGACCACGCTGGTGAACACAACATAAGCTCCATGCTCCTCTGGATACTCGTCTTGTATGGCGCCGGTGGCAGACCTTGGCTTTGAAATTTGAGGAGGCGGGCGGCAGCGGAGGAGGCAGGAGTCCATCTCCCTTTGCTATCCCGGTGAGCCAATGGCACTTCCGTGTGGTGTGGTTGGATGGCTTCGCGCCACTATGGAACTTGCAGGGTGCATCTAGGGTCTCCTCATAAGAGAAGACGGGAAACCAATTGGGCTTGCTGCCCTTATGATGCTTTGGCGGGGGCTGCCCCTCCGGCTGCTGGTCCTCGACTATCGCCACCTGCCAGCTGGTGGAAGCCGGCTGGGTGGCCTTTCGCTTGTTGTCGCTTTGATGCTGTCGCCGACTGGTGTCACTAGCCGGAGTCCGAGGAGCTTGTGGTGCCACCTTGCCGGACGCATCAACTAGGATTTCCGCCTTTATGGAGGAGTCGGCCATGGCATGCTTGTCGGCGATGATCAACAGTTCGTCGAGAGTCACAGGTTCGTCGCAGAGAAGTCGATGCTTGAGGAGGGTGCCCTCTCGGCACCCGGCGGTGAAGTACTCGATTGCCTGCATCTCATGCACGCCTTCGCAGGAGTTGTGCAGCTCGGCCCAGCATGTGAGATAGTCGCGAGTTGATTCGCTGGGCCCTTGGATGCGCAAGGAGAGATGTCATGGCTTTGAAGGCCGCTTGTACGTGCCGGTGATGTTGCGGATGAAGGCTTCGGTGAAATCAACCCAGCTGTTGATGCTGCGGGGCTTCAGGCTGTTGAGCCACATCCGGGATGTGCCTTGAAGCATCAGCGGGACATACTTCACGGCAACGCGCATGTTGCCGTTTTCTATGCCGACGGTCGTGGAGTAGTCGACTAGCCAGTTCTCCGGCTTCATGGAGCCGGTGTACTTCGGCGTATCTCTCGGGAGCGTGAACCCTTTGGGAAAGGGCTCATCTCGGATTCGTGGCCCGAAACAGGGCTGGCCCAATGCGTCTTCTTCTTCTAGCGCCAGAGATAGGTTGAGATGATCGATCCGATGGCGGGCGTCGTTCTCTCCGACTCCCTCTCAGCGGCCAAGGCGGTCGCTGAGTGTCAGGTGCGTGACACGCGGCGGAGTAGGGTGTTGGAAATATGCCCTAGAGGCAATAATAAAATGATTATTATTATATTTCCTTGTTCATGATAATTGTCTATTATTCATGCTATAATTGTGTTATCCGGAAATCATAATACATGTGTGAATACATAGACCATAACATGTCCCTAGTGAGCCTCTAGTTGACTAGCTCGTTGATCAACAGATAGTCATGGTTTCCTGACTATGGACATTGGATGTCATTGATAACGGGATCACATCATTGGGAGAATGATGTGATGGACAAGAACCAATCCTAAGCATACCACAAGATCGTGTAGTTCGTTTGCTAGAGCTTTTCCAATGTCAAGTATCATTTCCTTAGACCATGAGATCGTGTAACTCCCGGATGCCATAGGAGTGCTTTGGGTGTACCAAACGTCACAACGTAACTGGGTGACTAAAAAGGTATACTACAGGTATCCCCGAAAGTATCTGTTGGGTTTACACGGATCGAGACTGGGATTTGTCACTCCGTATGACGGAGAGGTATCTCTGGGCCAACTCGGTAATGCATCATCATAATGAGCTCAATGTGACCAAGTGTTTGGTCACGGGATCATGCATTACGGTACGAGTAAAGTGACTTGCCGGTAACGAGATTGAACGAGGTATTGGGATAGCGACGATCCAATCTCGGGCAAGTAACTTACCGATTGACAAAGGGAATTGTATACGGGATTACTTGAATCCTTGACATCGTGATTCATCCGATGAGATTATCGAGGAGCATGTGGGAGCCAACATGGGTATCCAGATCCCGCTGTTGGTTATTGGCCGGAGAGTCGTCTCGGTCATGTCTGCGTGTCTCCCGAATCCGTAGGGTCTACACACTTAAGGTTCGGTGACGCTAGGGTTGTAGAGATATTAGTATGCAGTAACCCTAAAGTTGTTCGGAGTCCCGGATGAGATCCCAGACGTCACGAGGAGTTCCGGAATGGTCCGAAGGTGAAGAATGGTATATGGGAAGTCCAGTTTCGGCCATCAGGAAAGTTTCGGGGGTCACCGGTATTGTACCGGGACCACCGGAAGGGTCCCGGGGGTCCACCGGGTGGGGCCACCTATCCCGTAGGGCCCCATGGGCTGAAGTGGGGAAGGGAAGCAGCCCCTGGTGGGCTGGTGCGCCTCCCTTGGGCCTCCCCCCGTGCCTATGGTTAGAAACCCTAGGGGTGGGAGGCGCCCCACTTGACTTGGGGGTCAAGTCCCCCCCTTGGCCGCCCCCCCTTGAGATGGGATCTCTATGGGGCCGGCGCCCCCCAAGGCCCCTATATAAAGAAGGGGGGAGGGAGGGCTGCGCACCCCTGCTCCTGGCGCCTCCCTCTCCCTCCGTAACACCTCTCCCTCTCGCTGAGCTTGGCGAAGCCCTGTCGAGATCGCTGCCACTTCCACCACCACGCCGTCGTGCTGCTGGATCTCCATCAACCTCTCCCTCCCCCTTGCTGGATCAAGAAGGAGGAGACGTCTTCCCCAACCGTACGTGTGTTGAACGCGGAGGTGTCATCCGTTCGGCACTAGGATCTTCGGTGATTTGGATCACAACGAGTACGACTCCCTCAACCCCGTTCTCTTGAGAGCTTCCGCGCGTGATCTACAAGGGTCTGTAGAGGCACTCCTCTCTCTCGTTGCTAGATGACTCCATAGAATTATCTTGGTAAAGCGTAGAATTTTTTTATTTTCTGCAACGTTCCCCAACAGTGGCATCATGAGCTAGGTCTATGGGTAGTTTCTATGCACGAGTAGAACACAATCTTGTTGTGGGCGTAGATGTTGTCAATTTTCTTGCCACTACTAGTCTTATCTTGTTTCGGCGGCATCGTGGGAGGAAGCGGCCCGGACCGACCTTACACGTACACTTACGTGAGATAGGTTCCACCGACTGACATGCACTAGTTGCATAAGGTGGCTAGCGGGTGTCTGTCTCTCACACTTTAGTCGGATCGGATTCGATGAAAAGCGTCCTTATGAAGGGTAAATAGAAATTGGCATATCACATTGTGGTTTTACGTAGGTAAGAAATGTTCTTGCTAGAAACCTATTGAAGCCACATAAAAACATGCAACAACAATTAAGGACGTCTAACTTGTTTTTGCAGCATATGCCTTGTGATGTGATATGGCCAAAAGGATGTGATGAATGAAATATATGTGATGTATGAGATTGATCATGTTCTTGTAATAGGAATCACGACTTGCATGTCGATGAGTATGACAATCGGCAGGAGCCATAGGAGTTGTCTTTATTTTTTGTATGACCTGCGTGTCATTGAATAACGCCATGTAAATTACTTTACTTTATTGCTAAACACGTTAGCCATAGAAGTAGAAGTAATCGTTGGTGTGACAACATCATGAAGACACGATGATGGAGATCATGATGATGGAGATCATGATTTCATGCCGGTGACAAAGATGATCATGGCGCCCCGAAGATGGAGATCAAAGGAGCAATATGATATTGGCCATATCATGTCACTATTTGATTGCATGTGATGTTTATCATGTTTTACTACTTATTTGCTTAGTACGACGGTAGTAAATAAGAAGATCCCTTATAGTAATTTCAAGAAAGTGTTCCCACTAACTGTGCACCGTTGCGAAAGTACATTGTTGCGAAGCACCACGTGATGATCGAGTGTGATAGATTCTAACGTTCACATACAATGGGTGTAAGACAGATTTACACATGCAAAACACTTCGGTTGACTTGACGAGCCTAGCATGTACAGACATGGCCTCGAAACACAAGAGACAAAAAGGTCGAACATGAGTAGTATGGAAGATACGATCAACTTGGAGATGTTCACCGATGATGACTAGTCCATCTCACGTGATGATCAGACACGGTCTAGTTGAGTCGGATCATGTATCACTTAGATGACTAGAGGGATGTCTAATCTGAGTGTGAGTTCATTAGATAATTTGATTAGATGAACTTAATTATCATGAACTTAGTCTAAAAACCTTTGTAAAATGTCTTGTAGATCAAATGGCCAACGCTCATTTCAACCTCAACTTCAATGCGTTCCTAGAGAAAACTAAGCTGAAAGATGATGCTAGCAACTATACGGACTCGGTCCGGAACCTGAGGATCATCCTCATAGCTGCCAAGAAAGCATATGTCCTAGAAGGACCGCTAGGTGAAGCACCCATCCCAGAGAACCAAGACGTTATGAACGCTTGACAGTCACGTGCTGATGATTACTCCCTCATTCAGTGCGGCATGCTTTACAGCTTAGAACCGGTGCTCCAAAAGCGTTTTGAGCAACACGGAGCATATGAGATGTTCGAAGAGCTAAAAATGGTTTTCCAAGCTCATGCCCGGGTCGAGAGATATGAAGTATCCGACAAGTTCTCTGATTGTAAGATGGAGGAAAATAGTTACGTCGTTGAGCACATACTCAAATTATGCAGGTTGCACAACCGCTTGTCCCACTGGACATTAACCTCCCGGACGAGGCGGTCATTGTGAGAATCCTTGATCGCTCCCACCTAGCTACAAGAGCTTTGTGAGGAACTACAATATGCAGGGATGGTGAAAACTACTCTGAAGTATTTTCAATGCTGAAATCAGCGGAGGTGGAAATCAAAAGGAACATCAAGTGTTGATGGTCAATAAAACCACTAGTTTCAAGAAAGGCAAGGGTAAGAAGAACTTCAAGAAGGGCGACAAGGGAGTTCTTGCGCCCGTAAGCCGATTCTTGGGAAGAAGCCAAAGAATGAACCCAAACACGAGGTCGAGTGCTTTTATTGCAAGGAAAGGGACATTGAAGCGGAACTGCCCCAAATACTTAGCGGATAAGAAGGCCGGCAACACTAAAGGTATATGTGATATACATGTAATTGATGTGTACCTTACCAGTACTCGTAGTAGCTCCTGGGTATTTGATACCGGTGCAGTTGCTCATATTTGTAACTCAAAACAGGACCTGCGGAATAAGAGGAGACTGGCGAAGGACGAGGTGAGGATGCGCGTCGGGAATGGTTGCAAGGTCGATGTGATCGCCGTTGGCACGCTACCTCTACATTTACCTATGGGATTAGTTTTAAACCTCAATAATTGTTATTTAGCGCCAGCTTTGAGCATGAACATTGTATCTGGATCTCGTTTAATACGAGATGGCTACTCATTTAAATCCGAGAATAATGGTTGTTCTATTTAGATGAGAGATATGTTTTATGGTCATGCCCCGCTGGTCAATGGTTTATTCTTAATGAATCTCGAACATGATGTTACACATATTCATAGTGTGAATACCAAAAGATGTAAGATTGATAATGATAGTCCCACATATCTGTGGCACTGCTGCCTTGGTCACATCAGTGTCAAACACATGAAGAAGCTCCATACAGATGGACTATTGGAGTCTCTTGATTTCGAATCATTTGACACGTGCGAACCATGCCTCATGGGTAAAATGACCAAGACTCCGATCTCCGGAACAATGGAGCGAGCAACCAACTTATTGGAAATTATACATACTGACGTGTGCGGTCCAAGGGCGTTGAGGCTCGCGGTGGCTATCGTTATGTTCTCACTCTCACCGATGACTTAAGTAGATATGGGTATGTCTACTTGATGAAACACAAGTCTGAGACCTTTGAAAAGTTCAAGGAATTTCAGAATGAGGTAGAGAATCAACATGGTGAAAGATAAAATTCTTCGATCGGATCGTGGGGAGAATATTTAAGTCACGAATTTGGTACGACTTAAGGAAATGTGGAGTCGTTTCACAACTCACGCTGCTGGAACACCTCGGTAATAGCGGTGTGTCCGAACGTCGTAATCGCACTCTATTGGATATGGTGCGATCTATGATGTCACTCACCGATTTACCGCTATCATTTTGGGGATACGCTCTAGAGACAGCTACATTCACTTTAAATAGGGCACCCTCTAAATCTGTTGAGACGACACCGTATGAATTATGGTTTGGGAAGAAACCTAAGCTATCGTTTCTAAAAGTTTGGGGATGCGATGCTTATGTCAAGAAACTTCAAACTAAAAAGCTCGAACCCAAGTCGGAAAAATGCGTCTTCATAGGATACCCTAAGGAAACCATTGGGTATACCTTCTACCTCAGATCCGAAGGCAAGATCTTTGTTGCCAAGAACGGGTCCTTTCTGGAGAAAGAGTTTCTCTCGAAAGAAGTAAGTGGGAGGAAAGTAGAATTCGATGAAGTACTGCCTCTTGAACCGGAAAGTAGCGCAGCTTAGGAGGATGTTCCTGCGGTGCCTGCACCGACTAGAGAGGAAATTAATGATGATGATCAAGGTACTTTGGATCAAGTTACTACTGAAGTTCGTAGGTCCACGAGGATACGTTCCACACTAGAGTGGTAAGGCAACCCTGTCCTGGAAATCATGTTGTTAGACAACGGTGAACCTTCGAACTATGAAGAAGCAATGGCGGGCCCAGATTCCAACAAATGGCTTGAAGCCATGCAATCCCAGATAGGATCCATGTATGAAAACAAAGTGTGGACTTTGATAGACTTGCCCGATGATCAGCGAGCAATAGAAAACAAATGGATATTTAAGAAGAAGACAGACGCGGATGGTAATGTTACCATCTATAAAGCTCGACTTGTCGCTAAGGGTTATCGACAAGTTCAAGGGGTTGAGTACGATGAGACTTTCTCTCCCGTAGCGAAGCTGAAGTCCGTCCGAATCATGTTAGCAATTGCCGCATACTATGATTATGAGATATGGCAAATGGACGTCAAAACGGCGTTCCTTAACGGCCATCTTAAGGAAGAGCTGTATATGATGTAGCCGGAGGGTTTTGTCGATCCTAAAAATGCTAACAAGGTATGCAAGCTCCAGCGCTCCATCTATGGCCTGGTGCAAGCATCTCGAAGTTGGAACATTCGCTTTAATGAAATGATCAAAGCGTTTGGGTTTATGCAGACTTATGGAGAAGCCTGCGTTCACAAGAAAGTGAGTGGGAGCTCTGTAGAATTTCTTATATTATATGTGGATGACATACTTTTGATGGGAAATGATATAGAACTTTTGGACAACATTAAGTCCTACTTGAACAAGTGTTTTTCAATGAAGGACCTTGGGGAAGCTGCTTACATATTAGGCATCACGATCTATAGAAATAGATCGAGACGCCTCATAGGTATTTCACAAAGCACATACCTTGATAAGATATCGAAGAAGTTCAATATGGATCAGTCCAAGAAGGGGTTCTTGCCTGTGTTGCAAGGTGTGAAATTGAGCTCGGCTCAATGTCCGACCACGGCAGAAGCTAGAGAAAAGATGAGTGTCGTCCCCTATGCCTCGGCCATATGGTCTATCATGTATGACATCATGTGTACCAGACCTGATGTAAACCTTGCCTAAGTTTGGTAGGAAGGTACCAAAGTAATCCCGGCATGGAACACTAGACAGCGGTCAAGAATATCCTGAAGTACCTGAAAAGGACTAAGGATATGTTTCTCGTTTATGGAGGTGATGAAGAGCTCGTCGTAAAGGGTTACGCCGATGCTAGCTTCGACACAGATCTGGATGACTCTAAGTCACAAACCAGATACGTGTATATTTTGAATGGTGGGGCAGTAAGCTGGTGCAGTTGCAAGCAAAGCGTCGTGGCGGGATCTACATGTGAAGTGGAGTACATGGCAGCCTCGGAGGCAGCGCATGAAGCAATCTGGATGAAGGAGTTCATCACCGACCTAGGAGTCATACGCAATGCGTCGGGGCCGGTCACTCTCTTCTATGACAACATTGGAGCTATTGCCCTTACCAAGGAGCCCAGGTTTCACAAGAAGACCAGGCACATCAAGCGTTGCTTCTACTCCATTCGTGAAAATGTTCAAGATGGAGACATAGATATTTGCAAAGTGCATATGGATCTGAATGTCGCAGATCCGTTGACTAAACCACTTCCGCGAGCAAAACATGATCAGCACCAGAACTCTATGTGTGTTCGATTCATCACAATGTAACTAGATTATTGACTCTAGTGCAAGTGGGAGACTGTTGGAAATATGCCCTAGAGGCAATAATAAAATGATTATTATTATATTTCCTTGTTCATGATAATTGTCTATTATTCATGCTATAATTGTGTTATCCAGAAATCATAATACATGTGTGAATACATAGACCATAACATGTCCCTAGTGAGCCTCTAGTTGACTAGCTCGTTGATCAACAGGTAGTCATGGTTTCCTGACTATGGACATTGGATGTCATTGATAACGGGATCACATCATTGGGAGAATGATGTGATGGACAAGAACCAATCCTAAGCATAGCTCAAGATCATGTAGTTCGTTTGCTAGAGCTTTTCCAATGTCAAGTATCATTTCCTTAGACCATGAGATTGTGTAACTCCCGGATGCCGTAGGAGTGCTTTGGGTGTACCAAAGCGTCCTGGCGTAATCTGGGTGACTATAAAGGTATACTACAGGTATCCCCGAAAGTATCTGTTGGGTTGACACAGATCGAGACTGGGATTTTGTCACTCTGTATGACGGAGAGGTATCTCTGGGCCCACTCGGTAATGCATCATCATAATGAGCTCAATGTGACCAAGATTTTGGTCACGGGATCATGCATTACGGTACGAGTAAAGTGACTTGCCGGTAACGAGATTGAACGAGATATTGGGACACCGACGATCGAATCTCGGGCAAGTAACGTACCGATTGACAAAGGGAATTGTATACGGTATTACTTGAATCCTTGACATCGTGGTTCATCCGGTGAGATCATCAAGGAGCATGTGGGAGCCAACATGGGTATCCAGATCCCGCTGTTGGTTATTGGCCGGAGAGTCGTCTCGGTCATGTCTGCGTGTCTCCCGAACCCGTAGGGTCTACACACTTAAGGTTCGATGACGCTAGGGTTGTAGAGATATTAGTATGTGGTAACCCGAAAGTTGTTCGGAGTCTCGGATGAGATCCCGGACGTCACGAGGAGTTCCAGAATGGTCCGGGGTGAAGAATGGTATATAGGAAGTCCAGTTTCGGCCACCGATAATGTTTCGGGGGTCACCGGTATTGTACCGGGACCACTGGAAGGGTTCCGGGGTCCACCGGGTGGGGCCACCTATCCCAGAGGGCCCCATGGGCTGAAGTGGGGAAGGGAACTAGCCCCTGGTGGGCTGGTGCGCCCCCCTTGGGCCTCCCCCTGCGCCTAGGGTTGGAAACCCTAGGTGTGGGAGGCGCCCCACTTGACTTGGGGGGCAAGTCCCCCCTTGGCCGCCCCCCCTTGAGATGGGATCTCTAGGGGGCCGGCATCCCCCAGGGATCCTATATAAAGAAGGGGGGTGGGAGGGCTGCGCACCCCTGCTCCTGGCGCCTCCCTCTCCCTCTGTAACACCTCTCCCTCTTGCTGAGCTTGGCGAAGCCCTGCCGAGATCGCTGCTACTTCCACCACCACGCCGTCGTGCTGCTGGATCTCCATCAACCTCTCCCTCCCCCTTGCTGGATCAAGAAGGCGGAGACGTCTCCCCCAACCGTACATGTGTTGAACGCGGAGGTGCCGTCCGTTCGGTACTAGGATCTTCGGTGATTTGGATCACGACGAGTACGACTCCCTCAACCCCGTTCTCTTGAACGCTTCCGCGTGTGATCTACAAGGGTATGTAGATGTACTCCTCTCTCTCATTGCTAGATGACTCCATAGATTGATCTTGGTGAAGCGTAGAAATTTTTTATTTTCTACAATGTTCCGCAACTTAGGGTGCCTTGCTCCACGAGGTGGAGGAGGAGGCAGGTCGCCTTGCCGCTCCACCGCTCGAGGGCGGCCGTCTTCGTCACGCTTGATGGAGAGGCGAGTCCGGCTGTGGTTGGCAGCCGTCTCATATCGTCTTCTTCCGCCATGGTCCTGGCGAGGTGGCGGTTCTTTGTTCCGTGGAGCGGGCACTTCAGCACGTCAGCCGGCCTCATGCTGCGCGGCGGCTGCATCTAGGAGCTGCTGGACTCGCTCTGTCATGTGGCGACACTCATCGCCCTCGTACTTGTCCAGCTCATCTGTCACCGCGTGGGCGGCCCAGATGTTCTCTGTAGGTGTGGCATAGACGGGGCGTTCTGCCCGAAACATGCTGGTGATGGTCGCGCCACACTGCCGGATCGAGCCAATGCGGCGTGCCGCCAACGGCCCGGTCCATCTCGCGCTGGTAGGCGTCGCATGCTGGCCAGTCGGCCAGCACTTTCGAGGAGCTGGACGCGACGTGCCTCCAGCATCTTAGCATTTGCATCCTCTGGAATAGGAGCTGACAGGTCTCGCAGCGCTGCATCGAGTGGGTCTCGAGCGTCTCCGGCCGAGCGCTCGCCACTGTTGAGCACCTCCGTGACGGTGCTCCCGCCGCTGTGCTCGCGAGGAGGCGGCTTGTCGTAGATCACCACGTTGGTGGGGAATGCATCAAGAGACGCCGTGTCGGAGTCGATGATCATCGGGTCAGTGGAGCCAACGGACTCTAGGTCCACAACAGGGTCGCTGGTGAAGTGAAGCTGGCCGAGGAGGCTGATGAGGCGGCTCTCGGGGCAGCCGGTGCCCGCGTCGGAGGTCGGCTCGTCAGAGAGGTGAATCTCACCAACAAGGTCGGCGAGGCAGCTCGCCACGCAGGCGATCTCCGCACCATGCAGCGCGTCAAGGTTGACGCCATCGGGCGTGCGGGGCTTGCTTCGCTCGACAGGAAGGAAAAAAGTTCCCGTCCAGAGCAGGTCTTCGGGAGACGGTGCACCTCTCCCCATGGTGGGTGCCAAATGTCGGGGGTTGGGTGCGACATATGCCAATGGATGGCTTATCATGGTGGGAGCGAGTAGAACGTCGCCGGTGCCTGGAAGCGGGATGAGGCGTAGACACATACGCCGGCATACTTTACCCAAGTTCGGGGCTCTCCTAGGAGATAACACCCCTAGTCCTGCTCTGCAGGGTCTCCGCATGATCACTAAGGCACAAGTGATACAATGGTGCTCCTTGAGCTGTGTTCTAGAGGTAGGAGGAGGCAAGGCTAGTTCTCTTCCTGCTCTAGGGTTGTGGCTAGTTATAATGGGGTGGGAACCCTTTGCATGGGTGCCCTGGGGGTTTATATAGGCCTACCCCCCAGGGGTACTGTCTGTGTCAAAACCGGCGGATCTTGGGTAGGGGGTCCCGAACTGTGCGTCTAGGCGGATGGTAACAGGAGACAAGGGACACGATGTTTTTACCCAGGTCGGGCCCTCTCGATGGAGGTAAAACCATACTCCTGCTTTATTGATATTGATGATATGGGTAGTACAAGAGTGGATCTACCACGTGATCAAGGAGGCTAAACCCTAAAAGCTAGCCTATGGTATGATTGTCGTTCTGTCCTACGGACTAAAACCCTCCGGTTTATATAGACACCAGAGGGGGCTAGGGTTACACAGAGTCGGTTACAATGGTAGGAGATCTACATATCCGTAACGCCAAGCTTGCCTTACACGCCAAGGAAAGTCCCATCCGGACACGGGACGAAGTCTTCAATCTTGTATCTTCATAGTCTTGGAGTCGGCCGATGATGATAGTTCGACTATCCGGACGCCCCTAGTCGAGGACTTCCTCGGTAGCCCTGAACCAGGCTTCAATGATGGCGAGTCCGCGCGCATATTGTCTTGGCATTGCAAGGCGGGTTCCTCCTCGAATAGTTCATAGAAGATTGTGAACACCAGGATAGTGTCGGCTCTGTAAAATAAATTCCACGTACCACCGTAGAGAATAATATTTACACAAGTTCAATCTGGCGGCGTATTTTGTGGCGTGACGTCACACCACAACCAAGCCTTTACTCGAATCATTTTTATTATACCACCTCGGTAGCGTTTAGCGGCGGTTTCCTTGGCACGTCTTGTCAAAGCAGAGATCGTGTTCCCCTCATTCTGGGATTCCCATCAATACGTACGTGGGTAACCCAACCGCGCCATTGATTGCGGCGCTTGGGAGATAATCGAGTTTTACCAGGCCGGTGGGAACGCATAGTATCGTCCGCCCATATATAAGTGGATAAGGATCCATCTTTTTACCTACGCCTTCTTCCTCCTTTGCTTATCCATCTCCGCGCACTCGAGCTCCAGCGCCCAAGTCCGCACATCTCACCTCGACCTTCTCCAACCATGTCCGGAGCGGGAGGCAAGTGGATGGCCTCCTCCGTTACGGAGGGGCACATCAAGAAACTGCGCAGCGCCGGATATTTGCCCAGCGATATTGCGCACCGGCTCCCCGACGAGGGGCAGCTCATCCCCACTCCCGGGCCCCATGAGAGGGTGGTATTCCTTCCCCATTTCCTCCGCAGACTGGGCTTTCCACTCCACCCCTTTGTCCGGGGGCTCATGTTCTACTACGGCCTGGATTTCCATGATCTAGCCCCGAATTTCATCCTCAACATCTCGGCGTTTATCATCGTGTGCGAGGCCTTCCTCTGCATCCAGCCCCACTTCGGCTTGTGGCTCAAGACCTTCAACGTCAAGACGAAGATTGTGAAGGGCAGCCAAGCAGAGTGCGGAGTCGCCATGGTGGGCAAAATGCCCAACGTCACTTGGCTCGAGGGCGCCTTCATGGAAACCATCAAAGGGTGGCAATCGGGGTGGTTCTACATCACCGAACCGCGTGACCCTAAATGGGCAGTGGCCCCCAAATTCAGATCTGGCATCCCCATGCGGCTCACCTCCTGGAAAGAGAAGGGCCTACTATGGGGTAGTTCGGAAGAGCTGACCAGATTCCAGTCCTGTCTCCAAACCCTGGTGAACAAGAAGCTCAAGCTTGTCAACGTGATCCAGGTCATGCTCGTTCGCCGGATTCTCCCCTGCCAACAACGGGAGTTCAATTTGTGGGAGTTTGATCTGGCACAACACCGGACCTTGAGCTGGCTCTTTGACACTATGTACGAAGATGCCTGGAGGGTGCTGTTCAAGGGTGCCGAAGCTCCCGCATCCGCTACCGAAGATCGCGGATTCAGCTCGTAGCGTCCGGCTGGCGAGGTAAGCCATGTTATCCTTTATGGGACACTTGCTTTTCATGTTTTGACTTTATGCGGGATCTAAACTCCCAACACCTTTAACAGGCCTGGCAAGCGACGTCCGGACAGGTTAACTGTCCGGCTCCCCTTCCAGAAGAGCCAGTGGATGCCCGTCTAACAGGGCTGGTGGTCCCGGCACTTTACATAGTGCCGGAGAAGATGGCCAAGAAGAAGGCCACGGGAACCCGAAGGAGTTCCCGGCGTCAGGTGGTGTCGGATTCATCATCCGATGACTCTGAGGCGGACTCCTCCCACGAGGACGAGGAGGAGAAGAAAGAGGCCTCTCCTCTAGACGGGGAGAGAAGAGAGGAAGGCCTCCCCAGCGAGGGAGGCGAAGGGTCAAGAAGGAAGGACCCTTCCCGGACTGATCGCCTTAGCGTCGGCGGCGGCGGCGAGTGGCCCTCAAGGGCCAAGCCCTGGTGAGATCATAAGTATCCGGACTCCCGAATAACTTCATGATTTTTCTTTTCGCCACACGGTGTCTTTCTAATGCCGCATACAACCCTGCAGTCCGCCCAAGGACGATCTTCCCGCTTCATCGAGCCGGTCCTTGGGTACGTCGGATGTGGATAGTACTTAACTTTCGACCGCCTCCACCCCCCGTGATGCCGACGACACCGAGGTGGGATCCCAGAGAGGGACCCACCCGGAGGAGGAGGCCCCAGAGGAGCCACAGGGCAACCTCCCGGACTTCGTACCAGACTCCGCACTGAGAACTGCGGTGGTTCGAAGTCGTGGCGCCCCGCCGTAGAAGGGCAAGGCTGTGGCCAGTAGCCTCCGTCAACGGGCGCCGGATACTGCCGGGGCGCTCAACGGTGCTTCCATCGAAGAGGGACACCGCACTGTCATGAGTGCGGTGATTCGGAAGGTTCAGCTCGCCAAGAGCGGGCTGACTGAAGCCTGTAGTAGCCTTCTAACAGGCTTTGAGGTAAGAATTTTAATATATGTAAAATAATACCGCATAGACAGTAGACCCTGATGCTCGGTTCGGTGTTCGGAAAGAAAAACCGGACGGATTATCTAAAAAGATATATGCAGGAGTCTTAAAAAATATGTCAATATGGGAATGCAGGCTCTTATTGCTTGACCTCTGACCGCCTTCATTGAGGTCAATGCTTTGAAGCAAAGCCTCGGCGGTCGAGAACGAGCTCGGCCGTGCCAAGAAGCAGCTCGAGGACAAGGAAGGTGAGTAACACCTTATTAAAGTTGTACCTTCTGAGAAAAGGATTTGGTTGCAAGAGGAATGACAAGGATAGCGTGGGTACTCCATAGGCCACGAACGAGGTGGCGACCCTGAAGGAGGCGGTGTCCGCGACCGAACGTAATGCGGCCCCGGGCGTGCTGGGCAAGAGAAGCAGGAGGCGTGGGTGGCAGAGGTACAGCAAGAGCTCCATGCTCTCGTGGAAAAACATGAGAGTTAGGAGCGCGACTCAAAGACTCGAGAGTCCGAGCTTGCATCGGCTCTTGAGAGTGCCAAAGCCACTAAGGCCGAAGCCCACAAGGCCCTCCAAGAAATCGAGGCGTTGAAGAAAATAGCGGCGGGTAAGGCATTTTCATGCAAAGCAAGCATGTGAATGTGAATTACCTATTACTTACCCGAATCGGAGCTCTCCGGGAGGCGTTCGCAGATCTGCCCATGGCGTGTCCGATGTTGTCGCTTTCTCTGAGGGCCGAGGAGGGAGCTCGGCGGAGAAGGTCTTCGGTCTCGGTATCTTTGAGGCGGACATCTGGTGCCCTTAGCGACCAGCTGAAGCAGCTGGTCGAGCTCCTAAGGTGGCGAATAGGCCATGAAGGGCCTCATAGTTGGTTTGTGGCCCAAGGAGGCCATCTGGGAGCTACTTGCCTGGTGTGGCGGCTGGTGGATGCTTGTCCATGGGTTGAAGTCATCAAGCACTCCTTTGCATTAAAGGTGCCCGTCGGGCCTTGCCCGTGCTAAGGTGCTTTGGGGCAAGATGGACGTTGAGAAGCTTGTGACAGACGCGCCACCGCCCGGGCAAGGAGTATCGCACGCCGAGATGTATTATAAGGGTGTCTGAAGGGTGCCGCACTATTGCGGTGAGTGCTCCAAAGATGTAATATTTGAGTAGACTAGCATTTTGTTATCCTGTGCGCTAAAAACTTTGTTCATATGCGCTAAGCAACGCTTGTTAATTTAAAATATTACCTTCTATGCAACCGTTTATCAAATCTAAGAGATGGCAAGTCGTCGGCTTCAGCCCCCATGCCACGAGTGCTGGGGTGTTCGGGATAAACTTGAGTGCTCTTGTTCCCATTTTTGGGTCCATCTAGGGAGGCGCTCAACACAACGAACAAGGCAACCAAACTTATAGTGCTTGAACACTCTCAGTTAGCCATAGAATTCTATAATTTTAAATTTCGGCGAAGCCCCTAGTGTTCGGAAGACCGAGTTGGGCGCTATCACGCTGGGCAGACGAGCAGTTCCTCACTCTAAGCGGCATAAGTCTTTAGGGACTCGAAAAAACCTCTCGAACTGCGACCAGCTCTCGCCTCATCATGAAGGTCAGTTTTAGCTTTCTCCACTGAGGTGCTCGCCCAGCTCAACTGGTGCACAATCGCAGTGGTTTTCCAATGCTACCTTAGCCGATATAATGGAACGTAAGGTAGCAAAACATGGGAGACGGGCAAACCCAACTATTGACCCAAGACATGATTCGGAGCTGATGCATATAATGCTATAAGTTCGGGGTGCCGCACTTGTGAAAGTGTTCGGACTTATCACACCATAATCTGGGGAACTTAAGCCCCTGGTGTATTTAGCCGTACCAAAGTGTACGGATGCAACATGTCATAAATGAACATATGTATAAGAAAGGAATGCAATTATAAGCAAAAAAGCGATGCATTGTTTATTCAAGAAATACTGCCATGAATGCAGAACGATACAAATAGTGCGGTAAGCAAGGGATGGGACTATTAAACATGTCCCCCTCCAGGGGTAGGCTGCGGAATGGTGTATAAAACAGATTTAATGCTCGTAATGGAGACCACCTGGATACTCGTCGTAGACTTTCTCCTTCCCTGGCTGTTGCATCGTGAGTTCCGCAGGTCTACTGCCGGACAGGGCCTCTGGTGAACGGAGTCCTGTGGATAAGAAAAAAAGAAAAATGAAAAAAGGATGACACACTTGGGGCCCTGGTGTGGTTAAGCCGCGATACGGGCTGTCGTGGTCGTGCCCTCCCCTATGCCCATGGTATCTCCAGGCGTAATGATGTCTGCGAAGGACCAGATCTTACAATTTTGCAAGGGCTGGGGTTAGGGCCGCATTGCTCTGGCGTGCTCGGGCGTGCGGTGGTCTTTTGTAGGTTACTCCGGGCACGTTTAGCCGTGTCCGGTTGCTTAACGGCCGGACTCAAGAATTGCCTTAAGAGGCTGCAGTGTACTTCTGCCGCGAGAGCCGCTGTATGTTCCTCCATTCGGAGAGAGCGTTCAGTGTTTCCGTTGACCGTGATGACTCCTCGAGGGCCTGGCATCTTGAGCTTGAGGTATGCGTAGTGCGGCACCGTGTTGAACTTTGCAAACGCGGTCCGTTCGAGCAGAGCATGATAGCCGCTGCGGAACGAAACTATGTCGAAGATTAACTCCTTGCTTCAGAAATTATACGGGGATCCGAAGACCACTTCCAGTGTAACTGAGCCTGTACAATTGGCCTCTACACCTGGTATGACGCCTTGGAAGGTCGTCTTTGTGGGTTTAATCCTTGAGGGGTCTATGCCCATCTTGCGCACTGTATCCTGATAAAGCAGGTTCAGGCTGCTACCACCGTCCATCAGGACTCTGGTGAGGTGAAATCCATCGACGATTGGGTCTAAAACCAATGCGGCGAATCCGCTGTGGCGGATGCTGGTTGGGTGGTCCCTTCGATCAAAAGTGATCGGGCAGGAGGACCATGGGTTGAACTTTGGGGCGACTAGATCCATCGCGTATACGTCCCTGAGTGCACGCTTCCGCTCCCTCTTGGGTATGTGGGTTGCGTATATCATGTTTACCATCCGCACTTGTGGGGGGAAACCCTTCTGTCCTCTATTGTTCGGCAGTCGGGTCTCTTCCTCGTCATCACTATGCAACCCCTTATCATTGTTTTCGGCAATTAGCTTGCCTGCCTGCTTGAATACCCAACAGTCCCTGTTGGTGTGATTAGCTGGTTTTTCGGGGGTGCTGTGTATCTGGCACAAGCGGTCGAGTATTCGGTCCAAATTGGACTGACCCGGAGTAGTTTTTTTAATGGCTTTTTCCACTGACCGGGTTTGGAGACTCTGAATCCGGCATTGACTGCCGTATCCTGAGTATTGTCGCCGTTAATGCGGCGTTTGTGCTTGGCGATGCGACCTGCCGTTGCGATCCTTGGTATCCGGACTGCGAAATTTTCTTTGAGGTTGTTCTTTGTGGGCTAGCCAGCTGTCCTCTCTCTGTGAAGCGGGTCATGAGTGATGTGAGGGCTGCCATGGATTTGGCTTTTCTGTCCAGTGCGGGCAAGCCACTCATCGCGGAAGTTATGTTTGAAGGCCGCGAGGGCCTCCGCATCCGGACAGTCGACGATTTGATTTTTCTTAGATAAGAACCGTGTCCAGAATTGTCTGGCCGATTCGTCTGGCTGCTGAATTATATGGCTTAGGTCGTCGTCGGTGGTCGCTTTATCGTGCCTGGAAGTTATCAAGGAATGCGGCTTCCAGGGCTCCCAACACCCAATTGATTCTGGTGGCAAGCTGTTAAGCCAATGCCGAGGTGGTCCTTTAAGCTTGAGTGGGAGGTATTTGATGGCGTGAAGATCAACACCGCCGGCCATGTGGATATGAAGGAGATAGTCTTCCATCCAAACCGCGGGGTCTGTTGTTCCATCGTAGGATTCAATATTCATGGGTTTAAACCCTTCGGGGATTTGATGATCCATTACTTCATCTGTGAAGCATAGTGGGTGTGCGGCGCCTCTGTATTGGGCTATATCACGACGTAGCTCAAACGAGCTTTGTCTATTGCATTCGGCCCGGCCGGACTTGCTGTGTCCAGCGTGACGGATGTCGTCGCGTATCATGGGGCACCCACGCGATCCGTAGATCGATCTTGATTGTCTTGCCTTATCCTCCAATATATCCCGCAAGTCCGGAGCATTCCCCTGTGGCTTTGTGCTTTTCGAGCGATGCCTGGGTACAGTTCTAGTGGAGGGCCTAGAGGCCTCTCTGTCGTGGCCACGAGGTGGTCGGTCAGCCGTATTGCAGGTTAATATGCCTCCTCCTCTAATCGGGGGAGCAGCTTGCGTTTGTGATAGCTTTTGGAGGGGCGTTCGAGTTCATGCTCTTCGGCCGCAAGGACTTCAGTCCATCTGTCGGCTAGAAGATCTTGATCAGCTCTAAGCTGTTGCTGCTTTTTCTTGAGGCTTTTTTCTGTGGCCATAAGCCTGCGTTTAAAACGCTCTTGTTCGACGGGATCCTCGAGCACGGCAATTAAATGCGTCGTCGGCTTGCCTCGTCTCCGGACGGAGGCATGTAATTATCATCCTCTACCTCTTCGTCTGCCGCTCTCTCATGAGGGCTTGCTTCTCCATCCTCCTGTGTTGAATCTTGCTGGAAGGGGTTGTCTTCGGCACTATTTGGGGTGTTATTATCTCCAGTGCCGGAATCTCCATTCTTGCTGTGGCGGGATTTAGAGCAGCGCCACTGACGCCGGCGCTTAGGCTATTTCCTGGAGGGGTCTTCCTCCGATGTTCCATTGCCATTCCCATCCTTTGGGATGTCCACCACGTATATGTCGTATGATGAGGTGGCTTTCCAGTGCCCAGTGGGCACTGGTTCTTGGTCGTCTCCGGCATCGTCGTCCATACCGTCGATGTCTTCGGAGTCGAAGTCTAGCATGTCGGTTAGATCGTCGACAGTGGCTACTAAGTGGGTGGTGGGTGGGCTTTGAATTTCTTCGTCGTCCGCATCCCAACTGTCCTGTCCGCAGTCCGGCCAGGGCTCTCCCGATAACGAGAGATATTTTAGCAAATTCAGCATGTCACCGAAGGGTGAGTGTTGAAAGATGTCCGCAGCGGTGAACTCCATGATCGGCGCCCAATCGGATTCGATTGGAGGGGGCGCGGGAGGTTCGGAGTCCGGCGAGGAGTCCGACATCTCGGAGTCACGAGCTTCACAAGGGACAAGGTCTGTATTTGACTCCATCGCCATAGAGGATGCAGCCCCCGAGGCGGTGTCTAGCCACCCTGCCTCGATCAGCGCAGCCAGCTCCGAATTGAGGGTCGGAGCGGACTCTTGTGCGGCCTCCAGGGCACTGTCCGGCAGCAGAGCTAAATCATGCCCATCGTGCAGTGCGATGCGCTCGGCTATGGCTCGAATCCATCGAAGATCAAGTCTCCGCAGATGTCAGCCGTGAAGTTTAGACTTCCAAATCTGACGTGATGGCCAGGGGCGTAGCTTTCGATCTGCTCCAGATGGCTAAGTGAATTGGCCCGCAGGGCAAAGCCGCCGAATACGAAGATCTGTCCGGGGAGAAAAGTCTCACCCTGGACTATGTCGTTGTTGTTGATGATCGAAGGAGCCATCGAGCCTATCGGTGACGCCACAGAGGAACTCTCAATGAAAGCACCAATGTCGGTGTCAAAACCGGCAGATCTCGGGTAGGGGGTCCCGAACTGTGCGTCTAGGCGGATGGTAACAGGAGACAAGGGACACGATGTTTCTACCCAGGTTCGGGCCCTCTCGATGGAGGTAAAACCCTACTCCTGCTTGATTGATATTGATGATATGGGTAGTACAAGAGTGGATCTACCACGAGATCAAGGAGGCTAAACCTAGAAGCTAGCCTATGGTATGATTGTTGTTCTATCCTCACGGACTAAAACCCTCCGGTTTATATAGACACGGAGGGCTAGGGTTATCTGAGTCGGTTACAATGGTAGGATATCTACATATCCGTATCGCCAAGCTTGCCTTCCATGCCAAGGAAAGTCCCATCCGGACACAGGACGAAGTCTTCAATGTTGTATCTTCATAGTCTTGGAGTCCGGCCGATGATGATAGTTCGGCTATCCGGACACCCCCTAGTCCAGGACTCCCTCAGGTACAGTGGAGATTTGGCCGGGTGCTGGGCTCGGCTGTCAGTGTCTCCGGCCTCCGGCTTCTCTGCCCACTACTGGGGCTCACCGCTTGGTTGGCACGTCGACTGGTCCGGTATGGAGCCGACAGGCCGCTCCAGCCGCTGGCGCGTTTGGTTGGTGGCTGTTCACTGTAGCCGTGCTGCTAATGACGCGTGCGTGGTCAGCTCAATGTGGGTACAGTCCCGCCGCCTGGCGGGAGACCACTGTAGCCACATCTGGTCTCATCAGGTTAATGGTTTGCTTCGAGGGAAGGGTCAGCCGCCTGCTGGAGGCTGGCTGAGGGAGTCCTGGATTAGGGGGTCTCCGGATAGCCGAACTATCACCGTTGGCCGGACTCCTGGACTATGAAGATACAACATTGAAGACTTCGTCCCGTGTCCGGATGGGACTTTCCTTGGCATGGAAGGCAAGCTTGGCGATACGGATATGTAGATCTCCTACCGTTGTAACCGACTCTGTGTAACCCTAACCCTCTTCGTTGCCTATATAAACCGGAGGGTTTTTAGTCCGTAGGACGAACAACAATCATACCGTAGGCTAGCTTCTAGGGTTTAGCCTCTCTGATCTCGTGGTAGATCTACTCTTGTACTACCCATATCATCAATATCAATCAAGCAGGAGTAGGGTTTTACCTCCGTCGAGAGGGCCCGAACCTGGGTAAAAACATCGTGTCCCTTGTCTCCTATCACCATCCGCCTAGATGCATAGTTCGGGACCCCCTACCCGAGATCCGCCGGTTTTGACACCGACATTGGTGCTTTCATTGAGAGTTCCTGTGTGCTGTCGCCATCAGGAAGGATGCCTCATCCCGTCTTAAAAGATGGCACTATTGCTAAAGGAGCTTTGGCTATTAGCCAAACTCTCCGGCTAGGCGGTTTCCTTATGACCGCCTGTCAGGCCACCGCACCAACGATGACTTCTCGGGTCATCGAAAGCAATCATCACATTAGCTCGGAACTCGCCGAGCAGTTAGATCCAATGGAGCTCTCTTCGTTAAACGAGCTCTTGAATCGCATCGCCGTCCTGGGAGTCGCTACAGACTACGATTAGATTGGGACTAAACCCGATCTGAGAAAGATCAACTCTCCCCAGGTTACCCACCACGTTGCCGTGGTTGAGGAACAATACGGCGACCCGTCCTCTATTTTAAGAAATAGCTATGTCCGGATTCCCGATCCCTATATGCCGGATTCCCGCACAGGGGAGGACGTCACTCAAGCCCTGAACCTAAAGTCAAGCAGCGGGCTAGATTCATTGGATAACATCCAAGAACCCAAGCTTCCAAATATGGAAACTTCTTGGCCCCTGAGTCTTAGATTGGATGGGATTCCGAATTTAATTCCACCCGCCCACCCAAACATAAGCGATCTATCCCAAATCCGGCAAGAGGCCTCAGAAATAGTACACCATTACTGGGCCAGATTCCTCCTGGTCATGAACAGGATAAAGGATTGCCGTGAGGAGGACACAATTTCATTCTTCTGCAATAATTGCACGGACAAGGGAATCCTCAACACCGTAAGTTGTCGTGAAACTACACGCTTCGCTGACTTGGCATCCATAGTACAAAAGTACTGTGTGATGGAAAGCGCCTGGAAAACCGAAATCAATTTTTGGGATAATCCGGCAAAGAATACAACCCCAGTCCGAAATAAAAGGGTGCATCATCGCCAGGCACCTGGGTTAAAGACCAAAAAGCAAAAACCCTCTATAGGGCATGGAACCGTAATGGAGGGATGGCTCAATAGACCCTACAAAATTCATAGTACAGAGGGCGCCACTCCAACTCATAGCCTTAGAGCATGTTGGATACTACGGCAGGTGGCCAAAAGTGGCGAAGAGCTTCTAACTCCAGAGCACCAGTCCAAGGATACCAGTACGGTATTAACAGTCTTTGAGACTTTCGCATCAAATAATATGCGGAAATGAACACTCTGCAGCCTTGCCGAAGTCTACCAAGTAGCAACAATAAACCCATGGAGTGACACGGCTATTACCTTTAATGCCAATGACGAACCTAAATTCCGAACAGCCCGAGCACCAGCCGCATTGGTCCTCAGTCCAATAGTTGACAACTTTCGCCTCACCCAGGTATTCATGGACGGTGGCAGCGGATTGAACCTCATTTACGAGGAAACCCTCTGAAAAATCGAAATAGACTGGAGCCGCATTGAGCGAAGCAGCACAACCTTTAGAGGAATAATCCCCAGTCGGGAAGCACACTGTATAGGAAAAATCACACTGGATGTGGTGTTCGGCACGCCGGATAATTACAGGTCCGAGGAGGTCACGTTCCAAGTGGCCCCGTTCAGCAGCGGATATCATGCTCTATTAGGGTGAGAGGCATTCACATTTTTTCATGATATACCCCATTACGGGTACATGAAGCTCAAAATGCCCGGGCCCATCGGAATCATCACTCTTGCTAGTGACCCGGACATAGCACTCCGCGCCGAAAATAAGACAGCCGCACTGGCCCTTGAGGCACTATCCGAAGCCCTAGCGGCCGAGGAATTCACTGCGTTGTGCTCCACGGCGAATAGGGACGATGTAATACTCGATAAGAGATCCAAGTCCACCTCCTTTAAACCAGCGGACGAAATAGTCAAATTCCAAGTCCATCCAACAGACCCTACAAAAACGGCCTCCATCGGGGCACAATTAAAACCTGATGTAGACACCGCACTATGAGAATTCCTACGCGAAAATTGGGACATTTTTGCTTGGCACCCTTCAGACATGCCAGGAATCCCACACCGGCTGGCCGAGCATAGCCTAAACATCCTAAAAGGATTCAAGCCAATCAAACAGGCTCTTCGGCGTTTCTCCGAACCCAAGAGACAGGCCATGGAAGAGGAGCTAGCCAAATTATTGGAGGCCGGATTCTTCAGAGATATAAAACATCCGGACTGGCTAGCAAACCTGGTGATGCTACCAAAGAAGGACAAATCCTGGCGCCTATGCGTCGATTTTAAGGACCTCAACAAGGCTTGCCCAAAGGATCCCTTCCCACTCCCCCGCATCGATCAAAGTATCGACGCTACCGCAGGACACGATTCATTGTGTTTTCTCGATGCATACTCAGGCTACCACCAAATTAAGATGGCAGAGCCCGACCAGGCCGCAACGGCATTCATCACCCCATACGGCCCATTGTGCTTCAACACAATGCCCTTTGGGCTCTAAAACGCCGGTGCAACATATCAGCGCATGATTCAGACATGTCTAGCAAACTAGATCGGCAAAACAGTGGAGGCATACGTGGACGATGTGGTTGTCAAAACCAAGCACGTCGAAACTCTACTAGACGATTTGAGGCTCACGTTCGATAATCTCCGAACATATGACATTAAGCTTAACCCGGAAAAATGGGTTTTTGGCGTACTAGCCGGAAAGCTCTTGGGCTTCATTGTATCCGGCAGAGGAATTGAGCAAACCCAGCCAAGACCCGAGCTCTATCACAATTGGATATCCAAAAGAACCTCAAACAAATACAAAAATTGACGGGATGTGTGGCGGCTCTGAGCCGCTTTATCTCCCATTTAGGAGAAAAGGCATTACCTCTTTATCGCCTACTCCGACGCACCGAACACTTCGAGTGGACGGATGCTGCCACGGCCGGACTCGAAGAAATAAAAGCCATATTGGCAACAAACCCGGTCCTGGCCACGCCCAACATGGGCGAACCAATGCTATTATATATCGCGGCAACTCATCAAGTTGTGAGCGCAGTGCTTGTTGTCGAACGAGAAACGGACGGACACAAGTTTCCCCTTCAAAAACCAGTTTACTTCATGTCCACTGTCCTAACTCCATGCAAGTCGCGGTACCCGCATTATCAAAAGATAGCATACGCGGTGTTCATGGCGTCCCGGAAGCTGCGACACTACTTTCAAGAGTGTTTGATAACAGTAGCCTCCGAAGTACCTCTTAACGACATTATAAACAACCGCGACGCGACGGGCCGGATTGCCAAATGGGCCATTGAGCTCCTCTCGTTCGACATAACCTATAAGCCACAGCGAGCTATTAAGTCACAAGTTTTGGCCAACTTCGTCGCCGAATGGACTGAAGCTGAACTCCCTAAAGAGTACGTCGCATATTCCAACTAGATAATGCACTTCGACGGCTCCAAGATGTTGGCTGGTCTGGGGGCTGGCGTCGTTTTGACGTCCCCAACCGGAGATAAGGTTCAAAACGTACTCCAGATAATGTATACGGACTCCAACAACACAGCCGAATACAAGGCCCTTCTACACAGCCTCCGGATGGCAGTCTCCATGGGCATTCAACTCCTAGAGGTGCGCGTGGATTCGAACCTCGCGATATCCCACATAAATGGAGACTTCAATGCCAAGGATCCGAAAATGGCAGCTTATCGCAACGCCATCCTAAAAATGTCAGCTCGGTTTGAAGGGCTCGAATTTCAACATATAGCCCGGGATAACAACCAGGCAGGAGACGTATTGGCACGCATTGGCGCAAAGTGCAATGCCGTCCCTCCCAATATCTTCCAAGAGAGGCCGTTCAAGCCATCCGTACTATGGGAGGGGGAATCCGGAAATAACAACCCGGACCCAAACGCACTGCCCAAGACCAAACATGCTGACACAATTGGTGGTTCTGCCAATGAAGTAATATCCTCAGCCCATGTAATAATGGCAGTCATTGCTGGACGGAACCATTCCTAGCCTACCTAACCAGGCAGGAACTTCCCGAGGACCAAAATGAGGCCCGCTGCATAGTGCGGCGATCTAAAGCCTATAAGGTCCATGAGGGAGAGCTTTACAAGAAAAGCACAACTGGAGTCCTTCAAAGGTGTATCTCCGAAGAGGAAGGGCGGAATCTTCTGACTGAAATTCATGCCGAACTTGGCGGGCATCACACCGTAGCCCGGGCCCTTGTAGGCAAGGCCTTCCGTACATGATTTTATTGGCCGACGGCCCGGCCAGATGCTTAGGACTTAGTCCAACGATGCATCGGTTGCCAGCTCTTTGCTAATCAAAGCCACATGCCACCCACCACCCTCAAAACTATACACATAACCTGGCCCTTCGCGGTCTGGGGGCTTGACATGGTTGGACCCCTTAAAGGAGGAACCCACAAGCAACAATACCTACTAGTCATGGTGGATAAATTCACCAAATGGATAGAGGCCAAACCTGTTAAGACGGCCGAATCCGGACGGGTGATAGACTTCATATCAGGGGTCGTACACCGTTACGGCGTCCCCCATAGCATCATCACTGATAACGGCACGAACTTTACGGCCGATGAGGTTAAACTCTGGTGCAAAAACATGGGCATCAAGCTCGACTATGCTTCAGTCTATCACCCTCAAACTAACGGTCAAGTCGAGCGAGCAAATGGTCTAATCATGATAGGCATCAAATCCAGATTAGTGCGGTCCATCGAGGAATCTAACACGCACTGGGTAGAGGAGATCGACTCCGTACTCTGGGGGCTGCAGACCACTCTGAATCGCACCACCGGATTTACACCATTCTTTATGGTATACGGCGCAGAGGCAGTTCTGCCCTGCGACATAATTCATGACTCACCTCGTGTGCACATGTACGAAGAACGAGAAGCCGAGCTCGATCGGCAGGACATATTGGACGCATTGGAGGAGGAGTGTTTCGTGGCAAAAGCCTGTTCCACCTTCTATCAACAGCAAGCTTGAAGATATCAAAGCAGAGAAGTACGGGCCAAAACATACAACATTGGCGAGTTAGTTCTACGCCTACCGGACAAGAAAAAGGACAAACTAAAGCCCAAATGGGAAGGTCCCTTTATCATCGACCAAGTCCTGACCGGTGGAGCGTACCGTCTGCGAGATGCATCGGATAACCGACATGAGCAGAACCCATGGAACGCAGCCCGTCTCCAAAGATTCTATGCCTAGCGCCGGATTCTGAGTTTGTCTCCTTCCTCCATCTATATTTGACATATTAGCCGTCTTCTGTTTCTCTCCTTCTCCCTCCTTTTCTATTACAGCCTTTGAAAGCTTGTTCGCGCATTGTTCGCACACACTTGAAGCGCTATCTGCGTTCATTATACCAGGGGGCTTCTTTAAACAGAAGCTTATTTATACGGGCTCCATGCCCAACACATGTGTCACACTTCCGCATGTACCTTTTATTCACCATTATATGCATCGATATGACTTAAGTTTTGGCCAAGCTGGGTTGCCTGGCTCCTGTGCTTACCCCTATGTTCCCGATTGTTTGGCTAGGTGCTAAAGGGAGCACCTCTGCAATTGTTACTGCCGGGTCAGCCGGATGTGTACCTCAGACTGGGTGAAGCCGAAAGCTAGCGTTCTTAAGGGAATATTCGGTTGGTGAACAAAAAGACGATTTAATACCTATTTTTCTGCCCCCAGACGTTTTTACGCTTTTTTGCTTGATCGGACATGCACTTTAGGGCATGCCTCCTAGGAAAGGAACCCTAACAGAACTATTCTCCCTGGAAGATGTTTCTTACTAACCATGTAATATAACATAACTAGTTGGGCACTTGTCTGATAAAGCACTAATGACCACTACGCCTGGTCTCCATGCATGCCCCGGTTCTTATATAACCGCGAGGGTATTCAGACACACTCCAGACTATTGGGTCCCGAGGTTGAAGCGAAAAGGTCCGCTATGACAAACGATCTATAGTCCGTCTAGAAGGCATTTTTCATGTCATCTTAAATTACATAGTCAATTCAACTGATTGTATTCCTCTTCGATGCCATCTAGTAGGCTGTCTACTTTACAGTCCTGCTGGGAATACTTTGCGGCCAACTCAACTTGGCCGTACACTAAGCTCACAGGGATCTCCTTCCCATCGGGCCCCACAGGTCCGACCTTGGCCATGTGGTTTAGGTCAGCCTTCGCGTACCGCATCTTCACCATGGCCCAGGCCTCCCTGGCGCCTTGACGGCATGCCGATATCTTCCATAATTGGAAGCGCTGCTGCACTCCCTGAAGCCTCTCTGCAAGCTCTCCAAGTCCTTCGGGCAGGGAGACAGATGACCACAAGGCCTGGGCAACGTCTTTCATCACCTGCTGAACTCGTTCGTGCAGTTGCAAGAGCTCGGGAAGAAGATCAACCGTAGAACCGGGCATTTCCACTGCAGGACGGCCTTTGAACATACCTACAGACATAACTCTGTTGGCCGACTTCCTCGCCGAACTCTTTTTCAAAGTTCGTTCAAGCACTTAGTAAAAGTGCCGCGTCGAGGCCGCCGATTCTCCTTAACAGAGTCAGAAAGCTGGGCATGAACATCCTTTAGTTCCTCACCCATCTGGGTGTTGGCATCTTGGAGATTATTTTTCTCTTGCCTCACCCTTGTAAGCACATTCTCGCCGGCCTTTAACCGGCGCA
Source organism: Aegilops speltoides (assembly GCA_021437245.1). NCBI lineage: Eukaryota > Viridiplantae > Streptophyta > Magnoliopsida > Poales > Poaceae > Aegilops > Aegilops speltoides. The sequence goes on along the minus strand of CM038147.1, from coordinate 493,186,394 downwards.
TGAGCTGTTGCTGGTCCGGATCTACCCCGGCGCCATCTGCAATATTATTGTCAGACTTATACACATGCCGCACTTCACAATTTACTTATCTTTTGAAGCATATATTACCAGAGGGGGTCTCCTTGGCTTCCCCCGCTCTGGCTAGTGCAGCCTCAAGTTGGGCTTTGCACTCCTCCAGCTCCTGGGACAGTTGGGTATTCTTTTCTGTAAGATCCAGCACAAAAAATGATCCTTAAATCAGTTATTCTAACTATTTCAAGTCTCGAGGGCTACTGGCATATATAACTGTCAGATTTTCTCACCCGTATGGCTTTTACATACTGCTCCGTGGCTCTGGCTAGACCATTTTGAGCGGCACGGAGGTGCGCATCTCCCGAATTAAAGGCATCCAATGCCTCTGGGGAGAAACATGCGTCACGAAGAACTGTCCGGCGACGCCTGTGATTCATGGCACTCTCGACCTCGGAATTGGTGGCATATAACCTGTCGGCACCCTCTGTCGGAGGAGCATCCGACGCACGCCTCATGTTTGCCTCCACTTCTGGACCTGGCTTTGGAGCCTGGCGAGCAGAGGATTGATTGGCAACCTCTTTCGATACAGTCCGGCGAGCGCTCTTCTTCCTGAAAAAGCATGAGCGTTAGTATGTCTCCCGGGAATAAAGCCCGGGAGTAAGGTGACACGCCATACCGTTGCGCTAGAGTTTCGATCCGGACCGCACTTCTTTTCAGCCTACTGGGCCGTACTGCCCCTTGTTGGTTAGCCGCCGCGGGCTCGGACTTCCGCCTCAAGGGCGCCCCCTGCGAAGCGCCATCGGTATACGATGATCAAAAATAAGCACGGTTGGGTCATTTTCAAAATCTTGGGACTTTGATCTCAATTACCTGCGAGACGGGAAGTATTCCGGGGTAATCGGCCATAATGGCGACCAAGGCATTATCGATGCTTAGTTGGTGGAATACCCCGTCGATCAGCTCCACCAATATGTCCGGATCCTCTTGGGAGGTCGGATCAAGGAACCGTTCTGGATCCTCGGGTTGTGGAGGCGGGCTGTTTATATCCTTTACGGCCCGGCGCAGTTCCTGCGCCGAAATCACAAAATGAGATACTTGACTATGGTAGTACGGATCGGATAGGCAAAAATAAATGTCCGCTTACCCAGCTTAGAGGATTATTCATAGAAAATCCGCTCTGCGGATTGACACGGGGGAATTCCTCCTCTTCTCCCTTGTACAATGCAGACAAGATCTTCATCAGATCGGCGACCGATCCCGGCACCTTACGGCGGCAGCGGGTGGCATCATCCTCCCCGTTGAAATCCCACATGGGGTGGCCTCTATACTGGAGCGGCTGCACCCCCCGCATAATGCATGTGGACATGACCCCGATCATGGTCAGTCCGGAATGAGCTAACAACCTGATTCTGCTCATCAGGTAAGGGACGTCCCTATCATTTTCCTTCTGAGGGCTCCGTGGACGCCAGCTTAGGCATTTCTTCAAAGGAGCGTTATTGAACTCAGGGAGGCCGACCCGGATAGGGTCCGGCAGGAGGACATATTCTATATAAAACCATTCCGAAGCCCAGTCTTCGGACGCCTTCTTCGGGGTACCGGATAGATACCCGGTCCCAGCGATGCGCCATAGTTCGGCTCCGCCCACTTAATATATTGACCCCTCTTAAGAACGGGGCACAAGGCAGAACAACTTCTTCCACAGCGCAAAATGAGCCTCGATGCCCAAAAACAGCTCGCAAAGGGCCACGAAGCCCGCAATATGCAAAATGGAGGCAGGCGTAAGGTTGTGCAACTGGAGGCCGTAGAACTCCAGGAGCCCCCGGAGAAACGGATGAATTGGAAATCCGATCCCTCTTATCAAATAAGAGCCTCTTACCAAATAAGAGACAAGGCATACCCGCTCTCCTTTGGAGGGCTGGGGACGCTCTTCGCTTGCTTTCCGCCCTTATAGGTGGCGAGTCCGGCTCGAATTGGACCTTCAGCTCAACACCATAGCCCCTACGTTGAGTTGTGAGTAGTTTACCACAGACCTTCGGGTCCATAGTTATTAGCTAGATGGCTTCTTCTCTCTTTTTGGATCTCAATACAATGTTCTCCCCCTCTCTTGTGGAGATCTATTCGATGTAAACTCTTTTTGCGGTGTGTTTGTCGAGATTCGATGAATTGTGGGTTTATGATCAAGTTTATCTATGAGAAATATTTGAATCTCCTCTGAATTCTTTTATGTATGATTGAGTTATCTTTGCAAGTCTCTTTGAATTATCAGTTTGGTTCGGCCTACTAGATTAATCTTTCTTGCAATGGGAGAAGTGCTTAGTTTTGGGTTCATCTTGCGGTGTCCTTTCCCAGTGACAGCAGGGGCAGCAAGGCACGTATTGTATTGTTGCCATCGAGGATAAAAATATGGGGTTTATATCATCTTGCTTGAGTTTGTCCCTCTACATCATGTCATCTTGCTTAATGCATTACTCTGTTCTTTATGAACTTAATACTCTTGATGCAGGCAGGAGTCGGTCGATGTGGAGTAATAGTAGTAGATGTAGGCAGGAGTCGGTCTACTTGTTGCGGACGTGATGCCTATATAAATGATCATGCGTAGATAATCTCATAATTATTCGCTTTTCTATCAATTGCTCGACAGTAATTTGTTCACCCACCGTAATACTTATTCTATCTTGAGAGAAGCCTCTAGTGAAAACTATGGCCCCCGGGTCTATCTTTAATCATATAAGCTTTCAATCTACTTTTATTTGTATCTTTACTTTTTGCATCCATACTATCTCTATCAGATCTCACTTTCACAAGTGGCCGTGAAGGGATTGACAACCCAATTATTGTGTTGGTTGCGAGTTGTTTTTTTGTTTGTGTAGGTGCATGGGACTTTTGAGGAGCCTCCTACTGGATTGATACCTTGGTTCTCAAAAACTGCGGGAAATACTTACGGTACTATTGTTGCATCACCCTTTCCTATTCAAGGAAAACCAACGCAAGCTCAAGACGTAGCAAGAAGGATTTCTGGCGCCGTTGCCGGGGAGGTCTTCTCTCATGTCAATACATACCAAGTTCCCGTCACAAACCCATCTCCCTCACATTTGCATTATTTGCCATTTGCCTCTCATTTTCTTCTCCCCCACTTCACCCTTGCCGTTTTATTTGCCCTCTCTTTCCCAATCTCCTCCTCTCTTTTCGCTTGCCTTTTTCTGTTTGCTTGTCTGCCTATTTGTCCTTATGGCTTTGCCAAAGAGTACCGACCACCTTCTTAGAAGGTTAGCAGAGATTGAACCAAATATTAGAAGGTTTATGAATTTGCAATTTGAGCATAATAATTTCTTCAGAAAAGATCTTAAAGAACAAAAAGGTTTTTTGGGGTTTATGAAGAAGGAGCTTGATGATATGAATAAAGAATTTTATGGTGTGAATTCTCAAATTACCCGGCTTGAAAATGCTATAGCCATAATTTCTGATAAGCAAGCCACCTTAGTCAATAAGATGGCTGCCAAACCAGAAAAGTTAGATGAAAATAATGATGAAGATATTAAAGTTATTGATGTGTCTCCTATTAGATCTTTGTTTTGCAATATGAATCTTGATAATAAAGGGACTGGAGATGAGTCAACTTTAGTTAGAAGGCGTCCCAAGAATTCGGAGTTTTTAGATCTTGATGCTAAATTTGGTAAAAGTGGGATTGGAGAGGTCATGACTTTAAATAGCATTGAACCCACTATCTCGGATTTCAAGGAATTTGATTATGATAATTGTTCTTTAGAAGGTTGTAATTCTCCTCATGCTTATAGTCAAAATAAAGCTTTTACCAAACATATCGTTGATGCCTTGATGCAATCTTATGATGAAAAACTTAATTTTGGAAGTTTCTGTACCTAGAAAACTTAATGATGAGTGGGAACCTACTATAAAGATTAGAATTAAAGATCATGAGTGTTTTGCTTTGTGTGATTTGGGTGCTAGTGTTTCCACGATTCCAAAAACTTTATGTGATATTCTAGGTTTCCATGATCTTGATGATTGCTCTTTAAATTTGCACCTTGCGGATTCCACCATTAAAAAGCCAATGGGAAGGATCAATGATGTTCTCATTGTTGCAAATAAAAATTTGGTGCCCGTAGATTTTATCATTTTTGATATAGATTGCAATCTTTCTTGCCCTATTATTCTTGGTAGACCTTTCCTTAGAACGATTGGTGCGATTATTGATATGAAGGAAGGGAATATTAGATTCCAATTTCCATTAAAGAAAGGCATGGATCACTTTCCAAGAAAGAAAATCAAATTACTTTATAAATCTATCATGCGAGCTACTTATGAATTGAGTGCCAAAGATGGGACTACTTAGATCTATCTTCGCTTTTATGCCTAGCTAGGGGCGTTAAACGATAGCGCTAGTTGGGAGGCAACCCAATTTTCTTTGTGTTTTTTTGTTCCTCTTTAGTAATAAATTTTGCATCTACCTTCTGTTTAGATGTGTTTTTATCTTTTAATTAGTGTTTGTGCCAAGTAGAACTTATAGGATAACCTATGATGATAGTTGATTTGATTCTGCTGAAAAACAGAAACTTTGCGCGCACGAATTTAGTTTTGGTAATTCACAGAAACGGGCTTTTGCGTTGATTCTTTTTTCTGCTGATCAATAGACAAATTTTCCAGGTCTTCCTATTTTTTTATGGTTTTTAGAGTTCCAGAAGTTTGAATTAGTTACAGATTGCTACAGACTGTTCTGTTTTTGACAGATTCTGTTTTTCGTGTGTTGTTTGCTTATTTTGATGCATCTATGGCTAGTAAAATAGTTTATAAACCATAGAGAAGTTGGAATACAGTAGGATTAACACCAAAATAAATAAATAATGAGTTCATTACAGTACCTTATGTGGTGGTTTTGTTTTCTTTCACTAATGGAGCTTATAAGATTTCCTCTTGAGTTCTATGGTGGTTTTGGGTAGAGCTTTGATGGACTATGGAATAAGGAGTGGCAAGAGCCTAAGCTTGGGGATGCCCATGGCACCCCAAGATATTCAAGAATAGCCAAAATTCTAACCTTGGGGATGCCCTGGGAAGGCATCCCCTCTTTCTTCTTCGTTCATTGGTAACTTTACTTGGAGCTATATTTTTATTCGCCACATGATATGTGTTTTGCTTGGAGCATCGTGTATTATATTAGTATTTGCCTTTTAGTTTACCACAATCATCCTTGCTGTAAAAACCTTTTGGGAGAAGCCCGCTTGATTAGAATTTGCTAGAATACTCTATGTGGTTCACTTATATCTTTTGAGCTTGATAGTTTTTGCTCTAGTGCTTCACTTATATCTTTTAGAGCACGGCGGTGGTTTAATTTTGAAGAAATAGCTAGTCTCTCATGCTTAAATTATATCTTTTTTAGAGTCTTTTAGAACAGCATGGTATTTGCGACGGTTACAAATTTGGTCCTAGAATGATGAGCATCCATGTAGGGTATAATAAAAACTATCATAGGAAGTGAATTGGATGCTATGATCAATTTGTTGCTTGATAATTGTTTTGAGATATAAAGGTAGTAATGTTAGGGTCATGCTAGTGGGTAATTATGAAATTGAGAAATACTTTTGTTGAAGTTGGCAAGTCCCGTAGCATGCACGTATGGTAAAAGTTGTGTGACAAATTTGTTACATGAGGTGCTCTTTTGATTGTCTTCCTTATGAGTGGCAGTCAGGGACGAGCGATGGTCTTTTCCTACCAATCTATCCCTCTTGGGGCATGCGTAGTAGTACTTTGCTTCGAGGACTAAGTAGACTTTTGCAATAAGTATATGAGTTCTTTATGACTAATGTGAGTCCATGGATATACGCACACTCATCCTTCAACTTTGCTAGCCTCTATTATACCGCGCAACTTTCGCCGGTATCATAAACCCTTTATTTACCTTCCTCAAAACAGCCACCATACCTACCTATTATGGCATTTCCATAGCCATTCCGAGAAATATTGTCATGCAACTTTCCACCGTTTCGTTTATTATGACACGTTTCATCATTGTCATATTGCTCTTTGCATGATCATGTAGTTGACATCGTATTTGTGGCAAGGCCACCTTTATAATTTTCATACATGTCGCTCTTGATTCATTGCATATCCCGGTACACCACCGGAGGCATTCATATAGAGTCATATCTTGTTCTAGCTTTGAGTTGTAATTCTTGAGTTGTAAATCCATAAAAGTGTGATGATATTCAATATTAGAGCATTGTCTCAGTGAGAAAAGGATGATGAAGACTATGATTCCCCCAGAAGTCGGGATGAGACTTCGGACTTTACAAAAAGAAAAAAAAAACAGAAAAAGGCCAAAATGAAAAAAAGAAAGGCCAAAGAAAAAAAAGAAAAGGAAAAAAAGGAAAGAAAAAAAATAAAATGAGAGAAAAAGAGAGAAGGGACAATGCTACTATCTTTTTTCCACACTTGTGCTGCAAAGTAGCACCATGATCTTCATGATAGAGAGTCTCCTATGTTGTCACTTTCATATACTAAGTGGGAATTTTTCATTATAGAACTTGGCTTGTATATTCCAATGATGGGCTTCCTCAAAATGCCCTAGGTCTTTGTGAGCAAGCGAGTTGGATGCACACCCACTTACTTTCTTTTGTTGAGCTTTCATATATTTATAGCTCTAGTGCATCCGTTGCATGGCAATCCCTACTCACTCACATTGATATCTATTGATGTGCATCTCCATAGCCCGTTGATACGCCTAGTTGATGTGAGACTATCTTCTCCCTCTTTTTGTCCTCACGACCACCATCTTATACCACCTTAGTGCTATGTCCATGGCTTACGCTCATGTATTGCGTAAGAGTTGAAAAAGCTGAAGCACGTTAAAAAGTATGAAACAATTGCCCGGCTCGTCATCGGGGTTGTGCATGATGGGAGTATTTTATGTAATGAAAATGAAGCATGGCCTAACTATATGATTTTGTAGGGATAAGCTTTCTTTGGCTATGCAATTTTGATAGGACATGATTATTTGTTAGTATGCTTTGAAGCATTATTATTTTTATGTTTTATAAGCTTTTATCTTGAATCATTTGGATCTAAACATTCATGCCACAATAAAGAAAATTACATTAAGAATTATGCGAGGTAGCATTCCACATCAAAAATTCTGTTTTTATCATTTACCTACTCAAGGACGAGCAGGAATTAAGCTTGGGGATGCTTGATACGTCTCCAACATATCTATATTTCTGATTGTTCCATGCTATTATATTACCCCTTTTGGATGTTTATGGGCTTTATATTACACATTTATATCATTTTTGGGACTAACCTACTAACCGGAGGCCCAACCCGTATTGCTGTTTTTTTGTGCCTATTTCAGTATTTCAAAGAAAAGGAATATCAAACGGAGTCCAAACGGAATGAAACCTTCGGGAGCGTGATTTTTGGAACGAACGTGATCCAGAGGACTTGGAGTGCAAGTCAATAAGCAGCTGAGGCGGCCAAGAGACAGGAGGGCGCGCCGACCCCCTCTGGGCAAGCCCCCTGTCTCGTGGGCCCTCTCGGGCGGCCACCGACGTACTTCTTCGTCCTATATAAGCCTATGTACCCCGAAAACATCCAGGGAGCCAACGAAACACAATTTCCACCACCGTAACCTTCTGTATCCGCGAGATCCCATCTTGGACCCTTCGCCGGCGCTCCATCGGAGGGGGAATCGACCACGAAGGGCTTCTACATCAACACCATAGCCCCTCCGATGAGTTGTGAGTAGTATACCACAGACCTTCGGGTCCATAGTTATTAGCTAGATGGCTTCTTCTCTCTTTTTGGATCTTGATACGTCTCTGTCGTATCTACTTTTCCAAACACTTTTGCCCTTGTTTTGGACTCTAACTTGTATGATTTGGATGGGAGTAACCCGGACTGACGCTGTTTTAAGCAGAATTGCCATGGTGTTGTTTTATGTGTAGAGAACAAAAGTTCTCGGAATGACCTGAAACTCCACGGAATATCTTAGAATAAATAATAAAAAATCCTCGCCAAAGATGAAGACCAGGGGGGCCACACCCTGTTCACGAGGGTGGGGGCACGCCCCTCACCCCTAGGCGCGCCCCCTACCTCGTGGGCCCCCTGGTGGCCCTCCGACGCCAACTCCAACTCCATATATTGGCTTTCGGGGAGAAAAAAATGAGAGACAAAGTTTCATCGTGTTTTACGATACGGAGCCGGCGCCAAGCCCTAATCTCTTTCGGGAGGGCTGATCTGGAGTCTGTTCGGGGCTCCGGACAGGGGAATTCGTCGCCGTCGTCAACATCAACCATCCTCCATCACCAATTTCATGATGCTCACCGCCGTGCGTGAGTAATTGCATCATAGGCTTGCTGGACGGTGATGGGTTGGATGAGATTTATCATGTCATCGAGTTAGTTTTGTTAGGGTTTGATGCCTAATATCCACTGTGTTCTGAGATTGATGTTGCTATGACTTTGCTATGCTTAATGCTTGTCACTAGGGCCCGAGTGCCATGATTTCAGATCTGATCCTATTATGTTTTCATGAATATATGTGTGTTCTAGATCCTATCTTGCAAGTCTATTGTCACCTACTATGTGTTATGATCTGGCAACCCCGAAGGGACAATAATCGGGACCACTCCCGATGATGACCGTAGTTTGAGGAGTTCATGTATTCACTATGTGCTAATGCTTTGTTCCGGTTCTCTATTAAAAGGAGGCCTTAATATCCCTTAGTTTCCAATAGGACCCCGCTGCCACGGGAGGGTAGGACAAAAGATGTCATGAAAGTTTTTTTCCATAAGCACGTATGACTATATACGGAATACATGCCTACATTACATTGATGAACTGGATCTAGTTCTGTGTCACCCTATGTTATGACTGTTACATGACGAACCGCATCCGGCATAATTATCCATCACTAATCCGGTGCCTATGAGTTTTCCATATACTGTTTCTCGCTTATTTACTTTTCTGTTGCTACTGTTACAATCACTACAAAATACCAAAAACATTACTTTTGCTGTCTTTACTTTTGTTACTATTACCACCACTATCATATTACTTTGCTACTAAACACTTTGCTGCAGATACTAAGTTTCCAAGTGTGGTTGAATTGACAACTCAGCTCCTAATACTTGAGAATATTCTTTGGCTCCCCTTGTGTCGAATCAATAAATTTGGGTTGAATACTCTACCCTCGAAAACTGTTGCGATCCCCCATACTTGTGGGTTATCAAGACCTTTTTCTGGCGCCGTTGCCGGGGAGCATAGCTCTATTCTTTGAGTCACTTGGGATTTACATCTGCTGGACACTATGAAGAACTTGAAAGATGATCGAACTACTATTTTGCCCTCAACTACAAGGGGAGGTAAGGGATTACCATCTATCCTTGCACTAGATTCTCCTTCTGTTATGAGTAAGTTTGCGACACCTAAACCTACTACTGATATTGATTCTGATATGTCGCATGTTATTGATGATGCCACTTCTGCTATGCATGATACTTATGGTGAAACTACTTCTATGCTTGATACTACTGTGCCACTTGATGAATATCTTGATGAGCAAATTGCTAGGTCTAGAGAAAGAGAAATTATTGAACCTGAACATGATGATGTTAGTGATGATGAACCTATGCCTTCTATTCGTGAGGGTTATCTTTTTAATGCTGAATCTATTGAAGCTGTTCTTGCTTGCCAGGATAGTCTTGAACGTAAGAGGTTACTAGTTAAGTGGAGTAAAGAATCTTTTAGAGATAGGATGAGACCCGACCCTGCTTTTGCTACTTCACCTATCTGTGTTCCTGATCAATATTATTATGATTTTTTGTTGATCCAGATAGAGTTACTTTGGTTGAATCTGATCCTTTTTATGGCTATGAATCTGAAACTGTTGTGGCACATCTTCGTAAGTTAGATGATATAGCTGCCCTGTTTAATAATAATGAGAGATCGCGCTACCTTTATTTAATCAAAATATTTCCGTTCTCATTAAAGGGTGATGCTAAGAAATGGTTTAATTCTCTTGATCCTGGTTGTGTGCAAAGCCCCCAGGATATGATTTATTACTTCTCTGCTAAATATTTCCCTGCTCATAAGAAACAAGCTGCTTTGAGGGATATATATAATTTTGTGCAAATTGAAGAAGAAAGTCTCCCACAAGCTTGGGGGAGGCTTCTCAAGCAACTTAATGCTTTGCCTAATCATCCTCTTAAGAAACCTGAAATACTTGATATCTTTTATAATGGACTAACCGATGCTTCCAGAGATTACCTGGACAGTTGTGCTGGTTCTCTTTTCAGGGAAAGAACACCGGATGACGCTGAAATTCTATTAAATAATATGTTGGCAAATGAAAATAATTGGGCACCTCCCGAACCAGCTCCTGAGCCAGTTACTGAGCCTATTCCTAAACCCACTCCGAAGAAGAGAGGTGTTCTATTTCTCAGTCCCGAAGATATGCAAGAGGCAAAGAAATCTATGAAAGAAAAGGGTATTAAAGCTGAAGATGTTAAGAATTTACCTCCTATTGAAGAAATACATGGTCTTAATTTACACTTTGTTGAAGAAGTATATGATCTCAATTACTTATTTCTTGAAGAAGCTCCCGATATCCCGACACGGTAGTAAAGGTAAATTCTCTGTATAGATATGATAAAGTTGAAGTCCCTCCTACTAAAATTGCTAGTCAGTGCTTGGATGAGTTTGATGACTTTATGTTTAAGCAAGATGACTTTAATGCTTATTTTGGTAGACAATTAAAATAGAATACCTTTATGATTAAACGCTTGAGTGATTATATGGCTGATATTAGAGGTGAACTTAAACTTGTTAGCAAACATGCTTCTATGGTTACCACTCAAGTAGTACAAGTACTTAAAGCTCTGAAAGAAGTGCTTGATGAAATGAATAGTAAGAAAAATGATTATGCTGTTAGAGTGGCTACTAGAACTTGTAGAATGACTCAGGAACCTTTGTATCCTGAAGGCCACCCTAAGATAATCGAGCAAGATTCTCAGAGAAATAATATTGATATGCCTAGTTCTTTTAAGAGGAAGAAAAAGAAAAATGATAGGACTTTGCAAACTTCTAGTGAACCTATTGCTGAACCACCTGAGAATCCAAATGACATCTCATTTACGATCTTTGAAACACAATCGGTGATGAACATGAACCTAGTTATAATGTCAATGATAATGTTCATGTTGATGCTCAACCTAGTAATGATAATGATGTAGAAGTTGAACCTGCGGTTGATCTTGATAACCCACTATCAAGGAATCAACGTTATGACAAAAGAGATTTTGTTGCTAGGAAACACAGTAAAGAAAGGGAACCATGGGTTCAGAAACCCATGCCTTTTCCTCCTAAATCATTGAAGAAAAAGGATGATGAGGATTTTGAGCGCTTTGCTGAAATGATTAGACCCATCTTTTTGCGTATGCGATTAACTGATGTGCTCAAAACAAATCCTTATGCTAAGTATATGAAGGATATTATTATTAATAAAAGAAAGATACCTGAAGCTAAAATTTCCACCATGCTTGCTAATTACACTTTTAAGGGTGGAATACTAAAGAAACTTGGAGATCCCGGAGTGCCTACTATACCATGCTCCACTAAAAGAAGTTATGTTAAAACTGCTTTATGTGATCTTGGAGCCGATGTTAGTGTTATGCCTCTCTCTTTATATCATAGACTTGACTTGAATAAGTTGACACCTACTAAAATATCTTTGCAAATGGCTGATAAATCAACTTCTATACCTGTCGGTATTTGTGAGGATGAGCCTGTTGTGGTTGCAAACGTTACTATTTTAACGGACTTTGTTATTCTTGATATTCCCGAGGATGATAGTATGTCTATTATTCTTGGAAGACCTTTCCTTAATACTGTAGGGGCTGTTATTGATTGCACCAAAGGCAATGTCACTTTTCATGTTAATGGCAATGAGCACACGGTACATTTTCCGAAGAAACAACCTCAAGTTTATAGTATCAACTCCATTGGAAAAGTTCCAGCGATTATATTTCGAGGTTTTGAATTTCCTCTCCATACGGTCAAGAAAAAGTATGATATTCTTATTGTTGGTGATTTTCATTTCCCCGTTGAGGTAACTTAGTGTCAATCGAAATTTCTCCGGTTCCGTGATTATTCGGAATGAGTTTGTTAACAAGACTTGATCAACCATGTTACCGGGTTCATTTTGATGATCACGAGATGGATGAAACTAGAAGCACAACCTTCTGTACCCTCTTTATATTTTCTGTTATTTAGTAGAAATAAAGTAAAATAATATTTTCTGTCTGTCTCCTGACTTATCCGTGCAATATAAAATATCCCGAAAATAAAAGTCCTCAGAATGCCATGCCAATTTAATATGATTTTTTCGGGAATATTTGAGGATTTACTGTGCAAAAATTACCGTGGGGGGAGCTGCCACCTGGCCACGAGGGTGGAGGGCGTGCCCTAGCCCCCTGGGCGCGCCCCCTGCCTCGTGGGCCCACGGTGTCCCTCCTCCACTTATTCCTGCACCCATCTTCTTCCTCTGCCTCACACAAACACGAAAAACCAACTCAAGCACGAGTTCCAGCCCCCGTTGCTATGATTTTCGATCTCCTTGCTCAAAGCACCTCTCGCAAAACTGCTTGGGGAGATTGTTCCTTGGTATGTGACTCCTCCATTGGTCCAATTAGTTTTTGTTATAGTGCTTTATTCTTTGCAAATTTGTGCTGCATAGGTGACCATGTTCTTGAGCTTGCATGTCAAATTTATATGGTTCCAAGTAGTTCTAATGCTTGATTTATGCCCTAGGCACTTGTGGGAGTTGTTGCTATCAATTTTATTGAAGTTGGTTCACTTTTATTTGAAGTTACTAAAAATTTCAGATTGTTTCAGAAATAATGAAGAGACTTTTGAGGGGCTCGTCGAGCCGAAACTCTAAGGAAAAACAAAAGGAAGAAGAGCAGAAGCCCAAATTTAATTTGCCTCGCACCACGGAGGTCCGGCCGTGTGAATGGCCTTCCGATGACTTCTTGAGGAGTGCCGGGATTTATGAGGATTTCTATCTATTAATTGAGAACGCCGGCCTCACCAACTTCCTCCGCGACCAACATCATCAGTATCTCTTACTCACAAATACTTTTGTGCAGAACTTCTACTTTTTCCCTAAGAAATCACCTCCAACAGTGGAGTTCCATTTATATGATGTTGTTAAGGAGATGACATTAGCTGCATTTTGCGAGGCTTGTAAAATACCTTTCGAGGGTTCTTTAGATGAACCACACCGTAATGAAGTGGAAGCTTTTATTAACACTATCACTGTGGGAGAAACCAGGAAGGTTTCTGATGCAAGAATTACTAGCATACATCCCGTTTTACGCTACTTTGCCTTATTTGCTAGTCGTTGCTTGATTGGTCGCGGGAACTGTGGGAACCTTAGGATTCCTGATATTATCATTTTGTTCCATGGTTTATACCGCAATAACTCTGTTAGTATGGGTGGAATTGTTCCTAGACAGTTAGGTCTGAACCGTACTAAGGGCTCCGTCTTTGGAGGCACTTATGCTTCCCGTCTAGCTGAATATTTTGAAATACCTATTAGGCAAGAGGAGAAAGAAGAAACAGCTCTGCCCCGTGCTTATTTAGATTATAAGAGTATGCTAGCACATGATTTTCTTGTTAAGAGTCGCGAAGGGGAGCTTAAATATAAATTGTACTTTGATAAACATCACCCTGAGACTATTACTTTGCCTGCTCCCTCTTTGTTTAACTTGTCTACAGGGCCTTACATTGTTCCGTGGGCGGCTGTTCAAGCCTATCGGAATCCTGCACCAGCCCTAGAACTGGAGCCACAAGATGAGCCTCCACGAATGTCTGTTTATTCTTGGGATCCTGAGGCGGTTGCCAGCCAGTGGCAATCAGAGTTCTCTTCATCACATTATGATCCCAACTATTCTGCGTCACAGTATGACCCCAGCTACACCTATGGGTATCCGCAAGGTTATCCCTGGAAATAGACCAACTTAGGCCAAAAGCCTAAGCTTGGGGGAGTACGTATTTCTCACCGACATTACATTCATGTTCACACACTCTCATTGCTAGATGTCGGTGCTCATACTTTTTCACTATAATATCCAGGCAAGTTTATCTTCTTTTTCCTGCTTTCTTCTTGTGTGTTTGATAAACCTTAAGAAAAACCAAAAAAATAGTAGTAGTTTATTTCTTTGCTGTAGTAATTAAAAAGAAAACCCAAAAATATTTCCCGTTCTTCTTTTGTTTGTTGGGAGCTTTCCCGTGTAAATAATTTTTATTTCTTTTCTTTTCTTTGGGGGTCGAGAAGACTATATTGAAAATGCTTAGTGGCTCTTATATGCATGATCGTTTATTTAACTTAGAGCCCATATTACTTGTCTTCTCTCTTGAGTTGAATTCTTGCAGATTCTAGCTTAGTCCAATGCACGTGCACTCTTATTATTATACACACCGTTCGGTCGTGCAAGTGAAAGGCAATAATGATGATATATGATGGACTTATTGTGAAGAGAAAAGCTGGTATGAACTCAACCTCTCTTATTTTTGTAAAAATGATGATTCATCGTTCCTGATTCAGCTATTATGAAGTAAACATATTTGCAATGACATTTAGAGATTATAGTTTCTTGTGCCATGCTTGATTAGCTATGAGTTATAATGGTTTACCTTGCGTGCCAACATGCTATTGAGATGATTATGATGTGGTATGATAGGATGGTATCCTCCTTTAAATGAATTGAGTGACTCGACTTGGCACATGTTCACGCATGTAGTTGAATCAAATCAACATAGCCTTCATAATATTTATGTTCATGGTGGATTATATCCTACTCATGCTTGTACTCGGTGTGAATTAATTTTAATGCATGTTTACGACTATTGTCGCTCTCTCAGTTGGTCGCTTCGGTCTTTTTCTAGCCTTCACTGTACTAAGCGGGAATACTGCTTGTGCATCCAAACTCCTTAAACCCCAAAGTTGTTCCATATGAGTCCACTATACCTTCCTATATGCGGTATTTACCTGCCGTTCCAAGTAAATTTGTATGTGCCAAACTCTAAACCTTCAAATAAACATTCTGTTTTGCATGCTCGAATAGCTCATATGTCAACTAGAGCTGCCCTTATCTTCCATGTTAGGCGGGTTATTCTCAAGAGGAGTGGACTCCGCTCCTCATTCATGAGAAAATGGCTGGTATCCGAGATGCCCAGTCCCATGCTTCGTGCAAACTAAATCAAAATAACTGCAAACAAAACTCCCCTTGGGACCCGTTGACTATTGGAGGCACTCGTTGTTTCGAGCAAGCCATGGATTGATGCTTGTGGAGGAAGGGGAGTATAAACTTTACCATTCTGTTTGGGTACCGCCTATAATCTGTTTAGCGTGGAAGATATCGTCGTCTTTTAGTTGTTATGTTGACAATGAAAGTATGCCGCTCAAAATATAATTTATCTCTATTTCAAAATCGAGCTCTACAAATCCCTGCTTCCCTCTGCGACGGGCCTATCTATTTACTTTTATGTTGAGTCATCACCCTTCTTATTAAAAAGCACCCGCTGGAGAGCTCATTGTCGTTTGCATTCATTATGATTGGTTTATATTGGGTATGACTTGACTGGATCTCTTTTACCATGAATTACAATGTTTAGTCAGTCCTTGATTTTTAAAGGTGCTCTGCATTTATGTTTTGCGGTCTCAGAAAGGGCTAGCGAGATACCATTTTGTTATATCATGTTATGATTATTTTGAGAAAGTTTTGTCATCCGAGTTTTATTATTATGGCTCGCTAGCTGATTATGCTATTGATATGAGTAATTGTGAGACCTACGTGTTATTGTTAGTATGGTTAGTTCATAATAATTGCTGAAACTTGAATGCTGGCTTTTCATGTTTACAACAACAAGAGCAAACAGAGTTTGTAAAAGTTTTTCTTTTTCTCTTTCAGTTTGTCAACTGAATTGCTTGAGGACAAGCAAGGGTTTAAGCTTGGGGGAGTTGATACGTCTCCCTCGTATCTACTTTTCCAAACACTTTTGCCCTTGTTTTGGACTCTAACTTGTATGATTTGAATGGAACTAACTTTCGGATCGATTTGTTTTCAGCAGAATTGCCATGGTGTTGTTTTATGTGCTGAAAACAAAAGTTCTCGGAATGACCTGAAACTCCACGGAATATCTTAGAATAAACAATAAAAAATCCTCGCCAAAGATGAAGACCAGGGGGCCCACACCCTGTTCACAAGGGTGGGGGGCGCGCCCCTCCCCCCTGGGTGCGCCCCCCTATCTCGTGGGCCCCCTGGTGGCCCTCCGACGCCAACTCCAACTCCATATATTGGCTTGCGGGGAGAAAAAAATCAGAGAGAAAGTTTCATCGCGTTTTACGATACGGAGCAGCTGCCAAGCCCTAATCTCTCTCGGGAGGGCTGATCTGGAGTCCGTTCGGGGCTCCGGAGAGGGGGATTCGTCGCCGTCGTCATCATCAACCATCCTCCATCACCAATTTCATGATGCTCACCGCCGTGCGTGAGTAATTGCATCGTAGGCTTGCTGGACGGTGATGGGTTGGATGAGATTTATCATGTAATCGAGTTAGTTTTGTTAGGGTTTGATCCCTAGTATCCACTATGTTCTGAGATTGATGTTGCTATGACTTTGCTATGCTTAATGCTTGTCACTAGGGCCCGAGTGCCATGATTTCAGATCTGAACCTATTATGTTTTCATGAATATATGTGTGTTCTAGATCCTATCTTGCAAGTCTATAGTCACCTACTATGTGTTATGATCCGGCAACCCCAAAGTGACAATAATCGGGACCACTCCGGGTGATGACCGTAGTTTGAGGAGTTCATGTATTCACTATGTGCTAATGCTTTGTTCCGGTTCTCTATTAAAAGGAGGCCTTAATATCCCTTAGTTTCCAATAGGACCCCGCTGCCACGGGAGGGTAGGACAAAAGATGTCATGCAAGTTCTTTTCCATAAGCACGTATGACTATATACGGAATACATGCCTACATTACATTGATGAACTGGAGCTAGTTCTGTGTCACCCTATGTTATGACTGTTACATGACGAACCACATCCGACATAATTATCCATCACTAATCTGGTGCATACGAGTTTTCCATATACTGGTTCTCGCTTATTTACTTTTCCGTTGCTACTGTTACAATCACTACAAAATAACAAAAACATTACTTTTGCTGTCTTTACTTTTGTTACCGTTACCACCACTATCATATTACTTTGCTACTAAACACTTTGCTGCAGATACTAAGTTTCCAGGTGTGGTTGAATTGACAACTCAGCTGCTAATACTTGAGAATATTCTTTGGCCCCCCTTGTGTCGAATCAATAAATTTGGGTTGAATACTCTACCCTCGAAAACTGTTGCGATCCCCTATACTTGTGGGTTATCAGATCTCAATACCATTAT
The DNA here is from genome assembly GCA_021437245.1 of Aegilops speltoides. Lineage (NCBI taxonomy): Eukaryota > Viridiplantae > Streptophyta > Magnoliopsida > Poales > Poaceae > Aegilops > Aegilops speltoides. The sequence goes on along the minus strand of CM038147.1, from coordinate 493,168,911 downwards.
CTCCTCGATCTTCTTGGAGACCTATTCGATGTAACTCTTTTTGTAACTCTTTTTGCGTGTGTTTGTCGAGATTCGATGAATTGTGGGTTAATGATCAAGTTTATCTATGAGAAATATTTGAATCTCCTTTGAATTATTTTATGTATGATTGAGTTATCTTTGCAAGTCTGTTTGAATTATCAGTTTGGTCTGGCCTACTAGATTGATCTGTCTTACCATGGGAGAAGTGCTTAGCTTTGGGTTCAATCTTGCGGTGTCCTTACCCAGTGACAGAAAGGGTTGCAAGGCACGTATTGTATTGTTGCCATCTATGATAAAAAGATGGGGTTTATATCATATTGCTTGAGTTTATCACTCTACATCATGTCATCTTTCTTAATGCGTTACTCTGTTCTTATGAACTTAATACTCTAGATGCATGTTGGATAGCGGTCGATGTGTGGAGTAATACTAGTAGATGCAGGCAGGAGTCGGTCTACTTGTCGCGGACGTGATGCCTATATACATGATCATGCCTAGATAATCTCATATTTATTCTCTTTTGTATCAATTGCTCGACAGTAATTTGTTCACCCACCATAATACTTATGCTATCTTGAGAGAAACCAGTAGTGAAACCTATGGCCCCCAGGTCTATCTTTTATCATATAAGCTTTCAATCTACTTTTATTTGCATCTTTACTTTTTGCATCTATATTGTAAAATGCCAAAAATATATTTATCTTATCATACTATCTTTATCAGATCTCACTTTGAAAAGTGGCCGTGAAGGGATTGACAACCCCTTTTATTGCGTTGGTTGCGAGTTCTTTGTTTGTTTGTGTAGGTGCGTGGGACTTTTGAGGAGCCTCCTACTAGATTGATACCTTGGTTCTCAAAAACTGAGGGAAATACTTACGCTACTATTGATGCATCACCCTTTCCTATTCAAGGAAAACCAACACAAGCTCCAGACGTAGCAGGGCACACTGCGCACAAAAATTCCATAGTTCGGCTCGACCCTATTCGGACCCAAGAAGCTATATTTCACAGTTCATTAAAACAAACCAGCTTTACTTATGGCCACACTAGATTCTTACACCTGGTTTTTTCCTTTCTACAGATGGCCATCATACTATACCCTTCAAGGACACTTCACAACGGAGATAAAGGCGCAGACATGTAGCAGGGGCCCGTATTAAGGTTTCATTTTTAGATTAAGACCCTGTGTGAACCTTATTTTATCTATTTTTGTTTTATACTGTCCTGGCATGTAAAATATCCAAGGAAGATGTCGGCACTATCTGTAAATTTACGGCTCGCCGTACTAAAGTGGATGGTATAGAAGCAGTTGGGTTCATAGTGTGTTTTGAGATTCATGTTCTCACCACCCGTGCTCTTTCCACACGCCAGTTCACCACACGTGCCTTGATACCAGGTTCTATCACCAGGGGCTGTATTCAGGCCGGTGTATATTGCAAAGTCCGGACACCTGTAGGGAGTGTTCGGTGTCGCGAGTTTGGCCTTATATGCATCAGCTCCGAATCATGTCTTTGGTCAATAGTTGGGTTGCCCGACTCCTTTGCTTACTACCTTACGTTCCCCTATATCGGCTAGGGTAGTAAAGGGAGAACTACTGCGATTGTGTCCTCGCTCGTCTGGATGAGCACCTCAGTAGAGAAAGCCGAAAACCGACTGTCATGATGCGGCGAGAGCTGGTCAACCACTCGATGACTCATAGGAATCTTTGTGATTCCCTCCGTGCTAAACGAAGGACCGTCCTTCTGGGTGACTACGTGTCAGCAACATCCCCTTACTAGGATACCTTCCCCCGCTTAGAAGCTTCTCTTCTCGAGTCTTTGGAGGCGGTCCTCTTCTTCCCGTGAGGAGTAGGGATGTCAATTCGCCCTTCCCTTCCGTCTTTGGAAGTGGAAGTTCCAATCTCCCCGGATGAATTTCCTGGTGTGCCTCCAGAATGGAGGCCGCCTTGGGCCTCTTTGCTCTCCTCCTTATCTTCCCCCACCGGCACTTGATATGGTGCCGGAGCCAGCATCCTTGTTAACACCGGATCGGCAGAGTCTTCGAGAAGTGGAGCCGAACACCTAATTCTCTCCGCCTTCTTTCACCAGCCCTAGCCGAGGAAAGTTTCATAAGTACTGTTATGAGGCATCTTACAAAACTATGTTCAGGAGTTAAGTGCTTACCGGAGTATCTGGATGATTGAAGTCAAGACCAATGTCTTTTGTAGTATTGGGCCACTGTTTTCATGCGCCAAAGAACAATTTCCACATCTCTCTGAGCATCATGCCAGAGAGGTGCTAAAGAGTCCGTGGACCTTCCGGAACAAACTCCCACATGCGGAGAGGGTGTCACTGACAGGGTAGGATCTAGCAGACTAGCATTACTTGGATTACATTGATGAGACCGGTGTCCTTCTCAATGAGGCTCCGAATGCGGCTTTGCAACATCTGCACTTCATCAGTAGATCCCCAGTCCAGCCCCTTGTTAATCCACAATGCGAGCTGTGGCGAAGGGCCAGACCGAAACACAAGTGTGGCTGCCCGCTTTTTACCACGGGGTTCGGTGATGTAAAACCACTCCCATTGCCATAAGTCAGAAGTTTCTATGAAGGAGCCCTTCGGCCAAGAAGAATCTATGAGCTTGCTTATTGAAGCGCCTCCGCACTCCATTTGTTTCCCATTGATTACCTTCGGGTTCATGCTAAAGGTCTTAAGCCATAAGCCGAAGTGTGGGGAAATACGAAGGAAGGCCTCACACGTGGTGATGAACGCCGAGATGTGGAGAAAGAAGTCCGTGTCTAGATCATGGAAATCTAGCCCGTAATAAAACATGACCCCTCGAATGAAGGGATGGAGACCAAACCCAAGCCCTCGGAGGAAGTGAGAGATAAACACGACCCTCTCATTGGATCTGGGAGTAGGAATAACCTGCCCTTGAGCAGGAAGCATGTGGTAAATTTCCGCGGTCAAGTATGTTGCCTCCCTGAGGTGCGAGATATCTTCCTCTGTGATGGAAGAGGCCATCCAGCAGCCTTGAAGGATGGGTCCGGACATGGCTAGAGGCTCGAAGCGGCTGGATTGACCCTTGAGTGTTGGAACTTGAGGTAGGAGGTAGAGGGAAGAACTAGCGTGGAAGAAAGAGGGCATGCCTTAACCCCTTTATAAAGGCAACAATATCAAGCGTCCCCTCCGTGGCCTTAAAACGTGCCTATTCCCGAGGAATTATGCCAACAGAATGGTTGGGTTACCAACGTCCATGTTGATGAGAATCCCGTAATAAGGGGACACGATCTCTACTTTGACAAGACGTGCCAATAAAGACCGGCCCCCGAAACATGGAGTGGCAGGCTAGAAAACGATTCAAAATAATGGCCGGGTAGTGACGTAATGTCGTGCCGCCAAAATTATCAGAGGATTGGACTCGTAAATATTATACTCTCTACAGTTGTTTGTGGAACTTGTTTTGCAGAGCCGGACACGATTCTTGTGTTCGAGGTTTACTTTGAAGTATTTGGAGAAGGAACCCGCCATGCAATGCCGAAGACAATCTGCACGCTGGACTCATTGTCATTGAAGTCTGGTTCAGGGGCTACTGAGGGAGTCCTGGACTAAGGGTTCCTCGGACAGCCGTAAAGTATACTTGGTTCGGACTGTTGGACTATGAAGATACAAGATAGAAGACTTTGTCCCGTGTCCAGATGGGACTCTCCTTTGTGTTGAAGGCAAGCTTGGCGATTTGGATATGTAGATTCCTTTCTATGTAACCGACTTTGTACAACCCTAGCCCCCCCGGTGTCTATACAAACTGGAGGGTTTAGACTTCTAGGGTTTAGACACAACAATCATAACCTCATAGGCTATACTTCTAGGGTTTAGCCATTACGGTCTCGTGGTAGATCAGCTCTTGCAATACTCATATTCATCAAGATCAATCAAGCAGGAAGTAGGGTATTACATCCATAGTGAGGGCCCGAACCTAGGTAAACATTGTGTCCCCCGCCTCCTGTTACCATTAGCCTTAGACACAGTTCGGGACCCCCTACCCGAGATCCGCTAGTTTTGTCACCGACAGAAGGTACTGGCTCCACCGGATCTGGATGACAGTGAGTCTTTGTGGATTGGCTCAGCGGCGGCGCAACCACGCAATGCGGTGGGGCAGGGAGCGGGGTTTTGGTCGGGACCACGAACAGCGAAGGAAGGCTGCTCTGTAGTTGTTCGCTGGCTCTTCGGGGAAGATTTCGGACAGTGTCAGCCGGGAGGCACAAGACGGCCATCAAGCCATCGAGCGTAGATCGGACAGTACCAAAATAAAATAAAATCGTGTGACCCCAATTTAGTCTTCAGTCAACAGACGTGTGACCACTCTCATACCTTGTTTTTGATCTCTAAGGGTATTTCTTCAGATGAAAGAGATGTGTCGTTCATAACATTATGCGTTTTCTGCATCTTCAGCCACACTGTCTTCCGACTCACCGCAGCTGCTCCAACAAGGGAAGCATACACCAGAAGGGAGCTATAGTCCCCACTCAACAGTTCCCTGCATCGAATGCGCGCGCCCGACATGGACAGCCACAACAACTGCATGGCCGTCGACACGTCAGCACATGATGCTCACTCCTATGGATGGCGGCCAGATAGGTTGTACCCTTATCTTACTTGTGTGCAACATTTATGTCTTTGTTATTCATCTAAGCTTGGAAAATAGATTATCACATTTCAGATTATATTCATGCTGATCTCTTATGGTTCTTATTCAAGAGTTAACGTTGTTCCATAGTTCAGCTAAGAGACTTGTTCTTTAGGTAACGATGTTCCATAGTTATCATCCATCAGCCAATGCTATCCCACAAGCTTGTGATTATAGTATTGTACCACTTCTAGTATTAGCCATGTTGTTCTTTAATACTTTTTTATGCCTTCTAGTTAATCTCGAGTACAAACGATACATATTCTGTAGCTTTCATCTGTGTTCTCCGTTTAGTGTTTGAGACCTGTTGCTGCTAGTTAACCCCAGTCCTACTATTTATGTCGTCTCCTACAGGCACTCATTACATAAATCTAACTACTAGTTGTCTTCCATGCATGTTAGATATAGTTGCACGCACTGATTTATGCACAAGAACCTCACGGAGCAATGTAACGGCCAACAAACTTGACGTCAATGATACCCAATATGATGGAACATGTAAAGGTAGTTCCTCACAAGACTTGCAGAAAGATGATGAATCCTATTCACCCCACAAGGTCCTTCCTCTTACTTGGCCCTTGATAGGGGTACATCATGCATATAATGTCCTGGAGTGCATCTACTCTGTTGCAATGCCTTGTGCTTAGCCTACTGATCATGCATGTAAATATGGCATGCCTTCCTGTTTTTCAGTACCTATTCCATTCATGATAAGATGTTTCAAATTCAAGTACTGTCATTCTACTCTATCGTAATGCCATCCGCTTAGTTGGACATCATGCTTCTAAATATCTTATGCATTATTATTCATCAGTATGTACTTCATCTGTCTACCATACCATGCATGTTCTATTTTTTTTACATTGAAGTGATGTTCTAGTGGTCTCTTGCAATGCCATCTTAGTTTCCCAATCATACACGCATATGTTGCCTTAGTGTTTTTCTGTATGTATCCCGCTAGCATACAGTTTTACATTCAAGCAGTGTTTTTTACACTGTTGTCCTATCGTATCCCTAGCTCTTACATCATACTCCCTCCGTCCGGATTACATGTCGCAGAAATGGATAAAATTGGATGTATCTAGAACTGAAATACGCCTAGACCCATCCATTTATTTGCAGATGAAGGGAATACATGTCAATATGTCATGCCTTTCTATTCTTCAGTACCTATTCCATCTCTGCTGTAGCATGTTTTATAATTGAAGCACCATTCTTCTATATAAGGCATGTAAGGGGAAGACGGCTATGTTAGAATCGGAAGGGTTACAAACCAGGTATTTGCAAAAGATCCAAATGCCAGGAGATAATAAACCAACTCAAATTTTCATAGATACCACTCCAACACAGAGAAACCCAACTCCCACTGATAATAAGCAGATTCCAGTGGCCAAAGAACTAGTCTGCTCCAGTCCAGCAAAAGAATGTCAACTCCTTTCTAAGAAGCGTATGCGTATCCTCGCATCATGAAATTTTATAGCATTCTGATCATATTTTGTACATGTTTCTTACCCATCTCTCTTTCAGAAAATAAGGTTAAATGATAGAAGACTTCCTCCGTTGGGATTATATTCGAGGAATATATCTTGCAGGAATTCTCTGTGCTCCAATGCTGATGTAAGTACCTGTTGTATATCACTATATTTTTTCATCAACATGTATTTTGTTAATCAGCGTGAATCCAACCTTTATCTGATCTAAAATTAGTGGTAGCAAAATGTTAAAGGCGCCAATGTTGATTTTTGTAAGCAAAACTTCCTGGTAGTTTTGCATACTGAGCTGCATGAGTGTACTATCTCATATCATGCACATTACTGAATTGTAGTGTTGCTTTGGTTTCCCATTCATTCATTGCGTCAATGTTGCTTTCGTATTACCTTACCTGGATCATGATAGTTGTGCCATATTGTGTTAATTTGGTGTAGGCTAGTTGCCCAAATGTTCATTGTGTCAATGTTGCTTTCCTATTATCTGACTTGGCCAATTATAGCAATGCTAGTGTGTTAATTTGGTGCAGGCTGCTGAAGATAAGAAGACAAACTCTGAAAACAGCAAGGCAACGCGAGTGTTTCTTGTCAATAAATCTAGGCCAGGTAATATGGCAATAACTCATGATTAATCTGTTTGGTTCCCCTGCTAATTTATGTTATGATGCAGTGGTCGAGACACTCTCCACTATCAATAATACAAGCCTGCCAAAGTCGCCATCTGAATCTGTTCAGTTTCCTCTGTCTCGAATGCAATGGAAAAATGTATGTTTGTGAACCAATTAATGCCTGAAGCAATGATGGAAATGGTGGAGGAATCAGAGGTGCACATTCGTGCGCAACAACAACGAATCAATGTTTTCAGAGACAGTGTAGCAAAGCAGCAATAACTTCCCCACATGCTTATGGGCGTCATCCATGATGAGGTTCCAGATTGTGACGTTGTAGATCATTAGGTTCTGTTCATTTATTTGCACTGGCATGAATCTTTGATTGCCAAGTGGATGTAATTTCCGGTAATATATGTTGGATGTGCAACGTTTTTCCCTGTATGTCGTACCTTTGCCTTATCGGTTTTGGTCCTGTGCATAATTGCTCGTCGTAATGGGCTCAAATTATCTAATTTGTCCTAAAGACATATACAAACTCTAGTTGGCCCATTAAGTTAGTGGGCCATTACCAGGCCGAATGTTAATGGTCGGCCCTCTTACCTACCGGGTCGTTAACAAGCCGACATCGAAGCGGGCACCATATGGGCCCATTTGATTTCACGGGCCATTAACATGCCGTTAATAAGGTCGGGCTACAAATGGCCCAATTATACTCTGGCCTTTAGCAGGCCGAAAGAGACAGTGGGCTGGTACTGGAGCATGAAGAGCATGGGCCGCTAACAGGCTCGAAGTCAGGTTGTACTGTACATGGACCAACTGTGTTGTGGGCCTTTAGCAGGCTGAAAGAGAAACCGGGCTGGTATTGGACCATGAATGGCATGGGCCTTTAAAAGGCGAAAACTCAGGTCCGACTACAAATGGCCCAACTCATTTATGGGCCGTCAACAGGCTGAAAGACACACATGCCCGGGAATTGGCCCAACACTTAAATGGGCCGCTAAAAGGCCAAAAATCAAGTCCGACTACAAATGGCACAACTGATTTATGGGCCGTCAACAGGCTGAATGACACACCGGCCCAGAAATTAGCCCAACACTTAAATGTCTCGGTAAAAGGTCGAAAGATGTACATCCTGAAAATTGGCCCATCCCTTGAATGGGCCGTTAACAGGCCGAAATCACATCGGGCCGATATAGCGGGCTGTTAACATGCTCGAACTGACGATGGGCTGCAATGGTGTCAAATCTTTAACGGGCCGTTGACGGGCCGAATGGGCACATCTCTATGGGCCGTAGTCTTAAATGGACCTGACACAAGTAGTCCTTATATGGGCTAGCCTGCTAACATTTACTGCGCCGGCCTTTTTCACCGAAATGGGCCATTGTTGGGCCGTGCCACGTGTCGACCTATCATAGGCGCCTCCTGTACAATGAGTGGATGACTTCTGTCCCAACGGTGAGGCAACACGTGTTTCCTCCGGCCAACCAGAATTTTACACGTGAATATTTTGAAAGAAATATGCCCTAGAGGCAATAATAAAGTTATTATTTATTTCCTTATATCATGATAAATGTTTATTATTCATGCTAGAATTGTATTAACCAGAAACATAATACATGTGTGAATATATAGACAAACAGAGTGTCACTAGTATGCCTCTACTTGACTAGCTTGTTAATCAAAGATGGTTATGTTTCCTAACCATGGACAAAGAGTTGTTATTTGATTAACGGGATCACATCATTAGTTGAATGATCTGATTGACATGACCCATTCAGTTAGCTTAGCACCCGATCGTTTAGTATGTTGCTACTGCTTCCTTCATGACTTATACATGTTCCTATGACTATGAGATTATGCAACTCCCGTTTACCGGAGGAACACTTTGTGTGCTACCAAGCGCCACAAGCATAGCTGGGTGATTATAAAGGTGCTCTCAGGTGTCTCCGAAGGTACTTGTTGGGTTGGCGTATTTCGAGATTAGGATTGGTCACTCCGAATGTCGGAGAGGTATCTCTGGGCCCTCTCGGTAATACACATCACTTAAGCCTTGCAAGCACTTCAACTAATGAGTTAGTTGCGAGATGATGTATTATGGAACGATTAAAGAGACTTGCCAGTAACGAGATTGAACTAGGTATTGGATACCGACGATCGAATCTCGGGCAAGTAACATACCGATGACAAAGGGAACAACGTATGTTGCTGTGCGGTTTGACCGATAAAGATCTTCGTAGAATATGTAGGAACCAATATGGGCATCTAGGTCCCTCTAGGTTCTACATTATTCTCCAACCGTAGGGTCCGCACGCTTAAGGTTTCGATGACAGTTATATTATGAGTTTATGTATTTTGATGTACCGAAGGTTGTTCAGAGTCCCGGATATGATCACGGACATGACCAGGAGTCTCGAAATGGTTGAGATATAAAGATTGATATATTGGACGGATATATTTGGACACCGGAAAGGTTCCGGAGAAGTTTGGAGCTCCGGGAGGTTACCGGAACCCCTCGGGAGGTATATGGGCCTTATTGGGCCCATGTAGGAGGAAGGAGAAGGAACAAGGGGAGGCGCACCCCCAAGCCCAATCCGAATTGGGGAGGGGGGCCCCCCCTTTCCTTTCTCCTTCCCCCTCTTCCTATTACTACTACTAGTACTACTTCCTAATACTAGTACTCTTTCCTTCCCCTCCAAATAAGATAAGGAAAAAGGGGGGAAACCTACTTGGAGTAGGTTTCCCCTCCCCATGCCCCCCCCTTGGGGCCGGCCACCTCCTCCCTCCCTCCTTTATATACGGGGGTAGGGGGGCACCCTAGGACACACAAGTTGATCATTGATCATTCCTTAGCCGTGTGCGGTGCCCCCCTCCATGATATTACACCTCGATCGTATTGTAGCGGTGCTTAGGCGAAGCCCTGCGACAGGAGAACATCAAGATCGTCACCACGCCGTCGTGCTGGATTGGAGATCGAGGGTGCGTCATCGAGCTGTACGCATGTCAAGAACTCGGAGGTGCCGGAGTAACGGTGCTTGGATCGGTTGGACCGGCAGGACGTACGACTACTTCCTCTATGTTGCATCAATGCTTCCGCTTCGGTCTACGAGGGTACGTAGACAACACTCGCCCCTCTCGTTGCTATATCATCACCATGATCTTGCGTGTGCGTAGGAATTTTTTTGAAATTACTACGTTCCCCAACGATGGCATCCGAGCCTAGGTTTTATGGTTTGATGTTATATGCACGAGTAGAACACAAGTGAGTTGTGGGCGATATAAGTCATCTCGCTTACCAGCATGTCATACTTTGGTTGGCGGTATTGTTGGATGAAGCGGCCCGGATCGACATTACGCGTACGCTTACGCGAGACTGGTTCTACCGCCGTGCTTTGCACACAGGTGGCTAGCGGGTGTCAGTTTCTCCAACTTTAGTTGAACCGAGTGTGGCTACGCCCGGTCCTTGCGAAGGTTAAAACAGCACCAACTTGACAAACTATCGTTGTGGTTTTGATGCGTAGGTGAGATTGGTTATTGCTTAAGCCCGTAGCAGCCACGTAAAACTTGCAACACCAAAGTAGAGGACGTCTAACTTGTTTTTGCAGGGCATGTTGTGATGTGATATGGTCAAGACGTGATGAGATATAAGTTGTTGTATAAGATGATCATGTTTTGTTGAAGTTATCGGCAACTGGCTAAAGCCTTATGGTTGTCTCTCTATTGCATAAGATGCAAGCACCAAATAATTGCTTTACTTTATCGCTATGCGATAGCAATAGTTGCAAGAGCAATTGTTGGCGAGACGACCATGTGACGACACATTGATATAGATCAAGATGATGGAGATCATGGTGTCATGCCGGTGACGATGGAAATCATGACGATGCTTTGGAGATGGAGATCAAAGGCACAAGATGATGATGGCCATATCATGTCACATATTTTGATTGCATGTGATGTTTATCTATTATACATCTTTTTCTTGCTTTGATTGACGGTAGCATTTTAAGATGATCTCTCACTAATTATCAAGAAGTGTTCTCCCTGAGTATGCACCGTTGCCAAAGTTCGTCGTGCCCAGACACCACGTGATGATCGGGTGTGATAAGCTCTACGTGCATCTACAACGGGTGCAAGCCAGTTTTGCACACGCAGAATACTCAGGTTAAACTTGACGAGCCTAGCATATGCAGATATGGCCTCGGAACACGGAGACCGAAAGGTCGAGCGTGAATCATATAGTAGATATGATCAACATGAGATGTTCACCATTAAAAACTACTCCATCTCACGTGATGATCGGTTATGGTGTAGTTGATTTGGATCACGCGATCACTTAGATGACTAGAGAGATGTCTGTCTAAGTGGGAGTTCTTAAGTAATATGATTAATTGAACTTAAATTTATCATGAACTTAGTCCTGGTAGTATTTTGCAAATTATGTTGTAAGATCAATAGCTCGCATTGTTGCTTTCATATGTTTATTTTGATATGTTCCTAGAGAAAATTGTGTTGAAAAATGTTAGTAGCAATGATGCGGATTGGATCCGCGATCCGAGGTTTATCCTCATTGCTGCCTGAAGAATTATGTCCTTAATGCACCGCTAGGTGACAGATCTATTGCGGGAGCAGGTGCGGGCGTTATGAGCGTTTGGCTAGCTCAATATGATGACTACTTGATAGTTTTGTGCACCATGCTTTATGGCTTAGAATCGGGACTTCAAAGATGTTTTGAACATCATGGACCATATGAGATGTTCCAGGAATTGAAGTTAATATTTCAAGCAAATACCCGAGTTGAGAGATATGAAGTCTCCAACAAGTTCTATAGCTAAAAGATGGAGGAGAATCGCTCAATTAGTGAACAAGTGCTCAGATTGTCTGGGTACTACAATCGCTTGAATCAAGTGGGAGTTAATCTTCCAGATAAGATAGTGATTGACAGAGTTCTCTAGTCACCATCACCAAGTTAGTAGAACTTTGTGATGAACTATAGTATGCAAGGGATGACGAAAATGATTCCCGAGCTCTTCGTGATGTTGAATCGACGAAGGTGGAAATCAAGAAAGAGTATCAAGTGTTGATGGTTGACAAGATCACTAGTTTCAAGAAAAGGGCAAAGGGAAAGAAAGGGGAACTTCAAGTAGATTGACAAGCAAGTTGTCACTCCCACGAAGAAGCCCAAAGCTGAACCAAAGCACTAAACCGAGTGCTTACCTTTGCAAAGGAAATGGTCCTTTGAAGCGGAACTGCCCTAAATATTTGGTGGATAAGAAGGATGGCAAAGTGAAAAGGGTATATTTGATATACAGTGTTTAATGTGTGCTTTACTAGTGTTTATAGCAACCCCTCGGTATTTCGTCTGGTTCGGTTACTAAGAGTAGTAACTCAAAGCGGGAGTTGCGAATAAATGAAACTAGTTAAGGGTGAAGTGATGATGTGTGTTGAAAGTAGTTTCAAGATTGATATGATCATCATCGCACACTCCCTATACTTTCGGGATTAGTGTTGAACCTAAATAAATGTTATTTGGTGTTTGCGTTGAGCATGAATATGATTTGATCGTGTTTATTGCAATACGGTTATTCATTTAAGTAAGAGAATAAACTGTTGTTCTGTTTACATGAATAAAACCTTATATGGTTACACACCCAATGAAAATGGTTTATTGGATCTCGATCGTAGTGATACACATATTCATAATATTGAAACCAAAAGATGCAAAGTTAATAATGATAGTGCAACTTATTTGTGGCACTACCGTTTAGGTCATATCGGTGTAAAACGCATGAAGAAACTCCATGCTGATGGGATTTTGGAATCACTTGATTATGAATCACTTGATGCTTGCGAACCATGCCTCATGGGCAAGATGACTAAGACTCCGTTCTCCGAAACAATGGAGTGAGCAACAGATTTGTTGGAAATCATACATACTGATGTATGTCATCCGATGAATATTAAGGCTCGCGACAAGTATCATTATTTTCTGACCTTCACAGTTGATTTGAAGCAGATATGAGTATATCTACTTGATGAAACACAAGTCTGAAACATTTGAAAAGTTCAAAGAATTTCAGAGTGAAGTAGAGAATCATCATAACAAGAAAATAAAAGTTTCTACGATATGATCGCAGAAGTAAAATATTTGAGTTACGAGTTTGGTCTTCAATTAAAACAATGTGGAATTGTTTCACAAATTCATGCCACCTGGAACACCCCATCATAATGGTGTGTCCGAACGTCATAACCATACTTTATTGGATATAGTACAATCCATGATGTTTCTTACCGATTTACCAATATCGTTTTGGGATCATGCATTAGAGACAGCTGCATTCACGTTAAATAGGGCACCATCTAAATCCGTTGAGACGACACTATATGAACTGTGGTTTAGCAAGAAACCAAAGTTGTCGTTTCTTAAAGTTTGGGGCTGCGATGCTTATGTGAAAAAGTTTCATCTGATAAGCTCAAACCCAAATCGAGAATGCGTCTTCATAGAATACCCAAAGGAAATTGTTGGGTACACCTTCTATCACAGATCCGAAGGCAAAAACATTCGTTGCTAATAAATGGATCCTTTCTTGAGAAGGAGTTTCTCTCGAAAGAAGTGAGTGGGAGGAAAGTAGAACTTGATGAGGTAATTGTACCTTCTCCCTTATTGGAAAGTAGTTCATCACAGAAATCTGTTCCTGTGACAACTACACCAATTAGTGAGGAAGCTAATGATGATGATCTTGTAACTTCAGATCAAGTTACTACCGAATCTCGTAGGTAAACCAGAGTGAGATCCGCACCAGAGTGGTATGGTAATCCTGTTCTGGAAGTCATGTAACTAGACCATGATGAACCTACGAACTATGAGGAAGCGATGATGAGCCCAGATTCCGCGAAATGGCTTGAGGCCATGAAATCTGAGATGAGATCCATGTATGAGAACAAAGTGTGGACTTTGGTGGAGTTGCCCAATGATCGGCAAGCCATAGAAAATAAATGGATCTTCAAGAGGAAGACGGACGTTGATAGTAGTGTTACTATCTACAAAGCTCGACTTGTTGCAAAAGGTTTTCGACAAGTTCAAGGGGTTGACTACGATGAGACCTTCTCACCCGTAGCGATGCTTAAGTCTGTCCGAATCATGTTAGCAATTGCCGCATTTTATGATTATGAAATTTGGCAAATGGATGTAAAACTGCATTCTGAATGGATTTACGGAAGAAGAGTTGTATATGATGCAACCAGAAGGTTTTATCGATCCAAAGGGAGCTAACAAAGTGTGCAAGCTCCAGCGATCCATTTATGGACTGGTGCAAGCCTCTCGGAGTTGGAATGAATGTTTTGATAGTGTGATCAAGGCATTTGGGTTTATACAGACTTTTGGAGAAGCCTGTATTTACTAGAAAGTGAGTGGGAGCACTACATCATTTATGATAAGTATATGTGAATGACATATTGTAGATCGGAAATAATGTAGAATTATTCTGCAAAGCATAAAGGAGTGTTTGAAAGGAGTTTTTCAAAGAAAGACCTCGGTGAAGCTGCTTACATATTGAGCATCAAGATCTATAGAGATAGATCAAGACGCTTGATAAGTTTTTTCAATGAGTACATACCTTGACAAGATTTTGAAGTAGTTCAAAATGGAACAGTCAAAGAAAGAGTTCTTGCCTATGTTACAAGGTGTGAAATTGAGTAAGACTCAAAACCCGACCACGGCAGAAGATAGAAAGAGAATGAAAGTCATTCCTATGCCTTGACCATAGGTTCTATAAAGTATGCCATGCTGTGTACCAGATCTATTGTATACCCCTGCACGGGGTCCGGCAAGGAGTGCAATAGTGATCTAAGAGTAGATCACTGGACAGCGGTCAAAATTATCCTTAGTGGAATAAGGATATGTTTCTCGATTATGGAAGTGACAAAAGGTTCGTCGTAAAGGGTTACGTCGATGCAAGTTTTGACACCGATCTGGATGACCCTAAGTCTCGATCTCGATACATATTGAAAGTGGGAGCAATTAGCTAGAGTAGCTCCGTGCAGAGCATTGTAGACATAAAAAAATTGCAAAATACATAACGGATCTGAATGTTAAAGACCCGTTGACTAAGATTCTCTCACAAGCAAAACATGATCACACCTAAGTACTCTTTGGGTGTTAATCACATAGCGATGTGAACTAGATTACTGAATCTAGTAAACCCTTTGGATGTTGGTCACATGGCGATGTGAACTATGGGTGTTAATCACATGATGATATGAACTATCAATGTGAATCACATGGTGGTGTGATCTAGATTATTGACTCTAGTGCAAGTGGGAGACTGAAAGAAATATGCCCTAGAGGCAATAATAAAGTTATTATTTATTTCCTTATATCATGATAAATGTTTATTATTCATGCTAGAATTGTATTAACCGGAAACATAATACATGTGTGAATATATAGACAAACAGAGTGTCACTAGTATGCCTCTACTTGACTAGCTTGTTAATCAAAGATGGTTATGTTTCCTAACCATGGACAAAGAGTTGTTATTTGATTAACGGGATCACATCATTAGTTGAATGATCTGATTGACAAGACCCATTCAGTTAGCTTAGCACCCGATCGTTTAGTATGTTGCTACAGCTTCCTTCATGACTTATACATGTTCCTATGACTATGAGATTATGCAACTCCCGTTTACCGGAGGAACACTTTGTGTGCTACCAAGCGTCACAACGAATGCGGGTGATTATAAAGGTGCTCTACAGGTGTCTCCGAAGGTACTTGTTGAGTTGGCGTATTTCGAGATTAGGATTTGTCACTCCGAATGTCGGAGAGGTATCTCTGGGCCCTCTCGGTAATACACATCACTTAAGCCTTGCAAGCACTTCAACTAATGAGTTAGTTGCGAGATGATGTATTATGGAATAAGTAAAGAGACTTGCCAGTAACGAGATTGAACTAGGTATTGGATACCGACGATCGAATCTCGGGCAAGTAACATACCGATGACAAAGGCAACAACGTATGTTGTTGTGCGGTTTGACCGATAAAGATCTTCGTAGAATATGTAGGAACCAATATGGGCATCCAGGTCCCGCTATTGGTTATTGACCGGAGACATGTCTCGGTCATGTCTACATTATTCTCGAACCGTAGGGTCCGCACGCTTAAGGTTTCGATGATGAGTTATATTATGAGTTTATGTATTTTGATGTACGAAGGTTGTTGAGTCCGGATATGATCACGGACATGACGAGGAGTCTCGAAATGGTCGAGATATAAAGATTGATATATTGGACGGATATATTTGGAGACCGGAAAGGTTCCGGAGAAGTTTGGAGCTCCGGGAGGTTACCGGAACCCCCCGGGAGGTATATGGGCCTTATTGGGCCCATGTAGGAGGAAGGAGAAGGAACAAGGGAGGCGCCCCAAGCCCAATCCGATTGGGGGGGGCGGCCCCTTTCCTTTCTCCTTCCGCCTCTTCCTATTACTACTACTAGTACTACTTCCTAATACTAGTACTCTTTCCTTCCCTCCAAATAAGATAAGGAAAAGGGGAAACCTACTTGGAGTAGGTTTCCCTCCCCATGGCGCCCCTTGGGGCTGGCCACCTCCTCCCTCCCTCCTTTATATACGGGGTAGGGGCACCCTAGGACACACAAGTTGATCATTGATCGTTCCTTAGCCGTGTGCGGTGCCCCCTCCACGATATTACACCTCGATCATATTGTAGCGGTGCTTAGGTGAAGCCTGCGACAGAGAACATCAAGATCGCCACCACGCCGTCAGGTCGACGGAACTCCCCTCGAGCCTCTCTGGATTGGAGATCGAGGGTGCGTCATCGAGCTGTCGCGTGTCAAGAACTCGGAGGTGCCGGAGTAACGGTGCTTGGATCGGTTGGACCGGGAGGACGTACGACTACTTCCTCTACGTTGCGTCAACGCTTCCGCTTCGGTCTACGAGGGTACGTAGACAACACTCTCCCCTCTCGTTTCTATATCATCACCATGATCTTGCGTGTGCGTAGGAATTTTTTTGAAATTACTACGTTCCCCAACATATTTCCCATTGGTCTAGGCTGTTAATGGTTTATCGAATCCAAAACTGGACCCGATAGCTTAACGACATTCCGTTATGGTGGATGCCACGTGTTGGTCTCCCTTGATGAGAGCACTTCTGTGACGTGTGGTTTATCGTCATGGAAGTGGACACTTCCATGATGATAATTTTGGTAATGTCATGGAACACTTCTACGATAGCAAGGTATGACTATCTTGATTCTGTCATAAAATCATCATGGATGTACATGCATGACAGAAAACGCGACCTACTGTGACAAACACGTATCATCACGGAAGTGTATTTTTTTGTAGTGTCTGTAATTGAGTATTCATGTTTTCACACATAAGAAAGAGCATGATTACTATAATAATGGCACTCATTGAAGCAACCGGTGTGAGGGGCCCTATACCGCCACGACTCGATGTGATGAACCTGCAACTCCATTCGGATGAGGCCAGCCTTGAGTTCCATGATTCAATTCATGTGCCTTTTCTGCAGTTCGCCTGAAATGAAGCAAAGATTGCATCATTCAGCTAGCACGAAGTACTTGCTCTCGTGAGCTGGCAGGTTCTTCTTTAGTAGTTGCACTAAAATTCAGCAACATTGAGGTTGGTTGTCCTGTTCATATAAGGTGCAACTATAATTTGCTTATCCTTTTGTGCAGTTCCACTAAAATAAAGTGTTGACGGTGACGGCTCATCTTCAAAAGCTAATAAAATGTTGCACGAGATTACCAGCAGAATTTGATGGAGATTTTGGAAACTCTAATCACCATTTTGTGCAGTTCCACCAAGATTGAGAGATGTTTCCTACGTGATATTTTAGTTGAACTGCACAAGACACTCATTCCAAAGAAAGTGTTTTGTGCAGTTCACCAAAAGGTCACAATAGCAACAAGGTGAAATGGATATCCCTATCTGCACAAAAAGATAGAAAGTAAACAGTTGCTGGTCAATAAGAATATATGAAACATACACTAAATGAAATGAAGCATCTTAATTATGTTCATGGCAATCACGCAAGGACAACAGAAAATTTAAAACGTAAGCAATGCTTCATGTTACTGGAAGCATTACGATCAACTATGACATTCGTCAAATATGGGTTTAATTTAATGGTGGCATTATTTGTTTACTAGATATAGTAAATCACCAGCAGCTAAAGAGTTGGTTTAAGGGCATGGGACCGTGGTGACACTAGGTCACTCAGCAGCGTAAAGAAGCAACTTACTTATCATACTGGGGAGAACAGCAGGAGTACCATTTGTTCACACAGTTTAATTGCATCATATCACTGGAGGCATTAGATTAACAATAACACTGGTTAGACATGTCCTTAACGTAACAGCGTGATCGCTTCATTTTACATGCGCCCTTACATTAACAAGTACAATAGGTTGGTATAAGGACATGTGATAGTGGACGCATCAGCACAATGTACCTACAAGGAGGCATAAAGTGGTGATGCCGAGTTTGTTCATGCTCTGTGAGGGCAGCAAATCTAATCCTGGAGAACTTTTACTTTGTGAGGGCAGCAAACCTAATCCTGGAGACCTTTTACTATGTGAGGGCAACAAATCTAATCCTGGAGACCTTTTACTATGTGAGGGCAGCAAATCTAATCCTGGACATGCTCTGTTGACTTGTCCACTAGCCGCCACTTTCTATCCTTTTTTCAACCAATAATAGATCTGTTCCTTATCCAATTGTACTGACTTTTCCTATTATTTCCCTTTTCAACCAAGAGACTGGTTGGGTATCCAGTCTCTACTACTTTCCCCTTTTATTTCCTCTTTGAATCAAGTCGTAGACTCATGCTACGACTTTCCCCCCTTTCTTCATTGTTTGAACCAAGTCCAAGATTCGAATACATGAAGTAGCTTTACCTCTAATAATACTAAAAATTTAGGTGGATTTGGAAGAGCTGATGGAAGTAGAAAAATATGCACATGTAGACACTTGGGGAGATGGGGCAGTAGAGCAAGGCCACTTTCGAAGATCTTGTACCTGAGGTTCGTCGGGATGTCGACGGCGGTAGGTCCGATCTGCGCACCATATGGCAGGGTGGAAGAAGGGTCAGAGGACCTGCCGAGCCGGCGCTATGTCGGAGAGAACGG
The DNA here is from genome assembly GCA_021437245.1 of Aegilops speltoides. NCBI lineage: Eukaryota > Viridiplantae > Streptophyta > Magnoliopsida > Poales > Poaceae > Aegilops > Aegilops speltoides. The sequence goes on along the minus strand of CM038147.1, from coordinate 493,149,960 downwards.
CACGGGCATAGGATCGGGCCCCGCCGGTGATACGTCTCCAACATATCTAATTTTTTTGATGGATTCCTGCCATGTTTATAATATGTTTATGGCATTTCCATAGCCATTCCGAGATATATTTCCATGCAACTTTCCACTGTTCCGTTTATTATGACACGCTTCATCATTGTCATATTGCTTTACATGATCATGTAGTTGACATTGTATTTGTGGCAAACCCACCATTCATAATTCTTTCATACATGTCACTCTTGATTCATTGCGCATCCCGGTACATCGCCGGAGGCATTCATATAGAGTCATATTTTGTTCTAAGTGTCGAGTTGTAATTCTTGAGTTGTAAGTAAATAAAAGTGTGATGACCTTCATTATTAGAGCATTTTCTCAGTGAGGAAAGGATGATGGAGACTATGATTCCCCCACAAGTCGGGATGAGACTCCGGACGAAAAGAAAAGAGGCCCAAAAAAAGAGAAGACCAAAAAAAACAAAAAAACAAAAAATGGGAAAGAAGGAGAGAAGGGGCAATGTTACTATCCTTTTACCACACTTGTGCTTCAAAGTAGCACCATGATCTTTATGATAGAGAGTCTCCTATGTTGTCACTTCCATATACTAGTGGGAACTTTTCATTATAGAACTTGGCTTGTATATTCCAATGATGGGCTTCCTCAAAAGTGCCCTAGGTCTTCGTGAGCAAGCAAGTTGGATGCACACCCACTTAGTTTCTTTTGTTGAGCTTTCATACACTTATAGCTCTAGTGCATCCGTTGCATGGAAATCCCTACTCACTAACATTGATATCTATTGATGGGCATCTCCATAGCCCATTGATACGCCTAGTTAATGTGAGACTATGTTCCTCATTTTTGTCTTCTCCACAACCACCATTCCACCTATAGTGCTATATCCATGGCTCACGCTCATGTATTGCGTGAAGATTGAAAAGGTTTGAGAACATCAAAAGTATGATACAATTGCTTGGCTTGTCATCGGGTTGTGCATGATTTAAATATTTTGTGTGATGAAGATAGAGCATAGCCAGACTATATGATTTTGTAGGGATAGCTTTCTTTGGCCATGTTATTTTGAGAAGACATGATTGCTCTGTTAGTATGCTTGAAGTATTATTAAACTTATGTGTTGAATCTTTCGGATCTGAACATTCATGCCATAATAATGAGAGATTACGTTGATAAATATGTTAGGTAGCATTCCACATCAAAAATTCTGTTTTTATCATTTACCTACTCGAGGACGAGGAGGAATTATGCTTGGGGATGTTGATACCTCTCGAACGTATCTATAATTTTTGATGTATTCATGCCATGTTTATAATATTTTTACATGCTTTTGGTATGATTTGGTTAGACCTAACCCGGACTGATGTTGTTTTCAGCAGAACTACCGTGGTGTTATTTTTGTGCAGAAATAAAAATTCTTGGAAGGCGCTGAAAATTAACGGAGATTTTTATGGAAAATATAAAAAATACTAGTACAAAAAGTTATCAGAGGGGAGTCCCCTGGGGCCCACGAGGGTGGAGGGCGCCCCCACCCCCTGGGTCCTAGTGGACTCCCTGTGGGTCCTCCTGACTTTTCTCGACGCAAAACCCTCCTATAAATACAGAAACCCACAGAAAATAATCTAGATCGGTAGTTCCGCCGCCGCAAGCCTCTGTAGCCACCAAAAACAAATCGGGACCCTGTTCCGGCACCCTGCCGGAGGGGGGATCCATCACCGGTAGCCATCTTCATCATCCCGGCGCACTCCATGACGAGGAGGGAGTAGTTCACCCTCGGGGCTGAGGGTATGTACCAATAGCTATGTGTTTGATCTCTCTCTCTCTCTCTCTCTCTCTCTCTCTCGTGTTCTTGATTTGACACGATATTGATGTACCGCGAGCTTTGCTATTGTAGTTGGATCTTATGATGTTTCTCCCCTTCTACCGCTTGTAATGGATTGAGTTTTCCCTTTGAAGTTATCTTATCGGATTGAGTCCTTAAGGATTTGAGAACACTTGATGTATGTGTTGCATGTGCTTATCTGTGGTGACAATGGGATATCACGTGATCTACTTGATGTATATTTTGGTGATCAACTTGCGGGTTCAGTGACCTTATGAACTTATGCGTAGGGGTTGGCACACGTTTTTGTCTTGACTCTCCGGTAGAAACTTTGGGGCACTCTTTGAAGTTCTTTGTGTTGGTTTGAATAGATGAATCTGAGATTGTGTGATGCATATCGTATAATCATACCCACGGATACTTGAGGTGACATTGGAGTATCTAGGTGACATTAGGGTTTTGGTTGAATTGTGTCTTAAGGTGTTATTTTACTACAAACTCTTGGGTTGTTTGTGACACTTCTAGGAATAACCCAATAGATTGATCGGAAAGAATAACTTTGAGGTGGTTTCGTACCCTACAATAATCTCTTTGTTTGTTTGCCGCTATTAGTGGCTTTGGAGTGACTCTTTGTTGCGTGTTGAGGGATAGTTATATGATCCAATTATGTTATTATTGTTGAGAGAACTTGCACTAGTGAAAGTATGAACCCTAGGCCTTGTTTCCTAGCATTGCAATACTATTTACGCTCACTTTTGTTACTTGCTACCTTGCTGTTTTTTATAATTTTAGATTACAAAAAACTATATCTACCATCCATATTGCACTTGTATCACCATCTCTTCACCAAACTAGTGCACCTATACAATTTACCATTGTATTGGGTGTGATGGGGACACAACAGACTCTTTGTTATTTGGTTGCAGGGTTGTTTGAGAGAGACCATCTTCATCCTACGCCTCCCGCAGATTGATAAACCTTAGGTCATCCACGTTAGGAAAATTGGCTACTGTCCTACAAACCTCTGCACTTGGAGGCCCAACAATGTCTACAAGAAAAAGGTTGCATAGTAGACATCAACCTCTTTTTTTGCGCCGTTGCCAGGGAGGTTAGTCCTTGAAGGTATATCTTTAGATCTTGCAATCAAATCTTTTAGTTTCTTGTTTTATCACTAGTTTAGTATATAAAAGAAAACTACAAAAAATGGAATTGAGGGTGCCTCACAAGCTTCATCTTTTTAATGTCTTTCGTGAAAATAAGGATTCCGATAATTGTGCTCAATTGCTAAAAGAAGAATGCATTAAAATGTTTGGAACTAAAATTTTGAATGATGAGCATGATTGAAATGTTGTTAGTTTGAATTCTTTGAATATCCATGATCCTAATGATACGCAAAGCCACAAGCTTGGGGATGCTATGTTTGATGAAGATGATATTTTTAGTCCCCCAAGTTTTGATGAGAATATTTATTATGCTGATAACATGCCTCCTATCTATGATGATTATTGTGATGGCATGTATGCTATGAAGAATAATGATAACCATGAAACTGGTCATCTTGATTTTAATTTTCAATTGTATTATGCCTCGCACGATAGTTATTCTGTTGAGTTTGCTCCCACTACTATTCATGAGAAGAAATTCGCTTATGTGGAGAGTAATAAAATTTATATGCTTGTGCATCTTGAAAATAATGCTTTATGTGATAGTTATATTGTTGAATTCATTCGTCATGCTACTGAAAATTATTACGAGGGAGGAATATATGCTTGTAGGAATTGCAATAATATCAAGTTTCCTCTCTATGTGTTGAAAATCTTGAAGCTATGCTTGTTTTGCTTTCCTATGCTAGTTGATTCTTGTTCCCATAAGTTGTTTGCTCACAAAATCCATGTGCATAGGAAGTGGGTTATACTTAAATGTGTTAGTCATATTCTTCATGATTCTCCCATTATGTTTCAATTCTTATCTTTTATGTGAGCATCATTGACATCATCATGCCTAGTTAGAAAGCAATTAAAGAAAAGCGCTTGTTGGGAGACAACCCAATATTTACCCTTACGGTTTTTGTGTTTTCACATGATTAATATATTGTATTAATCATGTTTTATAGCTTTTTTTTTCAATAAATGGCCAAGTAAGGCCTTTGGGAAGACTTGGGTGAAAGTTAATGCGATATTGCTGTAAAAAACAGAAACTTTGCACTCTCGAGAATAATTGTCATTTTTAACAGAAGAGCGATTTTAAGTTGATTCTTTTTACAGATGATTAATAGACAAATTCCTCACGTACAACAATTTATTTTAGAATTTTTGGAGTTACAGAAGTATGCGAGAGTTACATATTCTTATAGACTGTTCTGTTTTTGACAGATTCTGTTTTCTATGTGTTGTTTTCTTATTTTGTTGAATCTATGGGTAGTATCGGAGGGTATGAACCATGGAGAAGTTGGAATACAGTAGTTATAACACCAATACTAATTTAGAATTAGTTCACAATAGTGCTACCTATATGAATTTAGAATTAGTTCACAACAGTACCTAAGTGGTTATTTATTTTCTTATACTAACGGAGCTTACGAGTTTTCTGTTGTGAAGTTATCAAGTTTTGGGTAAAGATTCAATGTATTATGGAATAAGGAGTGGCAAGAGACTAAGATTGGGGCTTCCCATGCCACCCCAAGGTAATATTCAAGGACAACCAAGAGCCTAAGCTTGGGGATGCCCCTGATGGCATCCCCTCTTTCGTCTTTGTTCATCGGTAACTTTACTTGGAGCTATATTTTTATTCACCACATGATATGTGTTTTGCTTGGAGCATCATGTTATTTTGTTTTGTTTTTCTTGCTGTTTGAATAATATCATAAGATCTGAAATTCTTAAATGCTAGAGATTCTTCATGTAGTTACATAATTATTCTACTACTCATTGATCTTCACTTATATCTTTTGGAGTAGTTTGTCGTTTGCTCTAGTGCTTCACTTATATCTTTTAGAGCATGGCGGTGGTTTTATTTTATAGAAATAGATGAACTCTCATGCTTAACTTATATTCTTTTGAGAGTCTTAAACAGCATGGTAATTTGCTTTGGTTATGAATTTAGTCCTAATATGTATGATGGGCATCCAAGAGGGATACCTATAATAAAACCTTTCATAAAAAGTGCATTGAATACTATGAGAAGTTTGAGAGATACTAGTGTTAAAGTTTGTGATTCCCATAGCATGCATGTATGGTGAACAGTTATGTGATGAAGTCGGACATGATTTATTTATTGATTGTCTTCCTTATGAGTGGCGGTCGGGGACGAGCGATGGTCTTTTCCTACCAATCTATCCCCCTAGGAGCATGCACGTAGTACTTCGTTTCGATAACTAATAGATTTTTGCAATAAGTATGTGATTTCTTTATGACTAATGTTGAGTCTATGGATTATACGCACTCTCACCCTTCCACCATTGCTAGCCTCTCTTATATCGCGCAAATTTCACCGGTACCATACACCCACCATATACCTTCCTCCAAACAGCCACCATAGCTACCTATTATGGCATTTCCGTAGCCATTCCGAGATATATTGCCATGCAACTTTCCACCGTTCCGTTTATTATGACATGCTTCATCATTGTCATATGGCTTTGCATGATCATATAGTGTACATTTTATTTGTGGAAAAGCCACCGTTCATAATTCTTTCATACATGTCACTCTTGATTCATTGCACATCCGGGTACATCGCCGGAGGCATTCATATCGAGTCATATTTTGTTCTAAGTATCGAGTTGTAATTCTTGACTTGTAAGTAAATAAAAGTGTGATGATCTTCAATATTAGAGCATTGTCCCAGTGAGAAAAGGATAATGGAGACTATGATTCCCCCACAAGTCGGGATGTGACTCTAGAAAAAAATAAAAAATAGAAAAAAGAGGCCCAAAAAAAAGAGAAGGCCCAAAAAAACAAAAAAAAGTGAGAGAAAGAGAGAAGGGGCAATGCTACTATCCTTTTACCACACTTGTGCTTCAAAGTGGCACCATGATCTTCATGATAGAGAGTCTCCTATGTTGTCACTTTCATATACTAGTGAGAATTTTTCATTATAGAACTTGGCTTGTATATTCCAATGATGGGCTTCCTCAAAAGGGTCGTAGGTCTTCGTGAGCAAGCAAGTTGGATGGACACCCACTTAGTTTCTTTTGTTGAACTTTCATACACTTATAGCTCTAGTGCATCCATTGCATGGTAATACCTACTCACTCACATTGATATCTATTGATGGGCATCTCCATAGCCCGTTGATACGCCTACTTGATGTGAGACTATGTTCCTCCTTTTTGTCTTCTCCACAACCACCATTCCACCTATAGTGCTATATCCATGGCTCACGCTCATGTATTGCGTTAAGATTGAAAAGGTTTGAGACCATCAAAAGTATGAAACAATTGCTTGGCTTGTCATCGGGGTTGTGCATGATTTAGATATTTTTTGTGATGAAGATAGAGCATAGCCAGACTATATGATTTTGTAGGGATAGCTTTATTTGGCCATTTTATTTTGAGAAGACATGATTGTTTTGTTAGTATTCTTGAAGTATTATTGTTTTCATATCAATATTAAACGTTTATCTTGAATCTTTCGGATCTAAACATTCATGCCACAATAAAGAGTGATTACATTGATAAATATGCTAGGTAGCATTCCGCATCAAAAATTCTGTTTTTATCATTTATCTACTCAAGGACGAGCAGGAATTAAGCTTGGGGATGCTGATACGTCTCCAACTTATCTATAATTTTTGATGTATTCATGCCATGTTTATAATATTTTTACATGCTTTTGGTATGATTTGGTTAGAACTAACCCGGACTGATGCTGTTTTCAGCAGAACTACCGTGGTGTTATTTTTGTGCAGAGATAGAAGTTCTCGGAATGCGCTGAAAATCAACGGAGATTTTTTTTGGAAAATACAAAAAATACTGGAACAAAAAGTTATCAGAGGGGAGTCCTGTGGGGCCCACGAGGGTGGAGGGCGCCCCCACCCCCTAGGTCCTCGTGGACTCCTTGTGGGTCCTCCTGACTTGTTCTCGACGCCAAACCCTCCTATAAATACAGAAACCCCCAGAAAATAATCTAGATCGGGAGTTCCGCCGCCGCAAGCCTCTGTAGCCACCAAAAACCAATCGGGACCCTGTTCCGGCACCTTGCCGGAGGGGTGATCCATCACCGGTGGCCATGTTCATCATCCCGGTGCACTCCTTGACAAGGAGAGAGTAGTTCACCCTCGTGGCTGTGGGTATGTACTAGTAGCTGTGTGTTCGATCTCTCTCTCTCTCTCTCTCTCTCTCTCTCTCTCTCGTGTTCTTGATTTGGCACAATCTTGATGTACCGCAAGCTTTGCTATTATAGTTGGATCTTATGAGGTTTCTCCCCCACTACCTATTGTAATGGATTGATTTCTCCCTTTGAAGTTATCTTATCAGATTGAGTCTTTAAGGATTTGAGAACACTTGATGTATGTCTTGCATGTGCTTACCTGTGGTGATAATGGGATATCTCATGATCTACTTGATGTATATTTTGTTGATCAACTTGCGGGTTCAGTGACCTTGTGAACTTATGCATAGGCTTTGGCACGCGTTTTCGTCTTGACTCTTCGGTAGAAACTTTGGGGCACTCTTTGAAGTTCTTTGTGTTGGTTTGAATAGATGAATCTAGGATTGTGTGATGCATATCGTATAATCATACCCATAGATACTTGAGGTGACATTAGAGTATCTAGGTGACATTAGGGTTTTGTTTGATTTGTTTCTTAAGGTGTTATTTTACTACGAACTCTAGGGTTGTTTGTGACACTTATAGGAATAGCCTATTAGATTGATTGGAAAGAATAACTTTGAGGTTGTTTCGTCCCCTACAATAATCTCTTCATTTGTTAGCCGCTATTAGTGGCTTTGGAGTGACTCTTTGAGGCATGTTGAGGGATAGTTATATGATCCAATTATGTTATTATTGTTTAGAGAACTTGCACTAGTGAAAGTATGAACCCTAGGCCTTGTTTCCTAGTATTGCAATACCCTTTACACTCACTTTTGTTACTAGCTACCTTGTTATTTTTATAATTTCATATTACAAAAAACTATATCTACCATCCATATTGCACTTGTATCAACATCTCTTCGCCGAACTTGTGCACCTATACAATTTACCATTGTATTGGGTGTGTTGTGGACACTATTAAGAGACTCTTTGTTATTTGGTTGCAGGGTTGTTTGAGAGAGACCATCTTCATCCTACGCCTCCCACGGATTGATAAACCTTAGGTCATCCACTTGAGGGAAATTTGCTACTATCCTACAAACCTCTGCACTTGGAGGCCCAACAACGTCTACAAGAAGAAGGTTGCGTAGTAGACATCAGCCGGCAGCTATGAGTTTCCTGCCTCAACGGTGATGACCGCGTGAACGATGCACCTTTTACTCCTCTACACACACAGGCAGCCGGATCTATGACGAGCGGTGAGCAGAGAGAAAATGTCGCTACCGATGTCTTGTTTAGATCTAGAGAGGATTACAGAATGAAGAGAGCAACCCTAGTAAAGCAAGTGCTCAGGCCCCTGCATACATATAGAGTGGAGTGATTATCATTTTCTCTCCACAACAAGCGCTTCAATTTGTGTACGTGGCATTAAAGAAAAGATACTCTCTATTTAAGGGGACTAACTGTATGACTCCTACTTACTACTCGTAGTACTAGTATTGTTTACTTGTGCTCCCCGGCCCTCCATTCATTGAACAACCCCATGGGTGAATAAACATACAATACTAGTATTTGTATAGAACAAACAAGCTCGAACTATTTTCACGTAGTTAAAAGTTGAGGGCGGGACTTTTCCCAGGCACTACGCGCAACAATTTTTGCGTAGGCGGTTTGACAAAGAGGCGACGAGGATGAGGGAGTAGCGGATTCAACTTTCTTACTGCTGGAAAGGTCGGGCTGTGCGATTTGATGGCGCGTTACAGCTGGAAAGTCGTGTGATATGACTACTCACTATAGTCATGAATTACTGGCACTACGACCAGGGCGATGCCCCCCTTCTGTTCCGCACTCTAATCTGGTGCATGACACATCAACCCGGATGCTGGCTTCCCACGTGTCGGCGAAGTATGTAGTAAGAAGGAGCAAAGAGTCATGCAGTATATACTACTACTACTCACGTCGGAGGACTGCGAACCACGGCAACCTAGTGAACCAGCAGTGCGAACCACGGCAACCCAGTGAACCAGCAGTAGAAAACAATGTGGTGATATGGCCATAAAACAAATGCTACGGTCCAGATTGTAGCATGTACAGTACTACTCCTCTTTGTTTGGATCCCTCAGTTAGAGCTAGTTTGGGTTGAAATAGCCTCAAATTATCGAAACAGGAGGGGTTAGTTTGAGCTACTTTGTTCTAACCAAGCTAAAAAAACTAGCCCGCTGGAGAGGTTCTAATTGGGTTTAGTTATCATCAGGCCCACTAAAAGAGAATTAAAAAAATATCCCCTGCACGCACCAAATCGCTCCCTCCGCCCCCCCCCCCCCCGTTGCACGACCCCTCTCTGTTCCCCATCGGGCCGCCCGCCCAAGCACTACTCTGCCGCCCGCCCTCTCTCTCCTATGGCCGCCCTCTCCCTCTGGCCTCTTCCACCCTCCTACGGCCGCCCTCTCCCTCCGGCCTTCGAAGGTCGCCCGGCTCCCCCTCCACCGGTCGTTTTTCTCCCTCTGTCGTGCGCGGCGGCGTTGCATCTACCAGGGAGGTCGCGAGATGGATGAATTTGTTTGTTCCTTCTCTGTCTCACAGCCATATCATTGATCTTGCTCGCTCTAGCGCTAATTCTGATTTGGAAAAGTAGATCCTGATCAAACTTGGTATAGATTTGTGGTGCACGCATGGAATTGTTTGATGCTGCTTGAGGAGGTAATGAATATTTCTAGATGCCCAAAGATTCAGTTCAACTTTCTAGGTATTTTAGTTTCAGGCTTGCATTATTTCTAGAGGCCCAAAGATTCAGTTCACCTTTCTAGGTATTTTAGTTTCAGGCTTGCATTATTTCTAGAGGCCCAAAGATTCAGTTCACCTTTCTAGGTATTTCAGTTTCAGGCTTACATTATTTCTAGAGGCCCAAAGATTCAGTTCACCTTTCTAGGTATTTCAGTTTCAGGCTTACATTATTTCTAGAGGCCCAAAGATTCAGTTCACCTTTCTAGGTATTCCAGTTTCAGGCTCGCATTATTTCTAGAGGCCCAAAGATTAAGTTCACCTTTCTAGGTATTTCAGTTTCAGGCTTGCATTATTTCTAGAGGCCCAAAGATAAGTTCGCAGTCGTCGGCAAGCGGCCCTGCTACCCATGCCGATGTCGACCTCAACTCGCAAGCGCTAGTGTCGGAGGGGTTCCCGGGGCTTGGGCTCTACAGAGCCTTCCTCCAGAGCAGCGACGACGAGCTCCTCCCTGGGTGCGTGAGGGGCTCCGGGCTCCCTCCTTATCGTGAATGACTTCGGTGATGAGTTAGCTCATGCTTTGTTTCATAGACGGACTGTATTTTTTTGTGAAGCTTGATTGACGACTTGTATGTTTAAGTGGATTTCTCATTTGTATGGACAAAGTAAAATTTATCATGTTTTGCATGCTTGATTTTTAAAGATGGTTCGTTTATGTCAATTGTGAGCGGTAGGAGGTCACACAAGAGTCGGCCACACCAAATCCGGCAGGAAATAGGGTCTAAAGTAGTCAAATGATTGAGAAAGAGCATTTATTGTCAATCTAACCCTGCCATCCATACACCTCTTTGGTTTAGAGTTAGTTCAGGGTTAGTTTAGGGTTAGAATCTAACCCTAACATCTAACTGAGTTAGAGTTCTCCTCGTCTCAGTTCATCGCCATAATACTTTCCCCATTCCTGTGTTTTCAGTATCCTGCGAATCAAAGAGGCCCTTTTGTTTGCGGGAAAAATCAAAGAGGCATATGCTCTGAGTCGTGCATGCACTACGACCCAGATGCTCTATGTCCCATATGTCGGCGAAAGGGAGCACGTGGAAATAGCCTAGGAGTACATATAGGAGGATAAATGTGTGAAAAAAATATGTACTCTGAAGCGTACCTGTGGTTCGAAAAGGAGACCTAAAGTGATGACAGCTTTTGGTCGCACGCACCCAACTAGTGGTACTAGACATACGACTATTTTTTCCATCGAAAAAGGGGTACGAGTGCTCAGTACTCCTATTCTATCAACACGAGTCCCATCTGACAACAGCGTCTGTGCTACAGCTAGCTATTCTCCCTTGTTTCTCTCTTCTAATTCTCAACTCAGCCGACGTCTGGTGGGGGGGTGGAGATTTGCCGATGGTCGGGTTGCTCAACTGTGGCCCCACCTCACAGTGAAAACATTATGACTGGAATAAAAATGCCATATACTCCCTCCGTTCCTAATTATAAGCCTTATTAGATATTTCAAATGGAATACAACATACAGATGTATGTAGACATATTTTAGAGTGTAGATTTACTCATTTTGCTTCGTATGTAGTCACTTGCTGGAATCTCTAGAAAGACTTATATTTGGGAACGGAGGCAGTACTATACTAATAAAACATTAAGGCCATGAGGCGATGCTGTGATGGTTATAGGTGGCAAGAAGAAGATATGCATCCATCGACGACGTCCACCTCCTCGACGCAAGGCGCCGGCCCACCGAACGGCGGCTAAGTAGCAGCAGATTTCATGTCAAAGTCGACGTGCTTCTAAACAATGGCGTCCAAAGATTCCAGCCACTGGAAGAAGGCCAATGTCTTTCTGTCCTCGCTAGCCTTGTAGTGGCCTATGTAGATGATTTCCTCATAGACGTGGATGTGCAGGTCGACGGTTTCTTGCATGGCGAGGCGCTGCGCTGTGAGCGCGGCCTCAAGATGCACATTCTTTGTCGCGACCTCTAGCACCTGCAGGGCCACCAGGGATTGAAAGAGTTCGTCACCATAGAGGCCGATGAGGGTGGCAGGCAATGAGGAGCCTGGGCGCGCGGGCTGGAGCACCACGGCAAGGATGTCCGCGCGCCTCTTGACAGTGATGAACTTGCGGATGGAGTTGACCATCATGTCATCCATGCGAGAGGCGAACCCAGCGTCGGCGAGGGCTATGATGCCAACGGTCGCCAGCACCGTCTGGAAACGCTGCGAGGTGCGGGGCCGCAAACCGGCGCCTTGGATGATTTGGCACAGCCGACTGCCCCTTGCGTGCATCGACTCCATAGGTGCTTGTGGCTTCTGGTCACTTGGTCTTGGATTGGAGTGAGCAGTGTTGTGCAGAGACTAGGAGTGGATGGATTGGAGTGGTGGGGCTCCTTTATATGAGAGTCCAAACTCTGTTGCATTCACATCAGGCTGGCTCTATTCTCCTTCTCCAATTAATTCCCTCTGCATGTAATTGAGGATGCATCATTGACCGTTCAACGTCTCGGGAACCGCTACCCTCTCCCTCCTTGGCATTCAAGCACCTATGGAGGCGACTTTCGCTCGCGTCTATCGCGTGTCAGGAGACGTTCCAATCGACAATGAGGTGCCTATGGTGACTTCGTAAATTTTAAGATGATAGTGCCGGCTCAGTCTTTTGGAGGTGCTCATATGGGTAGGGTGTGTGTGTGTGCTTTCATAGGGGTGAGGGTATGTGCGTGCATATGAGTGCTTGCATTTGTACTGTGTAAAAAAACGTAAATGCATGTCAAAAAGAGACTAGTCAGTATACTCAATATTGTGCACCGCTACCAAGGCGGAGGAGAAAACGAGAGAACTACGTATTTATTTACGGTGCAGATTCACTCATTTTTCTCCATATGTACTCCATCTCGGCGTAGTCTAGTCACTTGTTGAAATCTCTATAAAGGCAAATACTCCTTTCTGGTTTACAGGGCTATACTAGCAAGTACTAAAATAGTGGGCTCACATAGCAATTTTGTCTCATGCAAGAGACTGGCTATATGCGTGCTCCAAGGTTCGCAACTTCCACATTCGGGTTGCGCTTGCCTCTTGGCGTCTTCGAGAAGACAAAACAATGATGTTACTACTATTGCTTCTACAATCGAATCCACTGCTGCATGTCCGTCCACCGCGAGCGGGAGGGATAGCTTGTTGTAGTACTATAAGCAAAAGCCTGTCCTCGTCTGCGAGCCACCATGCGCATGGGCGAGGGAGAAGGCGTGTAGTAGAAAAATCCAACTTCTCCTCGTTGCACGAGTTGGCGCGACACATCATAGCACTGGCCCCACATGCTTGCCTCTAAACTTGGCTGAAAGACCCACGGTGTACAATATATTTGCTGCAACCTCTAACATTTACCCACCACAAATTAAAATATATATTCCTGTCTTGCCCAGATGAGCGTGCAAACTACAATCACCGGGATGACAAGTAGGGCCATAATATTATTTTAATAAAAAAAGCTTCGAGATGGCCACATAGCATGGAGCCGACCCCAACGATTTTACGCTTACATGCATGGTACACGCTATCCTAGACTACTCTACACATGAAACTGCCACGAGCGTCCGAGCTATGCTTGGCTCTTCACCTCTTCGGGAAGTCAAACAATGATGGATTACTACTGCAATGGAGGAATACTATAGTATGCTCCTGGCCATCTGACACCGATTGAACTGCTGCATTTCCACCGCGTGTGGGAGGGAGAGCGTGTAGCGAAAGCTTCTCCTAGTACTGCCAGCCACCATGCTCATGGGCGAGGGAGGGGCGCAACTCCAATTGACTTACTACTCCCACCTTTGCGTGTATGACAGGTGGGCCCAACAGGTGGGAGGCCCACCTGTCATACAGCCAAAGGCAGGTGTAGTTAAGGCACCGGAGCTCAGTCCACGAGGGAGAGGATAATCAAACTTCTCGTTGTTGTATGACTTGACGCGACACATGAAAGCACTGCACTGGATATATTTCAATAATTTGCGTTTACCGATGCATTTGTTACAACTCATGCATGCATGTCGTGACTCTCCTTTTGATACTTGCATGTGTTGATTTAATGCACCTTGAAGTAGTATGAGGAATATGTGACGGTAAAGCTTTGTAATGCCCCTGCCCTAAAGCAACAGATGGTTGTGCACGACGAGGGCGAGGTCATGTAGACGAAATAGGACCCGGCGATGGAGCTCTCTATGGTCTCGATGGACCTCACCTTGCTCCACTGGCCCTTGTGCCTCCGCCCCTTGAAGCCTCCAGTGTATGCATGAGGTTCGAATACACCTCGTCCGTTCGGCTGATCGAGCAAGGTGCGGTTTTCTTGATTGATGTGATGTTTGAATGATTTGTGCAATGGAAGGGAGGGCACTTGGCCTGCGCGGACTGCCGCGTCGACCACCCCGGGAACCAGCGACAGTGCCAGAAGTGCGAGCGTGGTGGTGGCTTCGACGTGCGGAACACGGCGGTGAATGCGGTCCTCTTGTTGGTGAGGGTGGGGTGCCCGCACGAAGGTTGTGGGCTCTACGTCACTTACCACAAGCTCGCCGATCACCAGAGCGTGTGTCCGCTCGCGCCCTGCAAATGCCCCGTGCCCGTCTGTGGCTACGAAGGCCCGCCACCGGCGTTCTCCCACCACATCAGCACCGTGCATCCTATGCCCGTGCACAGGATCTAGTACGGCAAGGTGCTCCAGCTGCAAGTGCCACTATCGGTGCCACGGCTCTTGCTATTCGCGGAGGAGGACGGCTGCATATGTTTCTTGGTCAGCGGCGTGCTCAACATCAGCGCGCCTATCACCGTGTCGGTCGTCTGCATCAGAGCAGGGGCATCCCCACTGCCGCACAACATGGCCAAGCTATGGGCGAATGGCCCACCGAGGGAGCCCAAAGGCAGGACCGACGCCGCCAAGGTGGAAATGGAAGTGTCAAGCAGGAAGGATCCCGGCAAGGTCGCCGTGCAGGAGCTGACCTTCTTCACAGTTCCGCCCAAGCTGCTGGTCGGTGCTAAGCTGGTGTCCCTCCACATTCAGATTGACAAGCTCACGTCCTATGTTTCTATGGTGCCTTCTATTTATCTTAGTAATATGCTAATATAGGGCTTAGCTCGGTCTACTTTAACTTAAGAGATGGTGGCTTTTGGTGGCGATGCAACAATTACTTCGACATCAGATCAGTAATTTTCAATAGTCGAACGGATTCTTTGTGTCTATTGGACATAAAGTTCCTTCGGGTAAGAATTACTATTTGTCATCGAAATGGATAAAAGGAGATGTATCTAGACATATTTTAGTTCTAGACGCGTCTCTAATTATCCATTTTGATGACAAGTATTTTCAGACGAGGGAGCTTATATGCTTGTTTGTTCACAAAGTGTTTCATACTTGTGCGAGTTGACGCGACACATGAAAGTAGTACTACTAGTAGTACTCCCTCCGATCCTAATTTCTCTGTGCATAATTTGAGGCGAAGATACCAAGCAGGGCCTGGTTGTGTTAGACAACTCACCCGACTGTGCACCAGGCAGACAAAGCTCGTGCCGTGTTGGTGCCGTGTGCGGCCCAAGCATTAACCAAAACCTAGCGCCTCCAGCTTAGCCTCCGCGTTTTCAACTTCTCAATCTCAAGGCCAAGGAGCAACTTGAAACCTATGATAGAGCCAATCGGATGGTTGAGAACACTACAATTTGTAGCTATAGATGCATGTGTGGGAGAGGACGAGTGCGTGCGTTCACCTCTTCTCTTCCTGTATAACGTACTAAACTCAGAGTACAAGTGTATGTGTGTGGCATCGACCTAGGGAGAGAGAGATGGTGCGCGTGAGATGTCCCGAGAGATAGGTGCAATGCGTCTGAAAAAAAGACTAGTCTATAACTCGCCATGAGGCTATTACTGTCAAACGCCCCAATAACCGTAAGATATCTATCTGACGGTGCCAGTTATTGCACGTACACAGTAGTAAAAAAGAACTACCATGGCATATGCTACACGACGGCCGAGAACACGTGCCCACGTTATGCCATCCAGGAATAGTGACGCACTTCAAAACTAGAACCGTCAATAACTTTCGAGCTTGCGTCTCGTCAAATTCCAAATTACCACTACTACCATGCTATATTTAAGTGCAAACCTATTCACACCGATCACAACCAAAACGGTTTCCCACTTAGGAGCCTATTAGCACTCGGTTATAAATACTACTATGCCAAGATGACTACACATTCCTCCTCAACTCCTCATCCACAAAAACAAACAAGTCATTCAACATCCTTCCCTTGCGTCTGCCATGGCCAACGTGAGTTTTGGGTCGAGAGATTACCACTAGGGAGAAGCGATCATGGAAGCGGAAGCACGAGAGATGTCCTGCCTCGCTGCGAAAGCACCTGACATGTCCCGCCGCGTGGAAGTAGCAGCATAGAGGTCCTGCCGCGCCAACGAAGCAGCACAGAGGTCTCGCCATGCCGTTGATGCAGCCGACTGGTCCGACCATGCCGCAGAAGCAGCAGAGATGTCCCGCCGTGCCGCGAATGTAGCAGAGATGTCCCGCCGCACCGCGGCGTCCTTGGAAAATGTCTCGCGGGCAGGTTATGACTCTTACAGGCACATGCATGCGATCGTCCATAGCCAGATGGATCAGATCTCTGGCTGGGCAAGGTTGCAAGACGACATGAAAGCCTCATTTGAACAGGCTACCGGCGTCATCCGGCAACTAAGGGAGGGAAATGAGAGGCTTCGGGCTGAGTGCGACCTGCTGAGGGCGAAGATCGTCCAAAGTGCAGACCAGCAGGAGGAGACCAGTGCCTTGTTGAAGAGGACTGGCATCATCGTCAAGAAACTTATGGACGAGAATGACATGCTCCGCATCATGCGCCAAAGGCTGGTGGAGGAATCCGTGATGCTCTCAAGTAGCATCTTGAGGACACGATAGAGCTCATCGCCGCCCGCCGCGGAGAGTAGTTCTCGCGGCCTACAGCAACGCATCAAGAAAGTAGAGATCAGTGAGCTAGATCATTGTCTTCCTTCTTCTTTTGCTGTTGTGTATTTCGGGCATAGCCAAATGTGGCTTTTTTTAATTATCTTCATAATTATGTAAGACAATTATTATCCACTGTCGTCGTCCTTATATATTCATCAGTCTTGCTGTAAGTCGCAGTAGATGCTATATAGGTTCGTTAGATCTTACATCAAGATCCGTGCAACATTTTCTTATCATATTCTATTTTTTCTCTCTTACATCTCAGTCGTGTCAGACATAGCCATGCCATTAAACATAGGCTCCAGCACCATTAATGGAGACCTTGGGAGAGAGGTGGACGGCAGATGGAGGTTAAAGGGCTCTCCTCCTGATAAGCACGCACGGGGGTCTGATCACATGCGTCCCGTACTCAAATAGCTACCCTGCACGATGCCCCCTAGCTAATAAAAAAGGGGATGCGTGGCGGCACGTAAATGGTAAATAGAATGCCCACGGTTTCGATAATACTTGTGTTTCCTATTGTAACATGATAACACTTGTTCCAAAATGACTTTGTTGATTGTTAATCTGTGCGCCTTCGCAAATCGGACAACAAAATTACCACAACATGTTGGTGCATTGTCATGGCACCAAGCCAAGTTTCATGATTTTCATGCAAATTTTGGATTTACAGGAATTAAAAAACCAAGTTTCTCAATGTTTCCATCCGAGACACGACGCCCAGATGTGTTGATTTCATTCCCACTTCTTGCATGTGACCTGGAAATTTACCCGAGGACACACATGTGATTTTTCAACCAACTTTGGTGCACTGGAGCATGTGCTTGTGTTTCAAATTTGAATTACGCACTCAAAGGTGATAGGTTCCGTCTCAGAACCATGAGCCTTGAGAGAAGCTCCGGTTTGCAAGAAGCTTATACCAAAAAAAATTCCTATTCGGCCAATTTTTTTACCACAGCATGGTAGTACCATGATATGACACCATGCCAAGTTTCATGATTTTGAGGCGTGTTTTGGATTTACAAGAATTTTAAAACCAAGTTTCTTAATGTTCTCGGCCGAGCCACGATGCCCAGATGTTTGAATTTCATTCCCATTTCTTGCATGGGACCTAGAAATTCACCCAAGGACACACATGTGGTTTTTCAACCAACTTTGGTGCACGGGAGCATGTGCTTGTAGTTCAAATTTGAATTATGCACATTAAATGACTAGAAACTCAATTTATGTATAAAAAAGGCCAAACGATCCTGGAATAATTCGAAAATATAGCATGGCACTCATGTAGTTGTACGTTGCCTCTGTAAAGAAACTCAAGGGGCAGTCATAACCTACAAGTATATGGGATCGTAATAGTTTTCGAGGGTAGAGTATTCAACCCAAATTTATTGATTCGACACAAGGGGAGCCAAAGAATATTCTCAAGTATTAGAAGTTGAGTTGTCAATTCAACCACACCTGGATAACTTACTATCTGCAGCAAAGTATTTAGTAGCAAAGTAATATGGAAGTAACGGTAAGAGTGCCAAAAGTAACAGTAGCAGTTTTGTAGTAATCGTAATAGTGGCAATGGTAAGGTAACTAAGCAAAGATCAATATGTGAAAAGCTCATAAGCATTTGATCAGTGATGGATAATTATGTCGGATGCGATTCCTCATGCAACAGTTATAACATAGGGTGACACAGAACTGGCTCCAGTTCATCAATGTAATGTAGGCATGTATTTCGAATATAGTAATACGTGCTTATGGAAAAGAACTTGCATGCCATCTTTTGTCCTACCCTCCGGTGGCAGCGAGGCCCTATTGGAAACTAAGGGATATTAAGGCCTCCTTTTAATAGAGTACCGGACCAAAGCATTAACACTTTGTGAATACATGAACTCCTCAAACTACGGTCATCATCGGGAGTGATCCCGATTATTGTCACTTCGGGGTTACCAGATCATAACACATAGTAGGTGACTATTGATGTGCAAGATAGCGTCAAGAACTCACATATATTTATGAAAACATAATAGGTTCAGATCTAAAATCATGGCACTCGGGCCCTAGTGACAAGCATTAAGCATAGCAAAGTCATAGCAACATCGGTCTTAGAACATAATGGATACTAGGGATCAAACCCTAACAAAAACTAACTCGGTTACATGATAAATCTCGTCCAACCAATCACCGTCCACCATGCCTACGATGGAATTACTCAGGCACGGCGTTGATCATCATGAAATTGGTGATGGAGGATGGTTGATGATGACAACGGCGACGGATTCCCCTCTTCGGAGCCCCGAACGGACTCCAGATCAACCCTCCCAAGAGAGATTAGGGCTTGGCGGCTGTTCCGTATCATAAAACGCGATGAATCCTTCTCTCTGATTTTTTTTCTCCCCAAACGTGAATATAGAGTTGGAGTTGAGGTCGGTGGAGCACGAGTGGGCCCACGAGGCAGGTGGGCGCGCACAGGGGGGTAGGGCGCGCCCCCACCCTCGTGGACAGGGTGTGGGCCCCCTGGCCTTGATTCTTTTGCCAATATTTTTTATTAATTCCAAAAATATTCTCCGTGGGGTTTCAGGTCATTCCGAGAACTTTTATTTCTGCACAAAAATAACACCATGGCAATTCTGCTGAAAACAACGTCTGTCCGGGCTAGTTCCATTCAAATCATGCAAGTTAGAGTCCAAAACAAGGGCGAAAGTGTTTGGAAAAGTAGATACGATTGAGGCGTATCAACTCCCCCAAGTTTAAGCCTTTGCTTGTCCTCAAGCTATTCAGTTGATAAACTGAAAGTGATAAAGAATTTTTTTTACAAACTCTATTATCTCTTGTTGTTGCAAATATGTAAAGCCAGCATTCAAGTTTTCAACAAAGATTATGAACTAACCATATTCACAATAACACTTAGGTCTCATGTTTACTCATATCAATGGCATAATCAACTAGCGAGCATTTATAATAAATCTCGGATGACAACACTTTCTCAAAACAATCATACTATGACATAACAAGATGGTATCTTGCTAGCCCTTTCTAAGACCGCATAACATAAATGCAGAGCACCTATGAAGATCAAGGACTGTTTGGACATTGTAATTCATGGTAAAAGAGATCCAGTCATAGTTATACTCAATATAAATTAATAGTAATGGATGCAAATGACAGCGGTGCTCTCCAACTGGTGTTTTTTAATAAGAGGGTGATTACTCAACATAAAAGTAAATAGATAGGCCTTTCGCAGAGGGAAGCATGGATTTGTAGAGGTGCCAGAGCTCAAGTTTTGAAACAAAGATAAATAATATTTTGAGCGGCATACTTTCATTGTCAACATAACAACCGAGAGATCTCATATCTTCCATGCTACACACATTATAGGAGTTTCCCCAACAGAATGATAAATTTTATACTCCCCCACCTCCAACAATCATCAATCCATGGCTTGCCCGAGACAACGGGTGCCTCCAACTAACAACAATCCTGGGGGAGTTTTGTTTCCAATTATTTTGATTTGGTTTGAGCATGGGACTGGGCATCCCGGTGACCAGCTGTTTTATCATGAGTGAGGAGCGGAGTCCACTCCTCGTGAGAATGACCAACCTAGCATGGAAGATATAGACAGCTCTAGTTGATACATGAGCTATTCGAGCATACAAAACATAATTTCATTTTAGGGTTTAGA
Source organism: Aegilops speltoides (assembly GCA_021437245.1). NCBI lineage: Eukaryota > Viridiplantae > Streptophyta > Magnoliopsida > Poales > Poaceae > Aegilops > Aegilops speltoides. The sequence continues at coordinate 493,129,483 of CM038147.1, read as the reverse complement.
GCTTTGGCACATACAAATTTACTTGGAACGGCAGGTAGATACCGCATATAGGAAGGTATGGTGGACTCATATGGAATAACTTTGGGGTTTATGGAAGTGGATGCACAAGCAGTATACCCGCTTAGTACAAGTGAAGGCTAGAAAGAGACTGGGAAGCGACCAACTAGAGAGTGACCACACTCATGAACATGCATTAAAGATAATCAACACCGAGTGCAAGCATGAGTAGGATATAAATCACCATGAACATAAATATCGTGGAGTCTATGTTGATTTTGTTTCAACTACATGCATGAACATCACAACCATTTTAATAGCATGTTCACACACAGGGTAAACCATTATAAACTCCTAGCTAATTAAGCATGGCATAAGCAACTATAATCTCTAATTGTCATTACAAACATGTTTATTCATAATAGGCTAAATCAAGAACGATGAACTAATCATATTTACAAAAACAAGATAGGTCGAGTTCATACCAGCTTCTCTCATCTCAATCAGTCCATCATATATCGTTATTATTGCCTTTCACTCGCACGACCGAACGGTGTGGATAATAATAATAGTGCACGTGCATTGGACTAAGCTGGAATCTGCAAGCATTCAATTCAAGGGAGAAGACAAGGTAATATGGGCTCTTGGTTAAATCAACAATAATGCATATGAGATCCACTCAACATTTTCCTCATGGTCTTCTCCTCTCGACCCCCAAAGAAAAGAAAATAAATAAAACTATTTACATGGGAAAGCTCCCAACAAGCAAGAGAAGAACGAGAAATCTTTTTGAGTTTCTTTTAATTACTACTACTATAGGCATGGAAAGTAAACTAGCTAAAAGCTACAACTATTTTTTCGGTTTTTCTTAAGGTTTTTCAAACACACAAGAAGAAGACTTAGAAAAGAAAATAAACTAGCATGGATAGTACAATGAAAAAGTATGAGCACCGACAACTAGCATGAGTGTGTGAACATGAATGTAATGTTGGTGAGAAATACGTACTCCCCCAAGCTTAGGCTATTGGCCTAAGTTGGTCTAATCCCACGGATCAAAACTGCCCTCTCCGGTGTGTGGAGGAGTGTCATTTGGGTGCCAATGGTTGGCGATCTCCTCCGGATCCCACTGATAAACGGACTGTCTATACGGGTCAAGTGGTGGTTCCGGCTCAGGCTCTGGAGCTAGTGCCAGGCTCCAGTATACATGAACAGCCGCTGGCAAGATGAGGTACGTGCCTGAAAATATTTTAAACAAAGAGGGTGTCGGTGTCAAAAACGACAGATCTCGGGTAGGGGGTCCCGAACTGTGAGTCTAAGGCTAATGGTAACAAGAGGCAGGGGGCACAATGTTTACCCAGGTTCGGGCCCTCTCGATGGAGGTAATACCCTACTTCCTGCTTGATTGATCTTGATGATATGAGTATTACAAGAGTTGATCTACCACGAGATCATAGAGGCTAAACCCTAGAAACTAGCCTATGGTTATGACTGTTGTTGTCCTACGGACAAAACCCTCCGGTTTATATAGACACCGGAGGGGGCTAGGGCTACACAGAGTCGGTTACAGAGAAAGGAATCTTCATATCCGTATTGACAAGCTTGCCTTCCATGCAAAGGAGAGTTCCATCCGGACACGGGACGAAATCTTCTATCTTGTATCTTCATAGCCCAGTAGTCCAGCAAACGCATATAGTCTGGCTGTCGGAGGACCCCTTAATCCAGGACTCCCTCAGTAGCCCCTAAACCAGGCTTCAATGACGATAAGTCCGGCGCGCAAATTGTCTTTAGCATTGCAAGGTGGGTTCCTTCTCTGAATACTCCAAATTAGATATTGAACACAAGAATCGTGCCCAGCTCTGAAAAACAAATTCCACATACCACTATGGAGAGAATAATGTTTTCACCAGTCTAATCCGCTGGCAACTTTTACAACACGACATCACGTCATCGTCCAGCCATTATTTCGAAATGTTTTTCTGGCCTACTGCTCCACGCTTCGCGAGGCGGTTTTATTGGCACGTCTTGTCGAAGCGGAGATCATGTCCCCTAATTACGGGATTCTCATCAACACGGCCATGGGTAACCCAACCGTCACGTTGGTATGATTCCTTGGGAATAGGCATGTTTTAAGGCCACGTAGGGGGCGTTTGATATTCACCATCTTTATAAGGAGGCCGAGACCCGCCTTTCCCCTCTACGCTACTCCCCTCTCCTCCCACCTCGAGCTCCAACGCCCAAGGCTTAACCAGTCACTTTGAACCTCAGGCCATGTCCGGATCCAACTTTCAAGGATGGTGGACGGCCTCCTCTGTCACCGAGGAGGATATGACGAAGCTTAGGGAGGCGAGGTACTTGACCGCGGAAATCCTTCACAGGCTTCCTGCACCAGGGTAGGTTATCCCTACTCCTAGGCCTAACAGGAGGGTCGTATTTATCCCTCACTTCCTTCGGGGGGCTAGGTTTCTCCCTCAATCCCTTCGTTCAAGGGCTCATGTTTTACTATGGACTGGATTTCCATGATCTAGCTCCAGACTCCCTCCTTCACATGTCATCATTTATTAAGGACATCGACCTTACCAAGGTAATCCAAGTTATGTTAGTCCGTCGAGTCTTGCCATGTCAAAGCCGACTTCTCCATATGTGGGAATTCAATCCGGAAGGACCATGAACCATTCAACGCTTCTTCGGCACAATGCTCGAAGGGATGTATGAATTAGTCTTTGGGTCACAAAAAAGGTGTTCGGACACCATAGAGGAGCAGGCCCCGACTGCAACCATCTGGATTCCCCGGTAAGTTCTCAATTTCAGAACATGTTTTTAGTTTAAGTTTCTCATAATAAAACTGAGAAAACCATATTCCGCCAGGGCTGGGTAAGGAAGGCGGAGAGGATCAGGTGTTCGGCCCCTCTTCCCGAAAACTCAGTGGACCCAGTGTTAACCAGGATGCTGGCTCCGGCATCCTATCAAGTGCCGGTGAGGGAAGAAAAGGAGAGGAGTGGAGAGGCCCAAAGCGGCCTTCATACCGGAGGTGCATCACGCACCGTATTCGGGGAAATTGGAACTCCCGTGTCGGAGGGTGAACGGGGAGGAGAATCTAACATTCCCTCACCCGCACGAGAAGAAAAGAGCCGCTCCTGAGGACCTGAAGGCAGAGGCTTCCAAGTGAGGGAAGAAATCCTATCGAGTGCCCCGAATTCTGGAGGCGATATTGCCGCATAGTGCCCACAAGGGAACTAGCTTTAGGCTTAATGTAAGTGAACAAAGGTGTTTAATGAGCATACCCGGTTCTTCCCCGTTTATGAGGGTAATATGTTGAAACGTATGTTTTGTAGTTCGGACTATAGCCTCCCTCAACAATCTTCTTCGAGGGATCTTCTTCCGGAGATGATGGAGAGGCGAAACGCCGCCTCATACTTCCCCACCCCACAAGGCGGACGACCCCGAGGTGTCGTCCTGGAGGATTTCTCCTGACCCGCGAAGGAGCGCCAGGCCAGAAGATGACTCTTCGGCCCCTGAGGTTTGGGGTGTTCGGATCCTAGAGAGACCAACAAAAAAAGTCCCGGACCATCCGATATCCAGCCGGACATATGGACAGGTCTTCTGCGGCAAGCGCCTATCTTCGAGGAACATCGTACCTTAATGGGTACGATGATTCAGAGAATTTCGTCCGCAAAAAGTGGATTGAATGAAGCTTTTACGAACCTGCTAAGAGGCTTTGAGGTACGTAATGTAGCCTCTTGCTTTGTACCATAAACGCAATGTGCACTGTATATAGATAGTAGCCCCTAAGACTCTGGTTGCCCACCGACTAGTGACAATCAGAGGATTAAAAGATAAATATGCTCAGGTAATAATTTTGCTAATTTGTACACAGGCGGCTGCAGCCCTGGCCACTGCCCAGGCTGCCCAATTTGTCGAGCTGAAGCAGCAAGTTGATGTGGCGGATGATGACATCACACTCATGAATAAGCGGCTTGATGAGGCACAAGGTATGTATTTTGGGCGGTCAGTGAGTATAAATAGGAGCATGATGCTGGAATTTATAGTATGCTTGAATGCAGATGGTGCTGCCGTCGTGGAGACCCTTCGGGCGGAGCTTGCACGGGCCAAGGATCAAGCCAGGATAAGCAATGCGGCAGCCGAGAAGGCAGTTGGTGAATTAAAAGCCGAACAAGCTGCTCATCGCCTTAGTGAGGAGAAAATATCCAGCATGGCACTTGAGCTAATGGATGCCGCTAGCCAATATGCACTTCTCGAGAAAGAGACCAAAGAAAAAATGGTTGACCTTGAGAAGGCCTTACAAGTGGCAAAGGAAAGCCGGTCAGAGGCCAGGGCGGCACGGGAGGAGATCCGGCAAGCAGGGGAGAACACAGCTGGGAAGCCCTTTTTATTATGTACTAAGTTCGGCGATTCGAAGTATGCCCCGCTTGATCAAATGTAGAGTTCTCCGGATGCATTTTTGGACTTGTCGAAGAGTGCTTCTGATGCGACGTAGTTTTTCTAGTCCCGATAAGGCCATGAGGCGGAACGACTTTTCTGGTCGTAGTTTAGCATGCCAAGGCGTCCGTTGCTGTTGAATGAGCAGATGGCCGAATGGGCCGAGCTCCACAGGATTTCCGGACTTGCCATGAAGGATGTCGTGGACCTCCTGTGGCCTGGGGGACTGACTGCGAATAGTTTTCTGGTTTAGTGCAGCAACTTGTTTGTGCAGTGTCTCATATCGACGCTGTCAAGCGGTCAACGTGCATAGAGGGTGCACGGATGGCCCTTGCCCGTGTGAAAATGTATTGGGCAAAGATGAAGGCCACTGATATTGCAACAGGAGGTCCGCCTGGGGTAAGGACACACCAGATCAATATTTTGAAGAAGTATTAGAGGGTGCCCGCTTGACAAAGGGTCAGTGCTCGAAGAATGTTATGTTCGAGTAACATGTATCTGAATTGTAAAAACAATGCTTACCATAATGAAGGCCGTGTTTATACTTTTGCCCGTATAGTATTTTAGTACCTCTTGTGCGGCCGTTTATGTATATATGTATATAACCTAAAAGTTTGCAGTCGTCGGCTTCAGCCCCCTCGCGTATAATGCGGGGGTGTTCGGAAAAGCACTTTATCACACTTGACCCAACGTCTTGGTCCGTTAAGGAGGTGTTAGTGCGGCGAACTAGGCAACCAGACTATAGAGCTTCAACACTTTCACTTAGCCATAGGAGTTTGACGGTGGGGCTACTATATAGCCCCTGGTATGTCCGCGTTTATTCGAATACGGTGCATTGACATAAATGACCAAGAAACCGGTTGAGGGAGTCCTGGACTAGGGGGTGTCCGGATAGCCGGACTATCATTATCGGCCGGACTCCAAGACTATGAAGATACAAGATTGAAGACTTCGTCCCGTGTCCGGATGGGACTTTCCTTGGTGTGGAAGGCAAGCTTGGCAATACGGATATGTAGATCTCCTACCATTGTAACCGACTCTGTGTAACCCTAGCCCTCTCCGGTGTCTATATAAACCGGAGGGTTTTAGTCCATAGGGCGAACAACCATTACAACCATCATACCATAGGCTAGCTTCTAGGGTTTAGCCTCCTTGATCTCGTGGTAGATCCACTCTTGTACTACCCATATCATCAATATCAATCAAGCAGGAGTAGGGTTTTACCTCCATCGAGAGGGCCCGAACCTGGGTAAAAACATCGTGCCCCTTGTCTCCTGTTACAATCCGCCTAGACGCACAGTTCGGGACCCCCTACCCGAGATCCGCTGGTTTTGACACTGACACCGGTCCTTCATTAATGCGGAGGAATCGCGAAGATTCCGCTGAGTCATCGAGTGGTTGACCAGCTGTCGCCCTATCATGATAGTAAATTTTCGGCTTTCTCTACTGAGGTGCTCGTCCGGATGAACCAGGGCACAATCATAGTAGTTCTCATTTGGCAGCCTTAGCCGATAGAATGGAACGTACGGTAGCAAACAAGGAGCCGGGAAAACCCAACTATTGACCCAAGACGTGATTCAGAGCTGATGCATATAAGGCCAACACTCGCGACGCCGAACACTCCCGAAGGTATTCAGACTTTTCAATATATACCAGGCTGGGTACAGCCCCCGGTAATGAACCCTAGATTCAAGGCACGTGCTACGACCCGGCGTGAGGAGAGAGCACCCGTGGTGAGAATATAGTTCTCAAAGCATACTGCTGGCTGCCTCTATAACATCCATTTTAGTACGGCGAATCATAAGTTCGCAAGTTCTGCCGATATCTTTCCTGGGCGTTTTATATGCCAGGAGGGTATGAAACAACAAGAGATATAATAAGAAAAAAGGTTTATGCAGGGTCCTAATCTAAATATAAACCTTGAAACGGGGCCCTGCTGCACGTCTGCGCCTTTGTCTCCATTGTGCAGTGTCCTTGAAGGGTATATCATGATGGCCTATCTGTAAAAAAAGAAAGAATTAGGTGAAAGAAGCTGGTACGGCCTTTGGTATAGTTTGTTGGTTTTGATGAACCATGAACTATAGCTTTATGAGTCCGAATAGGGTCAAGCTGAACTATATACTTGTTACGTGCAGGGTGCCCACAACGCTACCCAAGGAAATTTGAGTGTTTATTTATGTATACGGGAAAACATGTACAATCTTCTTATGGGGCGATCTATGGGGGCAGGGCTGCTAAACAAGCGCAGGTTTATCTGGGTTTTTACACGTAGGTGTGCACCGAACACGCTTGGCTGTGTCCGCGGTCTTGAGGACCGATGAGCTGTTCGGCTTAAAAAGGCCGTTTCGTGCTTCGGCTACTAGAGCCGCCGCGTATTCTTCTATACGAAGAGAACGCTCTGTGCTTCCGCTCATCGTGATAACGCCATGCAGTCTAAGCATCTTCAGCTTAAGATGAGCGTAGCGCGGGACTGCATTGAAACAGGCGAAGGTCGTTCGTCCTAGTAGTGCGTGGTAGCCACTTCGGAATGGAGCACTGTCGAAGATTAGCTCTCACTTAAAAAGTTGTCGGGACATCCGAAGACGACATGCAATGTTAGGTTGCCCGTGTAGCGGGCCTCTACGCCTGATATTAATCCTTTGAAGGTAGTGCTCCTTTGCTTGATTCTTGACGAGTCTATCACCATCTTACGGACAGTGTCCTGATATATCAGATTGAGACTACTGCCACCGTCCATAAGGACTCGGGTGAGGTGGTATCCTTCAATTATTGGGTCGAGCACTAAGGCAGCCGAGCCCCCGTGAAGGATACTAGTCGGATGATCCTTGCGATTGAAGGTGATCGGACAGGCCGACCATGGGTTGAATTTGGGGGTGACAGGCTCTATAGCATACACGTCTTGGAGTGCACGGTTGCGCTCCCTCTTTGGGATATGAGTGACATAAATCATGTTCACTGTTTTGACCTCCGGTGGAAATTTCTTTTGTCCCCCTGTATTCGGCTGGCGAGATTCGTCCGCGTCTTTGCTTTGCGGTCCCTTCCCCTTGTGTTCAGCGTTGAGCTTGCCGGCCTACTTGAAGACCCAACACTCTCTGTTGGTATGATTAGCTGGTTTGTCGGGGGCGCCATGAATCTGGCAGGACCTTTCGAGAATTTTATCTAGGCTAGACGGACCATCTCTGCTGCCTTTAAGTGACTTTTTCCATTGACCGGGTCTGGAGCCCCTGAATCCGGTGTTTACCGCTGTATTTTCCGGGCTTTCCCCGTTGTTCCGTCGTTTGTTTTTATTTCTTTGTGGCTTTCCATTGCCATCCCTGACTTCGGATGTGCCAGGGTCGCTGGTGCTGCTACGGGCCAACCAGCTGTCCTCTCCCGCGCAAAAGCGGGTCATGAGTGTAGTTAAGGCTGCCATTTTCCTTGGCTTTTCCTGGCCTAGGTGTCCGGCCAGCCATTCATCCCGAACACTATGTTTGAAAGCTGCTAAGGATTCAGCGTCCGGACAATCAACGATTTGGTTCTTCTTAGTGAGAAATCGGTTCCAGAGCTTACGGGCTGACTCTCCGGGTTGTTGGGTTATGTGACTTAGATCGTCGGCATCTGGAGGTCAGACATAGGTCCCTTGGAAATTGGCCCTGAAAGCGTCCTCCAGTTCTTCCCAGCTTCCAATGGAATTTTCGGGGAGGCTTTTCAGCCAGTGCCGAGCTGGTCCTTTTAGCTTGAGGGGTAGGTATTTGATGGCGTGGAGATCTTCTTCACGAGCCATGTGTATGTGAAGAATAAAGTCTTCTATCCAAACAGCAGGGTCTGTCGTTCCGTCGTATGCCTCGATATTCACGGGTTTAAACCCTTCTAGAAATTCATGATCCTGCACTTCATCGGTGAAGCACAAGGGGTGTGCAGCAACCCTGTATTTGGCTGTGTCGTGGCGCGGGCCCAACGGTTGCAGCGTTTGGTGTTGGTTCCGAACTGGTGAGTTACCTGCATATTTGGTTTGATGGCCCTGATCTTGAGTAGGAATGCATTCCCTGGATCTATAAATGGACCTGGTTCTGCCAGCCCTTTTGTCCAGGTCTTCACGTAAATCATGTTTCTGGTTCTGGGTTGCGACCTCCTTTCCTTTATGGTGAGGGGGTGCGGTTTTGTGTGTGGCGTTGTTAGCCGCTTTGTCTTGACTATGATGTGGTCGGCCCTATTGTTATTCGGCGGTATAGGCGCAATAGCATCGTCCTCGAATTCGGCAGCAGCTTGTGTTTGGGGTAGTTATTTGTTTGGCGATTACCATCGTTTTTTCCCTCAGTGTCGAGCACTTCGTTCCATTTATTATTGAGCGTACGTTGTGTAGCTTTAAGCCATTGCGTCTGCTTCTTGAAGTTCCTCGCGTTGGTGATAAGTCTCTGGTGGAGGTGCTCTTGTTCCAATTGTTCTTCCGGGACGATGAATGCATCGTTATCTCGACTACTCTCCTCTTTAGAGACAGGTTGATAATTGGAGTCTTTGGCATCGCTGTGATCGAACAGCGGCCCCGGACTATGTTCGCCATCACCTTGCTCATCCTGATCCATTGCTAGGTCTGTGGTTACTTCTTTGTCTTCGGCATTGTCCGGGGTGTTATTCCCTCTTGTGCCGGTATCACTATTTTTACCATGGCGTTGTTTCGACCGACGCCGCTATCGCCAGCGCTTTGGGTGCTTTCCAGGAGTTTTATCCTCAACTGGGTCCTTTTTGTCATCGCCATTGTCTTCTTTGGGTGTATCATCCATGTATATGTCATATGAGGAGGTGGCTGCCCAGCGCCCTATGGGCGGTAGTTCTCGTTCTTCTCCGGCATCGTCGTCCATACCGTCGATGTATTCGGTGTCGAAATCAAGCGTGTGGGTTAAATCACCGACAGTGGCTATCAAGTATATCAACTCTTGTAACGAAGTTCTTCGTCGTCCGCTTCCCACTCAAGCCGGACATAGTCCGGCCAAGAATCTCCTGACAAGGATAGAGACTTTAGCGAGTTTAACACATCGGCTAAGGGTGAGTGTTGGAAGATTTCCACGGAGCTGCACTCTAAGATCGGCGCCCGGTCAGATTCGATGGGTGTGGATACACGCAGTCCGAAGCCTATGGCCGGAGACGAGTCCGAGGTTCCCATGACACAGGCCTCGTTAGAGGTTGGATCTGTGTTCGGCTCTAGCGTCGCTGTGTCCGCGGCTTCCATGGGGAGGTTGAGCCTCCCGTCCGCGGATGACGCGCTCTGCTCTCGATCTAAGGCCAGTGCGGTTACAGGCGCAATCTCCCGCACAAAGTCTGATGGCAGACATAGGTCATGTTCATCGTGGCGGCAGGGCGCGGCTGTCATGGGCTCGAATCCGTCAAAGATCAAGTCTCCGCGGATGTTGGCGGTGTAATTCAAGCTTCCAAACCTGACCTGGTGGCCAAGGGCGTAACTGTCGATTTTCTCTAGACGGCTAAGCGAGTTGGCCTACAGTGCAAAGCCACCGAATACAAAAATCTGTCCGGGGAGAAAAATTTCACCATGGACTGCATTGTTGTAGATGATTGAAGGAGCCATCTAGCCTTATGTCGACGACACAGTGGAACTCTCAATGAAAGCACCAATGTCGGTGTCAAAACCGGCGGATCTCGGGTAGGGGGTCCCAAACTGTGCGTCTAAGGCTAATGGTAACAGGAGGCGGGGGACACAATGTTTACCCAGGTTCGGGCCCTCTCGATGGAGGTAATACCCTACTTCCTGCTTGATTGATCTTGATGATATGATTATTACAAGAGTTGATCTACCACGAGATTGTAGAGGCTAAACCATAGAAGCTAGCCTATGGTATGATTGTTGTTGTCCTACAGACTAAACCCTCCGGTTTATATAGACACCAGAGGGGGCTAGGGTTACACAGAGTCGGTTACAGAGAAAGGAATCCTCATATCTGAATTGCCAAGCTTGCCTTCCACGCAAAGGAGAGTCCCATCTGGACACAGGACAAAGTCTTCTATCTTGTATCTTCATAGCACAACAGTCCGGCATACGCATATACTCCGGCTGTCCGAGGACCCCTTAATCCAGGACTCCCTCAGAGGGTGCAGGCAAGATAATAGTCTCACAGTGAGTTTTACTAAATATCAACTTATACTTAAGCATCATCTTCTTATTTTTTACAATAAGTTCATGTGCTATCATACTATAATAATCTAGAAAAATAGGGGGGCAACAACTTTTCCTCTTTCTCATAATGCCTAATAGGTATCTTAAAGTGTTTAGCAAGGCGTGAAGCAAAGATGCCTCCAAAGATGGGGCCCTTTGTACGGTTCGAACTTAATCGCTTAGCAATAACATCGCCTAAACTGAAACAAAGCATGGCACAAAATAACAATATCAGGGGCACTAAGATTTCCACTGTTCCCACGACCAATTAAACATCTAATAGCAAATATTGCAAAGTAACGTAGAACAGGAAAGTGTATGCTAGTAATTCTTGCATCGGAAACCTTGCTTGTCTCCCTACAACGATCATATCAATAAATACATCCACATCACTACGATGTGGTTCCTCTATGCTGCCCACAAAGGGTATCTTGCAAACCCCACAAAAACCATATAGTGACATCCTTAACCTCATCATATAAATGAAACTCCTCAAAATATTAGTGAGTAGGAGATACTGATCGAGCTGGTCATGGAGGAAGTCGGTGAGGCCTGCATCCTCAGCCAAATAATAAAAATCATCATGAATCCCGGCTGCACTTAAGAACTCATCACAAGGCCATTCACATGGCCGAATCTCCATGGTCCGAGGGAGATTATATTTGGGCTTTTTATCCTCTTCACTTTGCTTATCCTTCGAGCTTCGGCTCGAAGAACCCCTCAAAAATCTCTTCATCATTTTCTGAAAATTTCTGAAATTTTTTAGTAACTCAAAATAGAAGTGAACCAAACTCAACAAAATTGATAGCAACTACTCTCACAAGTGCCTAGAGACTATATCATGCATTAGAACTACTTAGGACCACTTAAATTTGACAAGCAAGCTCAAGAATAGAAACTAATTGGACCATTGGAGGAGTCTCATACCGAAGAACAAACCCCAAAAGCAGTTTTGTGAGTGGAGCTTTGAGCAAGGAGATCGAAAATGATAGCAAGATGAGCTAGAAATCGTGCTTGAGCTGGTTGGTGATTTTTTTGGGAGGAAGAAGGAGTGTGTGGATGCTGGAATAAGTGGAGGGGGGCCACCAGGGGCCCACGAGGCAGGGGCTGTGCCCCAGGGGAGTGGGCGCGCCCTGGACCCTCATGGCCAGCTGCTAGCTCCCCCTAATGTGTTCTCAGTGCCAGATATTCTCAAATATTCTAGTAAAAATCATATTTCATTTTCAGTGCATTTCAAGAACTTTTATTTTTGGGGTAATTTTTTATGGGATAATTAGATTTATGCCCCTAGTTGTGTCCTACTCGTCTGTTTTACCCCTAACTCCCAAAAGTCACCGGTTCTGTCCAAGTCACTTTGCTCTTCTTATGCTTTTGCCCTTTGACCGTTTGACCATCAGTTTGAAAACTTCATAACTAATTCATACTAAATCAGAAAAATGCAAATAAGATACCAAAATGTTCAGAAATACATCACCTATATGTCAATGTCATTTGCATTCATGAAAAATGTGTTGGAAAGTGCACATCCGAGTTTTAGCTCTTTTGATACCACCATGACACTACTAGAGAAAAGGCTATACACAGAATCTTAGCAGCAGCGAGTGTTAAAAACCCTCGCTACTGCTACTTACTAGCAGTGCAGGTTTTTAAACCTCGCTACTACTAAGTTGATAGCAGCAGCGCGGGTTTGTAACCCTCGCTACTACTAAGCGGTCTCTACCGTGCCCCCCGGGATATGCCATAGTAGTAGCGAGGGTTTTAACCTCGCCGCCGCTAAGTTGATAGCGAGAGCGGGTTTTCAACCCTCACTACTACTAACCCGCTCATCGCTATCAACTTAGTAGTAGCGAGGTTAAAACCCGCCTTCTCGCTAATCGTCATCATAGCGATGGCGCGGGTATGGCCTATTTGTCAAAATCTACCCCCGTGGACCGCCTTTTCAGTTTTAAAAAATAAAAGAAAATGATAAAATGTCAAAAAAATAAAAGAAAATAAGTTTCCCATGTGATATGTGGTCTAGTTGTTGGGAAAATTTACAAATATGAATTTCGACTTTATTTGCAAAATCTCTCGAAAATTTGTAAAATGGCCATAACTTTTGCATACGAACTCGGATGAAAAAGTTTTTTATATGAAAAAGCATCTACTCGAACGTTTTTAAAATCCTCAAAAGCCTAACAGAAAAAAGTTACGGGGCTTTTAAGATCTGGAGGCAAAAAAATTGAAAAAAAATCAGTTTTTTTTAATTTTTGTTAAATCTGGTCAAACTATGGTCAAACTAATTATTCAAGAATATTAGTGTTACTAAATAATTATTTTAGTTTTTTTGAATTTTGGTCAAATCTGGTCAAACTATGGTCAAACTGTGGTCAAATCTGGTCAAACTATGGTCAAACTATGGTCAAACTAATTATTCAAGAAATATTAGTGTTACTAATTTTTTAGAGAACAATAGTTTCAAACACAAACAGTGAAATGTGTGACTTCATGCTCAAGCTAAATTCCTGAGGTTAATAGGATTGACATCTTATTATTGTCGGAAAACAACAAGTGCAGACACGGAAGCGAGGGAGAATAGAACCAGCGGAGTTAAGCGTGCTCAGCTGGAGTAGTGAGAGGATGGGTGACCGTCAGGAAGTTAGATGATTTGGAATGATGAGGGTGATTAGAGATTAAATTGAGCAGCGATGAGGGAGGGTGATTAGAGGTTAAAATAATTCGAAATTTGAAAATTAGGGAAAAAATTTTAAAAAAAAAATTTCAGAAAAAAATTCGCGCTTCTGATTAGTAGTAGCGGGTTTTCTACCTTCATTGCTATCGTTAGCTGTAGCGCGGGTTGCACCCGCCATCTTGCTATAAGTTAGTCAGAAGGCTTATTAGTAGCGCGGGTACCCGCACTACTAATAGGCCCAAAACCCGCGCTGCTGCTAGGCTTTTCCCTAGTAGTGTGAATAGTAAACTTTAAAAAAATTCAAAAAAATTCAAAAAAATATGGTGGCAAAGAACGACAAATGTTCTAAGTGGTTGCCAAGTTTCATTAGGGAACGACATTCGTGGAAGTCGTGGCAAAAAAATAATCTATTTTCGAGTGCTGATTGTTTTTTTTGGCGCGGCACCCACAAATGTTATTCCCTGATGAAACTTGGCAGACACTTAAAACATTTGTCATTCTTTGACACCAATTTTTTTTGAATTTTTTTTGAACTTTTTTGGATTTTACTATTCATGGTGGTAGCATAAGAGCTAAAACTCGGATGGGCACTTCCTAACACTTTTTTCATGAATGCAAATGACACCGACATATAGGTGATGCTTTTCTAAACATTTTGGTATCTTATTTGCATTTTTCTGATTTAGTATGAATTAGTTATGAAGTTTTTAAACTGATGGTCAAACGGTCAAAGGGCAAAAGCATAAGCGGAGCAGAGTGACTTGGACAGAACCGGCGACTTTTGGGAATTAGGGGTAAAACAGATGAGTGGGACACAAGTAGGGGCATAAATCTAATTATCCCTTTTTTTATTGCAAGGATAATTCATAAAACAGACAGAAAATACTATTTTTGCTTTATTTAAGCTAAATAACAGAAAGTAAAAGGAGGGTACAGAGAGTTGTGCTTTCTAAATTCATCCATCTCATGCTCATCAAAAGGAATCCACTAACAAGGTTGATCAAGTCTTGTTAACAAACTCTTTTGAATAACATGGAACCGAAGAAATTTCGAATAACACTAGGTTACCTCAATGGGGATATGTACATCCCCAATAATAAGAATATTATATTTCTTCTTGACAGTAGGAAGAGGAAATTCAAAACCTCCAATAATAATCGATGGAATTTTTCCAATAGAATTGAGAGTGGACTTGAGGTTGTTTCCTCGGAAAGTGTGTCGTATGCTCATTACCATTAACACGAAAAGTGACAATGCCTTTGTTGCAATCAATAACAGCCTCTGCAGTATTCAAAAAGGGTCTACTAAGGATAATCGCCATACTATCGTCCTCGGGAATATCAAGAATAACAAAGTCCGTTAAGATAGTAACGTTTGCAACCACAACAGGCATATCCTCACAAATACCGACAGGTATAGCGGTTGATTTATCGGCCATTTGTAAAGATATTTCAGTAGGTGTCAACATATTCAATTCAAGTCTACGATATAAAGAGAGATGCATAACACTAATACCCGCTCCAAGATCACATAAATCAGTTTTAACGTAGTTTCTTTTAATGGAGCATGATATAGTTCGTACTCCTGGATCTCCAAGTTTCTTTGGTATTCCAACCTTAAAAGTATAATTAGCAAGCATGGTGGAAATTTCAGCTTCCAGTATCTTTCTTTTATTTGTAACAATATCTTTTATGTACTTAGCATAAGGATTCATTTTAAGCATATCAGTAAAACGCATAGGCAAAAAGATAGGTCTAACCATTTTAGCAAAGCGCTCAAATCCTCATCATCCTTGTTCTTGGATGGTTTAGGAGGAAAAGGCATGGGTTTCTGAACCCATGGTTCTCTTTCTGTAACGTGTTTCCTAGCAACAAAGTCTCTCTTATCATAACGCTGATTCTTTGATTGTGGGTTATCAAGATCAACAACAGGTTCAATTTCTACATCATTGTTATTGCTAGGTTGAGCATCAACATGAACATCATCATTAACATTATCACTAGGTTCATGTTCATCACCAGATTGTGTTTCAGCATCAGAAATATAAATATCATTGGGATTCTCAAGTGTGTCTACAATAGGTTCACTAGAAGCATGCAAAGTCCTATCATTTTTCTTCTTCTTCTTTTTAGAAGGACTAGGTGCATCAACATTATTTCTATGAGAATCTTGCTCACTTCTCTTTGGGTGTCCCTCAGGATACAAAGGTTGCTGAGTCATTCAACCACCTCTAGTGACAACTCTAACACATTATCATTTTTCTTATTATTTAATCCATTGAGCAAATCATTTTGTGCTTTAAGCACTTGTTCTACTTGAGTGGTAACCATAGAAGCATGTTTACTAATAAGTTTAAGTTCACATTTAACTCTAGACATATAATCAGTCAAGTGTTCAATCATATAAGCATTATGTTTCAATTGTCTACCAACATAAGCATTGAAGTTTTCTTGTTTAACAATAAAATTATCAAACTCATCTAAGGATTGGCTAGCAGACTTATAATGAGGAATATCACCTTCATCAAATCTATAGAGTGAATTTACCTTTACTACCTATGTTGGGTTATCAAGACCATGTATTTCTTCAATAGGTGGTAAATTCTTAACATCTTTGGCTTTAATACCCTTTTCCTTCATAGATTTCTTTGCCTCTTGTATATCCTCAGGACTGAGAAATAGAATACCCCTTTTCTTTGGAGTTGGCTTAGGAGTTGGGTCAGGAAGTGTCCAGTTGTTTTCATTAGTCAACATATTATTCAATAACAATTTAGCTTGATCAACAGTTCTTTCCCTGAAAACACAACCAACACAACTATCCAGGTGGTCTTTGGAAGCATCGGTTAGTCCATTATAAAAGATATCAAGTATTTCATTTTTCTTGAGAGGATGATCTGGCAAAGCATTAAGTAATCAGAGAAGCCTCCCCCAAGCTTGTGGGAGACTCTCTTCTTCAATTTGCACAAAATTATATAATTCCCGTAAAGCAGCTTGTTTCTTATGAGCGGGGAAACATTTTGCAGAGAAGTAATAAATCATATCCCGGGGACTACGCACACAACGAGGATCAAGAGAATTAAACCATGTTTTAGCATCACCCTTTAATGAGAATGGAAATAATTTAAGGATATAGTAGTAACGAGTTTTCTCATCATTAGTGAATAAGGTGGCTATATCATTTAACTTAGTAAGATGTGCCAGAACAGTTTCAGATTCATAGCCATAAAAAAGATCAGAATCAACCAAAGTAATGATTTCAGGATCGACAGAGAAATCATAATCCTTATCGATAATATAGATAGTTGAAGTAGCAAAAGCAGGGTCATATTTCATTCTAGCATTCAGAGACTTCTCTTTCGGCTTAGCTAATAATTTCTTAAGATCAGATCTATCATTGCAAGCAAGAAAATCTCTAGCAGTTTGTTCACCCATAACATAACCCTCACGCACAACAGGCAATTCATATCTAGGGGGAATCTTCATCGTAACTTTCATCAATATGATTAGTTTCAATAATTTCATTCTCTCTAGCCCTAGCAAGTTGTTCATCAAGAAATTCACCTAGTGGCACAGTATTATCAAGCATAGAAGTAGTTTCATCATAAGTATCATGCATAGCAGAAGTGGCATCATCAATAACATGCGACATATTAGAATTAACAGCAGAAGCAAGTTTAGGTGTTGCAAGTTTACTCAAAACAGAAGGAGAATCAAGTGCAGATCTAGATGGCAGTTCCTTACCTCCCCTCGTAGTTGAGGGATAAATCTTAGTTTTCTCGTCTTTCAAGTTCCTCATAGTGATTAGCAGATATAAATCCCAAGTGACTCAAAGAATAGAGCTATGCTCCCCGGCTACGGTGCCACAAAATAGTCTTGATAACCCACAAATATAGGGGATCACAACAGTTTTCAAGGGTAAAGTAGTCAACCCAAATTTATTGATTCGACACAAGGGGAGCCAAATAATATTCTCAAGTATTAGCAATTGAGTTGTCAATTCAACCACACCTGGATAACTTAATATCTGCAGCAAAGTATTTAGTAGCAAACTAATATGGAAGTAACAGTAACAGTGGTAACAGTAGCAGTTTTGTAGTAATCGTAATAGTGGCAACGGTAAGATAGCTAAGCAAAGTTTTATATGTGAAAATCTCGTAGGCATTGGATCAGTGATGGATAATTTTGTCGGATGCGATTCCTCATGCAACAGTTATAACATAGGGTGACACAGAACTAGCTCCAGTTCATCAATGTAATGTAGGCATGTATTCCGAATATAGTCATACGTGCTTATGGAAAAGAACTTGCATCACATCTTTTGTCCTACCCTCCCGTGGCAGCGGGGTCCTATTGGAAACTAAGGGATATTAAGGCCTCGTTTTAATAGAGTACCCGACCAAAGCATTAACACTTGGTGAATACATGAACTCCTCAAACTACGGTTGTCACCGAGAGTGGTCTCGGTTATTGTCACTTCGGGGTTACCGGATCATAACACATAGTAGGTGACTATTAACTCGCAAGATAGGATCAAGAACTCACATATATTCATGAAAACATAATAGGTTCAGATCTGAAATCATGGCACTCGGGCCCTAGTGACAAGCATTAAGCATAGCAAAGTCATAGAAACATCAGTCTTAGAACATAATGGATACTAGGGACCAAACCCTGAAAAAACTAACTCGATTACATGATGAATCTCATGCAACCCATCACCGTCCAGCAAGCCTACGATGGAAATAAGCACACACAGTGGTGAGCATCATGAAATTGGTGATGGAGGATGGTTGATGATAATGACGTTGGCGGATTCCCCTGTCCGAAGCCCCGAACGGACTCCGGATCAGCCCTCCCGAGAGAGATTAGGGCTTGGCGGCGGCTCTGTATCGTAAAACGTGATAAATCCTTCTCTCTGATTTTTTGTCTCCCCAAACGTGAATATATAGAGTTGGAGTTGAGGTCGGTGGAGCACCAGGGGGCCAACGAGGCAGGGGGTGCGCCCAGGTGGGTAGAGCGCGCCCCCACCCTCGTGGACAGGCTGTGGGCCCCTGGCCTTGATTCTTTCACCAGTATTTTTTATTAATTCCAAAAATATTCTCCGTGGAGTTTCAGGTCATTCCGAGAACTTTATTTCTGCACAAAAATAACACCATGGCAATCTGCTGAAAACAGCGTCGGACCGGGTTAGTTCCATTCAAATCATGCAAGTTAGAGTCCAAAACAAGGGCAAAAGTGTTTGGAAAAGTAGATACGATGGAGACGTATCAGGCAACGTATATCGTTTCACACTCAAAGGTGGCACGTTCTCTCTCAGAACCATGAGCCTTGTTGAGAGAAGCTCCGCTTTGCAAGAAGCTTATACCAAAACTTTTTCCAAATCGGCCCAATTTTTTACCATAGCATGTTAGCCATGACATGACACCATGCCAATTTCATAATTTCCAGGCGAGTTTTGGACTTACATGAATTTAAAATCCAAGTTTCTCGATGTTCTCGGTCGAGTCACGACGCCTAGATGTTTGAATTTCATTCTCATTTCTTGCATGGGACCTAGGAATTAAACCAAGGACACACATGTGATTTTTCAACCAACTTTGGTGCACCGAAGCATGTGTTTGCAGTTCAAATCTGGATTCTGCACATTAAATGTCCAGAAACTCAATTAATGTATAAAAAGGCCAAACGAACCTGGAATAATTCCAAAATTTAACAGGCCACTCATATAGTTCTATGTTGCCTCTGTAAAAGAAAATCAGGGGGGAGGTAGTGTATATCTTTTCGCACACAAAGGTGACACGTTCCCTCTCAGAACCACGAGGCTTGTTCAGAGAATCTCCGGTTTTGCAAGAAGCTTATACCAAAACTTGTCCCAATTCAGCCAAAATTTATACATATGAAAACAGGGTTTAGATTATCCCGAACATCTCGCTACCTAGACCAATGTACTATGATTTGAATTCAACATAAAATGGATACAAATATTTGAATTGGAGATCGTATGGTACATGTAGTTCATAGTGAAATATGATTACTGCTATATGCATGTTTTTTGTTATCAAGATAATATTTGAATGATTGTATAACTTGACAACAATCGTTTCGAATAAGGAAAATTGATTCAAATTTAGTCCATATAGTAGACGACAATATATATGTTCATAGGGTGGAGTAAAATGTTCATATATGATGGAAGATCAAAATGTACAACTACATCAGTTATAAACCGCAAGTTCACCTAACGATATATTCGAATACAACATAACATGGATTCAAAAATTGAAATTTGAGATCCTGGCATTTGTAATCATATAAAAAGGGACATTACTCTTTCTTTTGGTGGGAATTGGTTTGTTTTTTGTTGTCGTTGAGGGAAGTGCGAATCGATTTGGTACTGTACAGGGTAATCTTGTTCTCTTGATTTTTTTACATTTTTCTTGTCGTTTTTTCAATAGCATTTATAGCAATATAGTAAAAGGGGACATGACTCTCTTGTGTCCTGTATGAATTGTTTTTTTGTACATGTTAAGTTTGTTCTGCCGAACAAGGAATCATCACCTTGTTATCTCAAAATTTTAAAGATTGAGTATCTTTTCTCTGACCTGCTTTGAAACTCCCGCCTCTTCAACCCGCGCCACGCCTTGTTATCCCGAAATTTCGATGCGCATGAAACTCCCTGCTGATCCGAAATCGGTCCTGCAGCCCAAACACGTGAAATCCCCCTTCTACCCCTTAGCCGGAAATGTCGGCTCGACGTCGCGGTGTCGAAACTGGTGGGGGTATGATGGTAACTTACCCTACATTTCGGACAAGCACGTCCCTAAGCTATGGCTCCCCCTACCTTCCCCTTTGTTCCCCCCCATTCGTACACTGAGGCCGCCAAAACCCGGGAAACCCCATGCTCCTCCGTTGGCCTCCCGACCGCCGCCCAGCCGGAGACTCTTCCCCAACGACGTCGTCCGCCGCAACAACTCGCCGTCCCTCATCCACTGCACCGGATGAGGACCCATCATCGATCTCATCGTCCTGCCAGATTATCCGCCTAGTCCTCCACCTCTAAGGAGATGCCGCGATGTTCACCTCGTCTATCACGCCACCTGAATCCCCACAGTGTCGTCTTGACCTGCCCCATTGGAACAGCAGCACCGTCGCCAATTCCTCTGATGAAGCCGAGGCCAACTCGGCACTACCAAGGAGGTTCTGCACTGACCGTTGGATTTTATCTTTTATTCAATCTCACGGGGCTGCCAGTGCTCAATACCAAGCAGCCATGGCTGGTCTCCATCGACAACGCCATCTCCGACCACTTCATCCATGGTGTCTCTACCCCGTGTCGTTGTTTCCTCGGCGGCGAATTCCACACCGGTACTAGCTGCAGCTGCCCCGGCTCTCGCTCACGCTATTGGTGCTCCGGCTCTCGCTCGCGCTGCGGCTCTGTTCTTGCTGTCGGTCGCGCTGCTGCACTGGTCTTGCTTTCCTTCGTGCTGCTGCTCTGCTCTGCTATTGCTGTCGGTCACACTGCTGCTCTGCTCATGCTCTCGTTCATGTTGCTGCTCTCCTCTTGCTCTCGCTCGTGCTGCTGCTGCACGACCTCCGCCAGCTACAGGAGTTGCTGCTCGTGGTGCTACTGCACGACTTGCTCTTTGCCAGTGCGTTCCCTGCTCGAGCGTCTGCTGATTTAGATCACTGCTTCTCTACTACTAGTGCTCGAATGCCCTAAACATCTATTGCAATACTCTTCTACTAGTTCAATCAGTTTCTATATAAAATTTAGTTTCAACTGTAAAGTTCAGTTTCTTCAGTTAAGTTCAGAGTGAACAGTATTTACATCATCTGTCGGAGCGTCCGTGGCGCAGCTAATGCATTTTACATCTAGCACTTTTTGGTGATTATTTTACATCATCTATTGTAGATGATATTTGATTCCCACTTCAGATTAACATTGTTTGTCTTGTCCTGCTTCAGCCTCGCCGTCGTGCACCTCACCGCAGCTGCTCCAATGACGGAACCGTCCATCACAGCAGAGCAGTACCCTCGGCACCGTTTCCAGAGGCCTCTGATCTTCTTCCCCGCCTCCGAAAGTTACACCAGCATCACCATCCTCCACGTCCAACCCAATGATGCTGAGGTCCACAAGGCTATGCCAAAGAGGTTGTACACTTGTCGCATCACTTTGTTACTCTACACTAATGTCGATCCCTCAGGGATCCTTTGCTATGGAACTACTATGGTACTACTATTCGTGCATTTGGTTAGAAGGAGTGGAGCAAAACAAAACTGGAGGATTTTTTTTCCTTTGGTGTCTCTTTCAAAGAAAAAACATAGGAATTTTTATATCCACTTGGACGTCCTTTTCAAATTAATATGCATGAAGAATAGGACTAATTGCATTACTGGCATAATAAGATCCTTATTTTTTCATTTTCACGTGGTTTGACTTTAATTTGACCATGTTTCTCCATTCCCGTGTTCTTCCAATTCATCTGAACCAAACACCCGGGTTGACAGAAATCCTATGTTTCCAAATGCTCTGTTTTTCACGTGCATGCCTATCCTATTCCTGTGTTTTTCCTGGCCATACGTTTATAGAATCCTCTAATTCTAAGGAGCCCTTACAGATTTACTTCATTTTCAGAAAGGCGTCAAAGAAAACTCTATGTGTTATGTCCTGCTCCTACTATGCCGTCATCCATCCCACGTGAGGTGCACCATCGACAGAAGCGTTCACTACAGCAGAGATTCCCCCTGTAGACTTTCTTTCGCCGCCTCAGATCATCTTCCCCATTGCCGGCAGCCATGCCAACTGCATTACCATCATCGACTGAGCAGATGAACCTGAGGACTACACAGTTCCGGAAGAGAGCTCGTAGTCTTTCGTGTTTGCTTACATTATACATCGTTATTATTACCTGCTACTTTATCGTTCAAACTTGAGTTTTAAAATTCCCTTGGGTCTCATATCTAGGAAGCAATGAATAGTATATGTCTACTATCTGGTTCATCTGGGGTCTTCTATGTGGTTCATGTTGGGTGGGCAACAAATAGTAGATGATACATTGTCTATCTTTTTAAACTGAAGCTATAATCTACGTGCTATCATTAGTTTTGGATCTATCCACTCGTTTGCTACCATCAGTCTTGGTTTCTGCATGCACCCCTTAGGCCTTACAAAATCTAACTCTTTTTTATTATGCATGTAAGTTATTGTACACAATCATACTGAACATGTAGAGAAAAAGAGAAGACCGTTGCGTGGGAATATAATGTCATGTAGATGCCGCTCCATGGTGGGCGAAGTGGGGCTCCCTCCCGCCATTCCGGATTGTATTCCTGAGGAAGAGAACTGTTCAGATGGGGAATCAGAGGGAGCCTACCACTACTATTTACCACCTGAGGTGTTTTCTCTAACCTTGCATGCTGATGTTGGTCATATCATGCATATGGTGCCTCGCATTGCTTACATTATACATCGTATATGTCATCAACTTAGTTTAGATTTGCTTTGTGTGAATGCCACCTGTTTGGTTTCTATATCATACCCCCACCGTTCCTAAATATTTATCTTTTTAGATATTTCAACAAGTGACTACATACGGAGCAAAATGAGTGAATCTACACTCTGATATATGTCTATATACATCCGTATGTGGTAGTCCATTTGAAATCTCTAAAAAGACAAATATTTAGGAATGGAGGGAGTATATGAGAATTATGCAATGCTATCTTCTTTAGCCAGGCATCATATACGTGAATCATGCAATGCCATCCTGTTTAGCCAGTCATCATATATGTGAATCGTATTGTGCCATATTATTTTTCATAATGTATTCCATTTGTCAACAATGTTTATATATTCATCTACTCTTCCTGTGCATCAGCCATTTTGAGTCGGTCATGGGAAAATCTGGAGTAAAAACAAGATCTTCTGACCAGTCAGTGCTACCTGTCGATGCAGATTTCTTGCTGGTTACCGATAGCTCCTCAGAGGATGATTCAGAGATAGATGACCAGTCCTATCCCCCCCCCCCCGAGGTGCATGCTCTATCTTGGCAGGGTTATATTGCTCATATCATTCATATGGTGTCTTGCATTGCCATGCCATCAGCTTAGATTAGATATGCTTTGTGTGAATGCCTCCTGTTTGCTTTCTATATCAGATATGTGAATTATGCAATGCCATGTTTTTCAACCAGTAATCATATATATGAATTATGCACCGCCATGTAGCCAGCCATCATATATGTGAATTATCTCATGCCATCTTTTTTTTCATTACGTATTCCATTTGTCAACAATATGTGTATATTGAACTACTCTTCATGTGCATCAGCCATTTGAGCCGGTTATGGAAAAATCTGGAGTGAAAACAAGGTCTTAAGAGCAGGCAATGGTACCTGTTGAAGCATATATCTCGATGGTTATAGGGAGCTCCTCTGAGGAGGATTCAGAGACAGATGACCAGTCCTATATCCCACCTGAGGTGTATGCTCTAAGTTGCAATGTTTATATTTCTCATATCGTGCATATGGTGTCTTGCATTGCTTAGTTTATAAATCATATGCATAATATTGAATTCCATCTGCTTAGTTTAGAGATCATACATGCGAGTGCCAGCTGCTTAGTATATAAATCAATTATGTCAATTATATCATGCCATCCTGTAAACTTAGACAACATGTATGTGAATTACTTCATACCAACCCATTTTAGAAATACATCATATAGTTTTTTCATGTCATCCTCTTTAGACCCCAGCAGATAGTAATCCACTTCTAGTTGACAAAGCACCATGTCCACCATAGAGTACCCCCACACGAGCATTTTTAAAGCAACTATAGTGCCCAAGGCACGAAGACCACCATACCGAACCCAAACTCCACGTTTAAAGCAGAAGAGCAACTGTTCTCAGGTCAGATTCCGTAGCTATGGTCCATACTCCTTTGTTTTTGCATCACTGTATTTACTCATACCAACTACTTTCGAATTTGAAGGATCCAATTGAAACTCCAATGGCGCAACAGTTATGTTTTAAACATATTTCTTTAACTGGATTGCTGTTCTAACTTCTTGCTCTATGTTGATTATAGTTTAGTTGTGTAAACAGTTATGTTCTCATGTGATGCACATTACAAGTGTTGCCAATGATGTGTAGTTTCTCACACTTATATTCTGTGTATGCTGTTGTGTCTTAAAAATATACGAGTTGAACTGTGTCTCTATCTTGATTAGGCAACATAAACTAGAATGATATGGACAATACAGTGACCATAGTACGTAGATATATGTTTGTTTCATGCTGTTATCCTATCCACCTTAGTACTAAACCGGTTTACCAAAATGAGTTTCGTATACTACATGCTAAACCTGTGATGTGTCTGCTTGTTTCTCTTGTAGTATGCGAACAGAATATTGGAGAAGAGCACCCCGCTATGCAATGGTAGAGAAAGTAATGCAGATAAGGTTCAAGATAGTGAGACAATCCTGTTGGTCTCCAAGAAACGTGATAAAAACAATCTTGTAGACAGTGAGAAAACCCTACAGTCCTGTGTTGATGTCATGTTCGAGTTACTGGCCAGTACCGCTAGCACAAGCTCTATGAATTCACTTCCTTAATCACCTAGGCTTATTCAGTCTCAGCTACAAGCTCAAAGGCATCCGTCAGCTGTGCTACGGCTAGAAGCTGAAGGACTAAGGAAGTCCCTGCAGAATTCAGATGCATACTTTCTTGTGCAACAGGAAGCACTGGAGGATTTAAGCGCCAAACAAGAGAAAGTTAATAAGCTTGCTAAGCATCTTGCCAGCATTATGGGTACCCACGATATTGTTTCTTGAGCTTTTTTCAAGTGGTTTCAGTTCTAGACTTGTTCTACTGCGGTGTTTATTTGCACTGGTCACCAACTTTGACAACCAGTGTATGTGATATGCTGCTTTGTTCCCTATATTTGCACTCGTGGCAAACTTTGATGCCCAGTGGATGTAATATGTGTAATATCCATGATAGCCTAGCGTAAGTTGCTTGCTTATTTATTTCCTTGTTGTCTTGTTTGTTTGTTTGCTTGTAGTGAGTGCAGTTCTTTTTCCATTGTTTGCTAGTGGCCGCAATAACCTATTTTTTAAAACTAGGCCACAATAATCATGGGCTACATATTTACTGTAGTGCCACTGGGCCTCCTATGGGCCGTAAAAACAATGCGCCTTCTACGAGCCATAGAAACAATGGGCCTTCTACGAGGCATAGAAACAATGGGCCTTCTACCGGCCATAGACACAATGGGCATTCTAAGGGCCGTATCATCAATGGGCCTTCTATGGGTCGTATGATCGATTGGCCAAACATGGGCCAATAACAGACCACATTATGGACGTAAATGGGCTAGAGTTGGAAACGTCCGTTCATGGGCCAACCATAACGGGCCGTCGTTAATCGGCCATATTTGATGACGCTATGAAAATGGCCCAACGTATTAACGGGTCGACTGTAACCACGGGCTAAATCTGGCCCACAAGCAGAAAATGATAGTAATGGGCCGTAAGTAACCAAATGCTGGAAATGGGCCCAAGAATAAATGGGCCCTGACAAGGCCGAAAGATAACATGGGCTGGAAACAGCCCAATGGAATAATGGGTCGTTAATGTGCATAAAGTGACATACTGTTCATTACGGGCAAATTTCACCACGAGCCGTTAATGGGCCAAGAGTTACAAAGGGCCTCATATGGGCCGAAAGACGTCATGGGCCATACATGGGCCAGAAGTTAAACCGGGCTGGAATCATATTGGACGGCCCAGATGATGCTACTGGGCCTAATTAGGATAGGTCATAACGGGCCGTAGGGTAGCGGGCTGTAAATGGGCTATATGCGAATAGGCCGTTAACAGGCTTTCCGTGGGCCAGCCCGCCACATTTTGACCAAGTCAAATGGGCCGACCTTTTCACAGGAATGGGCCTCTATTGGGCCGTGCCACGTGTCGACGTATCATAGGCGCCTTCGGTCCAATGAGTGGATGACATTTGTCCCAACGGTGAGCCGACACGTGTTTCCTCCAGCCAATGATGATTTTACACGTGGAAACTTCGCCAGCCCTGGTCTCGTTCGGCCACCCCCGGGCGGGCCGCGACGGGACCGGGATGGGTTCCCTCCTGGGCACTCTTCTAGTCTTTTCCTCCATCCACTTCAGTTCTTGGGGGAGGGAAAATGAAAAGAGGAGATCACGGGGCACTTTTCTTTTTTCAATGTTAAACTTGTAGGCACTTGCCAAATTTTAATTCAAATAATGTAATCTATCGAGTCCATGTTCGTGTTCTGTAATGCTTGTACTTGTATCAGCACGTTAATGAAAAAGATAAACCTTGCCGGGAACCCGTGCATGTTTATGTCCATGTAGAGGTGATATGCCTCTTTAGTGTAAACTAGCAAAAGAGCTTGTGCGTTGCAACGGGACACAAATTTTAATAACTTATTAATTCCTCTCGAAAGGATGACCATGTTAACTCTGCATCCTTTGAATAGTAATGCTTAATTTGTGTGATGCATGAATTGGATGGTGGACAACAAAAACTCACCTCATCTCTGATTTTTCCTAATGTCTATCCCTTGCTAGTTTCATGAAGATGACCACTTTGAATACACTACATAGTACCTATAGAAAGCAAATAATAAGATTAGTTTTGGAGAATAGTAGTTGGGTAAATAAAATACGATGCTATTCTTTTCATTACAGAGTGATGTGCCAATGGAAAGTAGCCATATGCATGTCTTCACTCTTAACAATCTCATGCCACGATTGCATCCTCAATCTAGGGAGAACTTTTCTAAGATAATGGGGAAAAATATCAAACTATCAGATAAGATTTGTTTTTCTCTCTCATGAATTTTTCGTAATAACGTAAAAACAATCATAAGATCTCTTTTACTAGTATGATCACTTTTTGTAATAATGAAGCAACTATCAACTATTGGATAAAATGATTTACCCAAAAATATAAGGAGAATTATTTGAGTGAAGCTATAAGAAATGAATAAAACCATCCAGTAAGTTAGTCCACATGAAATTAATGAACATACTTCTCATGTCGCTGGCAGATTACCTTTGATAAACTATAAGCAAATAGTTATAGTTTTCTTATCACGAAAGGCAAACAAAATCCAGCAAAAGACATCAACTTACCATGCAATTGTATGTTTGTGTATCTTGTCGACAAAAGGTCTTAGCAACTGTCAAGTTTGGCAACTAAGCAGTGATGCACTCTGACAGGTAGCAACAGCAAGGTATTCCAGCATTATTCCCTTTTGAATATAACATTGTCGCCATCCCTTCCATCAGTCCTCTGATCTCTCTCCTGGGTGATCAACATTATTAGAATTCTGAATAGGACCAACAGTTTCATACTTTATGGAACATAAAAAACCATCGAGCGACCAGAGGCACGACCACACATGCACACATGCGGATTCCATCGCCATCAATTTTCTTGAATGGATAGATACACTACATCATCCAATACTAAAAAGTATTAATGGTCTTCCACTCTTCCTTGTTGAAGCCTTGTCTGAAGTACATCTAGCCCCCATCAACTCAAAGGGAAACAAAAGAAGAATTCAAAATTACGATTGTTTCCATCGATCACAATCATGGCTCTTCACAAGCTTCTGCCGATCTCCGTGCAGCCGCTGACGGTGTCCTCGACTAGGAGGTACTCACTACATCGCCTCCCGATCAGTTAGATTGGGCCCAGGACCTCTGTGGCCGTATGCTCATGGGCCAGTTCTGACAGCTGCCGCATACAAGGAAGATTCCACAAGACTTGGTGATCAAGACAAGGACTCCTCCCCACCGGCGTATTCGGCTAGGACTCTTGTTATCCTAGGCCTCTGGTGCATTATATAAAATGAGGCCAGGCTAGTTGATAGATCATAACAACAATCATAATCATAGGCTAGCTTCTAGGGTTTAGCCACTATGATCTCGTGGTAGATCAACTCTTGTAATAATCATATCATCAAGTCAATAAGGCATGAAGTAGGCTATTACCTCCATCGAGAGGGCCCAAACCTGCGTAAACATCGTGTCCCCCGCCTCCTGTTACCATTAGCCTTTAGACACACAGTTCAGGACCCCCTACCCGAGATCCGCCGGTTTTGACACTAACATTGGTGCTTTCATTGAGAGTTCCGCTGTGTGATCACAAAAGGATCAATGGCTCGACTTCAGATCAACTGCGACGTCGACTTCTTCATCACCGGCTTGACTGGTCACCTTGGCTTATCCAAGGACTGTGCCCTACCTCCGATCATTATGTTCGGATGAGGGACTTCATCAACATCAACTCCGATCTCTATCATGATCATGGAGAATTTATCCTCGGAGCCCGGGGGCTCAACGTCAACATTGCCCCCGGGAAATCATGCTGTTTTTCTCGACAGTGAACTTGTATCCTCCGCCACCGCCTACTTGAGTGTCATTTTAATGATGGCTTCGATGAGATTGTGCGGAATTGAGTCTACAACAACCCTGGAAAATTTCGTCGAGTTCCGATGGAGGAATCTCTAGCAATCTCCGAGATACCGAAGGCCTGTCAAATCGGGATGGGAATCTGGACGAGTATAGGGCGTCGTCTCCAGAGATACCGAAGGTTTGTCAAATGATGGCCGCATTAACGATGGTTTTCGCGATGGTTTGGTCCGTTTCCCGTCTGCAGTTCGGCGAACGCCGCATTTGGAGCCCGGACCGCCCTGCAAATTCAGGCTTCATCACGCCTTCACTGCGTCACGCTGACGCCCTGCATCGACATTGGCTTCGGCACCAGGCCACATCTATTTAAATAAATTATTTTTACGTAAAGGAATTCTGCAAGGATTATATATACATATATATATATATTATTATTTCCTGGACCACACTGTTTTATGTGTGCAGGTAGCCAATTTTGACTGCGCGGTCACTACTTCGGAGTGCCGAACTCCTTGCTCGAACACCTCGGGCTTGGCGCTGGGACCTCGGTCATGCCGAGGACTACGGACCTTGTTGGATCTGTCACATATCAATGGGCGTCTTCATCCCACCACAAGCCGAATCGCGTCATCAACACCGAGCACATTAACCAGCTAAGTCACTTTCATGCTCAGAGACTTTCTGTTTTGAATTTTGTTCGTTTCGACCAAGCATTATACTTTTTGGCAAAAATTTGTTGTGAGAAAATTCCTTGTCAAAACTTTGTTTGTGACACACAAATTCAAATACCCCGTTTACTTGGGGGCTTCCTTTATGAAGCCTTTCCTCTTGCATATTATTATACTTGTATGGCTTCGTTCCTTGTTCATGTATTATGCGACAATATGCACCATATTGACCTAAGTGTTCTACAAGCTGGGTTGCCTGGCTCCTGTGCTTACCCCTACGTTCCCGATTGTTCGGCTAGGGAGTAAAGGGAGCACCTCTACGATTGTCACGACCGGGTCATCCGAGCTCGGACCTTAGACTGGGTGAAGCCGAAAGCTAGCGCTCTTATTGTTTTCAATCATGGTCGGCACACAACGGAACTCATGAGTACAAAAATCTATTGCACAAGTCTCATAATAACAATGAGCAACCGAAGAAAGGTATCAGTGGAGGTACTATTTTCTTCGAAGATGATTCTTACTCTTAAATCGATAATATAGCATAAGTTCCCTCGATGCACTTTATGCATTCTGCCTTATGGCCTGATTGCCTGGTTATCGGAAAACCCGTCGATATTCTCGACAGGTGGTTCGGTCCTTGACCGAAGAGGGAGAAGCCAACCGTCAGTTAAGACGCGTTTAAAGTTCGGGTGAACACATATATGATATAAGTACTTCGGTACACACAATCATTATAACAAAAAATTCTTTTCCCCAAGTCACTTGGGGGCTATTAAAATTTACATGAGCTGTTTTATAGTAAATGTGGAATGCCGGACACCTTTAGAGATTCGGCAAAAAACATTCTCGGATATTGTTATATATGCATCGGTTTCAAATTGTGTCTTCGGTCAATAGTTGGGTTACCCAGCTCCTGCGCTTGCCTCCTACATTCCGCTTTGTTCGGCTAGATATGCAAAGGGAGAACCACTATGGTTGTGCTTCCATCTCGCATGGTTAAGCACCTCAATGGAGAAAGCTGAAAACTGACTATCACAATAAGTGTAAACCGGTCATCGATCCAATGAATATGTTAAATGACGGGCCGTTCATAACATTGGCCGAAGTGTTTATGGCTTGACCTCGGCTGTTGCCGAACAGTAACTGGGGGCTCGTAGCTAGCTTCCCCATTTTAAAGCTCCTATCACTAAGTGAAAGTTATAAAGTCCGGATATCTGATCGCCTCGTTTGCGCTAACATAACCGCCTTCGGGCAGGGAGACGTCGACTAAGGGTTGTCTTGTTATTGCGGAAATACCCTGCATAGTATCTACAAAGGGGTTGAAGCCGACGATGGGCCACTTTCAACTGATAAACAGTCGCAACGGAGTCAAAATAAACATATCGTCGGCATTTGTATTTAATATACAAGGGCCGCCTTCCATAATTTTTGTTATAAAGCCATAAATATGCATCAATTTTGACATAAGATTTTGGCCAAGCTGGGTTGCCTTGCTCCTGAGCTTACCCCTACATTCCCGATTGTTCGGCTAGGCAGTAAAGGGAGCACCTCTGTGATTGTTACTACCAGATCATCTGAGTTAGTACCTCAGATTGGGTGAAGTCGAAATCTAGCAACCTTAAAGAATCACATTGGTCGGCAACGACGGAAATGAAATTTTTGGCTCATTAATACCATAGATTTCGGGAACTTTCCCCGAACTAAATCCTCAATATTTTGCTCCCATATTGATCGGAGCTGAGATTTCATGATCATGCTTAGCATGACAACCCAAAGAAAGGAACCGATAGCGGGACTGTTTTCATTGGAAGATGCTTCTTACGTTAAAAAGTAATATAACATATCTCTCTGCGTAGCTTTGTTTATAAAACCGTATGGCCGGATTGCCTTGTTTGTCGTAAATCTTTGCCCTCATAAAGGATTTGTAAAGTAGGACAAGCACTCCTCGACGGCTGGTCAAAGAGGTTGAAGCCTATGGTCGGTCAACAAAGCTTTGTACAATGCGGATCCAAGCATTAATGATGTCGAGGACTTGGATACATAGAGTCATTACACATAATTTGTGATTTTACTTCAGAGATCGATCCTTAATTCAGCCACCCGTGCCCACATTAAGGCTCTGAGGCTACTGAGCTTCGTGCTTATCATTTACAAATATTAAAGGGGAACATCAATCCGCTGATCTGGTGTTGCCATCCGACCAGTGTCTCGGGGGCTACTGCATTGCCTATTCAATGCAGAAAATTCAAAGTTCTCAGTGTTCGGCTTGATCGAACTATGGGCAAACACGTCTTCGGACAACAATAGATACCATCTGGACCTATCTGCCGTCAAGCTAATATATTGTGGCAACTTCTCAAGACCCTCTCTCAAGGGCCCATTCACTGATCACTTTTATTATCTCTAATATATTACTCTGCATTTCTATTCCTACATATGCTGCCGAGCTAGGAATTGATCCTCGGGCCAATTTCGCGCATCAACCTGAGTCTTAGGGGCTATTAGGAGCAACAGTTTCATGTTTTCCTTGAGATGTATCTCGGGCTTTAGACTAACACACGCCTTGAGGGCTACTAGATATACATATACTGGTTATATATCTCGGCAGAGAATAAATAGCACGAGTCAAAAATCAGCCCGCGGTTGGGGTGTTGCACCACCTCGGAAGCAGTCCGACATAAAGCTTGGGCGCTAGTGGCTAGCTCCATAGAGGGCATTTCCGGCATTAAGCTCGGCTAAACTCCTTCAACTTTTTGGAACCAAGGTGATCTATGACACCTCGGATACAGTCCGGCATTGGAGCTGGGATATAGTCCGGCGTTGGAGCTTGGATGCTGTCACGTCCCTGGTCCTGGTATGCAGTAGGCTAGCCCTTTATGTGTGCATCATGTTTAAATTCTTTTTAAATTGAAATGGGGACTGATCAAACCCTAGCACCAGATCAAATCAAATAGGTTCAACATAAAATCATTTTCAATGAACCTGAAATGCCCTTCTAAAATGTCCATCATTTTTGCCCTGGGTTAGAACCTCTGCCAAAAATGGTGCACACTTTTTTGGGTCATTAATGGATTTTTGAATTAACTCATACTGTATTTGAATTGGAGCTATTAATTTCTATAAATATTTGGTAGCTCCAAATATTCTGAAACTTACTGAGGGCCTCTGAAACAATTCAGTTACTGCCCACTAATATTTTCAGGATTTATAAAAATGATTTGGTTTATAAACTAAATCAAAACAAATTGCAAAAATAGAAAACAGAAATAAATAAAAAGAAAAGAACTTACCTGGAAACTTACCTGGAGCTCACCGAAGCCCACCTGGACGGCCCAACACTTTTGGCCAGCCCACAGGGGCATGCCCGTCTTCTTCCTTGACCCGATGGGGAGGGAGGCGTGGCGGCGCTGGGGCTTCGGCCACCTCCTGCTTCCACCTGGGAGCCCCGATCCTTCCCTCGCTGCCACTTCGGACCCCTATCCCCTCTCCCTCACTCGCTGCTCCCTCTCCCCTCCCCTGGCTCACGTCATCCCCCACGGCCGAGCGCCATCGCCGCCGCCATCGCCATCCGACACGTCCACAGCCTCCCCCTCACCTCACCGATGTGTTCGAGTGCTCCGCCCCGTCGCCTACTTCGTCTTCGTCAAGCCACGCAACCGGGGGCGCCCAGCTTGGACCTCGCCACCGTCATCTTCAGCCGCGGCCGTTCGAGATCGCCGTCGTCGCTCTGTCGTCTCCAGAGCCTTCCCCGAGCCGCTGGTCCAATCTTTGACCTCTCTGTGAGCCCCGACGTGTTTCCCCTCACCTCTCCCTCTCTGGTCCATCCCCTAGCTAGCTGCGCCGCCATGGCCATAGCTCACCGTCCGCCATGGCCGCTGGACCTGCTGCTGCCGAGCCTTCCTCGAGCCCTGCTGCTATCCGCCCTGCTCCTGGGGCACCCTAGTTGCCGCGTCACTGCTCTCCTTGCTCGCCCGCGTGCGCAAGCCACCCCAGCCACAACCACCGAACTCCGGCCGCCGCCGAGGTTGACGTCGTGCTCAACTCCGGCCACCTCGCGCCCTCCCACTGCCACCGATAGATGCGCGCGAGCTCCTGCTAGCCGTAGAGACCAACCACGGCTCAAACCGCAGTTTGTAGGCGAAACCCGAGCATCGCCGCCGCCTCTACTCGTCGCCGGTGGCTAAACGCCGGCCTAACAACTAATTAGTATTAAGCTAATGATCACAGACTCACAGACATGTGGGCCCCGCTGCTTAATTAACTCTGGTTTAGCTTTTGTTTAGATTAAACTAACCACACGGGCCCCACAGGTCAGTTTGACCCGGCCACGTCACACGTTGACCGACCCCACACGTCATTGCTGACTTGCTGACGTGGCTGTTGACCTAACCCCACATCGGTGACCAGACAACCTTTGTGTGATGACCGATGGATCCCACTAGTCAGGTTTGACCTGGACCGGCCTCGTTGACTGCTGACGTCATAGTGACGCAATGCTGAGGCAATAAGTATTTTCTGGATTTATTTTTATACAGGAAATTCCAGAAAATACCACACACTTCTAAAAATCATAGAAATTCAACGGTAACTCCAAATGAAATAAATTATATATGAAGAATGATCAGAAAAATCCAATCTATCCATCTGTACCATTTTCATGCATGTTAGAACAACTTTTGTTCACTTTTTAGGTCAAATCAATTAAATGGCATCTGAATAATCACATATGGAGTTTGAATTTGAATCTTGTATTCAAACCAACTTCATTTAATCTGTTGCTAGTTGCATTTGCTCAAATCACAGCATATTTCCATGTCATGATCATGCATCATATTGTGCATTGCATTGATTGTGTTCTTCCTTGTTTGCCGGTGTTTGTCCCCTCTCGATAGACGTGGTTTCGACGATGAGTTCGATGACACCGATGAAGAGCTATATTATCTTGAAGTGCGTGCAAGCAAAACCCCTTGTTCATTCGATACAATCCCTCTCTCTCTCCTGCTCTCTTTTACTGCATTAGGACAACAACGATTCAACTGTTACATGCTGCGGTAGTTGAACCCCTTTCCTCTGCATGACCTGTCATTGCCACAGTAAATAGATGAAACCCACTAGCATGAGTAGGAGTTGTTTGAGCCCTGATGTGCCTACTCATTCATGCTTGTTTGTCATGCCTGCTACTGTGTAGAGTTGAGTCAGGTCTGATTCATCGGGTATGAATCGGAGGTGTGTGAACATGTCCTACTGTTGAGAGCTAAGTGTGTAAACACGATTTGGTAAAGGTAGCGGTGAGAGGCCATGTAGGAGTACATGGTGGGCTGTCTCATTGAACCGTCCTCAGGAACTGAGTTCTGTGTTTGTGATCCATGAACATCTACTACCACACATTGGGTTCTGGTAACTCGGCCCCGCTCGGCTTATTAATCAACTTGATCTCTGTCCAGGAGTTGCAACTAGTTTCTGGTGTTTGTAGGTAGTGTTAGTAGTGTACCAAGTTGCACCCGGTACAGGTGGGCTTGGGACAGACTAGGCATAGTGGCACGGTGTACCAAGTGGAACCCAGATGGTGGGCTTGGGAACCCTGCTCACATCGTTTGGGGCCGTGAGCGACACCCCAGCCGGATCTCCTTGCGGATGGAACCCAAATAGGCGATAAACCTGGACGAGAGACTTGTGTGGTTAGTCAGGTCGTGGCCGACTCCCTCGCTAGGCTTCCGCTTGAAGGTTGCCGAGATACACGAGGTGTACATGGCGGTAAGTGGCGAGAGCGTGTGTGAAGAAGTACACCCCTGCAGGGTTAACATTATCTATTCGAATAGCCGTGTCCTCGGTAAAGGACTTCTGGGTTGCCTGTACAGTTCATAGACAAGTGAAAGTGGATACTCTAAAATACGCAAGATAAGCGTGAGTGCTATGGATGGCGCTTTCGTGGGAAGACGGGAGCGGATCCATAGTGGTGTATTGATATGGTGAATATGTGGACTCGTGTGCGCCACCTCAAAAGAGTTACTTGCAGTCGTAGTTTAGGATAGCCACCGAGTCAAAGCTGGCTTGTGTAGTTAAACCCCACCATCCCTTTGTTGATAATGATGCATATGTAGCTAGTTACGATGTAAGTCTTCTTTGGGTACATTTGTACTCATGTTGCTTAATTTATGTTTTTGCGAGAGAGACTTGGTCTCGCTAGTAGTTCCACGTGGACTTCGACGTTTAGCTTGTTACCTCAGCTACGATCTTGTGCCCTCGGCAGGATCTAGTAGATAGTCAGGCTTCTCAGCCTTTTTCATTTGTAGATGTTTGTACTCAGACATGTTTAGCTTCCGCTTGTGCTTGACTTGTATGCTTTGAATGTTGGGTCATGAGACCCAGTTTGTAATATCTCGCTCCTCGGAGCCTATTGAATAAAGTACTTGAGTTGTAGAGTCATGTTGTGATGCCATGTTGTATTTGCACATATCGAGCATATTGTGTGTATGTTATTGAAATGCTTGGTATGTGTGGGACCTGACTATCTAGTTGTTTATCCTTAATAGCCTCTCTTACCGGGAAATGTCTCCTAGTGCTTCCACTGAGCCATGGTAGCTTGCTACTGCTCCTGAAAACTTAGGCTGGCCGGCATGTGTCCTTCTTCGTTCCTGTGTTTGTCCTTTCGGGGAAATGTCACGCGATGAATACCGGAGTCTGTTAGCCGCTTCTGACTGGTTCACGGAGTCTTGCTAGCCCAGTGCTACTGACTGGATTCACTTTCGTGATGACCGACACGTTCGATCTTTGGGTCATGGATGCTGTCCCTCGTAATTTGTGCCACTTTGGGTTTCGACTAGCCATGTCGGCCGGGCTCCTTATCATATGGATGCTAGTGACACTATCATATCGTGTGCCAAAAGGCATAAGCGGTCCCGGACAAAGGTAAGGCGACACCGTAGAATACCGTGCATGAGGCCGCAAAGTGATATGAGGTGTTACATGCTAGATCGATGTGGCATTGAGTCGGGTCTGACAGCTTTGGTATCAGAGCTTGACTGCTGTAGGATTACCAAGCCAAACTGGTCGAAGTTGAGTCTAGAAATGCTTTAGTTATATGTAGGGGAATTGATTGTGGGATGGGAACGTAAGGCTCTTTTTACTCCTTTACCTCATGCCCTTCTAATCTGAGTCATCTTATCTTTCCTACGGGGTTAAGGAACTAGGCCTTCTCTTCTTTCTAGCAGGATCACGTGTTACTAATCGGTAGACTTATAGGATTGATGGATTTAAGCATCAGTTCAGTTCCTACAATTCCCGTATGTTAACTATTGATCTCGAAACCTTGATATTGTGCTTCTAAGTGGCTATGCCACCATTTTTGTAGCATGTCTCAAATCTTTTTGAGCATTTACAGCCGTTATGCAGTCTGAGTCATCCCAGGTTTCTAACTAGTCTGAAGCATTTGCAAATCCCTCCTTTCCGTTCTCAATAATCCTTTGGGCAAGATTAATCACACTAATTGCTGAGTTGAGGTACTTTATTGCCTCGACATATATGTTGGAGTTATTATTATGACCCTAGGTGTCTTAAAGTACCACCTAGTACCCTAGCCATGCTTTGTGTTCTCAATGTGATGATTCTGGCCACCGTCATTCTCGAAAGCATCCCGTGATGCAGTTTAGTTTGTAGGTATTCTACTCCTGGGTTTTGAACCCGAGATTCACCCTACCTACTTCATGTTGTTAGTGTTTGCTTGTTCCTTTAGGTTATTAGTAACCTTTGCGATAGTCCTTGAGATCCGTGGTATTTCCTTCTTCCAATACCATGAACTGCTTATGACAGAAGTTCCTCGCTGAACCGAAAGATCACAATAAGAGTGCTCTGGACGAGTTCTCGGTTCTATGTTGTGACTCTGCCAGTTCAACCTTTCTGCATGGGTTATCCGGAAGAAACCTATTGAACTTGATTCGACATACTAATCTGTGTATCCACAACTCAGAAAATCATATGCTCCTTTGAGTTGTCCCTCTTTAGTTGTCTTCTGACCTTCATCTATCAATTGATAGTCAAGAGTATGCGTGCATTCGTTCATCGATGCCTATTAATCTTGTGGTCCGTCAAGCCATTCTATTATGGAATGACTAGGAGAAACAAACTCGAGTACCTCATCCATATCTAGGGTTAGGTCAAAGAAGTTGTATTCCATAGATCAAAATGCCAATCCAGCTTCTGGTCTATTCTACCTTGAAGTATTACCTTCTTTATGTCAGGATTGTCATGAGAATTGCACCACCTCTTATGAATTCTTGACGCAGTGATACTTCTCTCCATCATTTTCATTTCTCGGTTCCGTGTTGTTGTAACCGGAAATCCGACAGGTGAATCATGATGTGTGAACTCAATACTCCTAGCAACTGTGTTGCTTGGTAGTTAATGGACAATAGTTTCATTCTTAGTGTGTTGGTTCTATCATCATTCTAAGACTGATTGTGCTACCTAGTCCTTATTTCCTGGTGCACTCTTCGTTCAATGAGTTAGGATTTTGGCAACCCCTCGCTCTTCTGGTCATATCGTCTTGCCCTGAAAAGCAAGATTGATCTCGAGCTTAGTAACATATCGGTGGTTCGTGATTCTCCGAATGTCTTCTTGGAGGTATCACCAGGATGTCACCTGACCGCTATGTTGAGCTCGTGATCAAGTTGGTTTTCGAAACCACCCTTTCTCCAAGAATCCGTGTTGGATACCCCTGAGCTGGTTGGTTAAGCTAAACAACAACTTGGAGAGTTGGAAGATGAAAGCTTGTCCGACTCTGTTCATTCCAAAGGGATATCTTGTGTGTGTGTGTGTGTGTGTTGAAGAAAGATGATATCTTCATTGATTGATCCTCATGGTCAATTGCTGGATTTATTGTCTTACCCCAAACCTTTGATTTGAGTACGGGCTATCATCAAATCAAATCAGAACCAACGATGTTCGTAATGTTGTCTTACTCGTTGTTGATTCCTCGAGCATACACCATTAAATCTTTTGGGTCTGCCAGTGCTATCACTTGTTCACAAAATTACGGAATTCCTTCTTCATGGAAACCGGGATGAATTGTTGTTGAGCCCAGCAGCAACATATTTAACCTCTCCATGATTGTGTTGAACATCCAGCTAGTATTGGAAACTTATATAAGCATTATCTTCATGACCCGCTCATGGAGCATATGTCCGGATGAAAGATGTGACTTTCTCTAATTCACATGGTCCTGGTGTAAGTTGCCGTCGTGGATCCGAGAAAGATTGTTTTTGCTTCCTTCGGAATCATCCCAAGTCAGTCATGCATGTGCAAAGTATACATTGGATTGTGAGATTAGCTACCTCCATTCTATATGTGTCCCTAGCACGCCAAGCCACTAATTGACTTGTTCAAGGAGAAGGCGTTCCTTCTTAAGAGCTAGACTTACGCAAGGACTTCGATATCCTAGATGATGGTCCCCACCTGAACTTGGTAGTATTTTATTATAGGACTACTACGTGGTCATGCTTGTCTGAGACAACGTGTTCACATGTTTGTAGCAGAACCAGCTCATGTTTTGGAGCTTGCTATCGTCGTTCATCCCCCGAGAATCTCGCAACGTCATCTCGTCGATTTGTGTTGCGAACTTTCATTTTTCCTTCTAGACTTGATGAGTCTGGAATATCCTGACACCAACCAGATCTGAATCTCAGGAAAATATGATGGTTGGAACGTGTCCCAAGAATTATAATATTGGTCTCTCGGTAACCCAGTAACGTGGATGTCGTGGCCTACACACCTAGCCGGAAGGCCTATTTTGTAGTATCTTGGTTGAAGAAGTTGGTCACCTCCCCATAAGGAGATTTCGTAGGATTTACTCCCTAGTCGTTCCTTATGGATTTTTGTGTTCCCGAAGTCCGACCTTTTACTTGATGTTCTAGATATCAAACCATATCTATGAATGGGATACACTAGCACATCAAGGAGAACATTAGAAGCAGAGTGCTAAATGTCTCTCGGTCGATTATCTAGATCTCGCGACCTTGGCATTGCTAAGGTGAAATCTGAGAAGGTGTTATCTTCCTTTGCATCTACATCTTCCACCGGTATTCATCATGGTAGTATGATGTGTTGCCAGGATCCTTGACACGGATATTGGTAAAACTTGATGAATATGGAAATGCTCAAGTTCTTGAGAGCACGCTCAGTCACTGGGTTATATTCTCGATGTCAATTGGAATGTTCCTTCCATTTGCCGATTATTCTATAACCATAGTATCGTCTCCAATGGAGCATGCCATTTCTTAGAAATCCTTTGAACGGTCGTTTGTGATTGCCTTATGCTGGTATAAAGAGTTTCCATGGCCTCTGAATCAAAGGTAATTCTTTCTTCCACTTCAGGGAATAATTCTATGTGTCGCCTTCTCTAAGGTGCCCCGTTATGGAATCATGGCAGTTATTTCATCGCTATCTTGAAACCATTCGCCATCTCCTCAAGCGTGGAATTGTTGTCCACCTAGCCAGCCCTCGTCATCTGTCTCACTCCATTTCTTCAGATGTATGCTTCGTGTCTCAGCTCGAGAGATGTGTCAATGTCTCATCCCATGAGTTGATCCTGAGTTGTTCGGTCTGCGAGAAGATCGATTCTTCTAGAGTTTTCCTTTCCTCTTCTTGTCATGTTAGTTGGAGTTCTCAGAGGAAGACATCGGGTCAAAGATGGTGATCGATTCAACGTTCTGATGAAGTGCCACCTGGATCGTGAAGATTATGTTAGTTTGCACTCCCCCTTCATCCTACCCTACGCTTGAATCTCGGGACGAGATTCTTGTTTAGCGGGGGCGAGTTGTCACGTCCCTGGTCCTGGTATGCAGTAGGCTAGCCCTTTATGTGTGCATCATGTTTAAATTCTTTTTAAATTGAAATGGGGACTGATCAAACCCTAGCACCAGATCAAATCAAATAGGTTCAACATAAAATCATTTTCAATGAACCTGAAATGCCCTTCTAAAATGTCCATCATTTTTGCCCTGGGTTAGAACCTCTGCCAAAAATGGTGCACACTTTTCTGGGTCATTAATGGATTTTTGAATTAACTCATACTGTATTTGAATTGGAGCTATTAATTTCTATAAATATTTGGTAGCTCCAAATATTCTGAAACTTACTGAGGGCCTCTAAAACAATTCAGTTACTGCCCACAAATATTTTCAGGATTTATAAAAATAATTTGGTTTATAAACTAAATCAAAACAAATTGCAAAAATAGAAAACAGAAATAAATAAAAAGGAAAGCACTTACCTGGAAACTTACCTGGCGCTCACCAAAGCCCACCTGGACGGCCCAACACTGTTGGCCAGCCCACAGGGGCATGCCCGTCTTCTTCCTTCAGCCAGTAGGCGTAGGAGAGGCGTGGTGCGTGCGCGTGGGGCTTCGGCCACCTCCTACTTCCGCCTGGGAGCCCCGATCCTTCCCTCGCTGCCACTCTGGACCCCTATCCCCTCTCCCTCACTCGCTGCTCCCTCTCCCCTCCCCTGGCTCATGTCATCCCCCACGACCGAGCGCAATCGCCGCCGCCATCGCCATCCGACGCGTCCACAGCCTCCCCCTCACCTCTCCGATGTGTTCTAGTGCTCCGCCCCGTCTCCTGCTTCGTCTTCGTCAAGCCACGCAACCGGGGGCGCCCTGCTTCGATCTCGCCACCGTCATCTTCAGCCGCGGCCGTTCGAGATCGCCGTCGTCGCTCCGTCGTCTCCAGAGCCTTCCCCGAGCCGCTGGTCCAATCTTCGACCTCTCTGTGAGCCCCGACGTGTTTCCCCTCACCTCTCCCTCTCTGGTACATCCCCTAGCTAGCTGTGCCGCCATGGCCATAGCTCACCGTCCGCCATGGCCGCTGGACCTGCTGCTGCCGAGCCTTCCTCGAGCCCTGCAGCTATCCGCCGTGCTCCTGGGGCACCCTAGTTGCCGCGTCACTGCTCTCCTTGCTCGCCCGCGTGCGCAAGCCACCCCAGCCACAACCACCGAACTCCGGCCGCCGCCGAGGTTGACGCCATGCTCAACTCCGGCCACCTCGCGCCCTCCCACTGCCACCGATAGATGCACGCGAGCTCCAGCTAGCCGTAGATACCAACTTTGGCTCAAACCGTAGTCTGTAGGCGAAGCCCGAGCCTCGCCGCCGCCTTTGCTCGTCGCCGGCGGCTAAACGCCGGCCTAACAACTAATTAGTATTAAGCTAATGATCA
The DNA here is from genome assembly GCA_021437245.1 of Aegilops speltoides. Classification (NCBI taxonomy): domain Eukaryota; kingdom Viridiplantae; phylum Streptophyta; class Magnoliopsida; order Poales; family Poaceae; genus Aegilops; species Aegilops speltoides. The sequence goes on along the minus strand of CM038147.1, from coordinate 493,087,906 downwards.
CAGACTCACAGACACGTGGGCCCCGCTGCTTAATTAACTCTGGTTTAGCTTTTGTTTAGATTAAACTAACCACACGGGCCCCACATGTCAGTTTGACCCGACCACGTCACACGTTGACCCCCACACGTCAGCGCTGACTTGCTGACGTGGCTGTTGACCTAACCCCACCTGTCAGTGACCCAGACAGCACTGTGTGACTGACCAGTGGATCCCACTGGTCAGGTTTGACCTGGACCGGCCTCGTTGACTGCTGATGTCATAGTGATGCAATGCTGACGCAATAAGTATTTTCTTGATTTATTTTTATACAGGAAATTCCAGAAAATACCACACACTTCTAAAAATCATAGAAATTCAACCGTAACTCCAAATGAAATAAATTATATATGAAAAATGATCAGAAAAATCCAATCTATCCATCTGTACCATTTTCATGCATGTTAGAACAACTTTTGTTCACTGTTTAGGTCAAATCAATTAAATGGCATTTGAATAATCACATATGGAGTTTGAATTTGAATCTTGTATTCAAACCAACTTCATTTAATCTGTTGCTAGTTGCATTTGCTCAAATCACAGCATATTTCCATGTCATGATCATGCATCATATTGTGCATTGCATTGATTGTGTTCTTTCTTGTTTGCCGGTGTTTGTCCCCTCTCGATAGATGTAGTTTCGACGATGAGTTCGATGACACCGATGAAGAGCTATATTATCTTCAGAAGTGCCAGGCAAGCAAAACCCCCTTGTTCATTCCGATACAATCCCACTCTCTCGCTCCTGCTCTCTTTTACTGCATTAGGACAACAACGATTCAACTGTTACATGCTGCGGTAGTTGAACCCCTTTCCTCTGCATGACCTGTCATTGCCATAGTAAATAGATGAAACCCACTAGCATGAGTAGGAGTTGTTTGAGCCTTGATGTGCCTACTCATTCATGCTTGTTTGTCATGCCTGCTACTGCTTAGAGTTGAGTCAGGTCTGATTCATCGGGTATGAATCGGCGGTGTGAACATGTCCTACTGTTGAGAGCTAAGTGTGTAAACACGATTTGGTAAAGGTAGCGGTGAGAGGCCATGTAGGAGTATGTAAGTGCATCTAGTGCCCCTTAGTGATTTTGGTGTATTGAAGACTTATAGGTTAAGTAACTGATGCGTTTGTGAGTGTACACAGGCCTATAAGTCTATGAGGAGTTTGATATTCTGAGAGAAAGTCGACCCTAAAAATGAAGTTCTTTGGTGAAGACTTTGATATTTTGAAGACTTTACGAAGACTTTGAAAGTGAAGAAATTGGTGTGACCATGAAGACTTGATATTCATTCGAGGAATATGAAGCGTGAAGACTTTTGTTTTCGTAGTTTCATTTTCTCTTTCTTGAGTCATAGGAAACACCGTCTTTGTTAAAGGGGTCGAGGAAATACTAAGGAAAAATTTCCATGTGATGCTCAACTCAAAATCCTACACCTACCAATCCCTTGAGTGAAGCCATTGGAAATCTCATACAGATTCAGTCAAATTCTTGATGTGATGAGACGCAGATTCTTCCGATCCTTGATGACTTTCTTTCGATCGAGAGTTAAAATTCGCGGTCTGAATTGCCTACGATGAGGAACATGATAGCCCCGAGGACTTTGAAAGTCAAATTTCCGACCGTTCTTTGTCTTTCTTGCGCGCGGACCAAAATATCTTATCCACCTAACGGTCATATCATTGAAGGAATTTATGTCTTATCATGTCGGGCTGCTCCTAGGCTATAAATAGCCGCCCCTACAACCACTAGCTGGCTGGCTGCTCCGAGAGAACTTGACACTTGTCATTTGAGAGCAACCCATCCTCACGAGGACTTTGGCGAAAATCATCAAGTGAGGAAAATCCCAAAACCAAACCCACAAAACCCCAAGTGATTGAGCATCACTGAAGAAATTGATCCTGCGTGGATCCGACGCTTGTTACCTTTGAAGACTTGTCACATCCCTAGTCTGGTATGACCTAGACTAGCTAGTCATTTGTGCATCATGTTTATATTCCATTTAAAGTTGAAATGAGGATTTGAGAAACCCTCAGAATCATCTCTAAAATGGCCCAAATAAAGAAATTTCTCCAAAAGGGTCCAAGAAAATGCTCATGTTGCCCTCTGAAAATATTGGACAGAGATAAAAATCAAACCAATATTTTTAAGAGCTCATAAGTATTTATTTTGGGCATTTGGAATTAATCCAGTAATTATTTTGCCTTGGATATATATATGTTATATATATAATATATGTCCAAAAATTATGTCATTTATTAAGGAGCTCTAGAATAATATAACTAGCTCCTGCAAAAATTGGCATAAGTAAATAAAATGATTTAGTATTTTAAACTAAATCAAAACAAATTCTGAAAATAGAAAGCAGAAATAAAAGGAAACTTACAGGCGCCTAGCTCTGTCTTGTTGACCAAGATCAGGACTTTGGCCACCAGTGGCCAGCCAGCCCAGCCCACCTCCTCCTCTCGTCGTCTTCTCCCCTCGCAAGCAGCATTGCGTGCCGCGCCACCGGCATGCCGCGCCGCGCCGACCACCTCCTGCTTCCTCCTTCGTGCATACTGGGCGCTGGAACGACGCCACGCGACGCCCGCACCTCTCTCCTCTCTCCCATTCCTCCCCTTCCTGGTTCTCTCTCTCCCGGCCGCACCAGCGCAGCCGACGCCACCGCTTCGCCGTCGCTGCCCTGCCTTCCCTCGTCCCTCCATCGTGTCTCACGCGCTCCGCCGCTGTAGGCTCGCCTCCTCGGCAGGCGCGCGGCGCCGGACGCATACGGCGCCGCCATCGCCATCGTCTTCACCTCCGGCCGCCGGAGATCGTCTTCGCCGCCCCGCCGTCCGCAGCGCGTCCCCGAGCCTGCCGAAGCCTCCACCGGAACCGCGGTGAGCTCCGCCACCGTTCCCCTCTCTCCGCGTAGCCACCCGCACGTCGTAGCCTTCTCCCCACCATGGCCGTAGCACCTCGCCGCCGTCCATGTCGCCGCCGTCGCCCTAGCCACCGCAGCCCGCAACCGAGCACGTCACCGTGCTCCTGGTGCCACGAGGGTGCCGCAGAGCCCCTCGGGTGGCCTCCCCGCACGCTATAGCCGCGTGCCCGCTCGAGCCCGAACTCCGGCCGCCGCCCCGAGCTTTGCTCCGGCGAGCTCCGGCCACCCCAGCCCCTCCCGTCGCCTCCGCTAGATGCGGACGAGCACCAGCTCCTCGGAGATGGTCTCCGCGCCCCCACAGTCGCCGGAGGCGTGTTTCGAGCCCTCCGCCGCGTCTGGCCTCGCCGGCGTCGAGTCGCCGGCGGGTTTGACCCCGGTGACCAGGGGTTTGACCTCCCCAGGTCGTGACAAGTGGGGCGGGCCCTGCTAATTTTAGTTTAGGATTAGTTTAGTAACTAATTAACTCTGTTAACTAAGCGTGTCAGCGGCGTGTGGCCCCACACGTCGGGTTTGACAGGTTGACTCTGACGCAGATCTTGATGTCATCTTGGCGCAATTAACTATTTTACGGAATTAAAATAAAACAGGAAATTCGGAAAATGATTTAAACTTCAAAAATTCATAGAAATTCAACCGTAGCTCAGATTGAAATAATTTATATATGAAAAATTATCACAAAAATGCAATCTTTCCATCTGTACAAGTTTCATGCATGAAAAACCAACTTATACATGCTGAAAATGAGGAAACACATTATGGCATATTAAGAGACTTAAATTAGAATTGCATTTGAGCTTAGGGTTCAAATGGACTTCAAACCAAATGAATACTAGTTGCATTAGCTCAAACAGCATCACATCTTCATGCCATGTTCATGCATCATATTGCTGCATATGCTTGTGTATTGATTGTTGGCACCGTTCCTTCTCGATAGGTCTTGCTCCGGAGACCGTTCCAGAGTACCTGTCTATGAAGCAGTGCCTCCCTTGTTGATCTACCGGCAAGCAAACCCCTTGTTCATTCCGATACAATCCTACTCTCTCGCTCCTGCTCTCAGATATTGCATTAGGACAACAACGATTCATCCGCTACTTTGTGCTGCGGTAGTTGAACCCATTCCTCTGCATGACCTGTCATTGCCACAGTAAATAGTTAAAACCCACTAGCATGTGTAGGAGTTGATTGAGCCATGTTGTGTTCTACCATGCTATGCCTGCTATTGCTTAGTGTTGTGTCAGGTCTGATTCATCGGGAATGAATTGGAGTACAATGCTCTATGTTACGATCTTTGAGAGTGAGCGTGTGAACACGATTTGGTAAAGGTAGCGGTGAGAGGCCATGTAGGAGTACATGGTGGGTTGTCTCCTTTGGAACCGTCCATAAGCTTGAGTTCTATGTATGTTGTCCAATGACTCGATACTACCACACATTGGGATCCTTAATTGACTCTCTCGACTTATTAACCAACTTGGTCTCTGTCCGAGTCGCAACTAGTTTCGGTGTTTGTAGGTAGTGCTATTTTTCTACCAAGTGGCACCCGGCGAGGTGGGCTTAGGACAGACTAGGCACACGTGGCCTGGTGTACCGAGTGGCACCGGATGGTGGGCTCGGGAACCTGCACACATCGTTTGGGGCCGTGGCGACACCCGGCGGATCTCCTTACGGATGGAACCGAATAGGCGATAAACACAGGATAGAGTCTTGTGCGGTTAGTCGGTCGTGGCGACACCCTCGCCGAGCTTCCGCTTGAAGGTTGCCGAGATACATGGCGTGTACATGGCGGTAAGTGGCGAGGCGTGTGTGAAGAAGTACACCCTGCGGGGTTAACATGATCTATTGAATAGCGGGTCGCGGATATGGACTTCTTGGATGCTTACATGGTACATAGACAACTTGAAGTGGATACTATAAAATGCTCAAGAAAAGTGTGAGTACTATGGATGGCCTTCTCGTAGGGAGGCGGGGCGAATCCATAGTAGTGTATTGTGTGGTGATTAGTGGACTCGTGTGCATCATATCACCTCAAAGAAGTTCAGTAGTCGAGAACAGGATAGCCCACGAGTCAAAGCTGGCTTGTCGCAACTAAACCCCACATTACCCTCTTGATACAAATCACGGTATGATAGGATCGATGTAAGTCTTCTTTGAGTACCTTTGTACTCATGGTGCTTTATTTATGTTTTTGCAGCGGAAACTTGGTCTTACTAGTGCTCTCGTGGACTTCGACGAGTAGCTTGTACCTCAGCTACGATCTTGATCGGATGTTGTAGATAGTCAGGCTCTTGACCTTTTTCATTTGTAGATGTCTGTACCCAGACATGTAATGCTTCCGCTTGTTGCTTGTATGCTCTGTATGATGGGTCTTGTGACCCTGTTTGCGATAAATGCTATGATGGCTCTTGAGCCTTTATCTATATGAGTTGTTGAGTTATCTTTGTGATGCCATGTTGTACAGCACATACTTGCATGTTATGCGTCGTGTAATGTGTATTGCTATGTGTGGGATCGACTATCTAGTTGTTTATCTTTAGTAGCCTCTCTTACGGAAATGTCTCCTAGTGTTTCCTTGAGCCTGGTAGCTTGCTCTTGCTCCGGAACACTTAGGCTGGCGGCATGTGTCCTTCTTCGTTCTGTGTACATCCCTTCGGGAAATGTCGCGATGAATACCGGAGTCTGTTAGCCGCTACTGCCCGGTTCACGAGTCTGTTAGCCAGTGCTACTGCACTGGATTCACTCGCGATGATCGACACGTTCGATCTTTGGGTCATGGATGCTGTCCTGTAAGTTTGTGCCACTTTGGGTTTCGACTAGCCATGTCAGCCGGGCTCCTTATCATATGGATGCTAGCGACACTATCATATCGTGTGCCAAAAGGCTAAGCGGTCCCGGCAAAGGTAAGGCGACACCGTGGGGATACCGTGCGTGAGGCCGCAAAGTGATATGAAGTGTTACATGCTAGATCGATGTGGCATTGAGTCGGGTCTGACAAGGCTGTGCTTCTTCCAGACGGTTAGGCGTCAAGGTCTAGAACATCAAGAGGAATTGTGGATCGCCGAGTGACCAAGTCTGTGAAGGTTTGGAAGTCACACGAAGACTTACCACGAGTGATTGGGACGAGGGCTGCGTGGTCTTAGTTCAAGGAGAATACGGTGAGGACTGGGTGTCTGAGTTGCGGCTCGAGGCGGGTGTCCGGACTGTGTGTCCTCGAGTTTAAATACTCGGCCGCTCCAACCAGACGTATAACCGAGACAGCGGTTGGAACTGGTTTACCAATTCATTGTCTTTACCAACTGGTGGTTCTATTTCCTCAACTCATCCATTTCCTCATTACATGTTGTATGTTGTTCATATCGTGCTTGAAGACTTTGGTGAAGACTTTCACAAATTCCTCAGTTCAATTTCTTGATCATTTGTCTTCATCTTGTTATCCGTGTTTACGCTTCCTGTACTCTGTTCTAGTCTTCATTTCATCATGCTGACTATGTGTGTAATCTGTTATGTTTACCTCTGAGTACTTATTCCGCTGCAAATAGTTCTTCGCTAAGGAATTTCCTCACCGGCAAATTCCTCAGTGAAGAATTTCATAAAAATCGCCTATTCACCCCCCCTCTAGTCGATATAACGCACTTTCAATTGGTATCAGAGCAAGGTACTCCCTTGTTCTGTGTGATTTTGGTTTAACCACCTGGAGTTCTAGTTATGTCGACCGCAGGTATGATCAAGGTCTCGGCTGGGTGTCCTACCTTTGATGGAGCGGACTATCCCTCTTTGGAAGAATAAGATGCGGATGCATCTTGAGGCAATTGATAATGATCTACGGTATGTTGTGGAAAATGGTGTCCCATTGTCCTTTGAAACGCTGACCGCTCTTGATGTTAAGAGATTCAAACAACTCGACTCTCAAGCGAAGAATATCATCTGTGGCCATCGAGCAAAGGACGGTATGGAAGAGTGAGTGCTTTGGAAGCGCCAAGCTTATACGGGATAGGCTGTCCAAAGTAAATGAAGGAGTCTCAATTCAGCGTGACTCTCGGGTTGATGTTCTTGGAATCTCTTCAATCGCTTCAAAAGACTCGACAATGAAAATGTTCAACAAACCTTGATCGCCTCGCGACATCTCAAATGAGCTTCAAGCCCTCGGTGCCGCGATATCACGACCACGAAGTGGTGAAGAAAGCTACTAAGATCGCTTGATTCCTCATTTGATACTCGGGACCGATGATACAAGAGCGTCTTGACTACAAGTCACTTGATCCTGCTAATATCCTCGAAAGGCTTAACACTCACGAGTTCGACTTGCTGAAAAAGAGATCTCTATGGCTTGAACTATGGCAAACCACTTGCCTCGAAGGCCAAGGTTGTGTCGACTCGAATGTGAGGATTACGGTAGTAGCCTTGGTGATCTGAAGAAGGCGAGCAGGATCTAGCTCTCCTTGTGAAGAAATTCGAGAAATTCACAAGGCGTGGTCGCTTTGGAAAACCCTCAAGGGAAGTGATTCTTCTTCCGGTGACTACAAGAAGACTTTGCCATAAATGCAAGAAGCCTGGTCACTACATTCAAGATTGTCCTCAGTGGGAGAAGGAAATGAAGAAGAAGAAATACAAGGACTACAGTTCTGATGAAATGAAGAAGAAGAAATCATCAAAATCTTCATCTTCAAAACCATCAAAGTCTTCATCTCACAAGAAGGGCAGCTCCAAGAAAGCTGGGGCATTCATTGGCAAGGAAATGGACTCTGAAGCCGAATCTGAGGAAAATGATGAAGAGGAAGAGTCTGAAGAATCTGAGTCCGGTGTGGCGAGTCGGCGTTACTCTTGCTTTCGTCGACAAGTCCATCTTCAACCTTGAAGAAACTGATTCCATCAACAAGCACGATGAAGATAATGATGGCTACGCCCCACCTATTGCTTCATGGCAAAAGCAGCTAAGGTACTCAAATACAACTCCTCTGATTCTAGTGAAAATGAATCTGATGAGGATCTTAAGCCTAGCTACTATAAACTTGCTAAAATTGCTGTGAAACAACAACGGGCTCTTGAAAAGGTTCAAAACGTGCTAGATAAAAGTGATGATATGTTGGGTGAAGAAATGGATCGCACTAAAGCCACATTGAAAATCTTGAGATTTCGGTCTAAGTATGATAACCTTCAAGGTCATCATAACTCTCTCTTGTCTGATCATGAGAAACTTTCTTATGAATTTCTTCAAGAGAAGCAAGACAATGAGAAGCTTTCTCTTGAAGCTATTCAAAGAAAGGCAGATCTTGAAAAGCTAAGAGTATGTTATGAAGATCTTGAAGGGCGCGATTCATTACTAGCTCAACAAATCAGCACTTCTCGGGAAGAATTTGTTCCTCCATGCTTAAAGTGCATTGAGCGTGAATCGCTAATTCTTCACTGAATGTTCAAATGCTTCAAATGTTACAAATTCTTCATCGCCTCTGTTATCACTAATTCCTCACCGAGGACTTTGCTAATATCACTTGACAATGCAGGGCTGAAGGAATTGTACATGCGAGGCATGTACAAAAGCCTCAAAGGGCATCGACACTTTGTGATGTGCTCAAAAGCAGATCCTCAACAGAAACCCTAGGAAAGAGGTATTGCCTTTGAGAGGAAACTGAATGCCAATGGAACATATTGGAAACTGAAGCGATATCCGAAAACCTCATGGGTTCTTTGCAAAGGACCTCCAGTTGATCCATCTAACTTATCTGGCTTTACATGTGAATCTCCTCATTCTTCTGATGAGTCATTTGACTCCAACTATAAACTATTCAAAAATCAGGATGGTGAAGTATTTGCTAGATATGTTGGCACTAACTGCAGGAACGGTTCCCCTATGAAGAAAATCTGGGTTCCCAAAAGACGTGTTGAAAGTCTTCAGGTGAATGTCCTCATGACACCACCAGTGAAGAACAGGAACCCCAGATCAAATTCTTCATATGAACCAAACTCTTCATATGGATCCAAATCCTCATATGGACCAAATTCTTCACGAGGATCAAACTCCTCAACTGGATCAAAGTCCTCATATGATTATTATCATGCTAACAAATCTCTCATGAGGCAAAGCTAAGGGCTATGAATATGTGCATTATTCTTCAAACCATTATGTTCATAAGTCCTCGAAGAACTACTACGCTTATTCATATGCTTATCCTAACCCCTCAATGCTAAGCGAAATGGTTTGGCATCTTTGCCACCTTTCTCACATGGTGCTCGCAGGATGATGAACTCTTTGCCACCCCTCCGGATGTGGGTGGTGAAGAAAAGAACTAATCTCTTCGAGGTCAGGTCTCGGGCGTGCTCGAGCGTCTGAAGAATTTCTTTGGGGCACGACAATATTGCTGAAAGGACGCAGCGAATCATGATGAAATGAATCTTCATTTCACACGTCCTCATCTTGCTATACTGTTCATTGCTTGATGAAATTCATCGATGAACTTGATATCATATTCTTCATGATGAAGCATATGAGATTATTAGTTACACTAATTCATCTGCGGGATGATCAACCCAAAACCACCGAATGGGTCCTCGATAGTGGGTGTACAAATCACATGATTGGTGACAGGAATCTATTGATGGATGCTCCTTTATCACCGTCACCTCTGAAGCATATCATATTATTGACAAAGGCAAAAGTCGGTATTGGGTCTTGGTAAGGTTGCTATCTCTAAGGATAAGCACATGGACAAAGTCATGCTTGTTGAGTCCTTAGGATACAATCTCATGTCAGTCTCAATGCTTTGTGATCTCGATATGGTTGTTGTCTTTGGCAAATATCGCTGTGTTGTGATTATGGAAACTCACAATTCCAAAGTCTTCGAAGGCTTTAGGAGCGGAGATCTGTATATTGTTGATTTCTCTACAGGACCACAACCAGCCATGTGTCTACTTGCAAAAGCTTCAGAAGGCTGGCTATGGCATCGACGACTTGGTCATGCAGGCATGAGGAATTTGAACACGCTTGCGAAGAAGAAGCATGTCATTGGCAGTGAGAATGTCAAATTCCTCAAGGATCACTTATGCGGAGCATGTGAAGCCGGAAAAATGACCAAGGCCAAGCATCCAGCGAAGACTATCATGACCACTACTCGTCCATACGAATTGCTTCACATGGACCTATTCGGACCTAATCATTATTCAGCAGTCACTAATGATGCATCTCTATATGGTTTTGTCATTGTTGATGATTATTCTCGATATACATGGGTACACATTGTTGCCTTACAAACATGAAGTGCAGGAAGTCTTCAAGCGATTTTCCTCGAGGGCTTCAACCAACTTTGGTGTGAAGATCAAGCATATCGAAGTGACAATGGGCTGAGTTCAAGAATTCTGGTCTTGATGCCCATCTTGATGAACTTGGTATTACTCATGAATTATCGCTCCTTATACTCCTCGGCAAAATGGCGTCGTGGGCGCAAGAACAGGACTCTTGTTGAGATGGCTCGCACTATGCTTGATGAATACAAAGCGCCTCGGCTTTACGGATTGATGCAATTGACACTTTGCCACATCATCAGAGTATATCTTCACAAATTCTTCAAGAAGGCGCATATGAGCTCCTCAACGACAAGAAACCCAATGTGAGTTATTTCAAAGTCTTGATTGCTAAATGTTGGATTAGAGATCCTCACCACAACTCTAAATTTGCACCGAAAGCACATGAAGGTTTTATGCTTGGTTCTGGAAAGGACTCGCACACCTCTGAGTCTTGAACACTGTTCTTCACAAGATTGTTGACCTTTGTAGATGTGCGGTTCGATGAAACTAATGGCTCGCAAAGAGAGCACCTACCTTACGTGTTAGATGAACCAGCACCGAGGATGCTATCAAGCACAAGGCAAGCGAGGATGTCATTCCCTTTGAAGAATCGGTGAAGAATTCATTCCTGTTCGTGAAGAACGTCCGAGATGATGCTTTGAAGAACGTGATGAGGAAATTGGTGCTGAAGAAAATGCTGATCAAAATCCTCAGCGACAACCAGCTCATCCACGCGTTGCAAAAGAAGTGCAAGTGGAGAAGATCATCGATGACATCAGCGCACCAGGTCCTCTCACCCGCTCAAAAGCCTCACACTTATCTAACTTTTGTGGGCACTATGCTTTTGTCTCTATCTCAGAGCCCACTAAGGTAGATGAAGCATTTCTGGAGCCGGAGTGGATTCAGGCTATGCAAGAAGAATTACATCAGTTCGAGCTGAACAATGTCTGGGAATTGGTCAATCGCCCAGATCCTCGCAAGCATAATATCATTGGCACAAAGTGGATCTACCGCAACAAGCAAGATGAAAATGGCCTTGTTGTGAGGAATAAGGCACGACTAGTAGCTCAAGGCTACACAGGTTGAAGGAATTGATTTCGATGAAACTTTTGCACCTGTTGCTAGACTTGAGGCTATTCGCATTTTACTTGCATATGCTAACCATCATGATATCATCTTATATCAAATGGATGTGAAAAGTGCATTCCTCAATGGTAAGCTTGAGGAAGAAGTATATGTTGCTCAACCCCCAGGTTTTGAAGATCCCAAGAATCCTGACAAAGTCTTCAGACTAAATAAGGCCCTCTATGGCCTCAAGCAAGCCCCTCGGGCGTGGTATGATACACTGAAGGAATTCTTCGAGAAGAATGGCTTCACACCCGGTTCACTTGATCCTACTCTATTTACAAAATCATATGATGGTGAATTGTTTGTGTGCCAAATATATGTTGATGATATTATCTTTGGCTGTACTAACCAACGATATAGTGATGAATTTGCCTATATGATGAGTGAAGAATATCAAATGTCTATGATGGGAGAGTTGAAATTCTTCTTAGGTCTTCAAATTAAATCGAAACACAATGGCATATTCATATCTCAGGAGAAATACCTCAATGATGTACTGAGGAAATTCGGCATGCAAGATTGCAAAGGCGTCAAAATTCCTATGCCCACAAATGGTCATCTGAGCACTGATGAAAATGGTACTGACTTGAATTTGTCACACCCTGATTTTCATGTCACAACAATCATGCTAAAATGTGGTTTGACAAAAACTTTTGAGTGTTTTGTCTTTGCTTTGATTGAATGTTTGTCTGTTGTTTGCTAGTGCTCTAAAAATCAAATAAATCCTCCAACTTCTATACTTCATCTCCTTGCTCCAAAAACCTTTCCCAATGATCATGCCATGTGTATAGGACATAAAAATATTTTCTTACAAAATGATTTGGCCAAATAGTGTTTTCAAAATTAGTTTTCAAAAACCCTGAATTGAGATTTGCACTGCAAGTACTTAATAAAGGGCAGTAAAAATCTTTATAAAATATATTTGACTCCTATTAGATATAGGATACCCGAAACCACAAAAATATAATTTTAAAAGTTATTTTCCTATTTTATTTAAAAGCTTTTTATTAAGGCCAGAAATGGTCTTTAATAGGAAAATTTATTTTATTGCTTCAAAATATTTGACAAAATTTAGGAAACTCATAGGACATATATTGTCCATATATAAGAGTTTAAACACATGGTTATGTTCAAAATATTGGTCAAATCCTCAAAACCCTTTTCTGGATATTTCAAGCTTTTGAAATATTTACAAAGGAAATTTTCTCCAAAAATTCCAAGAAAATTCTATCATGTCACATATGACATATTTGGTGATCTTGCCAAGTCTCATGTCTTGGAGAACAAGATAACATCATCAAATCCCCTCAGAACCACTTCTGTCCATTTTGAAGTTTGAGCAACTTTACATTGCCAAACATGTCCAAATGTTCTCAAAACCTTGTGAACATTCTCCAATGGTCTAATTATTCATCTAGACCAAATGGCACAAGTTGGAGAACAAGTTAACTTGATCAAAGTACCCCAAAACTCTTTCTACCCAGAACCAAATTTGAACAACTTTGCACTGCCAACCTTTTCTCCTTGACCCCAACTTTTGTGAGCATGTTAACATGATTAAATGATGACACTACACCAAGTGGTGCATCAAGGAGAACATATTTTCATGACTAAATCTTGGAAAACCCATTTCTGTTCATTTCTAGGGTTTACCAAAGTTGCATTGTCAACTTTCTTCAATTGAGCTCCAAATTGGTGGAAGGCCTTAATTATATGTGTCATTTCACCCTGTGGAGCCTCATGGCAAATGGGAATCATATCCTTGCCCAAACCAACATCAAACACCTTCTGGCATTTTGCAAAAATCACTATCTTGACCCCTTCCACTATTCTTGGGGAGCTCAAATTTTTACCACAGCTCCTCCTAGCCCCCTTTTACCTCAAGTAGCAATGGCAAGACCACAGCTCACTTATGGGAGGGGAAAAATCTCTCTCCCCCTCTCTGGACAGCTCCTTTCTCTCTCTTTCTCACCTCCCTCCTCACTCCATTGGTTCCACAAGGCATCCAAGGCTTCCCCCTGCTATCCTAATACCTCCTGGCACTACTAGACACAAGTGGCCGCGCTCACTCCCCTTTCTTAATGCCATGGCATGCCATTTGGGCGCTCTGGAGCGCTTCTGATCTTGCTCCCCGACTTGTAGCCGCCCATTCAACCGCCTCCGGCCACCTAGGGCCTCCCCTCGTGTCCCCGAGGTCACCTCGGCGCCCAGTGCAAGGCACCTGTCGCGCCCCCTCCTCTCTCACCTCTCCGGCTCTCCTCGCGTGCAGGACAGCGCGCGCCGCCGAGCCGATCGGCCAGCCACGGCGGGGACCCGCTTTGCCGCGCTTCCCGCTCCCTCTCTTCTCCTCCTGGGAGTAGTCCACGCCCACGAACACCCCGGGCATGGCCGAGTGTGCCAATTCGGCCTCCGGCATCGCCTAGGCCGTGGCCATGGACGCCGTCCACGGTGCACCGTCACCCCACCTTAAACAACCATCCCGAGCCCCTCCTCTGGGCTCCATTCACTCTATCTTCCCCCCAGAGACCTCCTGGACAGCCTCCCCCTCCCTCTCTTGCCCTCCAGCACCTACCATGGCCGGACCCGAGCCGTCGGAATCCGCCTAAATTCGCGCCCATCTCTCCTCCTCCTTCCCTCTGGACCGCGCTAGAGCGCCACCACCGTCGCCACGAGCCCCTCCCGTGCTCCCTCCACTCCTCCCCGTTCCTTCCTCGCCTTGCCGAATCCGCCGTCAACCCCGGTCCGCCGCACCCGAAGCCCTCCTCTTCCCTGGCTCCCCATGGGTCGTCTGCAGATGGGCTGGTGCTTGTGGCCTTGCTGGAGTCCTCCGTGCGTCGGGCGCCGGAGAGTGGCCCGTGCCGCCCGGGGTGGCGCTGTGCCGCTTCGGCCTCGCCTCCCCGCCTCTGCCTGTTCGGCGGGAGGTATGAGGCAACTGAGCCCGGCCCCGCTCGTCGATGACCGGTGGGCGGACCCCACCCGTTTAAGTGGAGCGGTTTGAGGCGTTGCCGTCTCCCTCGCCTTGGCGTATTTTCACAAATCGCCTCCGGCGTAGCCCTAACAGCAGCGTCTGCCGAGCTGCTGGGCCGCCCAGCTATTAACTCTCGCCGGTAGCTTTTGAGATAAGGTTAAAGCCTTTTTCCTTTTTCTTTTCCTGTGAACTTCTAAAATCCATAGAATATTCATATTACCTCCAAATTTGATGATTCAAATTTCTAACAGTTCATAAATTCCTGATCTATCACATGGTGCAATTTGCACATTTTTCCATAAAGATTTTCTTCACAAATATTTATCAAAACCCTATTTTTCCATTTCTGTGATGAACTTTAGAAAATCACAGAGAGCCCATTTTTGATCCAAATCCCATGATTCAAAATCCTAGATGTCTATAAGTTCAAAACTTAGTTTTTGAACATTTTTACTAATACTTTCTGTATCACCTCAAATAATGGTCTATTTCTTTATATATAGCCAACTTTGCAAATTCATAGGAAATTCATTTGAACTCCAAATCCAGTGAAACCAATTCCTAGATGCTTCTAAAATCATCCTTTGTTAAATGGGTGCCTTTGCTCATTTTTCAAAAATATATTTCTGTACACTTCTTGCAAATCCATAAACCCCTTGATTCCACCATATCAAAATGTTCAGAGATGTCCATTGATCAAATCCTAATGAAACCACTTTGGTCATCCCTCATGTGACCAGAGGTATCCTAGAAAATTCCAACTCATATTTTTAGAGCACTTTTATTTCCTGCCTTGTTGTGTTGCTTATTATGCTTGCTTTCGACAATAGTTGACGAAGTAGACGGAATGCTCGGAGTTGGACCAGGGATATTTGAAGACCTCGAAGACTTCGTTACAACAGGCAAGCAGCCCTTTGACCATGTCTATGAAACCCTTTTTATGCATGTCATATAGCACTTATTATTGTGGCATCCGAATCATGAAGGAAGGGTAACCACTTTGATGGATTGCCTCCGTTACTTTTCTCGTTGACACTTGCATTGTGCATGACCCTACCTTCTTATGAGGGTTATGCCGGTGGGAGTAGATAGGATGCTAAGTAGTTTGCTACGCAAAAAGGGACGGGGATATGCATGGTGATGGAGACAAATATTTTCAAAGTCTTTTCGAAAACCCCGTCGGGTGCCACTTATGCCCAAGGTAGATGACGAAATGGGTGACCACTTGATGATGAAGTGGTGTGCCAAGCAAAGGGTGTGTTGTTTTCAAAACGGATTGGTCGGAGTTGCGACCGTTATTCCAACCTTACATGCGCGACCACTCTACCCTTATATGGGAAAGGGCATTATTGAGTACTTAGTCCGATACTAGCTTGGAGCCTGCATAACTAGTGACGGGGGAGAGTTGGTGCTCTCTCTTGGGACGGGGTCGTGCCAGGTAGGGCGGCCATGACCATCTTTATGGGGCACCGGACACACCGTTGGTACCCGTGCGGTGGTATGTGATGAATATGGGAGCAAGGCTCCACGAAAATGTTATGTGAAATGTTGGGCACGGGGTTCTTGCCAATCAGTGGACTCCATGTTAGTGTCATCTAGGGAAAGGTAGTGATCGGGTGCTTACCCCGGGTACTTGAGGTACCGCGGGTCGTGGATGACACGGAAGTTCCCCGGATCTAGTGGGTAAAGTGTGCAACCTCTGCAGAGTGTAAAACTATTCGAATAGCCGTGTCCACGGTCAAGGACAGTTGGGTAACCGCTCTTGGGCTACGTCCACTTGTTTACAAACCCGGTGTGTGTGATGATGGAAATGACTTGGGTCAAGTCAAAGGACTTGACACGATTGAGATGGGTTGGTGCCCACTCTGTTTATGATAAATGGTTTGGTGCCCACTCTATTTATGTTGATATCTGTAACCTGTCCTCATGGTTACTTGAACCCTCTTGATGCATGCTTTATAGGATGTTGAACATGTCATTGCACTCAAAGCCAGCTTTCTGCAAAAATTTACCTATGTCAAGCATTGTTGTATCTTGAACCAAAACATGGGTTGCTTGCGAGTACATTCAAACGTACTCACTGGCTTGTCCCTGGCTATTTACTTGGCCAGGCTTGAAAGAACAGGATATGATGAAGAATACTTCGGCGACGAGCATGCGAGCTAGGACGCTTTCCAGTCAGAATGCCTGTAGGGTTAAGGCAGATGGCGTGGGTCCAAGTTATTGACGAAGATTTCCGCTGCGATGTTATACTCAAGACTCGACCATAATGGTCCTACTTGTGTATCTGTAATGTATGGATGTAAGACTCTTGTTATTCAGCTTCTGTGTGTTCAGTGAGCATTGATCTCTGGGATCACTGTACACGTGCATTCGGTGATCACGACTTATGAGTCGGGGTCCCCGCAGAGCTGGTATCAGAGCCATCCTGACTGTAGGAAGCCTTAGTTAGCATGGTCGTTAGTTAGGGTAAAAATATTTCCAAAACTACTACTAGTTTTCAAAACAATCTATACTTCTCTTCTCTTCTCAGTTTTTCAAAAGCTGAGATATACTTTCTTCTTCCCCTTCAAAACCTTTGGTCGCCAGAACCCTTATGCCCCTGACCACTAGATTCCTTGCAATCCTTGTGGATAATCTAGGAGGAAGATGTCTTGCCAGACGTTCACCCACATCTCCCGAACACAAGATTGGTGACATCACAACAAGACGATACCAACAGAAGGTACATCCTCAAGGGATGAGGACCTGAAGACCCAGGAAATGGAGACACCCTTGACACGGCTCCAAGATGATGCAACCTTAGCCTACGACGACCAGGGCATAGGTTATGCAAGAACATGATATGCATCGCTAATAGAGTAACCCTGTCACTACCGTTGTTGTATCGGCAACCACCGGTGGATGAGGACCTAGCCATTTGGTCCGCCTCACTATAGTGAGCAGGAAAACAGTTCTCTTCATCCCCCGCTCTCGGTGACGATATTGTCAACAATGTAACCGACATGATGGACCTCTATTATGCGTTGTTAATGTCATTGCATAAAGGATTATCTACTTAGCACCTTCGACACCTTAGAAGACAAAAAGGGATCGTCATGATTAAGAAGACAACAGAAGACCGAGTCAATGCCAGTTATGAGGAGCCACCTTCACCCCATCACTTCAATAGGCAAGAAGTTGTTGAAGACTCTTCAAGCTCAACCGGGATCATTTCATCGAACAACTACAAGAGACGTAGCAACACGTGAGGAAAACCCAGAAGACGCATGAGGCACAAGTCACGACTCTCGAGTCGAGAACCCCTAGGGTAGGATGAGTCGTGTACCCCTATCTTGTGATCAAGTCCGTATGATAGTTCGAATAGAACCATGATTGTGTGTTGCTTGTTTTTTATTTGTTCGTGTTTCGATATGAGTCGCCCTTTTTGCCCTAGGTGACAAGTATGCGACTATATCACCTTCCTTACCTTGTTTCTTTTGTTTGGCCCTTTTTGCACCTATTGTTTGCACTAGCACTAAAGAACCCCCTTTAGGCATTCCCCTCCTCTATGCTACTTTTCCCTCTCATCTCTCTTCTCAACTGAAGACAAGCAAGACAATATGCACCAAGGATTCCACCTCGGCGACCAACAAGCACTGAAGACTTTTTGCTACAGCCTCCTCGACCAAGTGCAGCCCCTTAGAGTTATGGTTGCCCCTCAAGATTAGAAACCCATCTCTAGACCCTTCGAGACTTCACGAGATACACCAGCTCAAAACCTTAACCCTGAGCTTAACCTACGGAATCGCAAGAGGACAAGTTAAGCTACAGTAAACCTTGCACAACACTGGGTTCATTATGGAACTAGTGGACATAGTGAAACGAGCACATTATCATCCTAATATAGCACCGTAACCCAGCGATGCCATAAGAAGACCAGTTTGAGGATATAGGATTTGAGGACAGATGACTTGGTGAGTTTATGTCAATAACTTTGAAGGATCGTCCGAGACTATTTGGTGGATTATGAGGCTACCATGTTGGTGATGAACTTGGTGGGATCATGATTATAGAGTAGCACAGCTTTCGTTACCCTGAGTAAATTGGATTTATATGACAATCATGATCGCAGGCTGGAATTCTTGGAAGTATTTGGATTTAACTTAGCCATGGGATATTGTTAGGAGACAGTTGATGTTACATAAATGACTTGGGGGAACATGTAGGAATTCTCGTTGGACAAAAGATTTGGATTTAAGTAAGTGATTCTAGTTGAATATAGATGTTGAGTATGTCTACATGGTTCGGGGTAATTGCATTTAGACTGATGATCTTGATCGTGATACCATGTTTCTCGGTGGACAATAAACTAGGAGATTGGATGTATTGTCAGAGTTTAATTAGGTATCTATATAAGCTTGACCTTGGAGTATTACTTGACCATGATAACGGGAATTGGTGGACTGACTATAGCAAGGTAGCCCTTTCAAGCATTTGGGGATTATATGGACTTTAGGAGATCATGTGGAACACCAACATAGGCATTGGATTTGTAGAATTAATGGATTATGTAGTGATTAATGGAAGTTAACAGTTTGTTGGAGTTGATTCATAGGAAGGAAACAAGATCTTGGAGTGGCATACGACGTGTTTCCCTAGGATAGAGGTCCTTTATCTTAGACCTTGGTAGGATAGGCTGAGCACTTGGATTGTCACGCTCAGGCTTAGCAGCTTATATGTTCTACCCATGGATTTTTAGGGGTAGACATACATATGAGTTTGGGGATTGTAGACATATATGATTTTGTTAGACCTCCTCTCGAGAGTCATGACGATATGAATCACATGAGTGATGATTGGAGTTGGCCTATACGAAATGATGCTATCAGTGATATGATGTGATTTGTTTAAAGGACTAGATAGAACAATTGGCATCTCAGGGACCGTGCTTAAGGATAAAGATGATAAATGTTCACTCGCACACTAGAATCCTTGAAACCCTTAAGCCCTACCAAGCCACAACATGGTGGGATCGACCTTGGGCTTTGGCTCTAGATCAATAAGACCTTGGCCAATGCTCAACTATGACCACCACCAATGCCTCGGCCCCATGACGTACCCATAGACTTCATGGAGTGCTTGGACAAGTTAGTTGTCATCTTTCTTTGATGACATACTTGTCTACCCAAAGACGGAAGTAGAGCCGTTCAGCTAGTCAAGGGAACGTCTGAAGATCGCCATGTCCAGGAGGAAGGACCACACCAACCACCGTCGTCAAGAACTAAACCTCTGCGTTGAAGACCGTGCATATCTACAAACCACTTCTCTCGAAGGAACCAAGCATTTCAATGTCAAAGGGAAGCTCACACCAAGATTTAACAACCCTCCGAGATCACTTCAAGGCGAAGAGTAGATGACTACCAGCTAGAGTTACCACCGAGCCACCTAATGTACTGCGCTTTCCATGCATCACAACCCGGAAGTGTTTCCAACTTCCTAACTTGCCCGATCTCTGCAAGGACATCGACCACCGAGCCATCGACCCTAGTCCAACCTGACCTAACGCGAGAGATCCCTCGAAAGAATCGGGAGCAAGAAGGCGTCATACACGGAGCCACACCGGCAAGTACTTCAAGCTCAATGGAGCACTACACGCGAAGCAGTATGAGGACGTGAAGACTACCCCGAATCCAAGTTTCCATACTCCTTTCCGCGCCTAGTCTGGGAATCTCGGGGACGAGATTCTTGTAAGGGGGGTAGGTCTGTCACACCCTGATTTTCATGTCACAACAATCATGCTAAAATGTGGTTTGACAAAAACTTTTGAGTGTTTTGTCTTTGCTTTGATTGAATGTTTGTCTGTTGTTTGCTAGTGCTCTAAAAATCAATTAAATCCTCCAACTTCTATACTTCATCTCCTTGCTCCAAAAACCTTTCCCAATGATCATGCCATGAGTATAGGACATAAAAATATTTTCTCACAAAAATGATTTGGCCAAATAGTGTTTTCAAAAATTAATTTTTCAAAAACCCCTGAATTGAGATTTGCACTGCAAGTACTTAATAAAGGGCAGTAAAAATCTTTCTAAAAATATATTTGACTCCTATTAGATATAGGATACCCAGAAACCACAACAATATAATTTTAAAAGTTATTTTCCTATTTTATTTAAAAGCTTTTTATTAAGGCCAGAAATGGTCTTTAATAGGGAAAATTTATTTTATTGCTTCAAAAATATTTGACAAAATTTAGGGAAACTCATAGGACATATATTGTCCATATATAAGAGTTTAAACACATGGTTATGTTCAAAATATTGGTCAAATCCCTCAAAAACCCTTTCTGGATATTTCAAGCTTTTGAAATATTTACAAAGGAAATTTTCTCCAAAAATTCCAAGAAAATTCTATCATGTCACATATGACATATTTGGTGATCTTGCCATGTCTCATGTCTTGGAGAACAAGATAACATCATCAAATCCCCTCAGAACCACTTCTGTCCATTTTGAAGTTTGAGCAACTTTACATTGCCAAACATGTCCAAATGTTCTCAAAACCTTGTGAACATCCTCCAATGGTCTAATTATTCATCTAGACCAAATGGCACAAGTTGGAGAATAAGTTAACTTTATCAAAGTACCCCAAAACTCTTTCTACCCAGAACCAAATTTGAACAACTTTGCACTGCCAACCTTTTCTCCTTGACCCCAACTTTTGTGAGAATGTTAACATGATCAAATGATGACACTACACCAAGTGGTGCATCAAGGAGAACATATTTTCATGACTAAATCTTGGAAAACCCATTTCTGTTCATTTCTAGGGTTTACCAAAGTTGCATTGTCAACTTTCTTCAATTGAGCTCCAAATTGGTGGAAGGCCTTAATTATATGTGTCATTTCACCCTGTGGAGCTTCATGGCAAATGGGAATCATATCCTTGCCCAAACCAACATCAAACACCTTCTGGCATTTTGCAAAAATCAATATCTTGACCCCTTCCACTATTCTTGGGGAGCTCAAATTTTTACCACAGCTCCTCCTAGCCCCCTTTTACCTCTAGTAGCAATGGCAAGACCACAGCTCACTTATGGGAGGGGAAAAATCTCTCTCTCCCTCTCTGGACAGCTCCTTTCTCTCTCTTTCTCACCTCCCTCCTCACTCCATTGGTTCCACAAGGCATCCAAGGCTTCCCCCTGCTATCCTAATACCTCCTGGCACTACTGGACACAAGTGGCCGCGCCCACTCCCCTTTCTTAATGCCATGGCATGCCATTTGGGCGCTCTGGAGCGCGCTACAGTGCGCTCCCGCACTGTAGCCGCCCCATTCCAACCGCCTCCGGCCACCTAGGGCCTCCCCCTCGTGTCCCCCGAGGTCACCTCGACGTCCAGTGCACGGCACCCTGTCGCCCCCCTCCTCTCTCCCCCTCTCCGGCTCTCCTCGCGTGCGGACAGAACGCCGCCCGAGCGCGCCAGTCGCTGGCCACGGCGGGGACCCGCTTTGCCGCGTTTCCCGCTCCCTCTCTTCTCCTCCTGGGAGTAGTCCACGCCCACGAACACCCCGGACATGGCCGAGTGTGCCAATTCGGCCTCCGGCATCGCCTAGGCCGTGGCCATGGACGCCGTCCATGGTGCACCGTCACCCCACCTTAAACAACCATCCCGAGCCCCTGCTATGGGCTCCATTTGCTCTATCTTCCCCCTAGAGACCTCCTCGACAGCCTCCCCCTCCCTCTCGTGCCCTCCAGCACCTACCATGGCCGGAGCCGAGCCGTCGGAATCCGCCTAAATTCGCGCCCATCTCTCCTCCTCCTTCCCTCTGGACCGCGCTAGAGCGCCACCACCGTCGCCACGAGCCCCTCCCATGCTCCCTCCACTCCTCCCCGTTCCTTCCTCGCCTTGCCGAACCCGCCGTCAACCCCGGTCAGCCCGCGACCAAGCCCTCCTCTCCTGGCTCCCATGTGTCGTGCTACACATGGCTGGTCTTGGCCCTGGCGCAGAGTCCTCCGTGCGTCGGCGCCGCCGGAGGTTGCCCGTGCCGCCGGGGTGGCCGGTGCCGCTCGGCCTCGCCTCCCCGCCTCTGCTCTGTTCGGCGGGAGGTAGGAGGCAGCTGAGCCGGCCCCGCTCGTCGATGACGGTGGGCGGACCCCTCCCGTTTAAGTGGAGCGGTTTGAGGCGTTGCCGTCTCCCTCACGCCAAGGCGTATTTTCACGAATCGCCTCGGCGTGGCCCTAACGCTTCGTGTAGTCGAGCAGCTGGGCCGCCCAACTGTTAACTCTCGCCCAAAGACGCCGAGATAAGGTTAAAGCCTTTTTCCTTTTCTTTTCTGTGAACTTCTAAAATCCATAGAATATTCATATTACCTCCAAATTTGATGATTCAAATTTCTAACAGTTCATAAATTCCTGATCTATCACATGGTGCAATTTGCACATTTTTCCATAAAGATTTTCTTCACAAATATTTATCAAAACCCTATTTTTCCATTTATGTGATGAACTTTAGAAAATCACAGAGAGCCCATTTTTGATCCAAATCCCATGATTCAAAATCCTAGATGTCTATAAGTTCAAAACTTAGTTTTTGAACATTTTTACTAGTACTTTCTGTATCACCTCAAATAATGGTCTATTTCTTTATATATAGCCAACTTTGCAAATTCATAGGAATTTCATTTGAACTCCAAATCCAGTGAAACCAATTCCTAGATGCTTCTAAAATCATCCTTTGTTAAATGGGTGCCTTTGCTCATTTTTCAAAAATATATTTCTGTACACTTCTTGCAAATCCATAAACCCTTGATTCCACCATATCAAAATGTTCAGAGATGTCCATTGATCAAATCCTAATGAAACCACTTTGGTCATCCCTCATGTGACCAGAGGTATCCTAGAAAAGTCCAACTCATATTTTTAGAGCACTTTTATTTCCTGCCTTGTTGTGTTGCTTATTATGCTTGCTTTCGACAATAGTTGTGAAGTAGACGGAATGCTCGGAGTTGGACCAGGGATATTTGAAGACCTCGAAGACTTTGTTACAACAGGCAAGCAGCCCTTTGACCATGTCTATGAAACCCTTTTTATGCATGTCATATAGCACTTATTATTGTGGCATCGGAATCATGAAGGAAGGGTAACCACTTTGATGGATTGCCTCCGTTACTTTTCTCGTTGACACTTGCATTGTGCATGACCCTACCTTCTTATGAGGGTTATGCCGGTGGGAGTAGATAGGATGCTAAGTAGTTTGCTACGCAAAAAGGGACGGGGATATGCATGGTGATGGAGACAAATATTTTCAAAGTCTTTTCAAAAACCCCGTCGGGTGCCACTTATGCCCGAGGGAGATGACGAAATGGGTGACCACTTGATGACGAAGTGGTGTGCCAAGCAAAGGGTGTGTTGTTTTCAAAACGGATTGGTCGGAGTTGCGACCGTTATTCCAACCTTACATGCGCGACCACTCTACCCTTATATGGGAAAGGGCATTATTGAGTACTTAGTCCGATACTAGCTTGGAGCCCGCATTACTAGTGACGGGGAGAGTTGGTGCTCTCTCTTGGGGACGGGTCGTGCCAGGTAGGGCGGCCATGACCATCTTTATGGGGCACCGGACACACCGTTGGTACCCCGTGCCAGTGGTATGTGATGAATATGGGAGCAAGGCTCCACGAAAATGTTATGTGAAATGTTGGGCACGGGGGTTACTGCCAATCGAGTGGAGTCCATGTTAGTGTCATCTAGGGAAAGGTAGTGATCGGGTGCTTACCCCGGGTACTTGAGGTACCGCGGGTCGTGGATGACACGGAAGTTCCCCGGATCGAGTGGGTAAAGTGTGCAACCTCTGCAGAGTGTAAAACTATTCGAATAGCCGTGTCCACGGTCAAGGACAGTTGGGTAACCGCTCTTGGGCTACGTCCACTTGTTTACAAACCCAGTGTGTGTGATGATGGAAATGACTTGGGTCAAGTCAAAGGACTTGACACGATTGAGATGGATTGGTGCCCACTCTGTTTATGATAAATGGGTTGGTGCCCACTCTATTTATGTTGATATCTATAACCTGTCCTCATGGTTACTTGAACCCTCTTGATGCATGCTTTATAGGATGTTGAACATGTCATTGCACTCAAAACCAGCTTTCTGCAAAAATTTACCTATGTCAAGCATTGTTGTATCTTGAACCAAAACATGGGTTGCTTGCGAGTACATTCAAACGTACTCACTGGCTTGTCCCTGGCTATTTACTTGGCCAGGCTTGAAAGAACAGGATATGATGAAGAATACTTCGGCGACGAGCATGCGAGCTAGGACGCTTCCCAGTCAGAATGCCTGTAGGGTTAAGGCAGATGGCGTGGGTCCAAGTTATTGACGAAGATTTCCGCTGCGATGTTATACTCAAGACTCGACCATAATGGTCCTACTTGTGTAATACGGTAATGTATGGATGTAAGACTCTTGTTATTCAGCTTCTGTGTGTTCAGTGAGCATTGATCTCTGGGATCACTGTACACGTGCATTCGGTGATCACGACTTATGAGTCGGGGTCCCCACAGAATCACAAGGTATACCGCTCCATGATTGGTTCTTTATTGTACCTATGTGCATCTAGGCCAGATATAATGCTTAGTGTTTGCATGTGTGCCCGATTTCAAGCTGCACCGAAGGAATCACACCATAAGGCTGTGAAGCATATTCCTCGATATCTAGCTCACACACCAACACTAGGATTATGGTACCCCAAGGGCTCTACTTTTGATCTCATTGGATATTCTGACTCTGACTATGCTGGTGATCGTGTGTTGAAGGGCGATATCTCCATCGAGCATGTGAAGACTGAAGAACAGCTGGCTGATATCTTCACCAAGGCCTTGGATGAGAAGAGATTTAGCAAGTTGCGGTGTGAGCTAAATATCTTAGAATCTTCGAATGTTCTTTGAAAAGGACACACATCAAAACCCTTATGCATAATTGATGACTTAGATGTGCAACACATGAAGAAACGTTGTTCCTCAATCAATGAAGAATAACACTCTAAGTGTGAAGTAATCAATGAAGAATTTGATTCTCAGAACCCTACGACAATTGTACGCGGTGTCTGAAATCATCATTCTTATACGGTGGGCTACGCCACCACAAAAGTTGAAAATCTTCAATTTGGGTTTTTTTCCGTTTTGAAATTCCTCATTTTTCAAATTCTTCAACCTTGCAAATTCTTCAGTATTTCCGTCGTCCTTCTTCATTGGCTATATATATATATATATGAGTTTATGTCCTCTACAACATTCACTTATTGCTATTTCTTCAAGTTGCGATTTCTGCTAAGTGAATGTGATCGGACCCTTCCCCTCTATGCTATACTCAATCCAATCTATTCACAAATTCTTCATGTGCGTTCTGACTGAAACTCGTTCAAAGTCTTCACTGGTCCTTGACAGCTGAAGAAATTGCGAACGAAACTCTTAAACAAGTCTTATCCAAGTTTTCGGTTTTACCGCTCAAACCGTTCCGCATCCCACGATGTATTAGTTTAATCACCCATGATTTTACACGATCTCATCTGCACAGTACGTGGGTGACACATGTTGCGTGAAGGAGAAAGGGCAGGGCATGTTCGTCCAAAATCTTCGGGCGAACCGTTTTTCACCGTGGCTATAAATACCCCTTTACCCTCCTCACTTCATTTACTCCGCTCGATCGCTGTCTCTCGCTCGAGCTCTCCTCAAACCCTAAGCGCTGCCGCTACTCCATCGCCGCCGGTGAGAAAAGCTTCTTGCCTCGACCTCATCATTCGTCAGTATTCGCGCCGATCGCGGAAATCTTCACTCCGCGCCGCCCGTAGCCATCTTCCTCTGCCAAGTTAGGGCGTGGGAGATCTAACGTGACGAACTTCTCTACAGTTCATCTCTGTTCGTCGTGTTCTTCAGTTCGGGTAATTAAAAGTCACTTTTATTACTCGTGATGATTCTCAAATCTTTCTGAAAATCTTCAAAGGTGTTTTTACTCTTCAAAATCTTCACATATGAACACCTCACACACTATATGTTCTTGATTTATCTCTCTAAGCATTCATTTCTTCAAGATTCCTCAATTGTGCTGATTTTCGATCTGTACAACTCTGGAACCTAAGACGAAACGCTTAGTGAAATTCCTCAAGGCTCAAACTGGTCAAATTCCTCAAAACTTGCTTCTTTTGAAAAATCTTACGAGAACATATGACCTCTCCAAATTCCTCGCACCTACACTCTGTTCACGGTACTCATGTCATTCTGCTGAATCACTAGGTTCTCATCAACTTAACTCATTTGCAGCGTTCCTCGAAGAAAAACTGCATACTTCTTCAGAGTGCTCTATTGTTCAAAATCCTCACCTGAAGAAAATGGCAGAAGGCAAGAGACCTCAGAAGGGAGGAAAGAAACCGGAAGTCATGACTGCTTTTGAAATTCCTGAGGAAATATACAAAGACTACTGCACACCTGATGAATCCAAGTTTGGCAAGGAGACCAAGAACCAGCGCAAAGTGCGCATACAGAGAATAGAAAGGAGATGGGCACGAGAATGGCGAGAATATCGCTATGTCACTCCTAAGTACATGAGGAAATTCGCTCTGAATCCTCCATGCCCAAGAGCTCCTCTGGCACCTGGCCAAGTTGCTGATCCCACCAGCGTCAAGCGTGGTGAGGACTTTCCTGAAGAATGGTCCAGGCGCCAAGCCAAATTGGCAAGACAGGCCAAGGAGGCGGTGAGGAAATTCAATGAGGATACTGCTGCTGCTGCTGCTGCTGAGCCCTCGGTCAAGCCGAGGAAATCAATGCCAAAGAAGCCTGCACGCAAGCCAAGTGCTTCACCGTCGGTGCCCTCACGCCCAGTTCCTCGATCGCGCCCTCACGGCAAAATCCTCGGCTGCTGCTGCTCATGCAAAATCCTCAGCAGTCCCCTCCAAGTCCTCAACACCTGTGCATCTTGCTACTTGCCGAAGGACTCAAGGATTCTCCATTGCTTCTGGTATATCAGCAAGTTCCTCAGCTGCACCAATGTCCTCAACAGGTCCCACTCTGCTGAAGACAAAAGCAACTGCTGGACGCGGTCCTCGGCCAAGTCCGAAGAAGAAACAAGTTGCATTCAACGTTCCCTCTGATGATGAAGCCTCTGATGAAGAACTTGAAGAAATCATGAGAGACAGACTGACCAAGGCCGCTAGAGCCAAAGGAACAAGTGTACCTCTGCTTTTGGATCCGAAGAAGATCCTTGACTTCATTGACCTGTGGCATCAGGATCCACACACTCCTCTTCCGGATCTTCCACTGACTCCTGGTCAAAGTCACATGCTGAACCATTTCATCGCTGAAGAGAAATGGAAATTTGAAAAGGCTCGTGAATTGAAGAAAGCAAAAGCAAGAAAAGAGAAGCTTCTGAGGAAAAACATCATCAACTTGTCTCCTGAAGAATTTCTTAAAGCTCAATCAGAAATCCAAGCACTCAGCAAGGATTTTGATGCTTACAATCTTGTTGGCAAGGAGCCAAGGTGAGATTCGTCACTCGACGAAGAAAATGTCACCGTTGCAGCTCCATCGCAACAAGAAAATCCTCGGTGAAGAATCTGCTCAGCCTGGCGATGAACATGCCAAGACCTTGCTGATGACTTTCGAGTCTTGATGAGAACACAAGTTCGAGGGCTGATGACTCCATTCCAGCCGCCGAAGAAATTCCCAGGCATCCACTAGTGGTGCGCTGAAGAAATCGAAGGAAGCAGGCAATTGCACCGATTGCTTTGAAGAAAATGAACCACAGTCCTCAGCTCCTCCTGCACCAACACCAACTCCAATTCTTCCTTCTGCCTATGAAGTGAAGAAGACAAAGGCTGCAGAGAGAGCTGAAGTGAAGAAAAGGAAGGCATCAGCTGCCTCAAATTCCTCGGCTGCAAAGAAGTTGAAGCCAATGACCAGCTCTATTGAAAATCCTATTGATGCCATTCCCATTTCCTCCATGTCATCCAAGGAAATTGTTCCCTTTGGAGAAGAATATACGATCCAAAGCGGATCAGATGAAGAAAATCATTCTGTTGCTACTTCAGAACAGCTTGATGAATAAATTGAAGTGGAAGCTTTCCCTTCAACTCCTGTTGTTTCCTCACCCGTGCCTCAGTTCACTGCTGAAGAGGCAGGTGTTGAGGAAATTGAAAAAGAGGATGAAGACGTGGATATTGGGTGCACTACACCTGTAATGAACAATGACTTTTGGGAAAGTCAGCACCTCAATACTCCTCTCTTCACTCCGCTTCAACAAGTACCTCAGTCACTGACTACTACTGTTCAAATGGGCTCTGAAGAAACTCATCCCACATCATCTATCAACGAAGAGATTCCAGCCACTAGTATTTGAAGAACAAACTGCGGATCCTCAAACTGCACAAAGAGAGGAACCAGAAATTCCTCAGCCTGAAGAACCTGAAATCGCGATTCCTGAGGTTGTGCTTCAAATAACAGATATTCCACTGCCCAAGCCAAAGAATCCGTTTTCGAGCAAGCAAAAGTTCAAGGCTGAAGATTTCTTTTCTGAGCACGTGTTCTTCACTGCCTATAATCCTTATGACTCTGCTCGAATGAGGAAAAGACGCTTCTGGACTCCCACACAAGCAAATTTCTATTCCTCAGTGCTATTTGACAAGGACAAGATCTTCGACCATGAGCATATTCCTCATGTGGATATGGAATCACTACCATGCTTCGAGCCAGTACTCTGTGTTCTTCACGATGCAGGGCTATTAAATTTCTGCACTGACATATGTGACTGGAATGAAGAACTCATTCTTCAGTTCTATGCCACCCTGCACATCACGGGATCTTTGAAGACATCAACTCATGGGTTCTGGATTGGATGACTGAAAATACTCATTACAAGGCACCAACAACTGAATTGCTTCGTGTCCTTCCTCTTGATCCTCCCCATGAATCTGCTCGTTGCCTTTACAATGAACGTGAACTGTCTGATCACTTTATGCAAGTACTGATGAAGCCATTGAAGCCAGGCCAAGCCCCTCGAACCAAATTCCTCGTCAAGGATTTGCTCTATGTGCCTCGGACTGTGTACAGAATCTTGACGAAGACTATGAGTCCAATCAAAGGCCACGACTCAAATGAAAAAGATGTCGTAGGCATCATGAAGAACCTGCTTTTCAATATCATTCATGGCGTTCCTGTCAACTTCCATGATTTCTTCAAGAGGACTCTGGCCATTGTTGCAATGTCACCTTTTGAGCTGAAGCCATATGCGCCTTGGATCATGCGATTCATAAGGGCAAGATCTTCCTTTGAATTACAAGGTGACACTCGAACCATGGCAGCTTCACGCCGCCCATTGAAGTCCTCAAGCGACCAATTTCATCATCGATGACAAGGGCAAGGCAGCAGCTGTAATTGATGAAGGCACTCGTCCATTGGATGGTCGGCAAAGCTGCATCTTACTCCACCAATGATGATTACGCCACGCATGACACTTGCCGCTAACACCTCAACCAAGAAACAGCCTCAAGCAAGCGCACCTGTGGTGATGGTGATCGTGAGTTCTTGCTCGGTCTTCATCGGAAGGTTGATCGCAATCGAAATGGGTCAGCGCCAATTTGCTGCAATTCTTCACAATATGACCTCAACACATAATGCGGTGAAGAAAACCGATTACTACCTTCATGAAACCCTCAACCGCACTGGGCTGTTACGAATCATGTCTATTCAGCGGAAGAATTGAAGACTATGGGTCTTGAGGAAGCTTATATTTGATCGCACCACCTCGAAGAAATTCAAGAGAGTCAAAGTTCCTAATTTGGTGGCCAGCTCTTATTCTTCATCATTGTGGCCGATGAATATGAAGATTTGGAAGACAACTGCGGCAGGCCCTACTTCAACATCCAACCCGACAATCTTGGGCTCCTCCATCAACTTGAATATCTTGAGGCGTTAGTCCTCGGTTTTGATCCTTTTGGTCATTTGATGACAAAGGGAGAAATCTGAGTTAGTCTTCAAGCGGGTTTATACTATGGGCGTTTTTATTAAGTTACAACTCTCGTTCTTCGAAACTTTTATTGGATCGAGTTGTAATCTTAAATCGATGGTGCCATGATACTTTTGATCGTGCATTGTGCTGACTTTGCACTGTGCTCTAATACTCTTGATCGTGCTTCTGATGCTCTGATTTTGATACGTACTATGCTCTGATGCTTTTGAAGCACTAAGCTCTGAATGTGATATTTGAGCTCTAATACTTTTGATGTGATATTCCGCATGCTCATTCCTAGTCAATACTATTGCATGCATGCAGAATCTCATCAGGCACCATATTTCATCATGCATTTCAAATTCTTCATAGTATATATATCAAATGCGTGTATGAATTACAAGATATAGGGGGAGATCTCCATGATTCAATTCTTCAAATGTGCATTGCCTCAAAAGCAAATTCCTCATTATGCACATATTCATGGGGAGTTCTTCTATATCTTGCAATCAAATTCCTCAATATCAGTATTTACACTTCATATGTTTATCCCCGTTGAAAACTTAACCTATGTTGTCATCAATCACCAAAAGGGGAGATTGTAAGTGCATCTAGTGCCCTTAGTGATTTTGGTGTATTGAAGACTTATAGGTTAAATGGCTGATCGTTTGTGAGTGTACACAGGCCTATAAGTCTATGAGGAGTTTGATATTTGAGAGAAAGTCGACCCTAAAATGAAGTTCTTGATGAAGACTTTGATATTTTGAAGACTTTCGAAGACTTTGAAAGTGAAGAAATTGGTGTGACCATGAAAACTTGATATTCATTCGAGGAATATGAGCGTGAAGACTTTTGTTTTCGTAGTTTCATTTTCTCTTTCTTGAGTCATAGGAAACACCGTCTTTGTTAAAGGGGTCGAGAAATACTAAGGAAAAATTTCCATGTGATGCTCAACTCAAAATCCTACACCTACCAATCCCTTGAGTGAAGCCATTGGAAATCTCATACAGATTCAGTCAAATTCTTGATGTGAGAGCGCAGTTCTTCTAGTCCTTGATGACTTTGCTCTGGCGAGGAGTTAGGAATTCGCCAGTCTGAATTGCCTACGATGAGAACATGATAGCCCCGAGGACTTTGAATGTCAAATTTCCGACCGTTCTTTGTCTTCTTGGCCGCGGACCAAAATATCTTATCCACCTAACGGTCATATCATTGAAGGGCATTTATGTCTTATCATGTCGGGCTGCTCCTAGGCTATAAATAGCCGCCCCTACAACCACTAGCTGGCTGGCTGCTCGAGAGAACTTGACACTTGTCATTGGAGAGCAACCCATCCTCCGAGGACTTTGGCGAAAATCATCAAGTGAGGAAAATCCCAAAACCAAACCCACAAAACCCCAAGTGATTGAGCATCATGAAGAAATTGATCTGCGTGGATCGGCGCTTATTACCTTTGAAGGCTGTGCTTCTTCCAGACGGTTAGGCGTCAAGGTCTAGAACATCAAGAGGAATTGTGGATCGCCGAGTGACCAAGTCTGTGATGGTTTGGAAGTCACTGAAGACTTACCACGAGTGATTGGGCCGAGGCCTGCGTGGTCTTAGTTCAAGGAGAATACGGTGAGGCTGGGTGTCTGAGTTGCGGCTCGAGAGGCTGGGTGTCCGGGACTGTGTGTCCTCGAGTTTAAATACTCAGCCGCTCCAACCAAATGTACAACTGAGACAGCAGTTGGAACTGGTTAACCAATTCATTGTCTTCACCAACTGACTGGTTCTATTTCCTCAACTCATCCATTTCCTCATTCTATGTTGTATGTTGTTCATATCGTGCTTGAAGACTTTGGTGAAGACTTTCACAAATTCCTCAGTTCAATTTCTTGATCTATTTGTCTTCATCTTGTTATCTGTGTTTACGCTTCTGTACTCTGTTCTAGTCTTCATTTCATCATCTTGACTATGTGTGTAATCTGTTATGTTTACCTCTGAGTACTTATTCCGCTACAAATAGTTCTTCGCTAAGGAATTTCCTCACCGGCAAATTCCTCAGTGAAGAATTTCATAAAAATCGCCTATTCACCCCCCTCTAGTCGATATAACGCACTTTCAGAGTACATGGTGGGTTGTCTCATTGAAACCGTCCTCAGGAACTGAGTTCTATGTTTGTGATCCATGAACAGCTACTACCACACATTGGGTTCCGGTAACGAGGCCCCTCTCGGTTTATTAATCAAGTTGATCTCTGTCGAGGAGTTGCAACTAGTTTCTGGTGTTTGTAGGTAGTGTTAGTAGTCTACCAAGTGGCACCCGGTACAGGGGGGCTTGGGAAGGACTAGGCACAGTGGCACGGTCTACCAAGTGGCACCCGGATGGTGGGCTTGGGAACCCTGCTCACATCATTTGGGGCCGTGAGCGACACCCCGGCCGGATCTCCTTGAGGATGGAACCCGAATAGGCGATAAACCTAGACTTCTGGGTAATTAACATTATCTATTCGAATAGCCGTGTCCGCGGTAAAGGACTTCTGGGTTGCCTGTACAGTTCATAGACAAGTGAAAGTGGATACTCTAAAATACGCAAGATAAGTGTGAGTGCTATGGATGGCGCTCTCGTGGGAAGACGGGAGCGGATCCATAGTGGTGTATTGATATGGTGAATATGTGGACTCGTGTGCGCCACCTCAAAAGTGTTACTTGCAGTTGTAGTTTAGGATAGCCATTGAGTCAAAGCTGGCTTGCTGCAGTTAAACCCCACCATCCCCTTTGTTGATAATGATGCATATGTAGCTAGTTCTGATGTAAGTCTTGCTGGGTACATTTGTACTCACGTTGCTTAATTTATGTTTTTGTAGAGAGACTTCAATCTCGCTAGTAGTTCCACGTGGACTTCGACGTTTAGCTTGTTACCTCAGCTACTATCTTGTGCCCTCGGCAGGATCTAGTAGACAGTCAGGCTTCTCAGCCTTTTTCATTTGTAGATGTCTGTACTCAGACATGTTAAGCTTCCGCTTGTGCTTGACTTTGATGCTCTGAATGTTGGGTCATGAGACCCATGTTTCTAATATCTCGCTCCTTGGAGCCTATTGAATAAAATACTTGAGTTGTAGAGTCATGTTGTGATGCCATGTTGTATTTTCACATATCGAGCATATTGTGTGTATGTTATTGAAATGCTTGGCATGTGTGGGATCTGACTATCTAGTTGTTTATCCTTAGTAGCCTCTCTTACCGGGAAATGTCTCCTAGTGCTTCCTTTGAGCCATGGTAGCTTGCTACTGCTCAAAACACTTAGGCTGGCGGCATGTGTCCTTCTTCGTTCTGTGTTTGTCCCTTGAAATGTCACGCGATGAATACGGAGTCTGTTAGCCGCTACAGCCGGTTCACGGAGTCTGCTAGCCCAGTGCTACAGCACTGGATTCACTTTCGTGATGACCGACATGTTCGATGTTGGGTCATGGATGCTGTCCTGTAAGTTTGTGCCACTTTGGGTTTCACGACTAGCCATATCAGCCGGGCTCTTTATCATATGGATGCTAGCGATACTATCATATACGTGTGCCAAAAGGCGCAAACGGTCCCGGGAAAAGGTAAGGCGACACCCGTGGGAATACCGTGCGTGAGGCCGCAAAGTGATATGAGGTGTTACATGCTAGATCGATGTGGCATTTAGTCGGGGTCCTGACAGATGTTGTCCGTCATTGGAGCTCGGATACAGCTCGGCGTTGGTGCTCGGCTGCAAAAGATACCACGAATACAGTCCGGCGTTTGAGTTCGAACGCAAGAGGACACTGCCGCCCGGGAATAACTTCAAACCCGAGGTGTGACATAAAAATAACAAGGCATTGATAAAGGCCGAAAATTTAAAGGGGCTCCTCGGATACCCGACGTGTAAACTCTTTGGATGCACTTCCGTGATCCATAAGATCGAAGATGAGAAGATTTGTTGAACCAGTTTTCAAGACCGACGACCGAAGATGAAGAATAGTTTGGAAGAATCAAGGAGCGTCCCCAACTTGAAGACCAGTTCAGGGGGCTATTGACGGTGTCCTATACTAGGGGGTACTCAGTACGTCGTCTCCCAATCAGTTAGATTGGGCCGAGGACCCCCGTGGCCGTATACTCATGGGCCAGTTCGGACAGCAGTCACATACAAGGAAGATTCAACTAGACTTGGTGATCAAGACAAGGACTCCTCCCCACCGGCGTATTCGGCTAGGACTCTTGTTATCCTAGGCCTCTGGTGCATTATATAAACCGAGGCCAGGCTAGTCGATAGATCATAACAACAATCGTAATCATAGGCTAGCTTCTAAGGTTTAGCCTCTACAATCTCGTGGTAGATCAACTCTTGTAATACTCACATCACCAAGATTAATGAAGTAGGAAGTAGGGTATTACCTCCATCGAGAGGGGCCGAACCTGGGTAAACATCGTGTCCCCCGCCTCCCATTACCATTAGCCTTAGACCCACAGTTCAAGACCCCCTACCCGAGATCCGCCGATTTTGACACCGACAGCCGCCCTATAGAGCTACTCCACTATGGCTGCGCACTCCGACGGCATAGCGAGGGCAAAGGCCAAGCCGGTTGGCTACCTCGGCTGCTGGGATTATCGGGTAATCGTTGGCGTTGGGCCTACACATGGCGCACCAGCAGCTCGCAAAACATCCACCTTGACAAGCTCAAAGTTGAGATCATGGGCTCGTGGCCGAGGTAGCGGACCTTGACTGCGCCCTCCATGACACCGAGCGTTTTCATGGAAGCTCCATGTTCTAGATGGTCACCCACGTCCAGGACGATCCCTCTCTCGCCGGATCTTGGTATGGTGGCGGTGATGGATCCATGGAGGTTGGATTTTTCTGTGGGGTGGGAGATGAGATAAGAACTTGCGTGTTGACCAACTTAGGACCGGAAGACGTGTTCGGATCTGTCTTGTTGTTTTTTATGGGCCTCTGATTCGTCTTCTAATCGGTCTCTTCGTTTGATTTGTTTGTTAGGCCGAACACATTGAAGCCCAATATGCTCTAGGTCGCTTGTGTTTGATCTGAGCGGACAAATTTTGATTGTAAGAAGCAATAGTACCACCTCAGATCTAGATAATAATATAGGTGAAAAAACTGAGAGCGTAAATTCACGGGAAGAAGCGTATTGTGACGGTGAACCCATGGAGTCAATCTTTGCTTTATTATTAGGGATATATAAACGAGTTTTCCCCGGCAGGCTATCTTGTGTCGGCACCCTTTTTGCCTGCCGGAGAGCCATATCTGTCGGGTTACAGACAAAGGGACCAGCCCCCTTGTCGGTGTTAAAACTGAAGGATCTCGGGTAGGGGGTCCCGATCTGTGCGTCTAAGGCTAATGGTAACAGGAGGCAAGGGACACAATGTTTTACCCAGGTTCAGGCCCCTCTCGATTGAGGTAAAACCCTACTTCCTGCTTGATTGATATTGATGATATGAGTATTACAAGAGTTGATCTACCACAAGATTGTAGAGGCTAAACCCTAGAAGCTAGCCTATGATAATTATGATTGTCCATCTAAGGACCGAACCCTCCGGTTTATATAGACACCGGAGGGGGCTAGGGTTTATACAGAGTCGGTTACAAAGAAGGAGATCTAATATCCGGATCGCCAAGCTTGTCTTCCACGCAAAGGAGAGTCCCATCCGGACACGGGACAAAGTCTTGAGTCTTGTATCTTCACGGTCCAATGTCCGGCCAAAGTATATAGTTCGGCTGTCCGGATGCCCCTAATCCAGGACTCCCTCAGTAGCCCTTGAACTAGGCTCCAATGACGACGAGTCCGGCGCGTAGATTATCTTCGGCATTGCAAGGCGGTTTCCATCTCCGAATACTCCAAAGTAATTATCAAACACTTAAGTCGTGTTCGGATCTGCAAGACGATCTTCATATGCCACCACAGGGAGAACGATATTTCACAAATATAATCTGCTGACATCTTCAGATAACACGACATAGCACCATGGTCGAGTCATTATTCAAACCATTTTCCCACAACCAGCCAAAGCACATATTGCGAGGCGGTTTCCTTGGCACGTCTTGTCGAAGCAGAGATCATGCCCCCTTATCACGGGATTCTCATCAATATGGGTATGGGTAACCCAACCGCGCCATCAATCGTGGCGCTTGGGAAATAAGCGGTTTTCAACGGGCAAGTGGGGAGGCGCACCGTTTTTGTAGCCTATATAAAGGGATAAGGATTCCTCATTTTCACCCACACCTTCTTCCTCCTTTGCTTATCCATTCTCACGCCCTCGAGCTCCAGCGCCCTAGTTCACGCCTTCTCCGCACAGCCAAACATGTCTGGAGCAGGAGGCAAGTGGGTGGCCTCCACCGTGAAGGAGGAGCATATTACGTATCTCCGGGCGGCCGGATACTTGGCCGCAGACATCGCGCACTGGCTGCCGGACATAGGGAAGATTATTCTGACTCCGGGTCCCCACGAGAGGGTCGTGTTCCTTGCCCAGTTCGTCTGTGGACTGGGATTCCCCCTCCACCCATTCGTCAGTGGGCTCATGTTTTATTATGGGCTGGATTTTAACAATCTGGCCCCTAACTTCATCCTCAACATCTCGGCGTTTATCTTCGTGTGTGAGGCCTTTCTCCGCATCAGGCCCCATTTTGGCCTATGGCTGAAGATCTTCAACGTAAAGCCAAAGATAGTGGTCGGCCAGCAGGCGGAGTGTGGTGGCACCATGGTGGGCAAGATGCCCAATGTCACCTAGCTTGAAGGCTCCTTTGCGGAGACCATGAAAGGGTGGAAATTGGGGTGGTTCTATATTACCGAGTGGGTGGCAGCCCCCGAATTCCAATCCGGCATCCCTGTGCGGCTCACTTCCTGGAAGAGGAAAGGCCTGGCCTGGGGCGCATCTGCGGAGCTGACCGGACTCCAGAACTGTGTCCAAAACATGATAACCAAGAGTATCAAACTGGTCAATTTGATCTAGGTCATGCTATTCCGATAGATTCTCCCGTGTCAGAGACGGGAATTCAACCTGTGGGAGTTTGACGCGGCCCAACACCAGACTCTGCAAGAGCTCTTTGACACAACACACAAAGATGCCTAGAAGGTGTTCGTCGAGGGCAGCAAGGTACCTCCCCCAACCTCTGAGGACCGCAGACTTAGCGCCACGCGCCAGGCCAATGCGGTAAGCATTCTACATTTCAAGATGTGCCTTTCCTTAGTATATTTGTGGGAGAAACTTAGACCACTACGCTAATTTTGATAGGAATATGTGGCTATGGTGGAGCGGATCGACTATCCGGCTCCGTTGCCTGAGGACCCAGCAGACGAACTCCTGACGGAGATGCTGGCCCCGACACCTTATGAGGTGCCTGAGAAGAAGGCCAAGAAAAAGGCCACGGGGACCAGAAGAAGTTCCCGGCGCAATGTGGTGCCGGACTAATCGTCCAATGACACCAGGGCGCATTCCACCAACAACAACGAGGAGGAGGAGGAGAAGGAGGAAAACCCTTTCCCCGAAAATGAAGGGGGGAAGAAGAGGAAGGCTACCCTTTCCGGGGAGGCCGAAGGGTCCAAGAAGGGACGGACCCTCCCTCTGGACCACTCCACAACTGCCGCCTACAGCGAGGAGGAGTGGCTACCCAGGGGAAAGCCCCTGGTGAGATCGTAAGTATCCGCTGTCGGTGTCAAAACCGGCGGATCTCGGGTAGGGGGTCCCGATCTGTGCGTCAAGGCTGATGGTAACAAGATGTAAGGGACATAGGTGTTTACCCAGGTTCGGGCCCTCTCGATGGAGGTAAAACCCTACTTCCTGCTTGATTAATATTGATGATATGGGTAGTACAAGAGTAGATCTACCACGAGATCGTAGAGGCTAAACCCTAGGAGCTAGCCTATGATGGTATGAATGTAATTATGATCGGCCTTCTAAGGACCAACCTCTCCATTTTATATAGATACCGGAGAGGGCTAGGGTTTACATGGAGTCGGTTACAAGGAAGGAAATATAAAATCCGAATCGCCAAGCTTGCCTTCCACGCCAAGGAAAGTCCCATCCGGACACGGGCCGAAGTCTTGAGTCTTGCATCTTCACGCTTCAATTGTCCGGACGTTGTACACAGTCCGGCTGTCCGGATACCCCCTAATCCAGGACTCCCTCAGTAGCCCCTGAACCAGGCTTCAATGACGATGAGTCCGGCGCGCAGTGTTGTCTTCGGCATTGCAAGGCGGGTTCCTCCTCCGAATTTTCCAAAGTACCTATTTTGACGAATAGTGTCCGGTCTCCAATCGATGTTGTGCTCCTCGGCTTCAGCACCTCAGTAATGACCATCTCCACATGTCGAGCGAATGTGAGGAGTCGAGGCATTTTTTGCATTTGCCACCTTGGATCCTCCGAGCCAACCGTCTATTTGAAGGGATAGGGGTTCTCAGATCCAAACCTCAATCTCCTCCCTTGAGCTAGCATCCTAGAGCGCTTCGCGAAAAGCCATTCCAGCATGGCCCGCCGTCGCAGCTCTTTTGCTTGCCCTCCTCACTCTATGTCGGGGGATTTGGGAGAGTGATCAGTTCCCCACAGCCGTTTGGTGAAGTTACAAACTCAGGGGTTTCTTCCACCGTCATTCATGGTCTCCGTCCGAGCTGGAATAGCTACTTACGACGGAGGGGAACAAGCAGAGGGATTTCCTAACCCGTCTCGAGAGGAACGAATATGCCTCATCTCGCATCTACTGAGGGGCGTCGGGTTCCCTATCCATCCATTTCTCCACGGGCTCCTGGGGTTCTATGCCTTCTAGCTACGCCATCTTACCCCAGCCTCCATTCTGCACATAGTGGGGTATGTCGCCCTTTGCGAGCTGTTTTTAGGCTGCGAACCACACTTCGGATTGTGGAGGAAGCTGTTCTGCCTTGTCCCCCGCGCCCAGGGGGAGTCCTTGTATCAAGTGGGCGGGGCCGAAGTATGGCGCATTGCAGACACTGGATACCTGCCCGGTACTCCTGAGAATGCACCAAAAAATTGGACTTCAGAGTGGTTCTATATAAATGACGTTCCCCTTCCGGATCCAGTCCGGAGGGGTATCCCCAGGTTCAACAACGCCCCACCAAGGGCACGCCTAAGCTGGCGTCCCCGGGGCCCTCAAGAAGAGGACACAAGGGAGATATTCCTCATGATGAATAGGATAAAGTTGCTGGCCAAGTCCGGACTGACGATTGTCGAGGTCATGGCCATATGCATAAAGCGAGGAGTGCAGCCACTCCAATATCGTGGGAAGCCCATGTGGCATTTCAACGGGGAAGACGACGCCACCCGCTGCGGTCGCAAGGGTTCGGACTCCGCTGCCGCTTTGGCAAGAATACTGTCCGATTTGTAAAAAGGGGAAGAAGAGGAATTCCTTCGCATAAAAACGCGGGACGGATTCTCCATGCACAACCCCCCAGCGTGGGTAACTTGCTATTCTTCTCCCAGCTTCACTCACTCTAGCATTCTCCCGTTAAGATTACTTGCATCGATGCTTCTGAGCTTGAACTGAGGAGGGTCATAGAAGGAATCTTCAGCCCCTCCCCGCAACCAAAGGACCCTGGAAGAGCCCTAGATCCGGGACTCAAAGTAGACCCGGATATTAATGTGGAGTTTGTCAATGGAGTATTTTATGAGGCGAGCTGGAACAGTGCCCTAGTGGCCATTACGGCCGACTCCCCTGGACCGCTTCCCACGTCGCATGTAAGCTGAGCTAGAAAAATCCTATCCTCCGAAGAGGATTTTCCCCAGGTATTGTAATTTACCTTTGAGGCATCGTTCTATTTGCAGAGACGACGACCGGAATGAGGGGCCAAGCCCCTAGGGACTCGTCAACCATGGGCGTCTGGATCGGGCAGAGGGCCGACACACCGCTGCAGAGGTAAAGCCATAGCCCATCCTGCTATCAGAGAATTCGAAACCTGACAGCTCCCTTTTTGTCTGGCAGGAAGAGGAATAACCGGTCTATATCCGGAAACCCCACCAATCACGCCTCCACCAGCCAGGTTCGGAAGCGGATTCGAGGCGAGGCGGTTCTGAGGCCAGCACCGCATAGCTCCCCGATGGAGGGTGCGGATATGTGTTCGGCCACGAACTCCGAAGTGGAGAGCACCATGAACCACCGGCGCTGGAGGGCCGTGCTCCGGCACAACATCTTTTCCGAAGAGGCTTTTAATGCCTTCAATTCGGCGAGCGCATATGTCCGAGCCGCTTGAGGTGGGCTTGCCCAAGCGACAAGCTAGTATACCAAAGACATATGGGTAAGAGATTTTGATAAGTATGCCCAGCAGTAGCCCCTGAGACTTAAAATAGTTGGGACAACTGTTTGAAGGAACCATATATCCACAGGACCTTGTGGACAAGAATGAACAATTGGCGCGAGAGCTGGAGGCCTGCAAGGCCCAATTATCTGATGCAGTAGCCAAGTTAGAGGGATCCCAAAAGGCCCCTGCCGGTAATGTTTGTTTCCATTATACACAAATGTGCTAGTTAATAGATGGCTGGTGTGGTTAGTCTAACAGTAAGTTCTGCAGACAATCCTGGAGTGAATCCGGATGGCGCAGTGGGTGACGACTCGCATCTCCAACGGCAACTAAAGGCCAGCGAGTGCATCCTTACTCAAGTGATGCAAGAGAAGAACAAGCTTCATGATGCCAATATTCGTCTAGACGTGGAATTAAAGGACGTCCGCGCACAACTGGCGGACTCCGTGAAGGAGAACAAAAAACTTCGTCGCAACATTTATGGTAAGAATGCAAGCGAACTGTTTGATACTTCGGCAAGGAAGTTTATTAAAAATATTTTTCCTTGCAGGAATACTAATGGGTCGCCCCGAAGAGGAGATGCCCTCATCTGCAGGTGATTTGCTTCAAGAACTGTCGCAGATGCATGAGCGTGCCCGGCAGGTGATGCACGGCGTTGCTCAGGCCTTGTGGCCATCAAGCCTACTGCCGAATGGCATGGGAGAGCTTGCGGACCTGCTCCAAGGAGCCCAGCTGCGCTTCCGTCTGTGGAAAATATCAACCTGCCGGCAAGGAGCAAGAGAAGCCTGGGCGATGGTGAAGACGCGCTACACCAAGCTGGACCCTAACCATATGGCCGAAGTGGGACCGGCGGGGCCCGATGGGCAATAAATTCCCGTGAGCCTAATGTATGACCAGGTAGCATTAACCGCTAAGTATTCTCAGCAGGATTGTAGGCTAGATAACCTATTAGATGGTATAGAGGAGGAATATAGTCATTCTTAGTGACTGTGTAAATTGATTGGCATAAGTAGCCTCTAGCCGGATTGAAATCATTTTTCATGGCGGACCTTTTCGCTTCAACCCCCAGACCCTATAGTGCAGGGTGTGTCAATACCCTTCGGTTATCTGGCTGGGGCATGCTTGGAGACCAGGCGTAGGGGTCATAGGTG
Source organism: Aegilops speltoides (assembly GCA_021437245.1). Taxonomy (NCBI): domain Eukaryota; kingdom Viridiplantae; phylum Streptophyta; class Magnoliopsida; order Poales; family Poaceae; genus Aegilops; species Aegilops speltoides. The sequence continues at coordinate 493,046,205 of CM038147.1, read as the reverse complement.
CTTGAACAGACAAGTACCCAACTAGTTATGTTATATTGCATGGATAGCAAGAAACATCTTCTAGGGAGAATATTTCCGTTAGGGGTTCCTTTCCCTAGGTATCCATGTGTCGATGCACATGTCCAGACTACGCGCGATGGCGCAGGATACAAAGCTTCTGGGGTTTTTTGTTGTAACCAACGAATACATCCTTTGTTCACCGATCGAATATTCTCTTAAGGACGCTAGCTTTTGGCTTCACCCAGTCTAAGGTACACATCCGGCTGAACCGGCAGTAACAATCACAGAGGTGCCCCCCTTATGCCCTAGCGGAATTAACGGGAACGTAGGGCATAAACACAAGAGCCAGGCAACCCAGCTTGGCAACATCTTAAGTCATATCGATGCATATAATGGTGAAGAAAAGGCACATATGGAGAAAGAACGCATATGTGATGGGCAAAAAGTCATTAAAGTAATTATGTCTAGCTTCTGAATAGGAAGCCCCAAGATATAGCTTGCACACATGGTACGGCCGGGATAATCCGGTAATCCACACTGTATTAAATACTATGTGTGAATGGAAAGAGGGTCGAGAAAGGAGAGAAACAATGGTGGAGCATAATTAAAAAAGGAGGGGTGAGGAGACGAACGCTGCGTTCGGCATTAGGCGTAGAATCTTCGGAGTCTTGCCGCATTCCATTGATTCGGCTCGAGTCTGTTGTCAGATGCATTACGTAGGCGGTACACTCCTTCGGTGAGAACTTTGTTGATGACGAAGAGACCTTCCCATCTGGGTTTGAGTTTGTCCTTCTTCTTCTCCGATAGGCGTAGAACGAGCTCGCCAATATCATAAGTTTTGGCCCGTACTTCTCTGCTTTGATATCGCCGAGCCTGCTGCTGATAGAATGTGGAATGGGCTTTTGCGACATCGCGCTCCTCTTCCAGGGCGTCCAAGTTATCCGGTCAATCTAACTCGGCTTCCTTCTCTTCGTACATGCGTATGCATGGCGAATCATGTGTTATGTCGTAGGGTAGTACTGCTTCCGCACCGTACGCCACAAAAATGGTGTGTATCCGGTGGTTCGATTCGTTGTGGTCCGCTGCCCCTAGAGTACGGAGTCGAGCTCCTCTACCTAGTGCGTATACGATTCTATTAAAGGTCGCACTAATCTGGGTTTTATGCCGCTCATGATAATACCATTTGCCCATTCGACCTGGCCGTTTGTTTGCGGGTGGTAGATGGAAGCGTAGTCAAGCTTAATGCCCATTTTGCTACACCAAGTTTTCACTTCATTGGCTGTGAAATTTGAGCCATTATCAGTGATGATGCTATGGGGGACACCGTACCGGTGTACAACCCCGAATATGAAGTCTATTACTGGTCCGGATTCGGCCATTTTAACTGGCTTGGCTTCGATCCATTTGGTGAATTTATCCACCCTGACCAATAGGTATGTTTTCTTATGGCTTCCCCCTTTAAGGGGTCCGATCATATCAAGCCCCCAGACCGCGAAGGGCCAAGTTATGGGGATTGTTTGGAGAGCAGTAGGGGGCATATGACTCTGATTAGTGAAGAGCTGTCAGCCGATGCAATGTTGGACAAGGTCCTGTGCGTCTGCTCGGGCCATCGGCCAATAGAAGCCTGTACGGAAGGCTTTGCTTACTAGCGATCGAGCTGCGGCGTGGTGTACTCCTAGTCCAGCGTGAATTTCAGCCAGGAGTTGCCGCTCTTCCTCTTCGGAGATGCACCTTTGGAGCACTCCGGTCACGCTTTTCTTGTAGAGTTCCCCTTCGTGGACCTTGTAAGCTTTGGAACACCGGACTATGCAGCATGCTTCATTTTGGTCTTCGGGGAGCTCCTGCCTATTTAGGTAGGCCAAGAACGGCTTGGTTCACGGGGCGATTACGGCCATTATTTCGTGGGTCGACGGTGTTATTTCGGGGGCAGAACCTCCGGTTGTGTCGGATGGTTCGGAATTTGGGGGTGTATTCGGATCCGTGTCGGTATTGCCGGACTCCCCTTCCCATACTACAGATGGCTTGAATAGCCTTTCCAGGAATATGTTAGGTGGGACAGGGTCGCGTTTTGCGCCGATGCGGGCAAGGACGTGCGCCGCTTGATTGTTTTGTCGAGCCACATGGTGGAATTCGAGCCCCTCAAACCGAGCTGATATTTTGAGGACGGCATTACGATAGGCCGCCATTTTCGGATCCTTGGCATCAAAGTCTCCATTGATTTGTGATATTGCGAGGTTCGAATCCCCGCGCACTTCCAGGCATTGGATGCCCATAGAGACTGCCATCCGAAGACCATGTAACAGGGCCTCATATTCGGCTGCATTGTTGGAGTCTCTGTATAATATTTGTAGGAAGTACTGGACCGTGTCCCCGGTGGGAGACGTCAGGACCACCCCTGCTCCCAGTCCGGCCAGCATTTGGAGCCGTCAAAGTGCAAGATCCAGTTGGAGTATGCGCCGTACTCTTTAGGGACTTTGGCTTCTGTCCATTCGGCGACAAAGTCAGCCAATACTTGCGACTTAGTGGCCCGCCGCGGTTTGTATGTTATGTCGAAGGGCATGAGCTCGATAGCCCATTTAGCAATCCGGATACTTGCGACTTAATGGCCCACCGCGGTTTGTATGTTATGTCGAACGACATGATCTCGATAGCCCATTTAGCAATCCGGCCCGTAGCATCACGGATATTAATTATGTAGTTGAGTGGTACTTCGGAGGCGGCGGTAATCGAACACTCTTGAAAGTGGTGCCTTAGCTTCCGAGATGCCATGAAGGCTGCTTATGCTATTTTTTTATAGTGCGGGTATCGGGATTTACATGGGGTGAGGACCGTTGATACGTAGTAAACCGGCTTTTGAACCGGGAATTTGTATCCGTCCACCTCTCGTTCGACGACGAGCACTGCGCTTACCACTTGATGTGTTGCAGCTATGTATAGTAGCATAGGTTCGCCGATGTTTGGCGCTGTTAGGACTGGATTACTGGCCAATAAGGTCTTTATCTCATCGAGTCCGGCCGCGGCTGCATCCGTCCATGCAAAGTGTTCGGTGCACCGAAGGAGGCGGTAAAGAGGCAACACCTTTTCTCCTAGCCTGGATATAAAGCGGCTCAAAGCGGCCACGCATCCCGCTAGCTTCTGGATGTGCTTGAGGTATGTTGGTATGGCCAACTGTGACAGGGCTCGGATTTTGTTGGATTCGCTTCTATTCCTCTATTGGAAACAATGAAGCCCAGGAGCTTCCCCGAAGGAACACCGAAAACACATTTTTCCGAATTCAACTTGATGTCATATGTCCAGAGGTTATCGAATGTGAGCCTCAAGTCATCTATTAGGGTTTCGACGTGTCTGGTTTTTATGACAACGTCTTCCACATATGCTTCCACTATTTTGCCGATTTGTTTTTCCAGGCATGTTTGGATCATGCGTTGATAGGTTGCGCCGGCATTCTTGAGCCCGAAGGGCATAGTGTTGAAGCAAAAAGGGCCATATGGCGTTATAAAAGTTGTTGCAGCTTGGTCAGACTCTGCCATATTTATTTGATGGTATCCAGAGTATGCGTCGAGAAAATAGAGCGAGTCATGTCCAGCTGTGGCATTAATGATTTGATCGATGCGAGGGAGGGGAAAGGGATCCTTGGGGCAAGCCTTGTTGAGGTCTTTGTAGTCGACGCATAGGCGCCAGGATTTGTCCTTTTTTGGCACCATTACCAAGTTCGCCAGCCAATCCGGATGTTTAATATCTCTGAAGAATCCGGCGTCGAGTATTTTGGCTAGCTCTTCCCCCATGGCCTACCGTTTGGGTTCTGAAAACTGCCTTAGGGTCTGTTTGACCGGTTTGTATCCCCTTAGTATATTGAGGCTATGTTCGGCCAGCCGGCGTGGGATGCCTGGCATGTCCGAAGGGTGCCAGGCGAAAATATCCCAATTCTCGCGTAAGAAATCTCGCAGTGCAGCGTCCATCACATGGCTCAATTGTGTTTTGATGGATGCTGTCTTCATGGGGTCTGTTGGGTGGACCTGGAATTTGACTATCTCATCCGCAGGTTTAAATGAGGTGGACTTGGGTCGTTTGTTGAGTATCACGTCGTCCCTGTCCAAGGTGGCCCGCAGTGTTGTTAAATCTTCGGTTGCTAGGGCTTCAGATAATGCTTCCAGGGCTAGTGCTGCGGTTTTGTTTTCGGCGCGGAGTGCGATGTCCGGATCACTGGCTAGAGTGATGATTCCATTGGGCCTAGGCATTTTAAGCTTCATGTATCCGTAATGTGGTACAAATTGAAAGCTTGTAAATGCGTCCCGCCCTAGAAGGGCGTGGTATCCGCTACTGAAAGGAGCCACTTGGAATGTGATTTCTTGGGACCTATAATTCTCCGGGGTGCCGAATAACACATCGAGTGTGATTTTTCCTGCGCACCGTGCTTCACGAGTAGGGATGATTCCCCTGAAGGTTGTGCCGCTTTGCTCAATGCGTCCTTTATCAATCTCCATTTTGTTGAGTGTTCCTTCATAGATCAGGTTTAACCCGCTTCCGCCATCCATGAGTACTTTGGTCAGCCGGAAGCCTTCCAAGATTGGGCTACGGACCAGAGCGGTCGGTGCCCAGACAGTCTATGACTGAGGTTCATCACTGGCATTGAAAGTTATAGCCGTGTCGTTCCAGGGGTTTATTTTTGCCCCGTGGCAAATTCTCGCTGAGCTTGGTGAGCCCTTCTTTTGTTGTTGGCGAAAGTCTCGAAGACTGTTAGTACCGTATTGTGTCCGCGGGTAGGATATTGTTCCGCTTTAGGGCCTGAAAGAAGATCCTCGCCACTTCTTGCCACCTGCCGGAGTATCCAACACGCCCTAAGGCAATGAGTTGGCATTGTATCTGGCTTACCATGGAGCTTACATGGCCCGTCGAGCCATTCTTCCAATACGGACCCTCGCCTTGGGGTGGGCTTTAGGTCTTGGAGAGGGCGGCACTTTCCCAAAATTCTGTTTCGGTCTTCCAAGCGCTCTCCATCGCATAGTACTTACGTACTATGATTGCCAAGTCCGCAAAACGTATTATTTTGCGGCAACTTATGGCATTGAGGAGTCCTTCGTCCGTGCAGTTTTTGCAGAAGAGTGAGAACATGTTTTCTTTGCGGCAGTCCTTAACCTTGTTAAGCGCAAGGAGGAATCTGGCCCAGTAATGATGTACCGTCTCCTGGGGCTCTTGTCTGATGCAGGAGAGACAATTTAAGTCCAAATAGGTATTGTCAACATAATCCGGATTATGATCCGATCTAACGTCCAGGGGCGCGGGCGATTCCGAGCCCAACGGCTCGGAATCCGGGATACTACCCGGTTCCTTCGACCCAATGCCCGATCCTAATTGCGAGACCTGGGGCAGGTTGTCCTCTGAGAAGATTTTTGGCTCAAGGACTTCGGCGATCTGAACATAATTCGTCCTCAAAGTTGGGGGACGATCCGCATGTGCTTCTTCCGCAATCACCATCTCATGGGTGGCCGGCGGGGATCTGATGTCCCTTCGGTCGGGTTTAAGCCCAATCCGGTCATAGTTCGTAGCAACTCCTAGAGTGGTGATGTGATCCAAGAGTTCATTAAAGGAGGAGAGCTCCATTGGATCTATCTGTTCGGCAAGTTCCGAACTGACTCGAAGATTATGATTGATGACTCGAGAGGCCATCGTCGGCTCTGTCGCTGATGGGGCGGCCATGATAAAGTTGCCGAGCCGGAGCGTCTGGCCTACAGCCAGAGCTCCCTCGGAAGTAATGTCGTCCTTGAAGACGAGTAGAGCCATCAAGCCTTATGGCGACATCACAGAGGAACTCTCAATGAAAGCACCAATGTCGGTGTCAAAACCGGCGGATCTCGGGTAGGGGGTACCGATCTGTGTGTCAAGGCTGATGGTAACAAGAAGTAAGGGACACAAGTGTTTACCCAGGTTCGGGCCCTCTCGATGGAGGTAAAACCCTACTTCCTGCTTGATTAATATTGATGATATGGGTAGTACAAGAGTAGCTCTACCACGAGATCGTAGAGGCTAAACCCTAGGAGCTAGCCTATGATGGTATGAATGTAATTGTGATCGGCCTCCTAAGGACCAACCTCTCCGGTTTATATAGACACCGGAGAGGGCTAGGGTTTACATGGAGTCGGTTACAAGGAAGGAAATATAATATCCGGATCGCCAAGCTTGCCTTGCACGCCAAGGAAAGTCCCATCCGGACACGGGCCGAAGTCTTGAGTCTTGCATCTTCACGCTTCAATAGTCCGGACGTTGTACACAGTCTGGCTGTCCGGATACTCCCTCATCTATGACTCCCTCATCCGCACTCTGCAATACTTTTAGTGCGACTTAGATTCATAGTTTATTATAACGTCGAACACGTATATGCAGTCCGGCCAGGGCCCATCCCGAGGTATCCACTTCAGATGGGTCTTTGAGCGATTCGGCGATGAATTCGCTCCCGATGGCCACTTCCCCTCGGCCTGAGGATGACACAGAGGTGTTGGCCCAAAGGGTCCCAGAGCAGGGGGAGGCGACTCTGGAGACGCCCCGAGGCAAAATTCTAGACGTCGGGCACACGGGGCGTAAGATCCCCGCAGATTGTGCCGACGAGAGCCGCAACCAGTTGGGCTCCCAGTCGGACACTGTACCGGAACGTCCAAAGGTTCCGGATTTGGGCAGGCAGCTCCTCGCTAAGGAGGGCGAGCCGACCGTGCCGATGACTTCCGCTGCACCAGAGGCGCCAGATAGTCTACTGGAAGTGCTTCGCGACGCTTCCATGGATGAAGAGCACCGTACTCTTATGAGTGCGGTGATTTAGAAGGTTCGGTCCGCCAAAAGCGGATAGACCGAAGCCTGTACTAGCTTGCCGACAGGCTTTGAGGTAAGTAATCAAAAGTGTGGGAAATTATCACCCAATAGACAGTAGCCCCTGATACTCTGTTTGGTGTTCGGAAAGAAAAGCCAAATGGGGGGTCAACTCTAAACCGCAGGAGTCTAACAGTATGTGTCTATGTGAATAAGCGGCGGTCTTTGCTTGCTGCCGCTTTGCCCCAATGCAGAGGTCATCGGACTTAAACGGGACCTGGAGCAGACCGAAGGGGAGCTCCGCCTCACGAAGAGGCAGCTCGAAGAGAACAAAGGTGAGTGATACCCCGTTCACATATCATATAGTAGGAAAAATTGGTGACGCTAACAAAAAGGCGTCATGATTTTGTAATAGGGGCCACGACCGAAGTGGCGGCCCTAAAGAAAGCTCTATCCAAGGCTGAAAACAAGGTGGCCATGGATCGTATGGAGCGTGAGAAGCAAGATGCTAGGGTGGGAGAGGTACAGCAAGAGCTTCTGGAGCTCGGCAAGATGTTCGAGTCCTTGGAGCGTTACTTCAAGACGAAGGAGTCTGAGCTTGCGAAGGCCCTTTTGAGCACGAAAAACGCCAAGGCCGAAGCCCAAAAGGCCCAGCAGGAAATCGAGGAGGCCAAGAAGATAGCGGCGGGTAAGGCATTCATTATGCAAAGAAAGCATGTGGAGGAGACATTTCTTTTACTTACCCGAATTCGGAGCTCTCCAAGGGCATTCGCAGATCTGCCACGCAGCATATCGGATGCCGCAGAGTTCTACTGCGTGCGAAGAGGGAGCTCAGCGGAGAAGCTGTTCTAGTCCGGTATCTTTGGGCGAACACCCAATTCCTCTGAGTGACCACCTGAAGCAATTGGTTGAACTCCACAGGGCGGCCGAAGTGGCCATGAAGGATTTCATAGTCCGAATGTGGCCTGGTGAGCCCTGGCCCGCCAGATACTTCGGTCTTATAAAGCGGATGGTGAATGCTAGTCTGCGACTTGAAGTGATCAAGCGATCCGTTTGCATTGAGGGTGCTCGCCGAGCCTTTGCCTATGCGAAGGTGCATTGGGGCAAGTTGGATGCGGAGAAGCTGGTGAAGGATGGACCGCCGGAGGGCAAGGTGCATCGCTATCCCGAAAAAAATATTATGATGGCGTTATGAAAGGCGCTCGCCTCGTGGCCGATGAATGTACCAAGGACACAATCTTTAAGTGAATGTACTCCTGTCATTTTTGTAATATAAAAACAAAGTTGTTTGCGCTATATAGCGCTTTGTTGATTTAAAATATTACCTCCTGTGCGGCTGTTTATAAAATTCTGAAAGTAGGCCAGTCGTCGGCTTCCGCCCCCACGCAACTAGTACTGGGGTGTTCGTGCAAAACCGAAAACACTCTTTTATCCAAATTTTTGGTCCGTAAGTTTGGTGTTTAGCGCAGCGAACAAGGCAATCGGACTATGCGGCTTTATAAATCTCACTTAGCCATAGAAGTCTACAATTTTAAATTGCAGCGAAGCCCCTAGAATTCGGAAAGCCGAATTGGGGCGCTATACACGCCTAAATCGGACGATGCCGACTCCTCGCCTAAAGCTGAAAAAATCTTTAAGGATTTTAAGACCTCTCGAACAGCGACCAGCTCTTGTCGCATCATGACAGTCAGTTTTCGGCTTTCTCTACTGAGGTGCTCGTCCGGAAAAACCGGGACACAATCGCAGTATTTCTCCCTGCGCTACCTTAGACGATATAACAGAACGTAAGGAACCAAAACAAGGCAGGCGGGCAAACCCAACTATTGACCCAAGACATGATTCGGAGCTGATGCATATAGTGATATAAGTTCGGGGTGCCGCACTATTGAAAGTGTTTGGACTTATCTTGTCGTATTATGGGGCGCCATAAGAAGCCCCTGGCAAACTGAATGTACCAAGATGTACGGATTCAATATTAAATAAACATTTATAGGAAAATGTGAAGATAGGAATAATAAGCTGACGCTATATATTGTTTCCCATTGTAAGACAATACGTCCGGGCGTATGTGTACAATTGATGCGTTAAGCAGAATAAAAATAGGACTATTTGACATGTCCTATCCAAGGGCGGACCGAATGTAGGTATATAAAACAGGTATAACGATCATTAACATATACCACCTGAGTATTCCCTTTGTGCGCAAAAGCCTTTTGCCTCCTTGGTTTTCCTTCCGACTCTCTGAAGAGGCTGCCTGAAAGTAGGGTCCTGAAAGATAAAGGTGGTTATTAAAGTATGTTGCAGCTGAACCGCACTGTTGACCGCATCACTATTGCGCCTCCGCCTATGCCCATGGTATTTTGACTGCGTAATTGTGTACGCGTGGCACGAATGTTGCCTGAATGGGGCTGTGGTGGAGGCCGGACTGCTAGTTGCGCTCTTGGCGTGCCTGGCGATATTGTTGCAGGGTAGTCCGCACTTGCTTCACGGTGTTCGGGGTTGTTGTCGCCGGATTGGTGGTTTACCGGAGAAGGCTGCTTTGTACTTATGCCGCGAGGGCTGCAGTATGCTCTTCTGTACGGAGAGAGCGGTCTGTGTTTGCATTGACTGTTATAACCCCGTGAGGTCCTGGCATCTCGAGCTTGAGGTATGCATAGTGTGGTACCGCATTGAATCGAGTGAGTGCAGTTCGTCCAAGCAGTGCATGATAGCCACTGCGGAAAGGGACGATATCGGAGATTAACTCCTCGCTTCGGAAGTTATCCAGAGATCCGAAGACCACTTCCAGTGTTATGGAGCCCGTGCAGTGGGCCTCTACTCCTAGAATTACACCTTTGAAGGTGGTTTTGGTGGGTTTGATCCTTGAAGGGTCGATGCCCATTTTGCGCACTATGTCCTGATAAAGCAGGTTCAGGCTGCTGCCGCCGTCCATGATTGGGTCTAGGACCAATGCGGCTGAACCGCCGTGACGGATGCTGGTAGGGTGATCCCTACGATCGAAGGTGATCAGACAGGCTGACCATGGGTTTAACTTTGGGGCGGCTGGCTCCATCGCATAGACGTCCCGCAATGCTCGCTTTCGTTCCCTTTTGGGAATGTGGGTGGTGTAGATCATATTGACCGTTTTCACCTGGGGAGGAAATTTCTTCTATTCCCCCGTGTTCGAACATCGGGGCTCCTCGTCATCATCGCTCTGCAGCCCCTTGTCCTTGTTTTCGGCATTTATTTTACCGGCCTATTTGAACACCCAGCAGTCTCTGTTAGCGTGGTTTGCTGGCTTATCCAGGGTGCCGTGAATTTGGCACGAGCGATCAAGTATGTGGTCCAGACTGGATGGTCCTTGATTGTTTCTTTTGAACGGCTATTTTCGCTGACCGGATTTTGAGCCACTGAATCCGAAGTTGACTGCCGTGTCTTAAGTGTTGTCACCATTGTTCCGACACTTATGTGTATTCCACCATGGCTTGCCGTTATTGTCGCGGACATCTGAAGTGCCGGAGTTTATTGGCATGGTGCTACTACGAGCCAATCAGCTGTCCTCGCCCGTGCAAAAGAGGGTCATGACTGTCATGAAGGCCGCCATGGAATTTGGTTTTTCCTGGACGAGGTGTCGGGCAAGCCACTTGTCGTGGGTATTATCCTTAAAGGCCGCCAAGTCTTCGGCGTCCGGACAGTCGACAATTTGGTTCTTTTTAGTTAGGAACCGAGTCCAGAATTTCCTGGCTGACTCTCCGGGCTATTGGGTAATGTGACTCAAGTCATCAGCATCCGGTGGTCGCATGTACGTGCCCTGGAAGTTGTCGAGGTATGCATCCTCCAGGTTTTCCCTACTGCCGATGGAATTTGCTGGCAGGTTATTTAGCCAGTGTTGGGCCGGTCCTTTGAACTTAAGGGGAAGATACTTGATGGCATGTAGATCGTCACCGCTGGCCATGTGAATGTGGAGAAGGAAGTCTTCGATCCATACTGACGGGTCTGTTGGGCCATCGTATGATTCGATGTTTACGGGTTTAAACCCTTCTAGGAATTCGTGATCCATCACTTCGATAGTGAAGCAGAGGGCGTGTGCGGCGCCTCTATGCCGGGCTATGTGGCTACGCAGTTCGAATGAGTCTGGTTGGCTATGTTCGGCAGTGCCGGATTTGTTGATAGTGTATCCGGCGTGACGATCATCGTCACGTGTTGGGGTGCACCCCTGCGATCCGTAGATCGATCTTGGCTGTCTTGCCTTATTTTCCAGTATGTCTTACAGGTCTTGCCTATTGCCCCGGGCCGTAGTGTATTGGCGTGGGTGTGCGGGCTGGTATTCGGGCTGATACGTCATTTTATCCCGGCCACGAGGTGGACGGTCAGCCTCATCCTGTGCTGGTAGTACAGGCACCTCCTCAAGTTGAGGTAGCCCCTTGTGCTTTGGATAACCTTTGGTGTGGCGCTCGAGTCCATATTCCTCAGCCGCCAGGACTTCAGTCCATCTGTCTGTGAGCAGATCCTGATCAGCTTGGAGCTGCTGCTGCTTCTTTTTTAGGCTCCTCGCAGTGGCCATAAACCGACGCTTGAAGCGCTCCTGCTCCACGGGGTCCTCAGGCACGCTGAATTCGTCGTCGCAGAGGATAATCTCGTCTTCGGCGGGGGGCATGTAGTTGTCCTCCTCCGGGTATCTGTCCGTCGCTTGTTCGTCTGGGCTGACCTGCTCGTCTTCCTGTTCGGCCTGCTCGAAGGCAGGCTGATCGGGGTTGTACTCATCTTCGGCACCATCCGGATTGTTGTCGTGTCCTGTGCCGGTATTGCTGTGGTGGGGCTTGGAGCGGCGCCAATGACGCCCGTGCTTTGCTTTCTTCCTTGAGGGGTTATCCTCCATTGCCTCATCTCCATTGGTTAATTTTGGAGTGTGCACCATATATATATATATATATCATATGAGGAGGTGGTTGTCCAGCGCCCCGTGGGTGGTGGTTCATGTTCTTGTCCTACATCGTCGTCCACACTGTCGATCCCTTCAGAGTCGAAGTCAAGCACGTCGGTCAAATCATCGATCATGGCAATGAAGTTGGTGGTGGGTGGGCAGCGAATTCCTTCATCGCCTGCTTCCCACTCGAGTCGGACATAGTTCGGCCAAGAGTCTCCTTACAAAGAGAGAGACTTTAACGAGTTCAGCATGTCGCCAAAGGGTGAGTGCTGGAAGATATCTGCAGCGCCCTTACCGGAGCCCAACCAGATTTGGCGGGCTCAGGGGTGCGCGGACTGGAACCTACAGCGAGGCACAAGTCTGGGGGTCCGGAGACACAGGCTCCCTTGGGAGTGGAGTCTGTGCTCGGCTCTACCGCCGATAAGTGTGCGGCCTCCGGGGTGGGGTCCATCCACCCGTCCTCGGACGACGCAATCTGCCCCGGATTTAGGTCCGAAGTTCCTGTAGGTGCGATATCCTGAGTATTGTCTGACAACAGGTCTAAGTCGTGCTCATCGTGACTGTTCGGCGCTCCTGGCCTAGGCCCGAATCCGTCGAAGATCAAGTCCCCGCGGATATCAGCCTGTAGTTCAAGTTTCCGAACTTGACCTGATGTCCAGGGGCGTAGCTGTCGATCTGCTCCAGATGGCCAAGCGAATTGGCTCGCAGTGCGAAGCCGCTGAACACGAAGATCTGTTCGGGGAGAAAAGTCTCACCCTAGACCGCGTTGTTGCTGATGATTGAAGGAGCCATCGAGCCTTGCAGCGACGACACAGAGGAACTCTCAATGAAAGCACCAATGTCGGTGTCAAAACCAGCGGATCTCGGGTAGGGGGTCCCGATCTGTGCGTCTAAGGCTAATGGTAATAGGAGGCAAGGGACACAATGTTTTACCCTGGTTCGGTCCCTCTCAATCAAGGTAAAACCCTACTTCCAGCTTGATTGATATTGATGATATGAGTATTACAAGAGTTGATCTACCACGAGATCGTAGAGGCTAAACCCTAGAAGCTAGCCCATGATGATTATGATTGTCCCTCTAAGGACCAAACCCTCCGGTTTATATAGACACCGGAGGGGGCTAGGGTTTATATAGAGTTCGTTACAAAGAAGGAGATCTAATATCCGGATCGCCAAGCTTGTCTTCCACGCAAAGGAGAGTCCCATCCGGACATGGGACGAAGTCTTGAGTCTTGTATCTTCACAGTCCAACAGTCCGGCCAAAGTATATAGTCCGGCTGTCCGGATACCCCTAATACAGGACTCCCTGACCCCCGCCAACTTCCTTTTACCAAAGGCAACTGCAACCATTTTGACCGAAGCAACGTTCCAGTCAGGAATGGGAGCACCGAAGTCTAAAAAAGAGTGGCGTGGTTTTCTAATGCATAAGTTATAGCCTACAGAACATGAATGGACAAGAGGCATAACTTATCTGTTTGGCTTGCTGGGGATCGCAGTCTCGGGCAATCTTCTCATCTCCTTGTCGAAGCCAAGTTCACAGCAAGAACCTGCAGCTTCATGTAGATGAGAATAAATGCAGGATGCGATCCTATCTATATGCATATGTAGATGCTCATGAAATGCTTATGTAGTGATCTGTAATGCTCATGCACGCATGCAACCTAGGTTGGGCCCCCACTACTAGGAAAAGGCCTACTAATGGCGCACCTATTTTGCCTACTAATGGCGCACTACAGGTGCGCCATTAGTATCACGCCACTAGTACATTTTACTAATGGAGCACCACAGGTGCGCCATTAGTATCTGGTATACTAACGGCGCACCACACAGTGCGCCATTAGTTTTGCCCACAGTGCGCCACTAGTGTCTGCTATACTAATGGCGCACCACAAGGTAGTGCGCCATTAGTAACAATTTTTTAATTTTTTTAATCTCAGGTCACTATTTCACATATGAGATATCCAACACATATATATACAACAAGCATCCATATAACAATCATAGCCAACACACAAGTTCCATCATATATACATACATAGCCAACACATAGTTCCATCGTTACATATTACAAAAGTTTCATATTGTTCATCCAACACCGTTATCCATCAATTCACAAAAGTTTCACACTGATACAAAATAAAAACACAAATGGAAAGGAAGCACTCCATCCATGCAAGCTTCCGTGAATTAAATCAAATCTGCAAAATGATAAACAAGAAGTTAGAAGAAGAAGAAGAAGACTAGAAGAATACTAGAAGAAGAAGAACACTAGAAGAAGAATAAGAAGAATTTTGGAAAAGAAGAAGAATAAGAAGAAGACTATAAGCTTATTATGTAAACTTGATCATTTTGTGCTAACATAAGTTATTTTGGAGCTAACCTATAGGAAACTAAGCATATAAGCTCTAAGTTAGTATATTAGAGCCAACTTAGGTAAAATGAAGCTAACCTATGTCATTTTGGAAAAGAAGAAGAATAAGAAAAAGACTATATGCTTATTATGTAAACTTGATCATTTTGTGTTAACATAAGTTATTTTGGAGCTAACCTATAGGAAACTAAGCATATAAGCTCTAAGTTAGCATATTAGAGCCAACTTAGGTAAAATGAAGCTAACCTATAGGAAACTAAGCATATTAGAGATAACATAGGTAACTAAGTATATATATATCATGTTGGAGATCTCACATACCTAACAAAGTTCAGTTCTCATGCATTGTTCTTCTCCTTCTCCTTCCTCAGCCTGATGCGCCAAGAGCAGCGAGGCGGTGGAGGCAGTGGAGGCAGTGGGATGTAGTCTTCTTCCACAATTGGCGTGGTCATGTCGCCCAGCTGTGGGATCGCCAGTGCCACCACCGGTGCGTGGTCATTGTCAGGCACCACCACCATCGCGAGGCCACCTTCAGGAAGTACGGGCACGACCATCGCTATGTCATCCTCAGCCACCTCCATCTCTTGCCCATGGTCAGCCACCACCATCTCTTGCCCATGGTCAGCCACCACCATCTCTTGCCCTTGGTCAGCCACCACCAGCGCTAGGTCATCCTCAGCCTGATGCCCATCGTCATCCTGTAGCTCCTCATCCTGAAAGCACATTTGCTCCCTGGGTGGTTTTGGTAGTTAATGACAACATACTTTGTGGTTGGACTAATGCTTTTATCAAGTATGTTTCAGGAAATTCAATCACATTGGCATGGCAAAAGGACTGAAGAGGTGGACCCCTCAAAATGCTAAGGCAAGCATTGGCAAAAGCTCAAGACTCCATTTTTGGTTTAGTGATCCAAGATCACATTGAGTCCATAGGAAAGCCAATACTATTAAAAGGGATGAGGTTATGATAATGATCTGGTTGCTCAAAGTGCTTAGTGATACATCTCCTAAACTATCAAGCAACTCTCACCGCCATATACACTCATAAGTAATCTCGGTCCCACCGATATTCCAAACTCAGTCACACCGAGATGAACCACCTCAGCCATAAAGCCAAACCCTAGAAATCTCGGATTTTCTGATTCTGAACTCGGTCTCACCGAAACTTGAGTTGCCAAGCTTCTATAACCTTCTGTCATCAAATCGGTGTCACCGAGATGGTGAAGTCGGTCCCACCGAGATTGGCAAGCTCTTGTCTTTGCACAAATCGGACTAACCGAGATTGTATTTTCGGTCCCACCGAAAATCCCAACGTTCACATGATTTGAACTTTTGGTCTCACCGAGTTGTCAACTTCGGTCCCACCGAGATTGGTCAAATGTATGTAACAGTTGGATTTTGTGTGGAGGCTATAAATACCCTCCACCCCTCTTCACTCGTGGAGAGAGCCATCGAAAGAACTACCACTCCTACCTTACATTCTCGAGAAGAGAACTACCTACCCTTGTGTTGAGATCAAGTTGCTCCACTCCCACCATATGAAGATTGATCTCTAGCCTTCCCAAGTTGCTTTCCACTCAATCCTTTCTTCCACCACAGCCAAATCAGTGAGGAGAGTTGAGTGTTGGGGAGATTATCATTTGAAGCACAAGAGCAAGGAGTTCATCATCATCAACACCATCTATTACCTTTTGGAGGGTGGTGCCTCCTAGATTGGTTAGGTGTCGCTTGGGAGCCTCCGTCGAGATGTGGAGCTGAACCAAGAAGTTTGTAAGGGCAAGGAGATCGCCTACTTCGTGAAGATCTACCCCGAGTAAGGCTAGCCCTCCGTGGGCGTAGGCCATGATGGCATAGACAAGGTTGCTTCTTCGTGGACCATTCGTGGGTGGAGCCCTCCGTGGACTCTCGCAGCCGTTACCCTCCGTGGGTTGAAGTCTCCATCAACGTGGAATGACAATAGCACCACCTATCGGAACCACGAGAAAAATCTCCGTGTCTCCAAATTGCGTTTGATCTTCTCCACTTCTCTTTACTACTTGTGCAATTTACTTTCCGCTGCCCATACTCTAGAATTGCATGTGTAGTATGCTACTTGACTTGTGTGTTATGCAAAATCTGCCAAAAACTTGTCTTTGCCAAAAGGCATAAGTTTTATCTTGTCGAGTAGTCTAATCACCCCCTCTAGACACTCTCACCTTCTTGATCCTACAATTGGTATCGAGCTTTGGTCTCCATTGCTTTGGTTTACACACCATTGGAGGAAGATGGGCGTGTCACGTTTGGGAGTGTTAGCCATAGAGTGCCTATTCTTGATGGAGTGTCCTATAACTCGTGGAGGATTGAAATGCTTATTATCTTTAAGATGTATAACTTGCGCAAATATGTTGAAACCCCATATGTGCCTCCATTTGACCCCTTACACCCTACCATGGATGAAGAGCTTGATTTGCTTCGTAACCTTAGAACTGTAAATCTTATCATTAGAGGTTTGCCCGATAACTTGCTTAAGCTCATTACAAACTTTGAATGCGCCTATGCTATGTGGAAGTTCTTGGAAGAACTTTATCCGGACTATTCTTTGAGAGGTCTTGATGAAATTCTATACAAGACTATTGAATTTGATATGATGCGCCCCAATGATCCCAACTTTGATAAATGCTTCTTTGAGCTTCGTGATCTTATGAAAAAGAAGGGTGATCCTTGTCTTATCAATGATCTTATTAGAAATGCTCTTGTATTGCATTCCGATGATTGTTGTCACATTGACAAAACTAATGCAAGTCGTTGTCAAATTGACCTAGGTGTTGATGATGAACAATCTATGGGTCAATATGATGATGAGCATGAGCATGATGATGATTACTCCGATTCGGACACCGAGCTAGACAAGATCATGAAGAGTCTCAATCTTATGGCAAATCTGAGAGACTACATATCCGGCAGAAAAGAGTGGATTCTTGATAGTGGATGCACCGATCATATGACCGGAGACGAAGACATGTTTCGAGAGCTTGCAAAGAACGATGGTCCACGCAAGTATGTGACTTTTGGAGACAACTCCAAGGGTAAGGTACTTGGCCTTGGTAAGGTGGCCATATCTCATGATAGCTCTATTCAAAATGTTATGCTTGTTGAATCACTTGGATACAATTTACTTTCCGTGTCTAGATTAGCTAACTTTGGATTCAATGTGCTATTCACCGAAGTAGATTGCCAGGTCTTTCGTCGTGACAATCATAACATGGTTTTTACCAGTATCCGTAGAGGTGATCTATATATTGTTGATTTCACTAAGAAAGCCCAACCTAGAACTTGCTTCATTGCTAAATCCGCTAAAGGTTGGTTATGGCATAGAAGGCTTGGACATGTTGGTATGCGTAATCTAGACAAGCTAATCAAAGGTGATCATATTCTTGGTGTTAAAGATGTCTTCTTTGACAAAGATAGACTTTGTAGTGCTTGTCAAGCAGGAAAACAAGTAGGTGGAAGTCATCCCGTGAAAAACATCATGACCACAAGGAGACCGCTTGAGCTTCTTCATATGGATCTCTTCGGTCCCAATGCTTACAAAAGCCTTGGTGGTAACTCCTTTGGTCTAGTTATAGTTGATGATTATTCCAGATTTACGTGGGTATTTTTCCTTGATGACAAATCGCAGGTTCAGAGAATCTTCAAAACCTTTGCCAGAAAGGCCCAAAATCAATTTGAGGTGAAGATCAAGAAAGTTCGGAGTGACAATGGAACGAAGTTCAAGAACGCCAATGTAGAC
This sequence comes from Aegilops speltoides, assembly GCA_021437245.1. NCBI lineage: Eukaryota > Viridiplantae > Streptophyta > Magnoliopsida > Poales > Poaceae > Aegilops > Aegilops speltoides. The sequence continues at coordinate 493,028,362 of CM038147.1, read as the reverse complement.
TCTTTTCTCGATGAGGAAGGGATTCTACATGAGTTCTCGGCTACGTACACTCCTCAACAAAATGGAGTTGTTGAGAGGAAGAACCGAACAGCTCATAGAGATGGCGAGAACGATGCTTGATGAATACAAGACACGAAGCACTTTTGGGGGAAGCCGTCGAGACGACTTGTCATGCTATCAACAGGCTTTATCTTCATAAGCTTCTCGGCAAGACAACATACGAGCTCCTCACCGGTAACAAACCCCAAGTGGGATACTTTTGTGTCTTTGGTTCGAAATGTTATATCCTTGATAAGCATCGTCGGTCTAAATTTGCTCCTAAAACTCATGAAGGTTTTTTTCTTGGTTATGGATCAAACTCCCACACCTACCGTGTCTACAATAATTTCACCCGAAAGGTTGAAGAGACGGTAGATGTGAAGTTTGATGAATCTAATGGCTCGCAAGTAGAGCAAATGCCTATTGATGTAGGAGACAAGGACCCATCGGAAGCCATCCAAGATTTATCTATTGGAAAGATCCGTCCCATGGAAGTGAAGGAGAATACCTCATCTACATATGTGGAGCCCCCTACCTCAAGGCAAGATGAACCTCAAGGCAACATGGAGGCCTCCACAAGTGGAACTCACCAAGATGAGGAAGTGCAACAAGAAGATCCACCACAACCTCCTTCTCCACCGCCTCAAGACAACACCAACAACAATGAAGAAGAAGAGGAAGATGAGGATGATGAGGAAGCTCAGCCACAACCACAACAAAAGCTATCCCAAGTCCGAGCAAGAGTCAAGAAAAATCATCCCATGGAACAAATGATGAACGACATCATCTCCGGGAGAATTACTCGCTCTAAAACTCGCTTAGCTAACTTTTGTGAGCATTACTCATTTATCTCTAGTATTGAACCTATGAAGGTAGAAGAAGCACTTGAAGACCGGATTGGGTGAGCGCTATGCACGAAGAGCTACACAACCGAGAGGAACAATGTATGGACTTTGGTAGAGAAGCCCAAGGATGATCAAAACATCATTGGAACCAAATGGGTGTTTCGGAACAAGCAAGATGAAGATGGACAAGTCATCCGCAACAAGGCTCGTCTCGTAGCTCAAGGTTACACACAAGTCGAAGGTATGGACTATGGTGAGACCTATGCCCCGTTGCTAGACTTGAGTCCATTAGCATTCTTCTTGCTTATGCCAATCACCATGATATTACTCTCTATCAAATGGATATTAAAAGTGCTTTCCTAAATGGTGAAATTGAGGAGGAAGTATTTGTGAAACAACCTCCGGATTTGTGAATCCATAAAGCCTAATCATGTTTACAAGTTGCACAAAGCTCTTTATGGTCTTAAACAAGCTCCTAGAGCTTGGTACAAATGCTTGACTAGCTTTCTTCTTGAAAAAGGCTTTGAGATTGGAAAAATAGACTCAACGCTATTCACGAAAAGGGTTGATGGTGAACTATTTGTGTGCCAAATATATGTTGATGATATTATCTTTGGTTCAACTAACCCTCATTTTAGCGAGAAGTTTGGAAAGCTCATGTCGGAGAAGTATGAGATGTCCATGATGAGTGAACTCAAATTTTTCCTTGGGTTGCAAATCAAGCAATCTAAGGAGGGTACCTTTGTCTCACAAACAAAGTACACCAAGGATCTCTTCAAGAAGTTCAACATGCAAGAAAGCAAAGGTATGAGAACCCCCATGCCTACTAGTGGACATAATGACTTGACAAAAGATGGAGAACCCGTTGATCAAAAGGTTTACCGATCTATGATTGGTTCTCTACTATATCTCTGTGCTTCTCGTCCTGACATAATGTTGAGTGTATGCATGTGTGCTCGATATCAAGCAGCCCCTAAAGAATGTCATCTTAAAGCTGTTAAAAGAATTGTGAGATATTTGATACACACACCAAACTTTGGCATTTGGTATCCTAAGAGGGCCTCTTTCGACCTTTTTGGCTATTCCGACTCGGACTATGCCGGTGACAGGGTTGATAGAAAGTCAACTTCGGGTACGTGTCAATTTCTTGGTCGATCCCTTGTATCTTGGTACTCCAAGAAACAAAATTCGGTATCATTATCCACTGCCAAAGCAGAATATATAGCTGCTGGTTCATGTTGTGCTCAATTACTATGGATGACACAAACGCTTAAGGATTATGGGATACATGTGAGACATGTTCCTTTGCTTTGTGACAATGAGAGTGCGATTAAGATTGGACACAATCCCGTGCAACACTCTCGAACGAAACATATTGAAGTTCGTCACCATTTTATTCGTGATCACATTGCCAAGGGTGACATCAATCTTAAGCATGTTCATCTCGACAAACAACTCGCTGATATCTTTACAAAACCTCTTGATGAGAAGGTGTTTTGTAAGCTAAGGAGTGAGTTGAACATCATTGATGCTTCAAACTTGGAGTGAAAACTCCATTGATGCGTGCAAGGCATGAGCCTACTTGACTAATCCTTGATATTTCTCTTATGATGATGATCATATGTCTTGGACACATTTGCCCACTTGTATTGCATCTAACTCCTTGCAGGTACTTGGATGATCTACATTCCACAAGATTACCACACACTCAAATCTTGAGTAATCTTGTCATTGACCAAGTATCTAGCCCTTTGGGATGTTGAGTTCAAGGAACAAAATTCCACATATCCTTTTTGACATCTTATACATCTAGTATTTCACTCTTGTCATCTTGGATATTCTTGAGTATTTCCTTGCTTGCCTAACCCATGTAGGTAGATGAACTACACAAGTGGAAATGGTGCTCCAACTTCACATTCCATGAGCACCTACATCAAGTTCACCTACATGAGCAAAGCAACAACAAGCCCAAGGTATGTTCTTCACATCTTTAAGGAGCTTTGCTCAAAGACATGAGTACAAGCAGCTTCATAAGATGTGATCACATCAAATGCTTAATCGAAAAATGGCAACCCCATTTTGTGCTTAAACGAAGAGTATGACCTATGATCAAATGTTCTCATTTGACTCCTAAGTCAAAATACTCAAACATAGGTGACCTAGTCGCCGACCCCTATCTAGATGAAGTACATATGTTTTGGAGTGTTTTATCTTTTTGTTTTCTCTTATGTTCTCTCATTGAGTTTTTCTTAAAAAAAAACTTCATCTACGAACCTTTCATTTCTATTCTTCTGATTTTGTGAATATCCTTTTGGCTCTGATCAATTCCTCGAAAATCATTTACAAATTCATTGCAAACCCTTTGAAACATTCCTTGCAAAGTGAGCTAAATTATTTCTGTATTTCCTTGGAATTAAACTCGGCGTCACCGACTTAAAAATTTCGGTCTGACCGAAAAGGATCTGCCCTAAGTCCATGACTTTCGGACCCATCGATCCATCTTATTTCGGTGTCACCGATTTACTTCTTTCAGGATATCATCTTCTGCAGCTTCACTAATTTTATTGTCCTGTTGTGGTTCTTAAGGATCCCACTTCTTTCCATCTTCCCTGACCTTCCTAGTTTGCTGTCCTTTTCGGCACTTGATGTCAAAGGGGGAGAAGACTTAGGGGGAGAAGAGAAGATTTAGGGGGAGAAGAAGAGCAATCTTACCTTAAGGGGGAGAGAATCACATCAAAGCTTTGCCGTGTTCCACATTGGATATTACATTTGGCATCATTCTTTTGATTTTGCTCTTTCCATCAAACCCCTTGATCTGAGACAACTCAAAGGGAGAGGAATCTTCACAATTGATATCTTATGGAAAGCAAAATCTCTCAGAGTTCATTGAAAATCCTTTTAGTTTCGGAGACATGTTTGCTGATTCAAGCTTGTGCTCAATATGAGACACTCTTTACACATGTCATCCCTGGCTTGGTACTCTTGATGTTCTTGCTGTTGGTTGAAGAAATACTCTTGTGTTATCTAACCTTGTTTTCCCAAGTTTTATTTCTTCAGGTACAATGCCAAGGAACCTCAAGGTAAGTATATGCACTTTGCAGAATGTGCATGATGGTGACTTGCTTGTGAATACTTGTTTGCAAGAAATCACCATGCACATATGCATTATCACTCACTTCTTTTCATCTGCTCTGATGCATATAGCCAAGCTGCATGTAGCACATCTTGCCCTTCTCTCTTGTGTGCTTGTGGTAGTCCAAAACCATAATTTATGAAAATCTTGCACACTTGTAGGGGGAGCCTGTGTACTACATGTTTGTCAAAGCTTTCGTGATAATTCTATCTTTCTTTCAGTAAGCTTTGATGTCTTAATTTGTGTGTTGCCATCAATTACAAAAAGGGGGAGATTGAAAGCACATTTGCTCCCGGGTGGTTTTGGTAATTAATGACAACATACTTTGTGGTTGGACTAATGCTTTTATCAAGTATGTTTCAGGAAATTCAATCACATTGGCATGGCAAAAGGATGAAGAGGTGGACCCTCAAAATGCTAAGGCAAGCATTGGCAAAAGCTCAAGACTCCATTTTGGTTTAGTGATCCAAGATCACATTGAGTCCATAGGAAATCCAATACTATTAAAGGGGATGAGGTTATGATAATGATCTGGTTGCTCAAAGTGCTTAGTGATACATCTCCTAAACTATCAGCAACTCTCACCGCCATATACACTCATAAGTAATCTCGGTCCCACCGATATTCCAAACTTCCACACCGAGATGAACCACCTCAGCCATAAAGCCAAACCCTAGAAATCTCGGATTTTCCGATTCGAACTCGGTCTCACGAAACTTGAGTTGCCAAGCTTCAGAACCTACATCATCAAATCGGTGTCACCGAGATGGTGAAGTCGGTCCCACCGAGATTGGCAAGCTCTTGTCTTTGCACGAATCGGACTAACCGAGATTGTATTTTCGGTCCCACCGAAAATCCCAACGTTCACATGATTTGAACTTTCGGTCTCACCGAGTTGTCAACTTCGGTCCCACCGAGATTGGTCAAATGTGTGTAGCGGTTGGATTTTGTGTGGAGGCTATAAATACCCTCCACCCCTCTTCACTCGTGGAGAGAGCCATCGAAAGAACTACCTCTCCTACCTTACATTTCTGAGAAGAGAACTACCTACCCTTGTGTTGAGATCAAGTTGCTCCACTCCCACCATATGAAGCTTGATCTCTAGCCTTCCCAAGTTGCTTTCCACTCAATCCTTTCTTCCACCATAGCCAAACCAGTGAGGAGAGTTGAGTGTTGGGGAGATTATCATTTGAAGCACAAGGGCAAGGAGTTCATCATCATCAACACCATCTATTACCTTTTGGAGGGTGGTGCCTCCTAGATTGGTTAGGTGTCGCTTGGGAGCCTCCGTCGAGATGTGGAGTTGAACCAAGAAGTTTGTAAGGGCAAGGAGATCGCCTACTTCGTGATGATCTACCCCGAGTAAGGCTAGACCTCCGTGGGCGTAGGCCATGATGGCATAGACAAGGTTGCTTCTTCGTGGACCCTTCGTGGGTGGAGCCCTCCGTGGACTCTCGCAGCTGTTACCCTCCGTGGGTTGAAGTCTCCATCAACGTGGAATGACGATAGCACCACCTATCGGAACCACGAGAAAAATCTCCGTGTCTCCAAATTGCGTTTGATCTTCTCCACTTCTCTTTACTACTTGTGCAATTTACTTTCCGCTGCCCATACTCTAGAATTGCATGTGTAGTATGCTACTTGACTTGTGCGTTATGCAAAATCTGCCAAAAACTTGTCTTTGTCAAAAGGCATAAGTTTTATCTTGTCGAGTAGTCTAATCACCCCCCCTCTAGACACTCTCACCTTCTTCGATCCTACACATCCCCACTCTGCTCCTCTTCTCCCGCACTCCAGTCCGGATCATCCTTCTTGTTGTCTATGCTGCTGCCAGAATTGCTGCTTCTTTTGCTAAAGCCAGAATCAGTGTTGCTTTTGCTACAGCCATAGTCGCTGCTGCTTTGGCTGTAGCCAGTGTTGCTGCTGCAGCTCCCATTACCTGTCCAAATGCAACAATGACTGTTAACAATCGATGTGAGACAAAGCCAAATGTAGAGGAATAAGACGAGGCAGAACGTACCGACATCATCATCGTGAGTGTAGCGCATGCGACACATAGTCGCATTGAACACCTTCACGATGAGCATGGTGGCGGCGTCGTCATACCTGAAGAGAAGGAAGTACCCCAGCCGCAGGTCGCAGGCACTGTCGGGGATATGCCCCGCGGTGTAAACCGGCCGGAAGGATAAACCGGCCGGACTTGGCGATTCACCGGCGACCTGCACAGGCCAGACGGTTTACAGCTCATTGGTAATACCGGCAGGCGGGCTAGAGGAGCGACAAGACCCGGTGGCCCAACGGGCGGTTCATGAAGGCCGGTTCAACCATTGTGGGCCGGTTTAAGAGGAAAGGAATATTTGCCTTACAAGGAGTTAAAGACCAGGACTTGTATCCGGTTTGTATTAGAGATAGACCAGTCCTAATCCTAATAGGACTCCATATGTAAACCGCCCCTTCAACATATATAAGGAGGGGCAGGGCTCCCCAAAGAGGGACAAGTTAGAAGTTACAAGCTGCGAGTTAGAAGAAACAATCTCTAGGGCTAGACACAAAGAGGAGAGCCGGTTTACGGCGACTACCTCGTGATGATAATGAGACCTAGCCTCAAACAGCATGTAGGGTTTTTACCGGACGATGTTTCCCGGGGCCCGAAGCTGTCTAAATCCTTGTCTTGCGTGTTGATCCGCCCTGCGTCTCTCGTCCCACTCAACCCCTCTCAAGCTACCACATAGATGCGTTGGCCTCGCGACTAAGTCCTGACACTAAGGACATCTGCCGTGACAAATCCACGACAGTTGGCGCCCACCGTGAGGCTGCGCACGGTGGTGTTGAGTTCTTGGAGGGATCTTTCACAGGATCGAGAAGCTCGCGAATCGATGGATGACAATTGCGCAAGGTAACTCGAGGTACAAATTGTGATCAAGAGAAAGCTAGGGTTACGGTCCGTTCTGCTGCGGCTGTCTAAAAAAAATCGCCGAGACCGCCATCTAACTTTCCACTGGAGTTTTTCTTCTCGGTTTATGCGACGCGCGTAGCCACCAAGGCTGATGAAAGCAATCCTGCCCTGTGGACAAATCGCCGCAGTCCTCGGTTTCCTCAGGCCGACCAAACTAGGCGCACGCACATGCATGCAAGGGATCGGCTCCCATGTCTATCTGAGAAGCCGGCAAATTTATTGTTTATAGTTGGAATTGTGATCAGCTTTTGGTAGTACAAGGATCAAAAGAAATTAAGGTGGTATTGAGTACAGCGCCGCCGCCGCTGCAACAAGTCGAAGACGTGCACGAGTTCAAATCGGCACAAGGACCAAGGTCTAATGGATTTTAACCTCCTCACGTGAAGGATACTCATCAGGCTAAAATACAAAGAAGGGCTTGGAGTCACTCAAAGATTAAAAATCTGGCTGCTGCTAGTCTGACACGGACTCAGACGTGTACAGGAAAAGGAAAGCCAGCTATCTTGCTACATGGACGCGGATTCGACCCTAGATTACGATAGTCCAGCCTTTGCATGTGGATTACGATAGGCCATATGAGTCGCCATGCCATGACCATGAGCCGGTCCTTGGCAGCAGCCAACCTGCGCCATCGCCTCCGAGCCACAGCCACTTTCCGCCTCTACGCAATTATTCCAGTGGCCGGATCAAGTTGCTTTGTCTTCATCGTACTTTGGGCCGGACTCCACCTAAAACCGCCGTCAACGCCACGGCTCTCCAGCCCCGCCAAATCGCCGCCGGGTCACCGCGGAGCGGCCTCGCTTAATCGCCGCCGGGTCACCGCTGAGCGCCTCGCCAAATCGCCACCGGATGTTCTGCTGCCTTTGCTGTTGCGCTACACGCAATCGGGCCGTTCTGATCCGTCAACCGCCGGTCCGACCTTGCTTTGCCTCTCCGGTAAGTTGCCCTGGCCGCTGAGTGGCCGCAGGCGCTATCTCCAGTCTAAATCCCGCCGGTTCACCATTGCCTCCACCAGCCTGCTGCTGCACCAAGGGTACCTCCGCGGCCGTCCGAGTTACAGCTGCTGCCGCCGGTTTTTCTAATGTTTATGACTACCTCCAAGTTTAAGTGGTGTTAGCAGTGGGAAATCTCAAATGAGCAGACGTGCCGTAGCTGGAATTACAGTAAAATTGCAAATACTACTGTTGCTTGGGCGTTCGAGCGGTGGAGAATGTCAAGGAATATCCATATGATGACAAAAGTGTAGCAAAAGCTGACTACAAACGCTACTGTTACTAAAGCGTTGCATAGTACTGCTAGTACTACTTATACATGGAGATCAAGGGCCACTGCCGTTTCTTCATCACATCAAGACAAAGAAAAAGAAAGAGACAAAAGAGGACCGAGGAATTTGGCTGAGTAAAAAACAAGGGCCGAATATTTTAACTGGCCAAGGGAACTTGGAAAGAGGGTCTGCGTACGGAGCTTTCGCCTAGATAAATCAGGTGATATCCGTCCGATTTGTTTTCATAGCACATATTAATTTTTGTGTGAACAATTACTTTGGCGTGTGATATTTTTTGACGCAGGACAATTGTTCATCACAAATAAGGGCGTTATATTACGAGCACGGAGCACACGATATCAGCATTCTGCACCAGCGTTTCATCCATACCATACTACCCGGCGAACGAACGTGTAAACCAGGTGCTATTTACCTTATTTTTAAGCACATATTAATTCATCCGAGAAAAGCTACTTTGCCCTGTTGTATTTTATATGCAGAAAAATTATCCATCACAAAGTGGTATTATAACGCGGAGATGGAGACACGCCAAACATCATTTGGCACAGGTGGTTGTCCTTACTCAACGGATTCCCTCACCGGTTTACAACGCCGTGGCCGTCTCTTGCGCCTGCGCCAGTTTTCAACGCCGTGGCCGTCTCTCGCCCGTCCGCACCAGCTTACAACGAGGACGGCTCGCCCGTCCGCACCGGTTTGTAAACGGTGCGGTTGATTCATCTGTCTGCTCCCGCGGCCGACTCACCCGTGAGTGATTTCAACTTAACCTAGTGACCATCAACTTCATGGCGGATTATTTCTGGCCTGACACATCAGGTGATATCTATTTTAAATATATTTCATGGGCACATATTATTTTTTGTCAAAGAGCAGTTTATCTTTGCTTTGGTCTGCAATATTGTTGATGCAGGACAATTGTTCACTACATCAAAACGACGTGGTTGACTCGCCTGCGCCGGTTTACAAAACTGCGGCCGGTTCATCTATCTGAGCGGCTTCTGATGCTGAGGTCGTCCTTTTCGTCCGCCTCTCGCGGCCTGGTCTATACCAACACACCGGGCCGCACCTGTTTGCTTGAGCTGTTTACTGAGTATGAGCAAGTCACTATTTTGGGAAGCCCGGTTTTCTTTCAAATTGGAGGCAAATTATCATCAACCGCCGTTTGCACTGGATGGTTCCATGGGCAGGCGCACAAATCACTGCCACTACAGTTTGGTTAACTTCAAGTCGCCAGTTGGAAGGAGCCATTGGCCGAGTTGCTAACACGGCTCATACGGGATCATTTATAGCCCGCCACAGTCACCTCAACCTTATGTGGACTCACATCGTGCTATCAACACCAATGATATACAAGTTATGTCGGTTTTTATCACGGTCAAATATGGAGAGTTTCAAGCCAACTCCTCGAGTCACCTTGAGACTCAGGGGCTACGATGACATGACTCAGCAAATCTTGCCAGTTTCAGCAAATTTAAGAACCCCAGGACGATGGAGGGAAAGATAACCCGGTCCAGGAGGCTACTGTTATTTGAAGGCCGTCAGAAAATTTCCGGCTTAGAAAGTATATGATAGTTACAAAATCCCGGCTCAATGAAGAAGATCCAGGTCATCAGAAAGGATTCCGGTTCAAAATCCGGTTCAAGACACATCTCTCTCATAAAGCGTTGAAGCTCTCCAAATATCCGGTTTACAATCTGGTTCAAGGGAAATTTATCTATCATGAAGCTTTGAAGCTCTAAAAAATCCGGTTCAAAACCTGGTTCAAGGGGACATCTATCTCCCACAAATCTCTGAAGTTGTCAATATCCGGTTTAAAATACTGGTTCAAGAAGAATTTATCTCTTGCAAAAAGCTAAAGGTTGCCGAAGAGGACCTGTTGCCATGATGCACGGTTCAAAAATGGGAGTCCCGCCTTATTGGCTTATCCTTTGAGTTACATGGGGGCTTCAGCTGACAAAGCGGAGTACTGCCTGTTAAACCGGCTATCACGCCACAACATAGCTTGGGAGCTTCACACCCAAGGGGCCAAAGAGAGTCTGGATGTTATGCACAACTCAAACATAGGCACCCAATGAGCACAGCTCATCACGTTACTTGGGGGCTCCTTGTGTCAAATACCAAGAAGTTTGAATGGACCCTTGTAGCTGGGTATCGACCCACGACTTGGAAGCCTGGTATATTTACCTAAAACCCCGGGTTAACCTGCCTTCATCAAGTAAGACACTCCTATCCAGGTAATCCTGGCATGACCCTCCGAACGCTTGACAGTTACTCTCATTGAGACCCTGAACTTGTCAAAGTTAAAACGGTGATTGGTTAGTTGGAGGTCCATCTTAAAAGGCTTTGCTAAATGGTTCAACTCAGCGGCCTGGCAGCCCATGAAAAGCCTTGAATTTGGGCCTGGCAGCCCTTGAAAAGCCTCGACTACACGGTTTTATTTGCATTTGTCACTTCTCTTTTGATAAATTTTGTGTTAAAACCGGTTTCTTTGACCCGGTATGGCTTTTCAGTCATCAAATTAATCCGGTGTTTATTGACCCGTCCTGGCTTTGGACTATAAGTCGCCAGTATATATTTGGATTGCGCCATTGGAATTATGCGCTTATAAATCATTGAGTTATATTATTCAAAATAGCCAAACTTGGCTGAATTTTCATTATGATATTGAATGATTGAGGTTTCATACCGGATTATATTATCTTGAATAGCCAACATGGCTGGATTTTTATTATGGTTATTCATATTATGATTGAGGTTTTCAAAGTCGCTTTAGAGCAATGGATATTATGTTATCAATGGATATATTCTACAATTGAAGGAATAGTCCCGAGTTGCTGCAGGCTTACAACCCGGCACTTGGGGGCTACATTATTGAAGTTGAGATTATATCAAATATGCAAGTCTCATGTCGCTGCAAGCATGCACCATGACACTTGGGGGCTAATGCAAAGTCATTTTTGCTCATCTTATTGAAGACCCAACTCATCACATTATAATGAGCTGGCCCTTGGGGGCTACCAATTGCTCATGTCAACAATTCAAGGTACACAAATTTTCATTGTATTGAAGGGTCCACTGCTCAGTTGGTAAAACACAAGGCTCTTAACCTTATGGACGTGGATTCAAGCCCCATGATGGGGGTTACATCATATGATGTTATTTCAATTGAAATATATATCAAGTCCCAGCTCAATATTATCTTACTGAACCGGCCCTTGGGGGCTACGCTGGTTGAAGTTTTTATGAGCATCAGGAAATTACAAGTCCCAGGTTGCTGCAAGCATAACAACCCGGCACTTGGGGCTACATAATATGGAGTATTCAGTTTTACTAAGGTGGGATGAACAACATGGATTTCTTCTTAAGTGGCAGTATTTATATTGAAGCAAGTCTTAAGCCATCACTTTGTTCTGCTCAAGACTTGGGGGCTACAGGTATTATATTATTATTGAAGAAATATTTTCAAACTCTCTGATTGAGCAAACTAGGTTGACCCGGCGTCACCAATCATTATGACCCTGTGGCTGCAACTCGGCGTCATTAATAATCATGAACCGGCGTTGGCAACAATCATGAACCGATGTCTGCAACAATCATGACTCGGAAGTATCAATTATAACCCGACAAAGGAGGTAATCATAAACCGGCAAGTTTCTGCATCTTCAAACCAGTTGAATATCAGATGAGTATTTCAAGACCAATATTTCTTAAGCCGGTGCTTTGGAAGCCGACTTAAGTGGATTATTCTTCACAATATTTTTCTATAAGAAGCCAACATCAGCAATTTGAGTATGAAGCTGGTTATTGACCTGGATTTTCTAGAAGGAGGAAATGACAAGGACTTAAGGACGATCAGGTGCCGGTCTACAAGAATTCTTAACCCGGAGCACAACCTGTCAAATTTGTTCTGGTGTTTATTTGCAACATAAGTTTACCATGGATAAATCCAAGCTAAACTTGGGGGCTAATGTCGGGATATGCTTGTGGTGTAAACCGGCGGAAGGATAAACCGGCCGGACTTGGCGATTCACCGCGACCTGCACAGGCCAGACGGTTTACAGCTCATTGGTAATACCGGCAGGCGGGCTAGAGGAGCGACAAGACCCGGTGGCCCAACGGGCGGTTCATGAAGGCCGGTTCAACCATTGTGGGCCGGTTTAAGAGGAAAGGAATATTTGCCTTACAAGGAGTTAAAGACCAGGACTTGTATCCGGTTTGTATTAGAGATAGACCAGTCCTAATCCTAATAGGACTCCACATGTAAACCGCCCCTTCAACATATATAAGGGGGGCGGGGCTCCCCAAAGAGGGACAAGTTAGAAGTTACAAGCTGCGAGTTAGAAGCAATAATCTCTAGGGCTAGACACAAAGAGGAGAGCCGGTTTACGGCGACTCCCTCATGATGATAATGAGATCTAGCCTCAAACAGCATGTAGGGTTTTTACCGGACGATGTTTCCCGGGGCCCGAAGCTGTCTAAATCCTTGTCTTGCGTGTTGATCCGCCCTGCGTCTCTCGTCCCACTCAACCCCTCTCAAGCTACCACATAGATGCGTTGGCCTCGCGACTAAGTCCTGACACTAAGGACATCTGCCGTGACAAATCCACGACAGTTGGCGCCCACCGTGGCCCTCCTTGATCACCAACTCCACATCCCACTGCCTGCGAAACCTGCTGCCGGCCTGTCGCAGCTTCATATTATTTGGCGGATCTTCACCCAACATGTTCATAAAACAGTCAGGCAGCCTCTGCAATTTGGGACAATGAGTGATGTAGCAAACAACAGATATCATAATGAGATGGGTGAAGGGAGATCTCTCGCTTTATATACCGTGTCATGGGTGATATGAAGTCCCAAGTATGATATCAAGAACTCGGAAGCATCCAACTCAGATCATGTGTGTCAGAGCGGCGGTGGCTGCTTCCGCCATCTCGATAAGCAGCAGAAGAGACCAATTAGTACCCTTACAACAGATCATAAAACATGCATGATAACAGGCATTAGTCGCAAGTACCCCGTATGTCCTATTTTTAGCAAAGTCATGCTAAAATTCACGGAAAATTTCAGCATGACCTTTGCTGAAAATAGTACATATGGAGTACCCGAATTTGCCGGAACGGAAGTTAATCGACATTCCGGCAAACTCAAGGGCCTCTCGGGGTACCTGCAAAATCATTATCCCCGCTTAATGAAGTCGCCAATGGGTCATTTCAGACGATCACAAGTAGCGTCATCACAAGATCACAAGTAGCATCATCACAAGATCACAAGTAGCATCATCACAAACTACACCCTGACATAACTTTGTCACACTCTTGCTTTCTAACATCAGATCAAGCACCATTTCATCACACTATCAAGTAGAGAAGAACACATACTAGAAAGAATGCATCAAGCTTACCCTGTAAATGCGCTACTACAATTCGGTCCTACTGAACATTGCTAAACAGGCAGCCAGTTTCAAGTTTCCAAAACAAGGGTTCACTACTCCTAATTAATTAAAAAGTCTACTAGGCATGATTGATCAGGAAACGACCACTTAGCAAAATTTGGTGTGTATCAATTAAACGGCCAACCCTATATCACAGGGACACCACAATTGGAATATCCAGTAATGGCAGGTTATAAATATAAAACCAGATACACAAGAGCAGGAACAATCTAGCTGCATATGTTGCAAATCATGGGCAACAACAAAGAACAAGCAAATTTAAGCTAGGAACTCGTACCACAATATCTCAGATTCTTCAACTAAGCAAAACATGCATACTTTAACACTTTAGTAATGTCTCTTCCATCGTCATAATCTTGCGTAGCAACAAACGAGAGGAAAGCTAGCGCAAAGGAAGAGCCTTTTTCATCACAAAATACATGCAGCAAAGGTGCTCTAAAATCAGAAATACTACCCCCGAAATCTTTATCTCAATTCTGAAAATACATGGCTAGGACAACTGATGCTAATTGTACCTAACTGATGCTAACTGTCACAAATATGATATTTTTATGACAAAATACAACATTATCAGGGCACATTATGGCCATTTTCTTACATGATGCTAACTGTACCTAACTGAATTTTTTGATAGTAGCTAACTGTATTTAGTAATTTTTCTGTAACAGTCTTGCCCCTATTTGAAGGACAAGCAAATAGATACCTAAAATCCACTACTATTGCCTCTAAAAAAGCCTAACTGAATTTTTTTGTAACTGTACCTAACTAAATTTTTCTGTAACTGTACCTAACTGAATTTTTCTATAACTATACCTAACTGAATTTTTTTGTAACTGTACCTAACTGTACCTAATAGAAAAATTTACTATCCTATATTTTACCATCGTATGTCAATAGCCTATTTTGCCGGTACCCACGTATTGGTACATTTTTCTGCCTCTGGAATAGCTCTGAGTAATCATCACCTATTTATAGGCTTTTCTTCTTCTTTTCTTTTGAAAAGAAAAGAGCCGACAATCGAAACTGCATTGCTGCACCAGAATTGAAATTGCTGAAACCCTAGACAACTTAAACTGACCAGCTAAGCCACTAGGTTAGGACTTAGGATATGAACTGACATCCGACCGATTTGCAACACAAACAACCATCATCTAGGAATAGCAAGACAAAACTGGAGGGGCTCTAAACAGTGTGTAGCAATGCAATGGTAAACTTTCGGCGACACAGAGTGAATATTGGGTGAAGATACTTGGTTTGACCCTGAATAATTTACCAAACGGCTACTTTTCTGGCTTGAACAATTTACCACCTTTTTTTTCTTGAGAATCAACAACAGTTTGCAAGCCATGGTCTCCACTCCCAAACCCTATTCGGTGCTTTAAGTATCTATTTGCGACAATTTACAAAAAAATTTCTATAACTGTACCTAACTGTCACCTGTGTGGTGGTGCCCTGCACAGCTGTCGTTGAGCTCGCGCGGTGTGGTGGGCTCGCTGGAGATGGACGGGCCTGCACAGTGGTCGAGACTCAGAGCAGAGGTTGAGGGCAAGAGGAAGAAGAAGAAGAAGGAAGTGGAGGGGAGGGGCTCACCTGCAGTCGAGGGCGTACATGGCGCTGGCCAGCCGCTTTGGACCCGGAGGAAGCCGCGGTCGTGCAGGATCCCTAGGGCTCGGGGCCGGCACAAGACCACGCCGGAGCAGAGCTAAGCTGAGGTAGAGGTGGTCGTCGTCTCCTCCTCCTGGTCCTCGTCATCCGGCTCGGGCGCGGGCGTGGGGGCGGCTGGGGAGCTGTAGTGGTGGGGGCGTGGGGTGCAGGCGGCAAAGGGGAGCTGCAGTGGTGGGGGGGCGCGGCGGGGTGGAGTCCGTGGGGTCGGGCGGCGGCAACAGGGACGGAGGGGATGGAGGCGTCAGGCGGCGGCGTACGGTTGGGGCGGAGGGGGCAAATTAGGTCGAGTGGGGAGGAAGGGAGGGAGGGGAATAGGTGGAGTGGGGAGGCTTACTAATGTGGCACCCCGCAGCGGTGCGCCATTAGAACGTTTTTTATTACAGTTCGAGCCCTCAGGTTATATTCCACCTAACCCAATCTACATCAGAACCCGCCCACTAGCCCGACTGGTCAGCACGCAGCACACACACTTGGAGGTCTTGGGTTCGATTCCCAGGCTCCCCAATTTTTATTTTTATGCATTTAAAATGCTGTTTGATATTTATTTGTGTTTAAATATGTTCAAACTTGTTTAAATCATAACAGTAATATTTTTTTATAAAAAAAGTAATAATTTTTTAAGAAAATATGTTCAAATTTGTTATTTGAAAATATATATGAATATGAAAAAGATGGAGTGGAGGGTGCGGTGGGTCATCGGTGACGGTGGAGTGGCGGAGGGTGCGGGCCGGGGGTTGGCGGCCGATGGAGCGGGGGAGGGTGTGGTTGATCGTTAGCGGCGATGGAATGGGGGAGGGTGCGGGCCGGTTGTCGGCGGCGGCGGCCTGTGGAGCGGGGGAGGGTGCGGTTGATCGTCGGCGGCGGTGGAGTAGGGGAGGGTGCGGGCCGGGGGTCGGCGGCGGCGGCCGGTGGAGCGGGGGAGGGTGCGGTGGGTCGTCGGCGATGGTGGACTGGGGGACCGGATCTGGCGAGGTGGAATAGCGATCAAGATGGAGGGGGTTCGAGATCGAGTGTCCATGAGATTTATAAACATTCATGAGTTCAGAAAGTGCCCATGAAATATAGTCGAGAAATGAAGACTACGATTTAAATACAATCGATCTTAGCTAGCTATCTGTTCACAATCTTCTTGCCCTTCTTTTTCGCAAATGGAGTTCTTCCGTGGAACGGACGTCCTTTAGGTAGGGTGGTCCTGCTTCGTCTTGTGGTGTATGCTGCTACTTCATCGTCGTCATCAAGTTCGATCTTCGGGTCGCCGTACTTGTCGAAGTCTTGCTCATTGGCTACTCCATCCATTCCGATGATCTTCCTTTTGCCTCTCCTCACGACAACACGACTGGCTTTGACGGTCGGTAATGCGTACATTGGTCCACTTGGGAAGCCAGTACCCATGGCTCATTTTTTTGCGGTGACGCTTATGCCATGGTCTTGGATTTGGCTTCGGGTATAACCATGGTGGTGAAATACCGGTCTTCTTTTAGGACGCTCTTGGCCCATCTGACACGCAACATCGGGACCTTCTCTCCAGCGTAGCTCAGCTCCCAGATCTCCTCGATCCTTCCGTAGTATATGTCCTTGTCGTTAGAGGTTTAGGACTCCATCGTTACCCCAGAGAAAGCATCGCTCTTCATGTCCTTGTTCTCGGTGTAGAAAGTGTAGCCGTTGATATCGTACGCCTCATATGTCATCAGGTTGCGCCATTACTAGTTTTGCAAAAAAGTAAAAAAAAAGTATATACATACTAATGGCGCACCGTGAACTAGTGCGCCATTACTAGTTTAAACTAGTAATGGCGCACTGTGACACGGTGCGCCATTAGTAGTTTTGCAAAAAAAAGAATACAGTACTGGCGCACTCTGTGGCTGGTGCGCCATTACTTGTTAGAACTAGTAATGGCGCACTTCGGTCTGATGCGCCATTAGTATATAGTAGTGGCGCACTACTTCCCTGGTGCGCCATTAGTGTCCATCCCATCTTTAGCCCTTTTCCTAAAAAAGAGTGGCGAGGTTTTCTAATGCATAAGTTATAGCTTGCCGGGAATGGACAAGAGGCAGAACTTATCTGTTTGGCTTGCCGGGAATCGTAGTCTTGGGCAATCTTTTCATCTCCTTGTCGAAGCCAAGTTCACAGCAAGAACCTGCAGCTTCATGCAGATGAGAAAAAATGCAGGATGCGATCCTATCTATATGCATATGTAGATGCTCATGAAATGCTTATGTAGTGATCTGGAATGCTCATGCACGCATGCAACCTAGGTTGGGCCCCCCCTATAGTGGTTCTTTATTTTCTGTTGCATGGGGTCATTGCCCCGGCTTTGTACAAGGGATTACATGCAACTGTGACAAGGCCTGTACAAATGGGTGGGTGGCGGGCAGGGCCCGACAGCCTCACGCCTTACAGGTAGAACTTGCGGAGAAGCTCAATATACCATGAGTTTACAGAGTGCCATCTCCGGTCTCCAGATGGACTGCGCCGGGTCTGGTGACTCGTACTACCCGGTAAGGGCCTACCACTTCGGTGATAACTTGTGTGTACTCTTGGCAGACTGAACATGCCTAAGGACAAGGTCACCTTCCTCAAAACACCGGGCATGAACCCTGCGGCTATGATAGCAATGCAGGGCTTGCTGATAGCATGCAGCACACGTAGCAGCCCGGAGACGGTTCTCCTCGAGTAGCACAGCGTCGTCATGCCGGTGCTGATCTTGCACGACTTCATCATAAGCAAGCACTTAAGGCGACCCATAAATAAGTTCCATGGGGATAACTGCTTCTGCCCCGTAGACCAGGGAGAAGGGAGTCTGCCCGGTAGCTTAGTTTGGTGTCGTTCTGAGGGACCAAAGAACTACCGACAGCTCCTCGATCCACCGCCTGTCGTGTTTCTACAGCATATCAAAGGTTCTTGTCTTGAGTTCGCGTATCACTTCAGCGTTCACCCTCCCATCGTGTCCATTGCTCCAGGGTGTGCCACAGAGGCGAATGAGATCTTGCATCGGAGGGCATGAACATATTGCATGAAGGCGCGGCTCGTGAACTAGGTGCTGTTGTCGGTGATGATCCTTGCCGGAACTCCAAAATGAGCAACCAGATCTTTCAAGAACTTGATAGCTGACTGAGCAGTCACATTTCTCATGGCAGTCACTTCCGGCCACTTTGTAAACTTGTCGAATGCAACGAACAAGAATTCAAAGCCCTATATTTCTCGGGGGAAGAGGCCAAGGATATTGAGCCCCCAGACCGAAAATGGCCATGATAGAGGGATTGTCTGAAGCACTTGGGCAGGCAGGTGGGTTTTCTTGGAATGGAACTGGGAGGCTTCACACTTACTGACTAGCTCGACCGCATCTTGGAGGGCTGTGGGCCAATAGAATCCTTGTCGGTATGTTTTCCCAACTAATGCCCTTGATCCAATGTGGGAGCCGCACATTCCTTCGTGTATCTCAGCCAGCAGTTCCTTTCCTACTTCCCGGCATATGCACTTCAATTTCACACCATTGGGCCTCCTTCTGTACAGAGTGTCATCGATAGACTGATACATACTAGTCCTCTGGGCTACTCTTTCAGCTTCGTCTTGATCGCCGGGAAGCTCTCCGGTTTGGAGGAAGGAGACAATGTGCCTTGCCCAAGTTGGAGCCTGAGGTTTGGCAACGAGGACTAGTGGCACCTCCTCTACTGCGGGAGCACCTCCCTCATACGCGAGGTCCATGGGCCTGGCTGGAGGGGGTGGTTCGGCAGGCTGCAAGGAGTTGTTTACACCAGGGTCTCTACTGGGAGCGGACGACTCTACCGGGAGAGGCTTACTGTTGTCCCACTTTCTTCTTTTCTGGGCCATTGTTGCTGGGGATACAGAGGGCTGAGTAAGATAGAGAACAAAAGTTCCTGGTTCCACAGGAAGCTTCTGTGCAGAACAATTTGATAGATGACCAGCTATGTTGTTTTCCGCATGGGGTACGTGTTCTGTTTGCAATCCATCAAAGCGCTGCTCCAATTTTCTCACATCCTCAACGTACGCCTCCATTAATGGACTTTGATAATCCATGTTGACTTGTCTCACCACCAACTGTGAATTTCCTCGAATGATCAGCTTCTTAATTCCCAATTCTGCTGCAATCCTGAGCTCGGCAAGGAGCCGTTCATGCTCTGTTGTATTGTTGGTTGCTTCTTCCCATGTAAAATGCATTTAGACGACATAGTTCAAGTTCTCCCCGGAGGGGGCGACAAGAAGCACGCCAGCCCCTGCAACTTGCAGGGAAAAAGCACCATCAAAATACATAATCCAATCCTGGGGTGATTGACGATGCCATGGACCTAGGATAGGGTCATAAGCCTGACCTATATGCCCTAGCCAGGGTCACTACCCTAGAATCAAGGACATTCAAAATATAACAAGACATACTGACTGAAGTAACCATGGAGAGCAATCCACTCGACCAATTACCTTACTGGGATACCCCATTTCCATTCGACCAAGATGAAGTCACTCAACCATAGAAGAAACCACTCGGAGTACAGAAGACCTAGAGTCACTCAGGATGACAACGGTCAGGCGTTCACTCCGTAGTCCTAAATATCATTAATAGATCTTTATAGTTGGCGTTACTAGTAGTGCCCTATCTTAATATACATTGAACCCTATAACGCAAACGGCTGGGGTCCGGGCGCACTCTATATAAGCCACCCTCCTCCTCTGACACAAGGGTTTGCACCCCCTATAACACACACACACACCATATTCCAGTCGACCGCCTCATGGCACCGAGACATAGGGCTTTTAACTCCTCCGAGAGGGGCCTGAACTCGTAAACTCATGTGTACAACCTTGCCATAGATAGGGCCTTGCCTCCTCATACGTACCCCTTACTCTTACTATCAAACTTAGTACCACGACAGTTGGTGCCCACCATGGGGCCAACCTTCTTGGCAACTTCCGGCGAGGGTGCTTTTTTTCCAATCTTCATCAACATGGTTTCCGGCTGGGGTTTGGTTCTGGGCCGCGAGTTCCCACTCGGCGCGCTCACTTTCATTGCTGACGACTCCTCCTGGCTTCAAGAAGCCCCCATCGATGTTGAGGCTCTTCCGATTCGCGGGACATCGCACTTCTGCGTCATCCTCACACTCTGCTTGATGCCGCCGCAAGTGATCCAGTTGGTTGCGGCTCCAGTGGTGGGTAAACCATGCGGTGATCCACCAATCGGCCAGCCAACAAGGTGCGTCGATCGAGCCTGACCAATTTCACTACGGACGATTCGGTCCGTCGACTGGCTCTGCGGATACTCTTTCCAATCGCAACAGCACTGACCCCACGGCAGAAGTTCTCATGCTCGACTCTCATCGCAGCCCGCCCGGATTTCGCCACAACGGCGGTGACGGCGACGGTGGTGACCGTCGTATGACCATGATGAGTACGAGCCCCAACCTCTCAATTCGCAGTAGCGGGAAGAGTTGCACCGCCGCAACATGGAGGCTCTCCAGTGCCCTATCGTGGGGGAGACTGTAACACCCCAAAAAGTGAACCAGGTTTTAGTTATTAAAATTTTGCCAAGAGTTTAATTTTTTTGCCTGCAAGTATATCCCCGTTGATTTCAAAACTTTTCCTTTAATATTAAGAAATTTTTCCCAAGTGGATCCTTCCAAAACATATTGGACTTATATGCCCTCCTTTTAAAAACAACTCTCTATCAGTAGATTTATTTATTTAATTATTTCGCCCTGAGCTTTATTCATTAAAATGACTTGTTTTAAGTTTTGGAGCTCTTTTTGTACTTCAACTAGTTGATATATTTAACTAAAAATCCAACCAAAATTTGGAGATGTCATGTGATGTCTCTAGATCACTTTGTGCAATAATATATTTCATTTATTGCATATTTTGAGTGCTACACTTGTTTTTCTTCTCTGGTCCAGTGGGCAATGTTGCACTACAACCCTTTTATATATTTCTTCCTAGTTTCCACCAAAATTATGGGATGTCAGTAGCAGCATATGATTCCATTATATGCAAAAATCCAGGGTTGTTCTTTGAAATTTCTGAGTAAATCAACCTCATCTCCATTCTGGTCCAACATGATGGTTTGTACAGCAACCATATTCTTGCTTGCTCTTTGGCCCTATATTCTTTTCCCTACTTTTAGTCTTTCATGCTAAACCCCTAAGTCCAAGAGCATGCAACCATTGGCATAATTTTTGTTCATGAAATCATGCCATTCACATCCTGTCCAGATTTGAAGTTCTGCAAAACTTGCACTAGCAAGTTTGTGCTTTTCACCAACTAACCTCACCACCCTCTTGTGCATCCAAAGAGACACTGATCTGGAAGATTTGGCCCCTCCAGAAAATGCCTAGGTGCCTGTGGCATTTTGTCAAACACCTTGAGAGCATGACCAGATTTGACATGAGTTGTTGTTGGCATTGTGAACTTGGTCTCCTGACCAAACCACCATGTCCCTTGTTACCCTTGCTAAACCTAGACTAGCCCTAGTCCTTGCCAACCTCACCTGAGACCTGTAGCATGCCACGGCATTGTATCGAACACCTTCCGTGCGTGCTCTGGACGCGCCGAGAGCGCGCTTATTGCACGAGCCGCGCCCGAGCCGACACGTTGCGCCCCTGGTTTTGGCCCGATCTGCAACGCCACGCCATGCACTACCCTCCTCACAGCAACGCGCCAAGCCGCCCTGGCAGCCTATAGCGCCGGCGACAGAGCTTTTGGCGGCATACCAGCATCCGCAGCGCGCCTCTGCCACGGTCGGTGCCGCCAAAGCCACCCCGGCACGCCACCTGCCCCTGGGAACAGCGCAAGCTTATCCCCTCGCTCGTCGCCTAGCTCCTGTCGTCGCCACGACGCCCTGACGCTACAGGGAGGCGGTTCACCATTGTCCTTATCGCCGGCCGCCTCGGAACCGACCTCTGATGCCTATATAAGGACCCCGGAGCTCAATCCAGTCCTCGAGCAACCTCAGGTGATACTCCTAGTGCTACCTTGGCCAGCAGTCGAGTAAGAGAAGGCCATCTTCCTCGAGTCCGGCCGGTTCGGTCGCCGCCAATTCCAGGCCGATTCTGTCGCCACCAGTGCCTCCCCCTCTCCACTCTCTCCACCAAGAGCTCTCCCTCCCTGTCGCGAGTACCACCCCACGCTAAATTTTGGCCGGAGACCACCGCAGCCCCAAACTCACTTTGTCCCCGGAGCATCCTCCGCCGAGGAGCTTGTCGCCGACGGCTCCCTCCGACCCCATCACTCCCTCGACCACCGGGAGGACCGCCTAGGAGTGGCAGATCCATCCCTGCACTCGGATGCCCGCGAAGAACCGCCGTTCACCGGCGGCGATCGCCGGACGCCCCGCCTCTGCTCGGGCAGAGAAGAGGAGGGAGTGGGGACTGGTCAAACCTAACCAGTGGGCCCCTGGACCCACTGTCAGAGACCCAGCCCCGCCTCCACGTGTTCGAATGCGTATTCTGCCCAAAACGTTTTCTTTTCTGTTTTAATTTAAATAACAGATTTTGACCAGGACTTTGACTGCTTATAATTTTTTAATTACAACTCCAAATGAAATGATTCTTTTTCCTATCTCTCTCAAATTTGATCTAGTTTATTTTAAGGTTTATTTCAAAAAAATTCAGACAACTTTTTGGTACTGTTTTGAAACTATATATTGATTCAAAAATACTTTTAATTAGGATTTTGGAGAGAGGAGAAAGCATTCAAATGTTTTGGAGTGCACCCTGCCTTTCCACACATTGAAGGCAAGCATTCTGAATCCTGGCATAAAATTTTTGGTGTGTTCGTTGATACATTTATAACACCATCGCATTTCGAAGGACTTGTTATTTCATGTGATATGATCATATGCATGAGTGCATATTAGTGATTTTCCATGCTGTTGGAAATGAACCCACTTGTGATGATAATCATCATCGTGTGCCTTGCATGCATGCCGGAAGGAATCCGGGAAAACCTCTGCCTTGGGTAGGCATGAGTTTGTCGCCGGTCTCCATCGGGACGGTCATGTCCGGTATGGCATAGTGAGGTATAATGAGCGGTGATTCTGTTGGTTGAAATATATTTTTTATGCATGTCATGCAGGGAAACTATAAACCTCCTGAGTCGACCGTAGATCGAGTCTTGTGCCAGTAACCCCCATACTTGCTTCGTACTACCACTCGTCTCTACAACAAGTAGAGTACGGTTCAGTAATTTGTCAACCCTTTCTAGCGCACACCGTACAGAGGGGCCGGGATGAGGGTACCACGGCCGTGGATTAAAGCCACCATCCGTCGGGGGCATGGGTGTTTGGTTGTAGCCGAGGGGTAGCTTCCCAGTTTTATGCTGCTGTATAAATTTTGTGATCCCATGCTAATCGAGGTTGTAGCCTCCCCACTTAGAGTTTTGCTTAACGAGTGTCATGGGTGATTCCAGACACCGGTGAGTTAAGCTGGTGTGTGCAAGTCAGGTGCGTTTTCATTTAAAAGACCGTAGACGGAATTAATCCCGATGGACTAAAGGAATCCGTTACTCGTGGGGTAAAGAGTACACCCTCTACAGAGATTAAACCTATTTGAATAGCCGTGTCCATGGTTAAGGACTACAGTCTGGGATGGGTCAAGTGTCGGTCTTAGAGTCGGTCTTCGGAGGTGAAATTGTTAAATAGGAACTGAAATTACTACCTGTGAGTTGTGATAATTATGATTATTATCATTGTTGACTAACCCGTGTTATTATTATTATTATTGAGTATCCCTGGTATGGTTCTACCTCCGGGGTATTCACCATGATCATTTCTTTTTAAGCCCTTTATGTGGTGTCGCTCAGACGCCCGACTGTGGCATTTCTTTTAAAGCCCTTTATGTGGTGTCGCTCAGACGCCCGACTGTGGCATTTCTTTTAAAGCCCTTTATGTGGTGTCGCTCAGACTCCCGACTGTGGCATTTCTTTTTAAGCCCTTTATGTGGTGTCGCTCAGACGCTCGACTGTGGCATTTCTTTTATAAGCCCTTTATGAGGCGTCGCTCCAGACGCCCGATCAGTGCCTTCTATTATTATTATGTTATTGTACATTCATAAACAACATGCTTGCATGCATCAGAGTTCCGTTTATCTTTTGTGACTAACGTCATGAGCATAAAATATATTCAGCACATCATTGTTATATTATACCTGTGTTCATAATGTTTGCGAGTACATTCAAAGTAATCACTGGCTTGTCCCTGGCTATTGTCTTGGCCAGAATTTCTTGCACGGAGAGGAGCGACGCGATGACAGCCCCGGAACCTAAGCAACGGAGATAGCAGCCTCGCGGAGATAGGAGTTAACCTGGTCAGCTGTTCCTGTGGGAATTGGAGTCCCATAGACGCTGATGATCCACAGACCGCTTCCGCCATCAACCACTAGAAACCATTTGTTGTACTCACAGGCCAGAATGGTCTTGTACTACATATTTTATATTTTGCTTGGAATTTCTGTATCAAGTTGGAGCCTCATCAGCTAACAGTAATCCTGGGGCCGATGAGCACGACGGTCTTTTTCTGGAAATTTTTCCCGGAAAACCGGTCGTGACAGACTTGGTATCAGAGCCAGGCTGACCATTGGCTAATCCTATCTTAGCCAGGTCGAAAAACTTAGGCAAACCAACCCACCAGACCTTAACCAAACCCCAGCCAAGCTTCTCGTTCAAGATAGCCACACAGTGACCCCAACACTTTTGGCAGTCGGTGCCCAACCTACCAACCTAGCTTGTCAATCATGCGCCAGTAACCAGCGCCCAAGATGTCTCCTCCACAAGCGTGCGAAGGAAGACTCTGTCCCCTTTTTCTATAAAAAGGTCACGCTAGCCCCAACCCAGCACAGCACATTCTCTACCCCAAGCCGAGCCATAATGCCTGGCCCCGTCGTGCACAATGAGACCACAGCAACCAACCTTGGAGGTTTTGTGACCATACTCGCAAACCTCACCCGTCGTGCCTACGCATTAGAAGAGCCCCCAGAATATGTTGTGTACCAAGGACCCATGAGTGGCGAAGACCGCCAATTCTCGGCCACTGTGCACATATACGGTAGGGGTCTGTCGCCAGAATGCCCCTACAGGTTCACCGGAAGGACAACTTCCTTCGAGCCACAAGCCATCCAGCTAGCCGCTCGAGAAGCTATAGTTCAACTTTGGCAGTTGTCGCCCAGAGTTAACTGTCGCTCGTTCTACTACTACCCCAGGCGTGAAGGGTATGGTAGACCACCCCAAGTTGCCAACGGAGATCACAAGACAGATCCCGCATTGTTCACCTAGTGCTCTATGTAAGTGCACTAGAGGCACTGTTCGACCAGATCACCATTGATCTGATCGCGGCTCGAGGAGAGCTGGTTCGCCGAGCCCCGACAAGCAGGGAAGACGAGCGCAACACCGACAACCCAGTCGTGCTATTCGGATAACCGATCGAGACCCTGAGGTCAGCTTCAGCCGTCAACCGAGATGCTTTGATGACCCCAGAAGTGCTTCGTCACCTTTTGGGAGCACACTCCAACGGGATTGTGGCCAACAATCCCCGCGATGGTCATCATTGCTACCCCGACCCTGCAGTTCCTCCGCCATCTCCGACTAATCCCGGCACTGAGACACGTGGAGAAGCCTCGACATCCACCAGGCACCCCCGTTTAGACATAAACGAGGTAGACTAAGCTGTACGAGTAGTACCGAGTCTCAGTGTATCCTCACTTTGTAATCGTGCGACCGTGTATATTAACGCATCCTGTTGATGTGCCCCTGTTTTAATAGAGTAGCCTTGCGTATTTTTGTCAGCACGCAGTTGCGTCTTTCATGGGCGCAGCTACCAAAACAAACCCCGACGACACCTACAGTGACACATCTCTTTATGAGATATGTGTATCTCTCTCACTGACCCCGACCTTTGGAGGTGATCTGGCAGTTTTATTACCTTTCACCACGGTAAATAAACCAGCCCAGATGCTATATAAGAAGGCCACCTTGTGACCTTACCCAGCAACCCTCACCTCGTGCACCACTCTCACAACCATTTCTTGCCATGCCGAGCCCTAGTATTTTTCGGAGAACCCCAGATGCAACCCAAGGTAGCTTTGTCAAAATATTGTGGGATTTTACCTGCAGTACCATGGGTTCTACCCAGCCACCCCAGTACGAGCTGTTCAAATCAAGAATCACCCCATCCACATCGGAATATTGGGCAGCAGTACACATTCCTCTTATAGACCCCAACCAAGATCCAACAGAGGTTTCCTTCATAGGGAAATCTATGCCGACCCCATGCTTGGCCATAGAAGCTGCTGCGAATGAAGCAATTGCTCGTCTTTGATCCGCAGTACCTTATGCCCGCGAACGAGGATATTATTATTTTCCGAGCCGTGCAACACCCGGAGGAGTGACATCTTTTCCCGGTGGACGCATTGAGAGAGACCCCGTGCTAGCCAACCTTATCCAGTACATCATCGCTCAAGAGCATTTGAACCAGCGATTGATGGATTATCTCCAGAGTTTCGCTGATTTGAATCCTCAGATTGCCATCGGCAGACCACTGAGGCCCGACCCGGAGAGACTCATACATCGACTGGTCAATCCACTTCCTCCGATAGAAGAGGAGTGTATTCCATTGCCAGAGACTTTTTCTCAAGACCCTGTCCAGTTACCTTTCTCATTTTAGATGTCACTGCTATGTTTGTTATTGCAGCATTTATTGTTGCATTGTAACTTATGCATGGCACCCCCAAATTTGTGCGACAAGTCAAATATTTAGTTTCTACTAGTATGTGTAGTTTTCTTCGTGATTAACTCGTGTAACCGCGAAAAAACCTAGAATGAGATTTCTTTTCCCTGAGTTGCTACATCATTTATTACCTCACTACATGGGTTATTTCTATTCGCGCAGCACCACGGCAGCAGGCTCACAACCGCTCGAACACATATGGAGTAATTATTTTTCACAACGGCTCTTAGCAAATCTCGAGGACGAGATTTTTCTTAAGGGGGTTAGTAATTGTAACACCCCAAAAAGTTAACCAGGTTTTAGTTATTAAAATTTTGCCAAGAGTTTAAAAATTTTGCCTGCAAGTATATCCCTGTTGATTTCAAAACTTTTCCTTTAATATTAAGAAATTTTTCCCAAGTGGATCCTTCCAAAACATATTGGACTTATATGCCCTCCTTTTAAAAACAACTCTCTATCACTAGATTTAATTATTTAATTATTTCACCCTGAGCTTTATTCATTAAAATGACTTGTTTTAAGTTTTGGAGCTCTTTTTGTACTTCAACCAGTTGATAGATTAAACTAAAAATTTAACAAAAATTTGGAGATGTCATGTGATGTCTCTAGATCACTTTTGTGCAATAATATATTTCATTTATTGCATATTTTGAGTGCTACACCTGTTTTTCTTCTCTGGTCCAGTGGGCAATGTTGCACTACAACCCTTTTATATATTTCTTCCTAGTTTCCACTAAAATTATGGGATGTCAGTAGCAGCATATGATTCCATTATATGCAAAAATCCACAGTTGTTCTTTGAAATTTTTGAGTAAATCAACCTCATCTCCATTCTGGTCCAACATGATGGTTTGTACAACAACCATATTCTTGCTTTCTCTTTGGCCCTATATTCTTTTCCCTACTTTTAGTCCTCCATGCTAAACCCCTAAGTCTAGGAGCATGCAACCATTGGCATAATTTTTGTTCATGAAATCATGCCATTCACAACCTGTCCAGATTTGAAGTTCTGCAAAACTTGCACTAGCAAGTTTGTGCTTTTCACCAACTAACCTCACCACGCTCTTGTGCATCCAAAGAGACACTGATCTGGAAGATTTGGCCCCTCCAAGAAATGCCTAGGTGCCTGTGGCATTTTGTCAAACACCTTGAGAGCATGACCAGATTTGACATGAGTTGTTGTTGGCATTGTGAACTTGGTCTCCTGACCAAACCACCATGTCCCTTGTTACCCTTACTAAACCTAGATTAGCCCTAGTCCTTGCCAACCTCACCTGAGACCTGTAGCATGCCACGGCATTGTATCGAACACCTTCCGTGTGTGCTCTGGACGCGCCCAGAGCGCGCTTATTGCACGAGCCGCGCCCGAGCCGACACGTTGCGCCCCTGGTTTTGGCCCGCTCTGTAGCGCCACGCCACGCACTACCCTCCTCACAGCCTACAGCGCCGCCGATAGAGCTTTTGGCGGCACACCGGCATCCGCAGCGCGCCTCTGCCACGGTCGGCGCCACCACAGCCACCCCGGCACGCCACCTGCCCCTGAGAACAGCGCAAGCTTATCCCCTCGCTCGTCGGCTAGCTCCCGTCGTCTCCACGACGCCCTGACGCTACAGGGAGGCGGTTCGCCGTCGTCCATATCGCCGGCCACCTCGGAACCGACCTCCAACGCCTTTATAAGGACCCCGTAGCTCAATCGAGTCCTCGAGCAACCTCAGGTGATAATCCTAGTGCTACCTTGGCTAGCAGTCGAGTAAGGGAAGGCCATCTTCCCCGAGTCCGGCAGGTTCGGTCGCCGCTAATTCCCGGCCGATTCCGTCGCCACCAGTGCCTCCCCCTCTCCACTCTCTCCACCAAGAGCTCTCCCTCCCTCTCGCGAGTACCACCCCACGCTCAATTTTGGCCGGAGACCACCGCAGCCCCAAACTCACTTTGTCCCCGGAGCCTCCTCCGCTGAGGAGCTCGTCGCCGACGTCTCCCTCCGTCCCCATCACTCCCTCGACCACCGGGAGGACCGCCTAGGAGTGGCGGATCCATCCCTGCACTCAGATGCCCACGAAGAACCGCCGTTCGCCAGCGGCGATCGCCGGACGCCCCGCCTCTGCTCCGGCAGAGAAGAGGAGGGAGTGGGGACTGGTCAAACCTGACCAGTGGGCCCTTGGACCCACTGTCAGAGACCCAGCCCCACCTCCACATGTTTAAGTGGAAGCGCAAAACCCCGAGTACGTCTCCCCTGTTTGAAGGCGTATTCTGCCCAAAACGTTTTCTTTTCTGTTTTGTTTTAAATAACAGATTTTGACCAGGACTTTGACTGCTTATAATTTTTTAATTACAACTCGAAATGAAATGATTCTTTTTCGTATCTCTCTCAAATTTGATCTAGTTTATTTTAAAATTTATTTCAAAAAAATTCACACAACTTTTTGGTACTGTTTTGAAACTATATGTTGATTCAAAAATACTTTTAATTAGGATTTTGGAGAGATGAGAAAGCATTCAAATGTTTTGGAGTGCACCCTGCCTTTCCACACATTGAAGGCAAGCATTCTGAATCCCGGCATAATATTTTTGGTGTGTTCGTTGATACATTTATAACACCACCGCATTTCGAAGGACTTGTTATTTCATGTGATATGATCATATGCATGAGTGCATATTAGTGATTTCCATGCTGTTGGAAATGTACCCACTTGTGATGATAATCATCCTCATGTGCCTTGCATGCATGCCGGCAGAAATCCGGGAAAACCTCTGCCTTGGGTAGGCATGAGTTTGTCGCCGGTCTCCGTCGGGACGGTCATGTCCGGTATGGCATAGTGAGCTATAATGAGCGGTGATTCTGTTGGTTGAAATATATTTGTTATACATGTCATGCAGGGAAATTATAAACCTCCTGAGTCGACTTTAGATCGAGTCTTGTGCCAGTAACCCCCATACTTAGCTGCGACCCCGTACTCGCCTAACTTAAGAAAAACATTCCGAGTCGAGAGCAATCCTCCCACTCGGGGGCTTAGCTATGACCCCGTACTCACCTAAGTTAAAAAACCATTCCGAGTGGAGAGCAATCCTCCCACTCGGAGGCTTAGCTGCGACTCCGTACTCGCCTAAGTTAAAAAACCATTCCAAGTGGAAAGCAATCCTCCCACTCGGAGGTTAGCTGAAACCCTGAACTCACTTAAGTTAAAAAACAATTCTGAGTGAAGAGCAATCCTCCCACTCGGGGGCTTAGCTGCGACCCCCTACTCGCCTAAGTTTAAAAATGACTCCAAGCGAAGAGCAACCCTCTCACTCGGAGGCTTAGTTGCGCCCCCGATCTCGCCTAAGTTATAAAGATCCTCTGAGCTGCATGACAAGTACAATGTCCGCTCCATCCTGATCCGCAAGGACGACGAGGTGCCAATCGAGAACGTCATCGGAGCTGCATCACAAGTACAATGTCCTGTCCATCCAGATCTGCAAGGACGATGAGGTGTCGATCGACCACGTCTTTAGAGCTGCGTCACAAGTACAGTGTCTATTCTGAGTGAGAAATCAAGCTCCACTCGGAGTTAAAAGATCTAAAAGTGGTGAAGACGAAGCGACCGTTTTCAAGGAAAAACAAAATTCAGATAAACCCAACAAAGTTCAGAACCACTAGCAGAAGTACTCAGGCATCAGGCCTGAAAGAGTTTAACGGTTACAAAAACACTCGGCATTCCGAGCCAAATAAAGGTGAGGCATTAAGTTTGCTCACTCGGCAGGAGGAGGGCTTGCTGGCTCGACGAAGCTGTCAAGGTCGATGCTGTCTGCAATCCGAGTGGCAGTGTTGATGAAGGTCTTCATGAAGGACTAGAATTGAAGCTTCTTGGTGTTGGTAACCTTGAGAGCCACTGCTACATCTTGAGCTTGCGTTGGTTTTCCTTGAAGAGGAAAGGGTGATGCAGCAATAATCCCTCAGTTTTTGAGAACCAATATATCAATCCAGTTGGAGGCTCCTCAAAAGTACCACGCACCTACACAAACAAACAAAGAACTTGCAACCAACGCAATGAAGGGGTTGTCAATCCCTTCACGGCCACTTGCGAAAGTGAGATCTAATAGAGATAGTATGATAAGATAAATATATTTTTGGTATTTTATAATATAGATGCAAAAAGTAAAGATGCAAATAAAAGTAGATTGAAAGCTTATATGGTAAAAGATAGACCCGGGGGCCATAGGTTTCACTAGTGGCTTCTCTCGAGATAGCATAAGTATTACGGTGGGTGAACAAATTACTGTCGAGCAATTGATAGAAAAGCGAATAATTATGAGATTATCTAGGCATGATCATGCATATAGGCATCACGTCCGCGACAAGTAGACCAACTCCTGCCTGCATCTACTACTATTACTCCACACATCGACCGACTCCTGCCTACATCTAGAGTATTAAGTTCATAAAGAATAGAGTAACGCATTAAGAAAGATGACATGATGTAGAGGGATAAACTCATGCAATATGATATAAACCCCATCTTTTTATCCTTGATGGCAACAATACAATACGTGCCTTGCTGCCCCTGTTCTCACTGGCAAAGGACACCGCAAGATTGAACCCAAAGCTAAGCACTTATCCCATGGCAAGAAAGAGCAATCTAGTAGGCCAAACCAAACTGATAATTCAAAGAGATTAGCAAAGATAACTCAATCACACATAAAAGAATTCAGAGGAGATTCAAATATTTCTCATAAATAAACTTGATCATAAACCCACAATTCATCGGATCTCGACAAACACACCGCAAAAAGAGTTACATCAAATAGATCTCCACAAGAGAGGGGGAGAACATTGTATTGAGATCCAAAAAGAGAGAAGAAGACATCTACCTAATAACTATGGACCCGAAGGTCTATGGTAAACTACTCACAACTCATCGGAGGGGATATGGTGTTGATGTAGAAGCCCTCCATGGTCGATTCCCCCTCCGGCGGAGCGCCGACGAAGGCTCCAAGATGGGATCTCGTGGATACAGAAGGTTGCGTTGGTGGAAATTGTGTTTCGTGGCTCCCTGGATGTTTTCGTGGTACGTAGGTATATATAGGAGGAAGAAGTACGTCGGTAGCCGCGTGTGGGGCCCAGGAGGTAGGGGGCGCGCCTAGAGCGGGTGGGCACGCCCTCCTATCTCCTGGCCACCTCGCAAGCTTCTTGACTTGCACTCCAAGTTCTCCGGATCATGTTCGTTCCAAAAATCACGCTCCCGAAGGTCTCATTCCGTTTGGACTCCGTTTGATATTCCTTTTCTTCAAAATACTGAAATAGGCAAAAAAACAGCAATACGGGCTGGGCCTCCGGTTAGTAGGTTAATCCCAAAAATGATATAAATGTGTAAAATAAAGCCCATAAACATCCAAAAGGGGTAATATAATAGCATGGAACAATTAAAAATTATAGACACATTGGAGACGTATCAAGCATCCCCAAGCTTAATTTCTGCTTGTCCTCGAGTAGGTAAATGATAAAAAAGAAATTTTTGATGTGGGATCCTTCCTAGCATAATTCTCAATGTAATTTTCATTATTGTGGAATGAATGTTCATATCCAAATGATACAAAGTAAAGTCTTATAAAACATAAAAATAATAATGCTTCAAAGCATACTAACAAATAATCATGTCCTATCAAAATAGCATAGCCAAAGAAAGCTTATCCCTACAAAATCATATAGTTAGTCCATGCTTCATTTTCATTACACAAAATACTCCCATCATGCACAACCCCGATGATGAGCCGAGCAATTGTTTCATAATTTTTAACGCGCTTTAGCATTTTCAACTCTTACGCAATACATGAGCGCAAGCCATGGACATAGCACTATGGTGGTATAAGGTGGTGGTTGTGAGGACAAAAAGAGGGAGAAGATAGTCTCACATCAACTAGGCGTATCAACGGGCTATGGAGATGCCCATCAATAGATATCAATGTGAGTGAGTAGGGATTGCCATACAACGGATGCACTAGAGCTATAAATATATGAAAGCTCAACAAAAGAAACTAAGTGGGTGTGCATCCAACTTGCTTGCTCATGAAGACCTAGAGCATTTTGAGGAAGCCCATCATTGGAATATACAAGCCAAGTTCTATAATGAAAAATTCCCACTTAGTATATGAAAGTGACAACATAGGAGACTCTCTATCATGAAGATCATGGTGCTACTTTGAAGCACAAGAGTGGAAAAAGAGATAGTAGCATTGTCCCTTCTCTCTTTTTCTCACATTTTATTATTTTTTTCTTTTTATATTTTTCTTTGGCCTTTCTTTTTTTATTTTTGGCCTTTCTTTTTTTTTCTTTTTGTAAAGTCCGAAGTCTCATCCTGACTTGTGGGGGAATCATAGTCTTCATCATCCTTTCCTCACTGAGACAATGCTCTAATAATGAAGATCATCACACTTTTATTGATTTACAACTCAAGAATTATAACTCAAAGCTAGAACAAGATATGACTCTATATGAATGCCTCCAGTGGTGTACCGGGATATGCAATGAATCAAGAGTGACATGTATGAAAATTATGAAGGTGGCCTTGCCACAAATACGATGTCAACTACATGATCATGCAAAGAGCAATATGACAATGATGGAACGGTGGAAAGTTGCATGGCAATATATCTCGGAATGGCTATGGAAATGACATAATAGAAAGGTATGGTGGCTGTTTTGAGGAAGGTAAATAATGGGTGCATGATACCGGCGAAAGTTGCGCGGTATAATAGAGGCTAGCAAAGTGGAAGGATGAGTGTGCGTATATCCATGGACTCACATTAGTCATAAAGAACTCATATACTTATTGCAAAATTCTACTTGCCCTCGAAGCAAAGTACTACTACGCATGCTCCTAGGGGAAGGGTTGGTAGGAGTTAACCATCGTGCGATCCCGACCTCCACTCATAAGGAAGACAATCAAAAGAGCACCTCATGCAACAAATTTGTCACACAACTTTTACCATACGTGCATGCTATGGGACTTGCCAACTTCAACACAAGTATTTCTCAATTTCATAATTACCCACTAGCATGACTCTAACATTACTACCTTTATATCTCAAAACAATTATCAAGCATCAAATTGATCATAGCATCCAATTCACTTTCTATGATGGTTTTTATTATACCCAACTTGGATGCTCATCATTCTAGGACCAAATTTGTAACCATAGCAAATACCATGCTGTTCTAAAAGACTCTCAAAATAATATAAGTGAAGCATGAGAGACTAGCAATTTCTTCAAAATTATGCCACCGCCGTGCTCTAAAAGATATAAGTGAGGCACTAGAGCAAAAAAAACTATCATGCTCAAAAGATATAAGTGAAGCACATAGAGTATTCTAGAAAATTCTAATCAAGTGGGCTTCTCCCAAAAGGTGTGTACAGCAAGGATGATTGTGGTAAACTAAAAAGCAAAGACTAGTATAATAGACGACGCTCCAAGCAAAACACATATCATGTGGCGAATAAAAATATAGCTCCAAGTAAGGTTTTTTTGACTATGTACTGCAAGGCAACAGCCTCACAGTCTTTTATTAAACCACAGAGCCAAAGTAGTACAAAGTTACAAAGTTAAGACAGAGGGGAGAGGATAATACTTACAAGAAAACTGATTAGGGTAAGGCAGCTATCCAAGATATTAGTCTATCCCTATATTTACATTTGATTCTATGAGCTAAAAGAGAGATGTCATGCAAAAAATTCCTCCTCCATGCCCTAAAAGAAGGTGTTTCATTCCTGAAGATCTTCCCATTTCTTTGTGTCCAAATATTCCAAGTGGCAGTGAAGACTACCTTAGAGAAAAAAGGAAGGCCAAAATCCCTCGTAGCATCAGAAGCCATCTCATAAGTGGTCTGGTTGGGATGAGGACTCCATGATATTCCCAGGTAGTTCCAGATACGCTGGCTGAAATTACAAGCAAAGAAGAGATGCGCTCTATCCTCATGTGGTGCCCAGAGACATAGGACACATGTGTCATCCTGGACAATCCAATGCCGCCGCTGCATCATGTCCCTAGTATTTAGGCAGATGGAGATTATTAGTGAAGTCAGACAGCTCCAAGTAAAGTTACCAATGAACGAAGACGAAAGAGGGGATGCCTTCCCAGGGCATCCCCAAGCTTAGGCTTTTGGCTATCCATGAATATCTTGGGGTGCCATGGGCAACCCCAAGCTTAGGCTCTTGCCACTCCTTATTCCATAGTCCATCAAAGCTTTACCCAAAACTTGAAAACTTCACAACACAAAACTCAATAGGAAATTTTATAAGCTCCGTTAGTGAAAGAAAACAAAACCACCACATAAGGTACTGTAATGAACTCATTATTTATTTATTTTGGTGTTAAATATACTGTATTCTAACTTCTCTATGGTTTATAAACTATTTTACTAGACATAGATGCATCAAAATAAGCAAACAACACACGAAAAACAGAATCTGTCAAAAACAGAACAGTCTGTATCAATATGTAACTAACGAAACTTCTGGAACTCTAAAAATCCTACCAAAATAGGAAATCCTGGAAAATTTGTCTATTGATCATCAGCAAAAAAATCAACGCAAAATCACGTTTCTTTGATTTAACAAAATTAAATTAGTGCGCGCAAAGTTTCTGTTTTTCAGCAGAATCAAATCAACTGTCATCATAGGTTATCCTATAGGTTCTACATGGCACAAACACTAATTAAAAGATAAAAACACATCTAAATAGAAGGTATATGCAAAATTTATTACTAAACAGGAACAAAAACAAAAAATACAAATAAAATTGGGTTGCCTCCCAACTAGTGCTATCGTTTAACGCCCCTAGCTAGGCATAAAAGCAAGGATAGTCTAAGTAGTGCCATCTTTGGCACTCAATTCCTCAATAGAGCACTTATAATCTTTAGGGGTTTCTCCCTTTTTAGCAACGATTAAACCTTTAGGCAAAAATTATATAAATTTGTTTGTAGCAAAAGGTTCCTTAACAATAGAGAGATAATTGGGATGAACACTTATGGAATTGAGATCCGCGTCTCCCTTACTAGAAGATTCACCCTTATTTTTAGGAACATAAATAAACTTGGCAGTTTAGGTAGGGGGTTTTGGAGTGTTTTTCATGGAAGAAAACGCAAAACCTAAGTTTGTAATGATATCCTCAAGTTTACCGATCCTTGCAGAATCTAGATCTATTTTTTCATTAACTATAGGTTCTTTCTATTTAAGATTTTTCAAAGTAACTCCAACCCTAGATCCATATTGGGTAATGTGATCATGGATCTTTTTATCCAAATTTTCAATCAACTCAACAGTAGCAATTTTATTTTCAATAATATCAAGCCGTTGCATCGCATGTTCTAAAGTTAAAACCGTTCCATTTACCAAAAGAGGTGATGGGCCAAACAAATCTAACATAGAATTATAAGCATAAAACGTATGGCTACTCAAGAAATCCCCTCCGGTAACGGTATCAAGAACGCATCTATTCCAAGGAGTAATGCCTACATAAAAATTGCAAAGAAGAACGGAAGTAGAATGCTTCCTAGTAGATCTATTTTGAGCATTGCAAATTCTATGCCAAGCATCTTTTAAATTCTCTCCCTCCCTTTGCTTAAAATTGAGAATTTCATGTTCGGGAGTAATAACAAGGACAGGAGGACTAACCATAACGACAAGGTAAACGATCTAACACACGAGCAAACGGAAAGAGGCAAGCGAAAAGAGAGCAGGAGATTGGGAAAGAGAGGGCGAATAAAACGGAAAGGGTGAAGTGGGGGAGAGGAAAATGAGAGGCAAATGGCAAATAATGTAAATGCGAGGGAGATTAGTTTGTGATGGGTACTTGGTATGTCTTGACTTGAGCGAAGACCTCCCCGGCAACGGCGCCAGAAATCCTTCTTGCTACGTCTTGAGCTTGCGTTGGTTTTCCTTGAAGAGGAAAGGGTGATGTAGCAATAGTAACGTAAGAATTTCCCCTCAGTTTTTGAGAACCAAGGTATCAATACAGTAGGAGGCTCCTCTAAAGTCCCACGCACCTACACAAACAAACAAAGAACTCGCAACCAACGCAATAAAGGGGTTGTGAATCCCTTCACGCCACTTCATGAAAGTGAGATCTGATAGAGATAGTATGACAAGATAAATATATTTTTGGTATTTTATAATATAGATGCAGAAAGTAAAGATGCAAATAAAAGTAGATCGAAAGCTTATATGATAAAAGATAGACCCGGGGGGCATAGGTTTCACTAGTGGCTTCTCTCAAGATAGCATAAGTATTACGGTGGGTGAACAAATTACTGTCGAGCAATTGATAGAAAAGCGAATAAATATGAGATTATCTAGGCATGATCATGTATATAGGCATCACGTCCGCGACAAGCAGACTGACTCCTGCCTGCATATACTACTATTACTCCACACATCGACCGACTCCTCCCTGCATCTAGAGTATTAAGTTCCTAAAGAACAGAGTAATGCATTAAGAAACATGACATGATGTCGAGGGATAAACTCATGCAATACGATATAAACCCCATCTTTTTATCCTCGATGGCAACAATAAAATACGTGCCTTGCTGCCCCTGCTGTCACTGGGAAAGGACACCGCAAGATTGAACCCAAAGCTAAGCACTTCTCCCATGGCAAGAAAGATCAATATAGTAGGCCAAACCAAACTGATAATTCAGAGAGACTTGCAAAGATACTCAATCACACATAAAAGAATTCAAAGGAGATTCAAATATTTCTCATAGATAAACTTGATCATAAACCCACAATTCATCGGATCTCGACAAACACACCGCAAAAAGAGTTACATCGAATAGATCTCCACAAGAGAGGGGGAGAACATTGTATTGAGATCCAAAAAGAGAGAAGAAGCCAGCTAGCTAATAACTATGGACCCGAAGGTCTGTGGTAAACTACTCACAGCTTATCGGAGGGGCTATGGTGTTTATGTAGAAGCCCCCAGTGGTCGATTCCCCCTCCGGCGGATCGCCGACGAAGGCTCCAAGATGGGATCTCGTGGATACAGAAGATTACGGTGGTGGAAATTGTGTTTCGTTGGCTCCCTGGATGTTTTCGGGGTACGTAGGTATTTATAGGAGGAAGAAGTACGTCGGTAGTCGCCTATGGGGCCCAGGAGATAGGGGGCGCGCCCAGAGGGGGTGGGCGCACCCTCCTGTCTCCTAGCCTCCTTGCAAGCTTCTTAACTTGCACTCCAAGTTCTCCGGATCACGTTCGTTCCAAAAATCACGCCCCCGAAGGTTTCATTCCGTTTGGACTCCATTTGATATTCCTTTTCTTCGAAATATTGAAATAGGCAAAAAAACAGCAATATGGGATGGGCCTCCGGTTGGTAGGTTAATCCCAAAAATTATATTGATGTTTAAAATAAAGCCCATAAACATCCAAAAGGGGTAATATAATAGCATGGAACAATCAAAAATTATAGATACGTTGGAGATGTATCAGCCACCAGCTTATCTTGGTTGACCTCCTTGCAATGGACTCGGACCAGGGACACAGCCACATCAATGCCGCAACGAGCAGACAACTTCTTCCACTCTTGCACTCGACTGGGGATGTCTTTGAGTCGAGTCATCAAAGACTCGAGATCATTCTAGAACTCTACTTTGGGCCAGAGCTCCATGTCAATCCGTGACATCGCTACTTTTAGACGAACAAGATAATCCATAGCACTAGCAAGACGAGACTCCAATCGAAGCACATTCATAGCAACTTCGTCCTTGACGGGAGAGTTTATGGGATCTAGGTCTGTCTCAATCCGCCCAGTCTCTGCCTCGAAGTCTTAACAGAATTGTGCACACCCAGAAAAATGGTGAGTCGGCAGTTATATGATGAGTCGACCGTTACAAATCAGCTAGACAAGAGAAAGTATCTTCAAGCGTCAGGAACATCTTCTTCGCGAGTCCTCCCAGAATAGCCTCCAGTTCACCCCTCTCTCAAGTGAGATCTCCAACCTTGTCAGACAGGGCCTCCTTGTCCTTCTTCAGCTGCACGACTTCTTTGTTGGCTTCGTTAGCAGTAGTCTTCAACTGGGTGTTTTCCTCTTCCAACTTGCTGACTGAAGCCAGCTTCTTGTCAGCAAGTTATGTTTATCTCGTGCCTCCCTCGGCGCTGTGGCAAGGTCAAGGTCCTTCTTCTCTAGAGCCTGCTTCATTTTGACTAAATAAATAACATTCTTCAGATGAGCTTGGAGTTGACAGTTTTCACTATGCACAACTGTTCGAGTGGAGTCACTTGGTTCAAAAGACTAAAAGGGGAAAACTATAAGGTGGATAGTCGACGAGTTATTACCTCCCATGGCAGCTGTATTATCCTTGGCCTTCTGAAGATTCTTCTTTGCTAGCTCCAGATCGAGGTTGATCCTGTTCTGCTTCTTCTCCAACTCAACAAATTGGACCCCGATCTCACAAGTTTTCTGCAATCAACAAATAAGACACGTCAGTCGACAGAAAGAAAGGTCAATCACAACAAAACTTGAGCAAAAAGTGTTCTAAGATTACTGCCGAATCAAACATTCAACAGTAGTCTCGGGGACTACACCCACTGGGTGCACTTGCTGTGCCCCCAATGGTCATGTTTACGACTAGGCATGGTCTGTCTAGCGCGAGTAAAAAAGAGAGATTCACAGACCCCAGCCGACTGCCTGCAGTCGACCGTGGTCTCAGGGACTACATGCAGTGGGTGCACTTAGCTTGCCCCCACTAGTATGGATCCCACTCGGCACAATCTGTTCCGCCGAGTGAAAGAACTGTAAAGATAAATTTCATAAAGACCCTCGCCAAATCAAATATTCGACGGCAGTCTCGGGGACTACACCCAGTGGGTGCACTCTACATGCCCCCACTCATTCACAGATACACTCGACTCGACCTGGTCGACTCAAATGGAGGAAGTATTCAGCAAAAGTTAAAACACCAAGTGGGTGAATGGATATAAAGTGCAGAATCATGATAGATGCACATAAAAGGTTCCAAAACGCTCATCCATGGACATCTTACGGATAATAAAGCAGCAGTTTCTGTTCAGTCAGAAATCAACTCACCTTGAAATTGATCTGCAGAGCAGAGCTCGCATCGTAGGCAGCCTTGCGAGCCTCATGCACCACCTTCATTTGGTCCATCATATAATCTGCTTGGTGTATAGCTTCCTTAGCAG
Source organism: Aegilops speltoides (assembly GCA_021437245.1). Lineage (NCBI taxonomy): Eukaryota > Viridiplantae > Streptophyta > Magnoliopsida > Poales > Poaceae > Aegilops > Aegilops speltoides. Next base: position 492,988,102 of record CM038147.1, on the reverse strand, counting down.
CACGCACGGGGTCTTTTGGGATATGATGGGTGACAAAGAAAGGAGTTGGTGGAACAGCCGGAGCAGCCAGAGAATATAAGCCATGGAGTTGCATGCACGGAGCAGGGACTTGAGCAATCGACGCCGAAGGACGGTCAGTCCACACAGGATTGGCCAAAGAAATGGAGCCCAAATTGGATCTCCGGATTGCTGGATCACTGTTTCTGGCGCTGATGTCGACTGAGGCACCTGGCTGGCATGCACTCTCCTGCTCGAAGTACTGCCCTTCCTTCCCATATTCTCCTGGGGCACTTCTTCCTCATCGTCTGGAAGTTCAATGACATCTTGTGGGGCTGCACAAAATTCAACCATAAGAGCTCAGTCGACCAACAGTTCAACCGACAAAATAAGCACAAGATTCCAGAATCTTACCCGCTTTGGAAGTGACCGCGTCTTCAGTTTCTTCATAATCTTGAGCCATGTCAATGTCCGTGGAGGTTCCAGAAGTTGTAGCACTGAAAGATTCAGAACTCACTCGGTCAAGCAGAGGAATGAGTTGACGATAACGTACAAAAAGACATAACACTTACGCAGAAGCGACGAGAATGTCCATGTTGATCTTGGGCAAGGTCTTCCAAGGCTTTGAAGAGGCAACCTTTTCAGACGGTTCCAGAGATGAAGTCTGAGTGTGTTTCTGCACTTGTGTGCTTGGAGGAGCCGCCTTGTTACGCCCACCTACAGGATCGTGAGACTGTTAATTTGAATTGGCATTCTGTGCGAGGTGGTGAGCTGACCTCTTCATTGTCGTTCGACTCATCACTCTCCTCATCATCATCGTCATCGGGGGATTGCCGATTGGCACTCTCTTCCGCGCTTTTCGCACTCTCGTCGTCAGGGACTTGCTCCCCGTTCAGCATCGAGTACATCTCGGTATAAATCTACAAGGCAAGAAGTTAAACAAACATCAATCAGATTTAAAGATGGTTGCAAATCAGAATGAAAAGGCACTCGGTAACAAGGATCAGACCTTGTACGGCTCATTTTTGGCATAAAATGGGACAACTCTTCTGGACCCCGTGGGGTAGTCTTTGTTTCCAGTAATGCCCTTCAGCCACTAGGCCACTGTCGGTGTCAAAACCGGCGGATCTCGGGTAGGGGGTCCCGAACTGTGCGTCTAGGCGGATGGTAACAGGAGACGAGGGACACGATGTTTTTATCCAGGTTCGGGCCGTCTTGATGGAGGTAAAACCCTACGTCCTGCTTGATTAATATTGATGATGTGTATTACAAGAGTGGATCTACCACGAGATCAAGGAGGCTAAACCCTAGAAGCTAGCCTATGGTATGATTGTTGTAATGGATGTTATGTCCTACGGACTAAAGCCCTCCGGTTTATATAGACACCGGAGAAGGCTAGGGTTACACAGAGTCGGTTACAATGGTAGGAGATCTACGTATCCGTATCGCCAAGCTTGCCTTCCACGCCAAGGAAAGTCCCATCCGGACACGGGACGAAGTCTTCAATCTTGTATCTTAATAGTGTTGGAGTCCGGCGGACGATGATAGTCCGGCTGTCCGGACACCCCCTAGTCCAGGACTCCCTCAGTAGCCCCCGAACCAGGCTTCAATGATGATAAGTCCAGCGCGTATGTAGTCTTCGGCTTTGCAAGGAGGGTTCTCCTTCAAGTTCCATGTACCTGCCGAACAGTGTCCGGCTTCCTTATCATTGTTGCGCTTCTTGGCTTCCACGCCCAATAATGGCCTTCTTCCACGCGTCGCACGAATGCGAAAATTGAGGGTATCTTTTATGTTTTACCCCCTAGTTGTGCAAATAATCTGTCTATAAGAGAGGGGAGAATCCAGATCCAAATCGTACCATCTTCCTTCCGTGAGTACTCATCGGAGTGCTTCTGACCAAGAATCCATTCCATCATGGACCATCGACGCGGCTCCTCTTCTTGCGCTCCCAACCCTCTGCCAGGAGATTGGAGGAGATGCTCTGTTTCGCACAACGAGCTGGTGAAGCTCCAAGCGGAGGGATATCTCCCTCCGGCCTTCATGGTTCCGGTTCGAGCTGGGCTGGCCACCTACAAAGGTGGGAGGCAAGCAGAGGCTACCCCAAGTCCCAATAAAGGGGAGCGGGTATGCTTCGTCCCCTATCTGATAAGGGGGCTCAGATTTCCCATACATCCGTTCCTCCGCGGGCTCCTGGAGTTCTATGGACTCCAGCTCCATTACCTCACGCCTGCCTCTATCCTGCATATTGCGGGTTACATAGCTCTTTGCGAGCTATTTCTGGGCGTCGAGCCCCATTTTGCGCCGTGGAAGAGATTGTTCTGCCTTGTACCCCGCTCTCACGAGGGGTCCATATATCAAGTGGGCGGCGCCGAAATATGGCGCATTGCCGGGACCGGATATCCATCTAGAACCCCTAAGAAGGCGTCCGAAGACTGGCCTTCGGAATGGTTTTACATAGAAGGCGCTCCGATGCCGGACCCTGTTCGGATCGGTCTCCCGGAGTTCAGCAATGCTCCGCTGAAGAAACGCCTTAGTTGGCATCCGCAGAGCCCCCAACTGGAGGAAGACAAGAGCGTCCATTATCTGATGGGCCGGATAAGGTTACTGGCCCATTCCGGGTTGACCATGATTGGAGTCATGGCAACATGCATTATGCGGGGGGTGCAGCCACTACAATACAGGGGCCACCCCATGTGGGATTTCAACGGGGAGGACGATGCCACCCGTCATGGCCGCAAAGGGTTGGGTTCGGCCGAGGACCTGGCGAAGATCCTGTCCGGCCTGTACAAGGGAGAGAAGGAAGACTTCCTCCTGACGAACCCGTTGAATGGGTTCTCCATGAATAACCCTCGGCGTCGGGTAAGTGAACACCTTACGTGCCCAACCCATGCTTTCAAAGTTTAGGTTTCTTATATTGTGTTTTTCGATGCAGGAGCTGCGTCGGGTTGTGGAGGACATGCGAAGTCCAGCTCCGCAACCTGAGGATCCGGAGAGATCCCAGAATCCGGCCTCCGAAGAGGATCCGGACATAAAGGTTGAGCTAATCGACGGGGCGTTCCACCAGCTCAGCAAGGATAATGCTTTAGTCGCCATTACGGCTGACTACCCCGGACTATATCCGGCTTCCCATGTGATTGTGACCAAGTCCCGACACCATTATTTCTTCCTCGCTCATTTCGACCTTCGATATGATGGCGTTTTGCAGAAGCGCCTTGTATGGAAGCCGAGCTCACGGGCGGCCGACCAACAAAGGCCAGTCCGGACCAGCAGGTGGAAGAGGAGCGCGCCGCGGACTGAAATGTCGCCGCAAAGGTATAGCTCACAGTTCATTATTCGGAGCAACGTTCCTAGGAAGCGTTTGAATGCTCATGACTTTTGTAGGAGAAAAAGCGCCCGCCGGACTGCGGGCGTGGAGGTTGCCAATCCAACCTCTACCAGCCAAGCTCCAGCACCTGGTCTGGAGGGGGAGGCGAGCGCAAGGCGCGAGCTGGACACTCCTCCAACGGAGGATGCCGACAGACTGTCCACCACCAAGTCTGAGGTGGAGAGCGCCATGAACCATAGGCGCCTCCGGACAGTATTTCGTGACGCGTGATTCTCCCCTGAGGCATTGAATTCCTTTAACGCGGGGGACGCGCACCTCCGTGCTGCTCAAGATGGTTTTACCAGAGCCACGGAGCAGTATGTAGACATACGGGTAAGAGAATTTAACAGTTATATATGCCAGTAGCCCCCGAGACTTAAAGTAGTTATGTTAACTGATTTAAGGATCATTTGGAACGCAGGAACTGTCTCAGGAGCTGCTAGAGTGCAAGGCCCAGCTTGAGGCCGCACTTGCTGCCGCAGGAGGAAACACAGAGACCCCTCCTGGTAACACATTTTTTAAAAAAAATATAAGCGTTGTGCGGCGTGCGCGCAAGTCTAATAATGACATTGCAGGTGCTGCCGGACAAGATCCGGATAGGCAAGAACTGCTGCGCCAGCTGAAGGCCGGCGAGAGGGTGCTGAATAGAGTGCAGCAGGAATGGAACAAGCTTCAGGATGCCCACGCCCAGCTTGGAGAAGAGCTGAAAGATGTTTGGGCCGAGCTGTCTGGCTCCGTTAAGGAGAATCAGCGGCTTCGTCGCGGCATCTATAGTAAGTGCTTGAGCGAACTCCTTTGAAAAGAAGAGTTCGGCGAGGAAGTCAATTGACAAAGTATGTCTGTAGATATACTCACAGGTCGCCCTGCGGAGGAGATGCCCGTATCGACGGGTGATCAACTTCCCGAACTGTTGCATCTGCTCGAACGAGTTCGGCAGGCGATGAGCGGCGCCATTCAGGCTTTATGGCCGGCCCTTTCCCTGCCCGAAGGCCTTGGGGAGCTTGCGGAGAAGCTTGAGGGAATGCGGCAGCGCTTCCATTTATGGAAGATTTCGGCCTGCCGCCAAGGTGCCAGGGAGGCCTGGGCCATGGTGAAGACGCGGTACAAGAAGGTGGATCCCAACCGTATGGCTGAGGTCGGACCTATGGGGCCCAACGGGAAGGAGATCCCTGTGAGTTTAGTATACGACCAAGTAGAGTTGGCCGCTAAATTTTCCCAACGGGACTGTAAATTGGACAGCCTGTTAGACGGGATTGAGGAGGAATACAGTCAGTCAACGTGACAATGTATTTTAAAATGACATGTAAAATGCCTGCTAGCCGGATTGTAGATCGTTTGTCTTTGCCGACCTTTTCGCTTCAACCTCGGGACCCTAGAGTCCGGAGTGTGTCCGAATACCTTCTTGGTTAAAAACAACCGGGGCATGCATGGAGTCCAGCGAGGGGTCATTAGTGCTTTATCGCACAAGTGCCCAACTAGTTATGTTATATTACATGGTTAGTAAGAAACATCTTCCGTGGAGAATAGTTCCGTTAGGGGTTCCTTTCTCGAGGCATGCCCTAAAGTGCATGTCCGACTGCGAAAAGAGCAGAAAAACATCTGGGGCAGATAAATAAGTAGATAAAAATCATCTTTCAAGTCACCGCCAATATTCCCTTAAGAAGGCTAGCTTTCGGCTTCACCCTACCGAGGTACACATCCGGCTGACCCGCAAGAATAATCGCAGAGGTGCTCCTTTACCTCCTAGCCGAACAATCGGGAACGTAGGGGTAAGCACAGGAGCCAGGCAACCTAGCTTGGCCAAAACTTAAGTCATATCGATGCATATAATGGTGAATAAAAGGTACATGTGGAAGCTTGACACATGTGCTGGGCATGATGCCCTTATAATTAAGCTTCTGGTAAAGAAGCCCCCAGGTATAATGAGTGCGGATGGCACATCAAGTGTATGCGAACAATGTATGTAGGCCCTTAAGGGCTTTTTAATAAAAGGGTTAAGAGAAGAAAGAGAAACAAAAGACAGCTGAAGTGTAAAAATTTGAACTGGGGAAGGGGACGAACTCTTAGTCCGGCGCTAGGCATAGAATCTTCGGAGGCGGGCTGCGTTCCATGGGTTCGGCTTGAGTCGGTTGTCCGACGCATTTCATAGACGGTAGGCTCTCGCCGTCGACTTGGTCAATAATGAAGGGCCTCACATTTGGGCTTGAGCTTGTCCTTTTCTTGTCCGCAAAGCGAGAACTAGTTTGCCAACATTGTAAGTCTTGGCCCGCACTTCTCGCTTTGATATCTTCGAGCCTCATCGCTGATATAATGCGGAATGAGCCTTGGCGACGCCGCGTTTTTCCTCCAATGCGCCCAGCTGTCCCGCCGATCCAGCTCGGCTTCTCTTTCTTCGCATATGCGCACTCGAGGTGAGTCATGAATGATGTCGCAGGCGAATCGCCTCGCACCGTATACCATAAAAATGGTGTGAATCCGTAGTACGGTTGGGCGTTGTCCGCAGCCCCAGTACGGAGTCGAGCTCCTCTACCCAAAGGCGTGTCGATTTCGTAAGTGACCGCACTAGTCTGGGTTTGATGCCGCCATTATTAGACCATTTGCTCGTTCCACTTGACCATTGGTTTGAGGATGATAGACTGAAGCGTAATCGAGCTTAATGCCCATATTTTTGCACCATTATTTAACCTCGTCGGCCGTAAAATTCATGTCATTATCGGTGATGATGCTGTGGGGGACACCAAAACGGTGTATTACCCTAGGGATAAAGTCTATCGCTGGTTCGGACTCTGCCGTTTTGACTGGCTTGGCCTCTATCCATTTGGTGAATTTGTCCACCATGACCAATAGGTACCTTTGCTTGAGGTTCCTCCTTAAAGGGGTCCAACCATGTCAAGCCCCCAGACCGCGAACGGCCAGGTAATGGGTATAGTTTTTAGGGCGGTAGGTGGCATATGGCTCTGATTAGCAAAGAGCTGACAACCGACGCATCTTTGGACTAAGTCCTGAGCATCTTCCTAGGACATCGGCCAATAAAATCCTGTACGGAATGCCTTTCCTACAAGGGCCCAAGCTGCGGCGTGGTGTCCGCCTAGTCCGGCATGAATTTCAGCCAGAAGGTTTCGCCCTTCCTCTTCGGAGATACACCTTTGAAGGACTCCGGTTGTGCTTTTCTTATAAAGTTCTCCCTCATGGACCTTGTAGGCTTTAGATCGCCGGACAATGCAGAGGGCCTCATTTTGGTCTTCGGGAATTTCCTGCCTAAACAAGTAGGCTAGGAATGGTTCTGTCCACGGGGCGATTACTGCCATTATGTCGTGGGCTGAAGGTGTTATGTCATCGGCTGAATCGCTGGTTGGTGCGGCTTTTTCCGGTTTGTTATTTCCGGACTCCTCTTCCCATAGTACGGATGGCTTGAAGAGCCGCTCTGTGAAGATGTTTGAGGGACAGCGCTGCTTTTTGCGCCGATGCATGCCAAAGACGCTTGTTGCTTGATTATTATCCCGGGCTACGTGATGGAATTCAAGTCCTTCAAACCGGGCTGACATTTTTAGGACAGTGTTGCGATATGCTGCCATTTTCGGATCGGTGGCGTCAAAGTCTCCATTTATTTGGGATATTGCAAGGTTTGAATCCCCGCGCACCTCTAGGCGTTGAATGCCCATGGAGATTGCCATCTGGAGGCCATGCAAAAGGGCCTCGTATTCGGCTGCGTTGTTGGAGTCCGTACATTATCTCAAGCACGATTGATCGTGTCTCCGGTTGGGGACATCAATACGACACCAGCCCCCAATCCGGCCAACATTTTAGAGCCGTCGAAGTGCATAATCCAATTGGAGTATGCGCCGCACTCTTTACGGAGTTTGACTTCGGTCCATTCAGCGACAAAGTCAGCCAAAACTTGTGACTTTATAGCTCGCCGAGGTTTTTAAGTTATATCAAATGGTAAGAGCTCAATGGCCCATTTTGCAATCCTGCCCGTCGCGTTGCGGTTGTTTGTAATGTCCTTGAGTGGTACTTCGGAGGCCACTATTATCGAACACTCTTGAAAGTAGTGTCGGAGCTTCCGGGATGCCATGAACACCGCGTATGCTATCTTTTGATAGTGCGGGTAACGGGACTTGCAGGGGGTTAACACAGTGGACACGTAGTACGCTGGTTTTTGAAGAGGGAATTTATGCCCTTCTGTCTCTCATTCGACGACGAGTACCTCGCTTACGACTTGATGTGTTGCCGCGATGTATAACAACATTGGTTCGCCCAGGTTGGGCGCAGCCAGGACCGGATTTGTTGCCAATATGGATTTTATTTCTTCGAGTCCGGCAGTGGCAGCATCCGTCCACACGAAGTGTTCGGTGCGCCTAAGGAGGCGATAGAGGGGCAATGCTTTTTCTCCTAGACGGGAGATAAAGCGGCTTAGAGCCGCCACACATCCAGTCAATTTTTGTATTTGTTTGAGGTCTTTTGGGATATCTAGCTGTGACAGAGCTCGGATCTTGGCTGGGTTTGCTTCAATTCCTCTACCGGATATAATGAAGCCCAGTAGCTTTCCGGCTGGGACGCCGAAAACGCATTTTTCCGAATTCAGCTTGATGTCATATGCTCTGAGATTGTCGAATGTGAGCCTCAAATCGTCTACTAGAGTTTCGACAGTTTGGTATTGACGACCACGCCGCTCACGTATGCCTCTACGTTTTGCCGATCCGGGTTGCTGACATGTTTGAATCATGCGCTGATATGTTGCGCCGCGTTTTTAAGTCCGAAGGGCATCGTGTTGAAGCGAAGGTCCATATGGAGTGATGAATGCCGTTGCAGCTTGGTTCGCTTCCGCCATCTTGATTTGATGGTAGCCGGAGTATGCGCCAAGGAAGCACAATGAATCGTGTTCCGCAAGAGCATCGATTATCCGGTCGATGCAGGGAGGGGAAGGGATCCTTTGGGCAGGCCTTGTTGAGGTCTTTAAAATTGACACATAGGCGCCGTGATTTGTCCTTCTTGGTACCATTACAAGGTTTGCCACCAACCCGGATGTTTGATATCTCCGATGAATCCGCCCAATAGTTTGGCTAGCTCTTCTCCCATTGCCTCGTCTTTTGGGTTCGAAAATCGTCAAGAGCCTGTTTGATCGGCTTGAACTTTTAGGATGTTTAGGCTGTGTTCGCCAATCTGCGTGGGATTCGTGCATATCCGAAGGGTGCTAGCGAAAATGTCCCAATTTTCCCGGCGAATTTCGCATCGCGGCGCTTCACGCCGTGGTTCAATTGTGCCCCGATGGAAGCCGTCTTTCTCGGGTCCGTTGGATGGACCTGGAATTTTACTATTTCATCTGCTGGTTTAAAGGAGGTGGACTTGGATCTCTTATCGAGTATCACATCCTCCCTATTCACCGTAGAGCGCAGCGCGGTGAGTTCTTCTGCCGCTAGGGCTTCGGATAGTGCCTCCAGGGCTAATGCGGCTGTCCTATTTTTGGCGCGGAGTGCTATGTCCGGATCACTAACAAGAGTGATTATTCCGCCGGGCCCAGGCATTTTGAGCTTCATGTACCCGTAATGGGGTACGGCTTGAAAAATCGTGAATGCCTCTCGTCCTAATATAGCGTGATATTCGCTGTTGAATGGGGCCACTTGGAATGTGACTTCTTCGGATCTGTAATTGTCCGGCGAGCCAAACACCACATCGAGTGTGATTTTTCCTATACAGCGCGCTTCCCGGCTAGGGATTATTACTCTGAAGGTTGTGCTGCTTTCCTCAATGCGGCTCCAGTCTATTTCCATTTTTTGAAGGGTTTCCTCGTAGATGAGGTTTAATCCGCTGCCGCCATCCATAAGGACCTTTGTAAGTCAGAAGCCGTCCACTATTGGACTAAGTACAGCAGCCGGGCGCCGGCTGTTCGTAATTTAGGTTCGTCGCTGGCATTGAAGGTGATGGCTGTGTCGCCCATGGATTTGTTGTTGCTTCTTGGTAGACTTTGGCGAGGCTGGATTGTTCGCTTCCGATATTATTTGATGCGAAAGTCTCGAAGACTATTGATACCGCATCGGTATTGTTGGAGTGGTTTTCCGGGCTAGAAGCTCGCCACTTTTGGCCACCGCCGTAATATCCAACATGCTCAAGGCTATGTGTTGGGACGCGCTTCAGATCGTGGAATTTTACAGGGTCCGCTAAGCCATCCCTCCAGTACGGTTCCGTGCCATCTATGGGGTTTTTGCTTTTTGATTTTTATGTCTGGTGCCTAAGTGTAATGCACCCTTTAGTTGCGGACTAGGGTTGTATTCAGGGCCGGATTGTCCCAGAATTTATTTTCGGTTTTCCGGAAACTCTCCATTGCACAAGATTTCAGATTATGGACGCCTGTGTCGGCGGCGTGTAATTTCACGACGGCTGACGGCGTTCAAGATTCCCTCATCCATGCAATTATTGCAAAAAATTGAGATTGCATTTTCCTCTCGGCAGTCCTTTATCCTGTCCATAACCAGGAGGAATCTGGCCTAGTAGTGATGTACTGTTTCAGCGGGCTCTTGCCGGATTATAGATAGATCGCATATGTCTGGGCGGGTGGGTGGAATTAAGTCCGGAACCCTACCCATCTCAAGGCTCGAAGGCCGGGAAGTTTCCAAATTTGGAAGCATTGATTGCTGGACGTTGTCCAACGAGTCCGGAATGATGCCTGACTTTAAGTTCAGTGCTCGATCGAAGTCCGTCCCTCCGCAGGAATCCGGCATGGAGGGTTCGGGAGCCCGGACATGACTAGTTTTCAATACGGGAGAAGAGTCGCCGCATTGTTCCTCTACCATTTCAATGTGGTGGGTGACCTGGGGAGAGTTAATCTCTCTCAGATCGGTTTTAAGCCCAATGTGATTGTAGTTTGTAGCGACTCCCATGGCGGCGATGCGATCCAAGAGCTCGTTGACAGACGAGATCTCTATTGGATCCAGCCGCTCGGCAAATTCCGAGCTGACGTGAAGATTGCTTTTGATGACTTGAGAAGTCATTGTCGAAGCGGTGGCCGGACATGCGGTCATAAGTAAACCACCTAGCCGTATAGTTTGGCCGGCGGCCAAGGCTCCTTTGGCGAAAATACCATCCTTGAAGATGGGAGAAGGCATCCTTCCTATCGGTGACAGCACAGAGGAACTCTCAATGAAAGCACCAATGTCGGTGTCAAAACCAGCGGATCTCGGGTAGGGGGTCCCGAACTGTGCGTCTAGGCGGATGGTAACAGGAGACGAGGGACACGATATTTTTACCCAGGTTCGGGCCCTCTTGATGGAGGTAAAATCCTACGTCCTGCTTGATTAATATTGATGATGTGTATTACAAGAGTGGATCTACCACGAGATCAAGGAGGCTAAACCCTAGAAGCTAGCCTATGGTATGATTGTTGTAATGGATGTTGTGTCCTACGGACTAAAGCCCTCCAGCTTTATATACACACCGGAGATGGCTAGGGTTACACGAGTCGGTTACAATGGTAGGAGATCTACGATCCAGATCGCCAAGCTTGCCTTCCACGCCAAGGAAAGTCCCATCCGGACACGGGACGAAGTCTTCAATCTTGTATCTTCATAGTCTTGGAGTCCGGCGGACGATGATAGTCCGGCTGTCCGCACACCCCCTAGTCCAGGACTCCCTTAGCCACCATCTCATCGATGACCACCACTGGGTGACCCGAGCAGTGTCATTGGTTCTCGAGTACATCCACATTGGATGATCGCGAGCTTGGAGGGGCTAGATGTGTCGACTGAGAAACACCTCCAACAAATCCATTCCAGTCATACCCTCATGGACCAATTGGACTACCTGCTCAACTAGCATGGACACCTCTCTTTCTCGGGTGAAGTCCCGGTCAATGAAGAGGGTTGGCGGACTTGGGCCGGGGTGAACGGAGGAAGACCGGTCGACTGACCGGGGGTCACAATATCTTGGTAGTAGGACCAGGTTGACTGCCATCCCCGAACCGACTCGGGAAGAGTCATTGGGGAAAAAGTGCTACTAAGCCTCATCTGAATCCCTAAACCCCCACACATTTGGATCACGTGCGTCCTACCATCAGTCGTATTGTCTTTCTTCACAGATTGTTAACATCAGGTAAAGATGTGTTTGAATAGACCCCAATGCGGTCAACAACCCAAGAATTTTTCACATAGAGAAACATACGCAGCAAGATATGTGATAGTGTTGGGAGAAAAAATGGTGGAGCTTGGCTCGAAAAAAGTTCAGGAAACCTTAGAAAAAAGGATGCGGAGGTAGACAGAAACCATGGTCGACATGGGCTGTGAGGAGGACACACTCACCCTCCTGCGGTTGGGGCTCGATCTCGTTCCCCGGCAACCTCCAAGACCCATCGGCAATCAAGCCTGCGGCGGCCAGATCCTCCAGATCTTCTTTCCGGAGTGTGGACCGAATCCAGTCCCCCTGCATCCAGCCAGGTGGCAATCCAGACATCGACAACGACCCCCGAGTCGTCTGCTTGCCCTTCCCCATCGTCGTCGCCTTCTTCACGTGCTCCAGGGCCGCCGTCTTGTCCTTAACCATTGCGGCGGACAACGCACGGGCAAGGCAGCGGTGACGAGAGTGGAGGAGGACACAGTGGGGAAGCAGAGGAAGAAGAAGGGGAATAAGGCGCACTGTGCAAACGCATAGGCCTCGACGCCTTTTATGAGCCTGCTTACGAGTGGCTGACGTGTGGGCCCGAGCAATCCTGTCAAATCCATCAACGGTCGCGCGCCCGATACGTGGTGAAAAAGGTGGCGCAAGAATTGAGGCGCCCCTGTCTATCCACCCCATTTACTGCGGCACGCTCCTTCCCACACGCATCCCCAAAGTTTCGAATCCCATGAGATCCGGGAACCGCAGAGTAACCAATCGCGCCGAAGATTTTGTACCATATCAGCACTTGAAGACTTCTAGTTTAAGTTCACTCAACGACCTCTGAATCGAGCAAAGCGACTGAAATAAAGTTCATGTTTCAGCATGATTCCCGAACTCAGTAAGAATGCCAACGAAGCATAAAAATCAGGACGGGATCAACTTCAACTCTCTTTTCACTCGGACCTCAATCCATTTGGGGGCTAATGACAGTGCCATGGACCTAGGATAGGGTCATAAGCCTGACCTATATGCCCTACCCAAGGTCATTACTGTCGGTGTCAAAACCGGCGGATCTCGGGTAGGGGGTCTCGTACTGTGCGTCTAAGGCTAATGGTAACGGGAGGCGGGGGACACAATGTTTACCTAGGTTCGGGGCCTCTGTATGGAAGTAATACCCTAGAAGCTATCCTATGATTATGATTGTTCTTGTCCTACGGACTAAACCCACCAGTTTATATAGACATCGGAGGGGGCTAGGGTTACACAGAGTCGGTTACGGAGAAGGAAGTCTACATATCCGAATTGCCAAGCTTCCCTTCCATGCAAAGGAGAGTTCCACCCGAACACGGGACGAAGTCTTCAATCTTGTATCTTCATAGCCCAACACCGCACAGTACACAATCCGCTGTCCGAGGACCCCTTAATCCAGACTCCTCAAGAGCTCCCCTCGAACCAGGCTTCAATGACGATGAGTCCGGCGCACAGATTGTCTTCGGCATTGCAAGGCGGGTTCCTCCTACGAATACTCCATAGAAGATTTTGAACACAAGGATCGTGTCTAGCTCTGCAAAAAAAATTCACATACCACCGTAGAGAGCACAATATTCCGCAGGTCTAATCTGCTGACAACTTCTTCACAGAGTGACATCACGCTGCGGCCCGGTCATTATTCGAACCGTTTTTCTCAACCTGCTACTACGCATCTTGTGAGGCGGTTTTATTAGCACGTCTTGTCAAGGCAGATATCGTGTCCCCTTATCACGAGATTCTCATCAATACGGGTATGGGTTACTCAACCACGCCATCTACGCGACGCTTGGGGAATAAGCGAGTTTACCGGGCAAGTGGGGAGGCGTAGGATCCCTGCTGCCTTTATAAGGAGATAAGGACTCCCCTTTTTCACACACGCCTTCTCCATCCTCTGCTCATCCATTCCCTCTCAATCGAGCTCCAGCACCCAAGCGTTCGTCTTCTCCGCCCAAAAAGGCCCTCCGAAAATGTTCGGATCCGGAGCAGGAGGCAAGTGGATGGCCTCTATCGTCCGGGAGAAGGATATCAAAAAGCTTCGGGAGGCCGGGTATCCGGCCAAGAAAATCAGCCATCGTCTCCCGACGGCGGGACAGATCGTCCCAACCCCGGAACCCCACGAGAGGGTTGTATTCCTTCCTCACTTTGTCCGCGGGTTAGGGTTTCCCCTTCACCCATTTGTTCGCGGCGTCATGTACTACTACGGGATCAATTTTCATGATCTATCCCCAAATTCCTTCCTCAACATCTCGACATTCATCGTCGTGTGCGAGGCCTTTCCCCGCATCTCGCCACACTTCGGCTTATGGCTGAAGATTTTTAATGTGAAGCCCAAGGTGGTGAGCGGCGAGCACGCTGAGTGTGGAGGTGCCATGGTGAGCAAGATGCCCAACGTCACATGGCCATCAGGTACTTTCAATGATTCCGTCAAAGGGTGGCAGCAGAGTGGTTCCACGTCACTGAGCCACGCGGTGCGAAATGGGTCGCAGCTCCCAAATTCCAATCTGGAGCTCCCCTGCGGCTTACGTCCTGGCCCAAGAAGGGATTGAACTGGTCTTCGCCCGACGAGGTGTCGGTGCTCCAAACGCGCGTCAAGGATGTGGAAGACAAGAATATTAAACTTGTCAATGTAGTCTAGGTGATGTTAGTTCGCCGGATTCTTCCTTGCCAACACAGGGCCTACAATTTGTGGGAATTCGACCCGGCCAAGCACCAGACCCTGCTGAAGTTCTTTGGCTCCTCGCAGAAGGACATCTGGAAGGTGCTCTTTAAGTCCGCCAAATCATTGTATGTTCGCAAGTCACACGTCATATTTGCATAACCTGGGGGAAATGCTTAATGTATTTTCCACAACTCTCCTAGGGCTGGATGAAGAAGGTGGGGCGGATCTACTATACGGCCCCACTCCTAGAAGAACTGGCCAGCCCACTTCTGACGAAGATGCTGGTCCCGGCGCCTTACAAGGCACCGAAGAAGAAGGTCGGGAAGGAGGCCAAAGAGACCAGGGGCGGCCTTCATCGCCGCGGCACTTCGGACACAATATCCGAAGACTCCGATGCCCGTTCTTCCTTTGGAGAGAACAAGGAAGAGGAGGAAAACCAATCCCCAGCGAGGGGAATAAAGTAAAGGACGGCCTCCACATCCTTGGAGGCCGAGTTGCCTAAGAAGGGAAAAACTCATCTTCCGGAGGAGTCAACCGCCGCTTCTGACAGGAGCCTGGAGTGGGATCCCAGGGCCCAGCCCCTGGCGTACTCGTGAGTATACAAAAGTTGAACACGCTTGTGCATCCAGGCTCACTATGGCATTATGTTTTAATTATTGAGCCATACTTTTTGCTGTTCGGCGAGGTCCCTGTCGGTGTCAAAACTGGCGGATCTCGGCTAGGGGGTCCTGAACTGTGCGTCTAAGGCTAATGGTAACAGGAGGCGGGGGACACAATGTTTACCCAGGTTCGGGCCTTCTTGATTGAGGTAATACCCTACTTCCTGCTTTATTGATCTTGATGATATGAGTATTACAAGAGTTGATCTACCATGAGATCGTAAAGGCTAAACCCTAGAAGCTAGCCTATGATTATGATTGTTCTTGTCCTACAGACTAAACCCTCCGGTTTATATAGACACCAGAGGGAGCTAGAGTTACACAGAGTCGGTTACAAAGAAGGGAATCTACATATCCTAATTGCCAAGATTACCTTCCACGCAAAGGAGAGTCCCACTCGGACATGGAACGAAGTCTTCAACCTTGTATCTTCCTAGTCCAATAGTCCGACCAAAGTATATAGTCCGGCTGTCTGAGGACCCCCTAATCTAGGACTCCCTCAGTAGCCCCTGAGCCAGGCTTCAATGACGATAAGTCCGGTGCACAGATTGTCTTCGGCATTGCAAGGCGGGTTCTTCTCTAGAATCCCTGAGTATCTGTTCTAACAAGCAGTGTCCGGCTTCCCGTTAATGTTGCACTCCTGGCTTCTGTACTTTAATAATGGCAGTCTCCACTTGTCGAGCGAATGCGAGAAGTCGGGGCATTTTTACATTTGCCACCCTGACCATGTAAATAAAGCATCTATTAAAGAGACGGGGATCCTCATATCCAAATCATACCATCTTCCCCCAGCGAGGATCCATTAGAGCGCGCCCCAAAAAAGCCATCCCATCATGGCCGGCCACCGCAGCTCCTCCTCTCACTCCCGTAGCGCTAAGCCATGCGATTGGGAGAAGTGTTCTGTATCCCATGGCCAATTGGTGGAGTTGCAGAGCCAGAGGTTTCTCCCTCCTGCATATCTTGTCCCCGTCCGAGCCGGACTAGCCACTTATGATGAACGAGTATGCCTTGTCCCTTACTTGCTGTGGGGCCTCGGATTTCCAATCCATCTGTTCCTTAGCGGGCTCCTGGAGTACTACGGCATCCAGCTGCATAACTTCACTCCTTCTTCCATACTGCACATCACAGGTTATGTCGCCCTTTGCGAGCTATTTCTGGGCTGCAAAGCTCATTTCGAGCTATGGAAGAGGCTATTCTGACTGGTCCCTCGTAATCAGGAGGGATCAATATATCAAGTGGGCGGAGCCGAAATATGGCGTATCACTGGGACCGGATACCTGTCCGACACTCCAAAGAAGACATCCGAAGACTGGCCTTCAGAATGGTTTTATATAGACGACGTCCCTGTCGGTTCAATATCCAGTGTATCTCGTAGTAGGGGTCCTAAGCTAGGCATCTTGGAGCGATGGGAACATAGACAAAGGATTTTACCCAGGTTCGGGCCCTCTTGATGGAGGTAAAAACCCTACGTCCTACTTTTAATTGTATTCATATAGGTCTAGTACGGAGTACATGTGTCTACCACGAGAATGTTGTAATGAATATGAGAGTCCTTGTCTTGGGCACCAAGTCTTGTGGAGTCTTCCTTGTATGCGGCAGGGGTTGTCCGAACTGGCCCATGAGTATACGGCCATGGGGGTCCTCGGCCCAATCCAACTGATCGGGAGATGATGTGGTGAGTACCCCCTAGTCCAGGACACCGTCAGTCCCTCTTCCGAACCCTATCCGGATGTGACTTCCTGAGTTTATCAATGCCCCACTGAAGAAACGCCACAACTGGCGTCCCTGGAGCCCCTAGGAGGAAGATAACAGAGAGGTCATTTATCTGATGGACAGGATGAAAACGCTGGCCAAACCAGGATTGACAATAATCGAGCTTATGTCAATCTGCATAATGCGGGGGGTGCAGCCACTCCAGTATCGGGGGAAACCCATGTGGCACTTCAATGGAGAAGATGATGCCACCCACTGCAGTTGTAAGGGTCCGGACTCCGCCACCGCTCTGGCGAAAATACTGTCCGATTTGTATAAAGGAGAAGAAGAGGAGTTCACCCGCATTAAGCCACGGGATGGATTTTCCATGTACAACCCCCCTAGCTGGGTGAGATGATATCCTTTACTCAACTCTGTTCATTCCCGCATTCTACCATCACAAATATTTACCTTGCTAACTCATAGCAGGTACTGCGAAAAGCTGTGAGGGAGGTCCACAACCTATCTCCAAAGCCAGAGGACCCCAACCGGGCCGTCGACCCCGGACTTGAAGAAGATTCAGACATATTTGTGGAGCTCGTCGACAGGACATTTTACCAGTTAAGTTGTGATGGTGCCTTGGTGGCCATCATAGTTGATTATCCTGGCCTACTCCCTGCATCACATGTAAGTAAAACCGGAGTCCTAACTTCCGAGAAGGATCCCTTCTTTGCGCCTTACCCACCGCACATGTATTGTGTTTTACAGGGAAGGCCATCGGGGCGCCGTGCCGAACCCGTGGTGACTCGCCAACAAGGGACAGCGAAGCCGAGTAGGCTTAAAAGGAAGGCGGTCCGGACCGAGATGCGTCACAGAGATATGATTAAAAACCTACTCCATGATTATCGTCTATAAAACATAACAATGTCCATGGTCCCCTGGCAGAAAAGGCGCTCACCGGACTGTGTCTGGAGAGCCTGCCGGCCACACCTCCACCAGCCAGACTCCAGAGCCGGACTCAGGGGCGGAGGCTAACACAGGGACAACGCCGGACGGTCCTCCTACAGAGGATGCGGATAGAATATCCACTACAAATTCTGAAGTGACAAGCGCCATGATTCACAGGTGTCGACAGGCCGTACTCCGTGACCCTAATTTCTCCGAAGAGGCCTTCAATGCCTTCAACTCAGGAGATGCATACATCCGAGCTGCTCAAGGTGGTCTTGCTAGATCCACGGACCAGTATTTAAAGGATATACGGGTAAGAAAATCTGATAATTTTGTATATCAGTAGCCCCCGAGACTTGAAACAGGTTGCATAACTGATTTAAGGATCAACGTATGCATAGGTTCTTACAGAGAAGAACACCCATTTGTCCCAAGAGCTGGAGGAGTGCAAAGCCCAGCGAAGGGCCGTGGTTGCCTGAATGGGGGAACCTAAGAAGGCCTCATCTGGTAATACTTGTAATTACGTGTACCAGTTTGTATTCGGCATGCTTATGAATCTAACAATAGATTCTGTAGATAATCCCAGAGGGAATCTGGGGATCGTACAAGAGGATGAGCAACAAGCTAAATGGCAGCTAGAGGCTGGCGAGCATGTGCTTACACGGGTTAGGCAGGAGAAAAACGATCTCCAAGATGCCAATACCCGGCTGGGCGTTGAATTGAAAGATGTTCGGGCCCAACTTGCTGACTCCGTGAAGGAGAATAACAGGCTTCGACGCGGCATTTTTAATAATGCTCAAACAAACCTTTATACAGTTCGGCGAAGAAGCAGGCTTAACAAAATTATGTCTGTAGGTATGCTGACAGGTCGTCCCGAAGAGGAGATACCCGGATCCGCATGCGATCTTCTGCAAGAGCTCACAACTACACGAACAAGTTCGGCAGGTGATGTAGGGCATTCCCCAGGCCTTGTGGCCCTCCTCCTCCCTGCCCGGAGGCGTGGGCGAGCTTGGAGATATGCTCAAGGAAGCGTAGTGGCGCTTCCTATTATTGAAGACATCAGCCTGCCGACAAGGTGCAGGGGAAGCCTGGGCCATGGTGAAGACGCGGTACACCAAGGTTGACCTGAATCACATGGCCGAGGTCGGACCTGTAGGGTCAGATGGGAAAGAGATCCCTGTTAGTCTGGTATATGACCAGGTAGGATTAGCCACAAAGTATTCCCAATAGGATTGTAGGCTAGATAGCCTGTTGGATGGTATAGAAGAAGAATTTAATCAATCTAAGTGACCGTGTACTTCAAATGACATATTTTGTCCCTAGCCGGATTGTAAATCATTTGTCTTGGCGGCCCTTTTTGCTTCAAACTCCGGATCCGACAGTCCGGAGCGTATCCGAATACTCGCTCAGTTATGTAAATCGGGGTGCACGTGGAAACCAGGCATAGAGGTCATAAGTGCTTGAACAGACAAGTACCCAACTAGCTATGTTATATTACATAGATAGTAGGAAACATCCTCCAGGGAGAATTGTTCCGTTAAGGGTTCCTTTCCCTGGGTACACATGTATTAACGTGCATGTCCGAGCTGCGAACAAAGACGCAGGATATGAAACATCTAGGGGTTTATATTGTAAGTAAGTAAGAAACATCTTTTGTTCACGGACTGAATATTCCCTTAAGAACGCTAGCTTAAGGTAGATATCCGGCTGACCCGGCAGTAACAATCGCTGAGGTGCTCCCCTTATGCCCTAGCCGAACTAACGGGAACGTAGGGCATAAACATAGGAGCCAGGCAACCTAGCATGGCCAAAACTTAAGTCATATCGATGCATATAATGGCGAAAAAAGGTACATATGGAAAAGTGACACATATGTGGTGGGCATAAAGCCCGGGAGATAATTATATTAAGCTTCTGTATAAGAAGCCCCCAGGTATAATGAGTGCGCATAGCGCGTCAAGATTGTGTAGTCAAGACATACTCAAAGCCTTTGAGGCCATAAAAAAGGAAGAAAGAAAGAAAAAGAGGATATAACGTAAAAAAGAAAGGCGGAGGTAAGAAGACGAACACAGAGTTCGGCACTAGGCGTAGGATCTGAGGAGTCTGGCCGCGTTCCATGGTTTTGGCTTGAGTCGATTATCAGATGCATCACGCAGACGGTACGCCCCTCCGGTGAGAACTTTATCAATTTGAAGGGACCCTCCCACTTGGGCTTGAGCTTGTCCTTTTTCTTCTCTGGTAGGCGTAGAACGAGTTTGCCAACGTTATAAGTTTTGGCCCGTACTTCTCTGCTTTGATACCTTCGAGCCTATTTCTGATAGAATGCGGAACAGGCTTTTGCAACGTCACGCTCCTTCTCCAGGGCATCTAAACTGTCTTGCCGATCAAGCTCGGCTTCTCTCTCTTCGTACATGCCCACTCGAGGTGAGTCATGAATGATATCGCAGGGCAATACCGCCTCTGCATCGTACACCATAAAATATGGTGTGTATTCGGTAGTGCGATTCGGCGTGGTTCACATCCCCCATAGTATGGAGTCGAGCTCCTCGACCCAGTGCTTATCCGATTCCTTCAAGGATCGCACTAGTATGGGTTTGATGCCGCTCATAATAAGACCATTTGCTCATTCGACTTGACCGTTTGTTTGGGGGTGATAGACGGAGGCATAATCGAGCTTAATGCCCATGTTGCCGCACCAAGTTTTCACCTCGTCGGCTATGAAGTTGGAGCCATTATCGGTGATGATGCTGTGGGGGACACAGTAACGGTGTACGACCCCTGATATGAAGTCTATCATTGGTCCGGATTCGGCCGTTTTAACTGGTTTGGCTTCTATCCATTTGGTGAATTTATCCACCATGACCAACAAGTATTTTTTCTTATGGCTTCCTCCTTTAAGGGGTCCAACCATATCGAGCCCCCAGACCGCAAAGGGCCAAGTAATAGGTGTCGGTGTCAAAACCGGCGGATCTCAGGTAGGGGGTCCCGAACTGTGCGTCTAGGCGGATGGTAACAAGAGACAAGGGACACGATGTTTTACCTGTGTTCGGGCCTCTCGATGGAGGTAAAACCGCATCTCGCTTGATTGATATTGATGATATGTGTAGTACAAGAGTGGATCTACCACGAGATCAAGGAGGCTAAACCCTAGAAGCTAGCCTATGGTATGATTGCTGTAATGGTTGTGTTGTCCTACGGACTAAAACCCTCCGGTTTATATAGACACCGGAGAGGGCTAGGGTTACACAGAGTCGGTTACAATGGTAGGAGATCTACATATCCAGACGCCAAGCTTGCCTTCCACGCCAAGGAAAGTCCCATCCAGACACGGACGTAAGTCTTCAATCTTGTATCTTCATAGTATTGGAGTCCGCCGACGATGATAGTCCGCTGTCCGGACACCCCTAGTCCAGACTCCTCAAGAGCTCCCTCGAACCAGGCTTCAATGACGATGAGTCCGGCGCGCATATTGTTCGGCATTGCAAGGCGGGTTCCTCCTCCGAATAATTCATAGAAGATTGTGAACACCAGGATAGTGTCCGGCTCTGCAAAATAAATTCCACATTCCACCATAGAGAGAATAATATATACACAAGTTCAATCTGCTGACGTATTTTGTGGCATGACATCACACCACTACCAAGCCTTTACTTGAATCGTTTTTCATTATCCCACCTCAGCACATTTAGCGAAGCGGTTTCTTTGGCACATCTTGTCGAAGCAGAGATCGTGTTCCCCTTATTCCGGGATTCTCATCAATACGGACGTGAGTAACCCAAGCGCGCCATTGATGGTGGCGCTTGGGAGATAAGCGAGTTTTACCAGCTGGTGGGGACGATAGTCTTCGTCCGCCCATATATAAGGGATAAGGATCCACCGCTTTTTTACCCACGCCTTCTTCCTCCTTTGCTTATCCATCTCCGCCAAGACTCGAGCCCAAAGGCCCAAGTTCGCACATCTCGCCTCAACCTTCTCCAGCCATGTCCGGAGTGGAAGGCAGGATGGCCTCCTCCGCTACGGAGGGGCACATCGAAGATCGCAGATCGCCGGATATCCGTCCCGGCGACATCGCAAGACCGGCCGCCCGACAAGGGCAGCTCATCCCCACCCCCAGCCCCATGAGAGGGTCAGATTCTTCCCACTTCCTCCATGGACTTGGCTTCCCACTTCATCCCTTCGTCCGGGGCTCATGTACTATTACGGCCTAGATTTCCATGATTTGGCACCGAATTTCATCCTCAACATCTCGGCGCTTATCATCGTAGGCGAGGCCTTCCTCCGCATCCAGCCCCACTTCAGCCAGGCTCAAGACCTTCAATGTCAAGTCAAGGTAGTGAAGGGAATCAGCAGAGTGCGAGGGCGCCATGGTGGGCAAATGCCCAACGCCCTCTGCTCGAGGCGCCTTTGTGGAAACCATCAAGGGGTGGCAATCGGGTGGTTCGATATCACCGAGCCACAGGACCTTAAATGGGCAGCGCCCCGAGTTTAGATCTGGTATCACCATGCAGCTCTCCTCCTGGAAAGAGAAGTGCTTGCTATGGGGTAGTTTGGAGGAGCTGGCCGGACTCAATCCTTTCTCCGCACTCGTGAACAAGAAGCCAAGCTTGTCAATGTGATCCAGGTCATGCTCGCTCACGGATTCTCGCCCGCCAACAACGGGCCTTCAATCTGTGGGAGTTTGATCCAGACACAGACCGACCTCGAGCGGGCTCTTCGACACGACGCACGGTTGCCTGGAGGGTGCTGTTCAAGGGCGGGGAACCCCCGCGTCCGCGACTGAAGATCGCGGATTCAGCACCAAGAGGCCGGCCGGCAAGGTGAGCTTTATCATTCTTTACGGGACACTTATTTCTTTAATAGTTTGACTCTATGCGGGATCTATAACTCCCAATGCCTTTAACAGGACTGGCAGAGGACGTCCGGATAGGTCAACTGTCCGGCTCCCCTCCCCGAAGAACCAGCGGACGCCCGTTTAACGGCTCCCCTCCCGGAACTTTATGTGGTGCCAGAGAAGAAGGCCAAAAAAGAGGCCACGGGAACCCGAAGAAGTTCCCGGCCCCAGGTGATATCGGACTCATCGTCCGATGGCTCCGAGGCGGACTCCTCCCCTGAAGACGAGGAGGAGAAGAGGACTCTTCCGGAGGGGGAGAGAGGAAAGGAAGGCTTCCCAACGGGGAGGCCAAGGGTCCAAGAGGTGAAGTACCCTTCCCCCGGACGGCTCCGCCAACGCCAATGATGGCGACGAGGAGTGGCCCTCGAGGGCCAAGCCCCTGGCAAAATCGTAAGTATCCGGACTCCTGAGTGATTTGTGATTTCTTTTTCGTGCCATGTAGTGTCCTTCTAATGCCGCATACTATCTGTAGCCCGGCCGAGGAGGATCTTCCCGCTTCATCCAGCGTGTCCTTGGCACCGTCGGATGTGGATTCCATTCCGACCGCTTCCACCCCTCACGATGTTGAGGACGCCGAGGTGGGATCCCAGGAGGGGACCCGCCAGGAGGGGGAGGCTCCAGAGGTGCCATAGGGCAACCCCCCGGACTTCGTGCCGAACTCCGCACCGGACCCCGCAGTGGTTCTGGAGTCCGGCAGGTGGCCCCTTCGCAAGAAGGGCAAGACCGTGACATTGGCGGCCTCCGTCCAACCGGAGGCGCCGGACAACTTGTTGGAGGTGCTCAACGGCGCTTCCATCGAGGAAGAACACCGCACTATTTTGAGTGCGGTGATTCAGAAGGTTCAGCTCGCCAAGAGCAGGCTGACCGAAGCTTGCAGCAGCCTTCTAACAGGATTTGAGGTAAGAAGTTTAAAATATGTAATGTAATACCAAGATAGACAAGAGCCCCTCGATGCTCGGTTCAAGGCTCGAAAGAAAAGCCGGACTGAGGATCTAAAAAGATATACGCAGGATTGCTAAAATTATGTCAATATGGGTTTGCAGTTTGCGCCGACCTCTCGCCAGACCGATCATGGAGGTCGGTGCTTTGAAGCAGGACCTCGAGTGGTCCGAGCAAGAGCTCGGCCATGCCAAGAAGCAGCTCGAGGACAAAGAAGGTGAGTAACACCACTTTGAAATTTGTACCTTACAGAAAAGGATTTAGGTTGCAATAAAAATAACAAGGATAACGTGGGTACTGCAGGGGCCACGAACGAGGTGGCGACCCTGAAGGAGGCCGTGTCCGCAGCCGAACACAATGCGGCCGCGGAGCGAGCGGAGCGAGAGAGGTAGGAGGCCCGGGTGGCAGAGGTGTGGCAAGACCTCCAGGCTCTCATGGAAAAGCATGAGAGTTTGGAGCCCGACTCGAAGACTCGGTAGTCCGAGATTGCCTCGGCTCTTGAAAGTGCCAAAGCCGCTAAGGACGAGGCCCATAAGGCCCTCCAGGGGATTGAGGCGACGAAGAAGATAGCAACGAGTAAGGCATTTTTCATGCAAAGCAAGCATGTGAATGTAAATTACCTGTTACTTACCCGAATTCGGAGCTCTCTAGGGGCGTTTGCAGATCTGCCTCGCAGCAGGTCCGATGTCGCCAGATTCTACTGGCTGAGGAGGGAGCTCGACGGAGAAGGTCTTCGGTCTCGCACGCCGAGGCCGGACATCCGGTGTTTCTAGCGACCAGCTGAAGCAGCTGGTCGAGCTCCACAAGGTAGCCGAGCAGGCCATGAAGGGCCTCATAGTCCGACCGTGGCCTGGAGAGGCCATGCCTGGGAGCTACTTCGGCCTCGTGCGGTGGCTGGTGGATGCGTGCCCCTGGGTGGAGGTCATCAAGCGCTCCGCCTACATTGAAGGTGCCCGTCGGGCCCTTGCCAGCGCAAAGGTGCATTGGGGCAGGCTGGATGCGGAGAGGCTCCTGACGGACGCGCCGCCGCCAGGCAAAGAGTATCGTACGCCCGAGATGTGCTATAAGACTGTCCTGAAGGGTGCCCGCAAGATTGCGGATGAGTGCCCCAGAGATGTAATTATTGAGTAGACTAGCCATTTGTTATCCTGTGCGCTAAAAACATTGTTCATATGCACTAAGCAACGCTTATTTGATTTAAAATATTACCTTCTGTGCAGCCGTATATCAAATCTGAGAGATAGCAAGTCGTCGGCTTCAGCCCCCATGCCACGAGTGCTGGGGTGTTCGGGATAAACTTGAGCGCTCTTGTTCCCATTTTTGGGTCCATCTAGGGAGGCGCTCAACACAAAGAACAAGGCAACCGAACTTATATTGCTTGAACACTCTCACTTAGCCATAGAATTCTATAATTTTATATTTCGGCGAAGCCCCTAGTGTCGGAAGACCGAGTTCGGGGCACTATCCACACCGGGCCGACACTATCCGTTCTCGCTCTAAGCGGCGTGAGTCTTTAGGGACTCAAAAGACCTCTCTAACAATGATCACCTCTCGCCTTATCATGACAAATCAGTTTTAGCTTTCCATCGAGGCGCCGCCACCAACCGGGCGCAATCGCAGTGGTTCTCCCAAAGGCTACCTTAGCCGATGAACGGAACGTAAGGTACCAAAACATGGGAGCCGCAAACCCAACTATTGACCCAAGACATGATTCGAGCCGATGCATATAATGCTATAAGTTCGGGTGCCGACTTGTGAAAGTGTTCAGACTTATCACACCATAATGCGGGGAACATAAGCCCTCAGGTATTAGGCCGCACTAAAATGTACGGTGCAAGATGTCATAAATGAACATATATATAAACAAAGGAATGCAATTATAAGCGAAAAAATGATGCATTGTTTATTCAGGGAATTCTGCCATGAGTGCAGAACAATACAAATAGTGCGGTAAGCAAGGGAGTGGACTATTTTAAACATGTCCCCCTCCAGGGGTGGGCTGCGGAATGTTTTAATAAACAGATTTAATGCTCGTAACGGAGACCACCTGAGTGTTCGTCGTAGCCCTTGTTCCTCCCAGGCTGTTGCATCATGAGTTCGGCCGATCTACTACCGGACAGGACCTCTTGTAAACGGAGTCTTGTAGATAAGATAAAATAAAAAAAGGAAAAAAAAAGGTGACACACTTAGGAGCCCCTGGTGTGGTTGAGCCGCACTTTGGGCCTGTCGTGGTCGTGCCCCTTCCCCTATGCCCAAGGTATCTCCAGAGCGTAATGATGTACACGGGGAGTTTGTCTTGCAATCATGCAAGGGCTGGGGTTGGGGCCGCATTGCTATGCGTGCTCAGAACGTGCCAGGTGGTCTTGATGTATGTTGCTCCGGGCGCGTTTAATCATGTCCGGTCTTTTAATGGCCGGACTCGAAAATTGCCTTAAGAGGCTGCTCTATACTTCTGCCGCGAGAGCCGCTGTGTGTTCCTCCGTTCGGAGGGAGCATTCAGTATTTCCGTTGACCGTGATGACTCCACGAGGGCCTGGCATCTTGAGCTTAAGGTATGCATAATGTGGTACCGCGTTGAACTTTGCAAACGCAGTTCGTCCGAGCAGGGCATGATAGCCACTGCGGAACGGGACTATGTCGAAGATTAACTCCTCGCTTCGGAAATTATCTGGGCATCCGAAGACCACTTCCAGCGTGACCGAGCCTATGCAATTGGCCTCGACACCTGGTATGACGCCTTTGAAGGTCGTCTTTGTAGGTTTAATCCTTGAGGGGTCTATGCCCATTTTGTGCACTGTATCCTGATAAAGCAGGTTCAGGCTGCTGCCACCGTCCATGAGGACTCTAGTGAGGTGAAAGCCATCGACAATTGGGTCTAAAACCAATGCGGCGAGTCCGCCATGGCGGATACTGGTGGGGTGGTCCCTTCGATCGAAAGTGATCGGATAAGAGGACCATGGATTGAACTTGGGCGACCGCTCCATCGCATATACGCCCCGGCGCATGCTTCCGCCCTCTTGGGTATGTGGGTTGCGTATATAATATTTACCGTCGACACTTGTGTGGGGAAACCCTTCTGTCCTCTATCGCTCGGGCGGCCGGTATCTTCCTCGCCGTCGCCGAGCAGCCCCTTGTCATTGTTTTCGCAATTAACTTGCTCGTCATTAAATACCCAACAATCTCTGTTGGTGTGATTAGCTGGCTTTTTGGGGGTGCCATGTATCTGGCAAGAGCGGTCGAGTATTCAGTCCAAATTGGATGGACCCGGAGTAGTTCTTTTGAATGGCTTCTTCCGTTGACCGGGTTTAGAGCCTCTAAATCCGGCGTTGTCTGCCGTATCCTCATTGTTATCGCCGTTAACGCGGTGTTTGTTTTTGTTTCGACGCGACCTACCATTGTGGTCCTTAGTATCCGAACTGTTAGCATTTTTGCTGAGGTTGTTGCTGCGAGCTAGCCAGCTGTCCTCTCCCGCACAGAAGCGGGTCATGAGTGATGTGAGGACTTCCATGGATTTCAGCTTTTCCTGTCCTAGGTGCCGGGCCAGCCACTCATCGCAGATGTTATGTTTGAAGGCTGTGAGGGCCTCTACATCCGGACAGTCGACGAATTTATTTTTTCTTTGTTAGGAACCGTGTCCGAAATCGTTCGCCGATTTGTCCGGCTGCTGAATTATGTGGCTGTCATCGCGCTCGGTGGTCGCACGATGTGCCCCGGAAGTTGTCGAGGAATGCGGCTTCCGTGTCCTCCCAACACCCAATTGACTCTCAAGGGCAAGCTGTTAAGCCAATGCCAAGCTGGTCCTTAAGCTTGAGTGGGAGATACTTGATGGCGGAGATTGCCGCCATGGGCCATATGGATGTGCGTAAGATAATCTTCGATCCAAACCATGGGTCTATTGTGCCATCGTAGGATTCGATGTTCACGGGTTTAAACCCTTCAGGATTTGATGATCCATTACTCGTCTGCTAAGCATAGTGGGTGTGCGGCGCCTATATTGAGCAATATCACGACGTAGCTCCGAGAGCGCTGGTTCTGCTGTGTTCGCCCGCCGGAGTTGTTGTCAGATCCGTGCGACGGTAGTCGCCGTGGGTCGTGGGACGCCTCGTGATCCGTGATATAGATCTGGATTGTCTTGCCTTGTCCTCCAATATATCCCGCAAGTCCGGGCGATTCCCTCGTGGCTTCAGATTTTCGAGCGATGCCGGGTACGGTCCCGATGGAGGGCCTAGATGCCTTCTATCGCGACCACGGGTGGTCGGTCCGCCAGACAGCGCAGGTGATGAAGGTTTGTATGCTTCCTCCTCTAGTCGGGGAGCAACTTGCGCTTTGGGTAGCTTCGAGGGGCGCTCGAGTTCATACTCTTCGCCGCGAGGACCTCGGTCCATCCGGCGCCAGCAGGTCTTGATCAGCTTGAAGCTGTTGTTGCTTTTTCTTTAGGCTGTTCGCCGTGGCTATTAGCCTGCGCTTAAAACGCCTTGTTCGACGGGATCTCGGCATGACAAATTGCCGTCGCTGAGGCTTGCCTCGCTCCCGAGGGAGGCATGTAATTGTCATCCTCTAACTCCTCGCTCACCGCTCTCTCGTGGGCTGGCTTCCCGCCCTCCTCAGGCTGAATTGTGCCGAGGGGGTTGTCTTCGCACTCGGGTGTTATTATCTCCGTGCCGAATCTCCATTCTTGCTGTGGCGGGATTTAGAGCGGCGCCACGACATCGGGCGCTTGGGCTGTTTCTTAGAGGAATCGCTTCCACCGCTTTTCGCCGTCCCCATCCTTTGGGGTGTCCACCATGTATATGTCATACAACGAGGTGGTCTTCGCGCCCCGAGGCGCTGGTTTCTGATCGCCTCCGCATCGCCGCCCATACCGCCGATGTCTTCGAGTCATAGTCTAGCATGTCGTTAAATCATCGGCAGAGGCTACGAAGTGGGTGGTGGGTGGGCTTTGAATTTCTTCGTTGTCCGCATCCCAACCGTCCTGACCGTAGTTCGGCCAGGTTCTCCCGATAACGAGAGATGTTTTAGCTAATTCAGTGATGTCGCCAAAAGGTGAGTGCCGAAGATGTCCGCGAGGTGAACTCCATGATCGGGCGCCTAATCGGATTCGATTGGCAGGGGCGCAGGAGGTTCGGAGTCCGGAAAGGAGTCTCGCACCTCTGAGTCATGAGCTTTATAAGGGACAAGGTCAGTATTTGGCTCCATCGCTGCGGAAGTTGTAGCCCCGAGGCGGTGTCCAGCCACCTATCTCGATTCAAGGCAATGGCTCAACTATGGGTCAGAGCGGACTCGTGTGCGGCCTCCAGGGTAATGTCCGGCGGCAGAGCTAGATCATGCCCATCATGACAGTGTGGCATGCTCGGCTGTGGCTCGACTCCATCGAAGATCAATTCCCCGCGGATGTCAGCCGTGAAGTTTAGGCTTCAATACCTGACATGATGGCCAGGGGCGTAGCTTTCGATCTGCTCCAGATGGCCATGTGAATTGGCCCGCAGTGCGAAGCCGCCGAACACGAAGATCTGTCCGGGGAGAAAGTCTCACCCTGGACGGCGTTGTTGTTGATTGAAGAAGCCATCAAGCCTATCGGTGATGATACAGAGGAACTCTCAATGAAAGCACCAATGTCGGTGTCAAAACCGGCGGATCTCGGGTAGGGGGTCCCGAACTGTGCGTCTAGGCGGCTGGTACCAGGAGACAAGGGACACAATGTTTTTACCCAGGTTCGGGCCCTCTCGATGGAGGTAAACCCCTACTACGGCTTGATTGATATTGATGATATGGGTAGTACAAGAGTGGATCTACCACGAGATCAAGGAGGCTAAACCCTAGAAGCTACCCTGTGGTATGATTGTTGTAATGGTTGTGTTATCCTACGGACTAAAACCCTCCGGTTTATATAGACACCGGAGAGGGCTAGGGTTACACAGAGTCGGTTACAATGGTAGGAGATCTACATATCCGTATCGCCAAGCTTGCCTTCCACGCCAAGGAAAGTCCCATCAGGATAGGGGACGAAGTCTTCAATCTTGTATCTTCATAGTATTGTAGTTCGGCTGACGATGATAGTCCGGCTGTCCGGACACCCACTAGTCCAGGACTCCCTCAATAGGGATTGTTTGGAGAGTGGTAGGTGGCATATGGCTTTGATTTGCAAAAAGCTGGCGACCGACTCAATTTTGGATGAGGTCCTGTGCATCCGCTCGGGCTGTCGGCCAGTAGAAACCTGTACGGAAGGCCTTGCTTACAAGGGCCTGAGCTGCGGTGTGGTGGCCGCCGAATCCAGCATGAATTTCGGCCAAAAGTTGTCGTCCTTCCTCTTCGGAGATGCACCTTTGGAGTACTCCGGTAACGCTTTTCTTATAAAGCTCTCCCTCGTGAACCTTGTAGGCTTTAGAGCGCCGCACAATGCAACGTGCCTCATTTTGGGCCTCAGGGAGTTCTTGCCTATTTAGGTAGGCTAAGAAGGGTTCTGTCCACGGGGCGATGACAGCCATAATCACGTGGGCCGAACGTATTATTTCGGTCACGGAGCCTCGGATTATGCCAGAGTGTTCGGGATCTGGGGTTGTGGTTGGATCCAGACTAGTATTGCCGGTCTCCCCTTCCCACACCACGGATGGCTTGAACAGCCTTTCCAAGAAGATATTAGGTGGGACGGGGTCGCGCTTAGCGCCGATGCGGGCGAGGATATCCGCCTCTTGATTGTTTTCTCGGACCACATGGTGGAATTCGAGCCCCTCGAACCGAGCTGACATTTAGAGGACAGCATTGCGGTAAGCCGCCATTTTTGGGTCCTTGCATCAAAGTCTCCATTTATTTGAGATATTGCGAGGTTCGAATCCCCCCGCACCTCTAGGCGTTGAATGCCCATGGAGACCGCCATCCGAAGACCGTGCAACAGAGCCTCGTATTCGGCTGCATGTTGGAATCTGTGCATAGTATTTCTAGTATGTATTTTACTATATCTCCGGTGGGGGATGTCAGGACAACACCCGCTCCCAGGCCAGCCATCATCTTAGAGACGTCAAAGTGCATGATCCAATTGGAGTATGCACCGTACTCTTTAGGGAGTTCGGCTTCTGTCCATTAGGCGACAAAGTCAGCCAGTACTTGCGATTTAATGGCTCGTCGTGGTTTATATATGATGTCGAATGCGAGGAGCTCGATGGCCCACTTAGCATTCCGGCATGTGGCATCGCGGTTATTTATTATATTGTTGAGTGGTACTTCGGAGGCCACCGTGATTGAACACTCTTGAAAGTAGTGTCGCAGTTTCTGGGATGCCATGAAGATTCTGTATGCTATCTTTTGATAATGTGGGTACCATGACTTGCCTGGTGTGAGGACAGTGGATACGTAGTATACCGGCCTTTGAAGCGGGAACTTATGTCTGTCCTCTCTCATTCGACGACAAGCACTGCGCTTACAACTTCGTGCATTGCAGCTATATATAATAGCATGGGTTCGCCAATGTTTGGTGTGGCCAGGATTGGATTGCTAGCCAAGAGGGCCTTTATTTCTTCCAGTCCGGTCGTGGCCGCATCCGTCCACTCGAAGTGTTCGGTGCATCGAAGAAGGCGATAGAGAGGTAGTGCCTTTTGTCCCAATCGGGAGATAAAGTAGCTTAAGGCAGCCACGCATCCAGTTAACTTCTGGATTTGCTTGAGGTTTGTTGGGGTAGCCAACTGTGACAGAGCTCGGATTTTAGCCGGATTTGCTTTAATTCCTCTATTGGAAATGATGAAGCCCAACAGCTTTCCGGCAGGGATGCCGAAAACGCATTTTCCCTGGTTGAGCTTGATGTCATATGTTCAGAGATTGTCGAACGTAAGCCTCAGGTCGTCTATTAAAGACTCGACGTGTCTGGTTTTGATGACCACGTCGTCTACGTATGCCTCAACAGTTTTGCCGATTTGTGTTTCCAGGCATGTCTGAATCATGCGTTGATAGGTTGCACCGTCGTTTTTGAGCCCGAAAGGCATGGTGTTAAAACAGAAAGGGCCGTATGGAGTGATGAATACTGTTGCAGCTTGATCGGACTCTGCCATCTTGATTTGATGGTATCCGGAGTATGCTTTGAGGAAGCACAATGAGTCATGTCCTGCGGTAGTGTTGATGATTTGATTTATGCGTGGGAGGGGGAAGGGATGCTTGGGGCAAGCCTTATTGAGGTCCTTGAAATCGACACATAGGTGCCAGGATTTGTCCTTCTTTGGTACCATCACCAGGTTTGCTAGCAAGTCCGGATGTTTTATTTCTCTGATGAATCTAGCTAGCTCCTCTCCCATGGCTTGTCGCTTAGGTTTTGAAAAATGCTGAAGAGTCTGCTTGACCGGCTTGTATCCCTTTAGTATGTTTAGGCTATGCTCAATCAGCCTGTGTGGGATACCTGGCATGTCTGAAGGATGCCAGGCGAAGATGTCCCAATTCTCGCGCAAAACTCTATTGTGGGGTTCAGCTGTGCTCCAATGGATGCTGTTTTTGTAGAGTCCGTTGGGTGGACCTGGAATTTGACTATTTCGTCCGCTGGTTTGAAAGAGGTGGACTTGGGTCATTTGTCGAGTATCACGTCGTCCCTATCCACTGTGGAGCGCAGCACAGTTAGTTCTTCGGCCGTGAGGGCTTCGGATAATGCCTCAAGGGCCAGTGCAGTGGTTTTATTTTCAGCGCGGAGTGATATGTCCAGATCACTAGCTAGAGTGATGGTTCCATTGGGCCCGGGCATCTTGAGCTTCATGCACCATAATGGGGTATAGCTTGGAAGCTCGTGAATGCATCCCACCCTAAAAGGGCGTGGTATCCGCTAACGAACTATGCCACTCGGAATGTGATTTCTTCGGACCTATAATTCTCCGCGTGCTGAATACCACATCTAGCGTGATTTTTCCGCACATCATGCCTCCCAACTAGGAATGATTCCTCTGAAGGTCGTGCTGCTTTGCTCAATGCGTCTCTTGTCTATTTCCATTTTGTTGAGGTCTCTTGTCTATTTCCATTTTGTTGAGTGTTTCCTCGTAGATGAGGTTTAATCCGCTGCCACCGTCCATGAGCACTTTAGTAAGCCGGAAGCCGTCCACAATTGGACTAAGGACCAAAGCGGCTGGTGCTTGGACTATTCAGAATTGAGGTTCGTCACGGGCATTGAAGGTTATGGCCATGTCGTTCCATGGATTTATTGCTGCAACGCGGGCGACTTCGCGAGGTCAGGAAGTGTTTCGCCATACCGTTATTTGAGGCGAAAGTGTCGAAGACTGTCAATACTGTATTGTTATTTTCCGTGGGATGATGCTCTGCGGTATCGTTGATGAGGAGATCCTCGCTGCTCTTGGCCACCTTCCAGAGTATCCAACATGCTCTAAGGCTGTGTGTTGGTATGGTATCCGGTGTGCTGTGAATTTTGCATGGCCCATTGAGCCATCCCTCCAATACGGTTCCATGCCCTGTAGTGGGCTTTGGTTTCTTTGTAATTGGATCGGGTGACTTGTGAGAGTGCACCCTTTTAGTTCGGACGAGGGGTTTAGTGAGAGCCAGAGGATCCCAGAATTTTGTTTGGGTTTTCCAGGCGCTTTCCATCACACAATACTTCTGTACTATGGCCGCCAAGTCAGCAAAGTGTGCTATGTCACGGCGACTTATGGCGTTGAGGTTTCCCTTGTCCATGAAATTTTTGCAAAAGAATGAGATTGCGTCTTCCTCGCGATAGTCCTTGACCTTGCTGATTACAAGGAGGAATCTGGCCCAGAAGTGATGTACTGTCTATTGGGGCTCTTGTCAAATTTGGGAAAGTCGCTTGTATCTGGGTGGGTGGGTAGATTTAAGTCCAAACCCTGACTCGATCCAAGACCCAAGGGCAGAGGATCTTCCGAGCTTGGCAGTTCTGGCTCCGGGATGTTGCCCAATTTTTCTGGCCCGCTGTCCGATTCTAGGTTCGGAGCTTGGGTCATGTCCTCCCGTAGAAGGGTATCTGGCTCGGAGAGTTCGGGTATCCGGACATAGTTCGTCCTCAAAATAGAAGAATCGCTGCATTGCTCCTCCACCACCACTATTTGATGGGTGACTGGCACAGAGTTAATCTCTCTTTGGTCGGGTTTAAGCCCGATCCGATCATAGTCCGTAGCGACTCCTAAGGTGGCAATGCGATCCAAGAGCTCGTTCAGGGAGGAGAGTTCCATTGGATCCATCTGCTCGGTGAATTCCGAGCTGGCGTGGAGGCTGTTTTTGAGGACTCGAGAAGTCACCGTCGGCGCAGCGGCCAAACGGGCGGTCATGACAAAGCCGTCTAGTAGGAGAGTTTGGCCTACAGCCAGGGCTCCCCCAGTAGTGATGTTGTCCTTGATAACAGGGCGAGCCATCAAGCCTTACCGTCACAGCACAGTGGAACTCTCAATGAAAGCACCAATGTCGGTGTCAAAACTGGCGGATCTCGGGTAGGGGGTCCCGAATGTGCGTCTAAGGCTAATGCTAACAAGAGGCGGGTGACACAATATTTACCCAGGTTCGGGCCCTCTCGATGGAGGTAATACCCTACTTCCTGCTTGATTGATCTTGATGATATGAGTATTACAAGAGTTGATCTACCACGAGATCATAGAGGCTAAACCCTAGAAGCTAGCCTATGATTATGATTGTTGTTCTCCTACGGACTAAACCCTCCGATTTATATAGACACCGGAGGGGATAGGGTTACATAGAGTCGGTTACAGAGAAGTAGATCTATATATCTGAATTTCCAGGCTCGCCTTCCACGCAAAGGAGAGTCCCACCCGGACACGGAACGAAGTCTTCAATCTTGTATCTTCATAGTCCAACAGTCCGGCCAAAGTTTATAGTCCGGCTGTCCGAGGACACCCTAATCCAGGACTCCCTCAATCCCGCACCGAGCAATCCTCATCGGAGGATTTACTGCACTCGGATGTTATGGACAATGGGACACCCTCGAATGCCCTTCCCAAAAACACGTGAATGACACCAAGGTATCATCCCAGAGGGACCCAGGCCAAGGAGGGGAGGAAAAGATCGTGAAGGCAGCGCCAGGAGGTCAAACTCCAGGGGCCGGACACACGGGAGAAAAGGCCACCATGGACATCGACGGTAGGGGTTATCCCGAATTTGGCCCCCAGCCGGATACAGTTCCGGAGACCGATACGGCTCCGGAATCAGGCAGGCAGCCTCCTCGACTAGAGGGGGTGCGCCTATTCCACCAGCAACCTCTGCCCAACCAGAGGTGTTGGATACTTTGTCTGCGGCGCCGGAGAGCGCCTCCATCGTTGAAGAACATCGTGCCCTTATGGGTGTGGTGATTGAGAAGATCCAGTCTGCTGAGAGTGGGCTGAATGAAGCCTGCATCATCCTTATAACGGGCTTTGAGGTATGTTTTGTGAGGTTTCAAAGAGTGCCATAGTATATGTAGTAGCCCCTGATACATTGTTCGGTGAAAGAAAGAACCGGACAGAGGATCAAATATATGTTCGCAGGAGACTCACTTTATGGCATCTCTCCCTCTCTTTTTATAAGCAGGCGTCTGTAGCGACTGCCGCCTCTCATATTGCGGAAGTCTCCGGACTGAAGCAGAGTGTGGAGCGGGCTGAAGAAGAACTCGGCCGAGTGAAGAAGCAGTTGGAGATAACCAAGGTATGCAAAAACCTTGTTCCCATTCAGCATGAATGAAGAAGTTAGTATGATAAAAATATTTATGTTGTGCTCTAGGGGCGATGACCGAAGTCGAGGCTCTTAAGAAGGTTGTGGCTGAGGCCGAGAAAAAGGTAGCCGCAGAGCAGGCCCTTCGTGAGAAGCACGAGGCTAGGGTTGTTAAAGCTGAGCAAGAGCTCCAAGAGGCTGTGAAGAAATGTGAGGTCTTGGAGCAGAGCTTAATAGAGAAAGAATACGAACTCACCCAGGCTCATCATGCCGCACGCGATGCCCGGGGGGAAGCCCAAGGCGCCAAAAATAGCGGATCTCGGGTAGGGGGTCCCGAACTGTGCCTCTAAGGATAATGGTAACAGGAGGCGGGGGACACAATGTTTACCCAGGTTCGGGCCCTCTCTATGGAGGTAATACCCTACTTCCTGCTTGATTGATCTTGATGATATGAGTATTACAAGAGTTGATCTACCACGAGATAACAGAGGCTAAACCCTAGAAGCTAGCCTATGATTAGGATTGTTCTTGTCCTACGGACTAAACCCTCCGGTTTATATAGACACCGGAGGGGGATAGGGTTACACATAGTCGGTTACAGAGAAGGAAATCTACATATCCGAATTGCCAAGCTTGCCTTCCACGCAAAGAGAGTCCCACCCGGACATGGGATGAAGTCTTCAATCTTGTATCTTCATAGCCCAACAGTCCGGCACAAGTACATAGTCCGGCTGCCCGAGGACCCCTTAATCCAGGACTCCCTCAATTACCCTAGAATCAAGGACATTCAAAGTATAACAAGAGATACCGACTCAAGTAGACCAATTACCTCACTCAGATACCCCAATTCCATTCGACCAAGATGAAGTCAGTCGATCATACAAGAGGAAATGGCCCTTTGTTAATGCGGAGGAATCCTAAAGATTCTGGTGAGTCTTCGAGTGGTTGAACAGTCTCTCGCTGCATCATGACAGTCAGTTCTCGGCTTTCTCTACTGAGGTGCTCATCTGAAATAACCAGGGCACAATCGCAGTAGTTCTCCTTTGCCACCCTAGCCGATAATAACGGAACATAATGAGGCAAACCCAGGAGCCGGGCTAACCCAACATTTGACCAAACACATGATTCAGAGCTGATGCATATAAGGACAAACTTGTGACGCCGAACACTCCCTAAGGTATTTGGACTTTATAACAGATGAAGAGCTCTAGAATGCCCATTCATTATAAACCCTGTGTTTCTAGGTACGTGCGTTGATCTGTCGTGGTGAAATGCCAAAAACAGCAGTATCCTTTGTGGGTATGGAACCCATGGGATGGTTAAGCAACAAGAGGCAATAAAAAAGGTTTACACATGGGCTTAATTCAAAAATAAACCTGTTGGACGGGCCTCGCTCGCACGCCCGCGCTTTTGTCTCCGCGCAGCCGTGATCCCGCAAGGGTATCGCGTAATGTTGTATGTGGAAAAGAAAACTCATAGGAGGTTACAGCGTTAGTACCGGCGGGTATTAAAAGTTCAAGCTGTTGGCCCGCCAATAAGGTTGAGCCAAGTGTGGGCTTTATTAGGTAGTTATAGCCCCGGTATCCGCTATAGGATTACATATACGGTGCCCTGGTTCGATCTGGGCTACCGGACTTGTCTAACCATGTCCATGGTCTTAACAACCGGTCATATTTTTTTGATGTTGGAGGTCACTTATAGTCCGGCCTCGAGGGCCATCGCGTATTCCTCTGCGCGTGACGAGCGCTCTGTTATTCCGCTAATGGTGATGACGCCACGTGGACCGGGCATCTTTAGTGTAAGGTAGCCATAGTGCGGCAATTCATTGAAGCGGGCGAAGGCCATTCTTCCGAGCACTGCATGACAGTCGCTTTGGAAGGGTGCGATGATGAAGAGTAGTTCTTCACTTCCGGAGTTGCCTGGAGAGCCGAATGTTACCTCTAGTATGACGGAGCCCCTGCTGTAGGCTTCAACTCCTGGTATCACGCCTTCAAAGGTGGTGATGCTTTGGCTGATTCTGGATGGGTTTATCCCAATCCTGCGGACAATGTCCTTTTATATTAAATTGAGACTACTGCAGCCATCCATAAGGACCCGGGTGAGACGGTATTCGTCGATCATTGGGTCAAGCACCAAGGCCTCTGATCCACCGCGCCGAATACTAGTCCGGCCATCCAAGTGTTCGAAAGTGATCGGATAAGACATCCAGTAGTTAGGTGTGGGTATGATGGGCTCTATATCGTGTGCGTCTCTATGCGCGCGTTCGTGCCCCCTCATGGATGTATGAGTCGCATGGATCATGTTTACTGTTTTAACCTCTCAAGGGAATTTTTTTCGGTCTCCGCAGTTGTTCGGCCGGGCAAGGTTCATCCTCGCCTCACTTGGTGTTTCCTTCCTTGTGTTTGACATTCAATTTGCCACCGCTTGAAGAACAAGCACTTCAGGCGTAGTGGTTTGCAGTTTGTAAGGTGCCATGTATTTGGCACAACTGCCTAGGACTCTATTCAGTCCGACGATCCTCTTACCGCCTTTTAGATATGGCTTATTTTGTTGATTAGGTCGAGAGCTCTGAATCCGGCATTAGCCGTTGTGTTATCCGGGCTCTCTTCCTTGTTTTGGCGTTTATTTTTATTATGCCGTGGCTTCCCGTTGCCATCCCTTATTTTGGATGTGCTGGGGTCGCTGGTGCCTTTACAGGCTAGCCAGCCATCTTCCCCCGTGCAAAGGCGGGTCATAAAGCTTGTTAGGGATGCCATTGTCCTTGGCTTTTCTTGGCCGAGGTGTCTGGCGAGCCACTCGTCACGGGTGCTGTGTTTGAATGCTGCTAAGGCTTCGGCATCCAGACAATCAACAATTTGATTCTTCTTAGTGAGGAATCTGTTCCAATGCTTGCGGGCGGACTCTCCGGGCTGTTGGATTATGTGACTTAAATCGACAGCATCGGAGGCCGGACATAAGTCCCTTGAAAATTTGCCCTGAAAGGGTCCTCGAGTTCCTCCCAACTTCTAATCGAATTTTCGGGGAGGCTTTTCAACCAGTGTCTAGCTGGTCCCTTTAATTTGAGGGGAAAGTATTTGATGGCATGGAGATCATCCCCTCGAGCCATATGTATATGTAGGAGAAAGTCCTCAATCCGCACCCTCGTCCCGCTGCTCGTCAGATGCCTCTATGTTCACAGTGTTTAAAGTCTGAGGGAATTCATGGTCCAAAGACTTCTTCGTGAAGCATGTGGGGTGAGCAGCCCTCCCAGATCCGGACGCATCGTGGCATGCCGTCGGCTGTTGTTGTGTTCGGTGTTTATTCCGAACTGGTATTTGGTTGGTGTAATCGTTTTGGTGACTACAGTCCCTCGCCGGGTTGTGTCCTTTAGATCTGTAGATGGACCTAGCTGCGCCAACTTTCTTATCCAGGTGTAGGTCGTGCGTGGCGTCTGTAGCTACTTTGTTGCGATTATGGAGGTTATTCTTTGGTGGAACGGCCTCGGCCGTCAATTCCGCAGGAGCTTACGCTTTTGGTAGTTTTTTTATGGCTGATCATCGCCATATCTTTCTTCAAGATTCAGCACTTTGTTCCATCTGTGGTTGAGCGCTTTCGCGGCGCTCTTAAGCCGCTGCTTCGCTTCTTCGCACTTCTAGCTGTGGCCATAAGCTTCCCGTGGAGGTTTTTTCATTCCACGCTTCTTCCGGATGATGAATGCATCATCGCCCGATCGCCTTCTTGTCCTAGGCTGGTTTGACGAACTCGCCCTCCTCGATCATTGTTCGAAGCATCCGTCCGAACCGTGTTCGGCGTGACCTGGTTCGGCCCGCTCAATCGCTGGTTCCTGTGATGGTCGCTAGTGGCCTTCTTGGTGTCAATTCCGTAGTTTCGATCCTTCTAGCGCTCTTGCTCATATTTTTAGTGTTACTACACTTGAACGGCGCCCGCCGCCGCTTTGGCTTTGGCCCGAGGGTTTTATATTCCTGCATTGTCACCGCTGCCCTCCTGGGCGATCTACCATGTATATGTCATGACGAGGCGGATGTCCGGCATTTTATAGATTCTAAATCTTCCCCGCATCGTCAGTCATACCATCGATGCCTTCGTGAGTCGAAGTCAAGCACGTTGGTTAAATCATCAACCGCGGGCTATGTAGTGGGTAGTGGGTGGTAACGAATTTCGCCGCCGCTTCCCACTCGAGCCAACCGGCTGGGTTGAACGAATGCGGTCGTGTTCATCAGAGGGCTTGATGGAACAAGCGATGGAACGAGGCCTCGGCGCATCAAGAAACAGAGGAAACGGACTCATAATGCTCAAACAGGGTCCCGTTGATCTGAGGGGTCCGCATACCGCAAAACGGAGGATACGGACCTCGTACGATCGAAACGGGGGTCCTATTGATCGGGAGGGGTATGGCGTACCGCAAAACGGAGGAAACGGACCTCCTACGGTCGAAACGGGGGTCCAGTTGATCGGGAGGGGTGTGGCATACCGCAAAACGGACTAAACGGACCTCCTACGGTCAAACGGGGTCTTGTTCATCGGGAGGGGTGTATGCATCGCAAACGGACAAAACGGACCTCCCACGGTCGAAACGGGGTCCTGCTCATCGGGGAGGGGTGTATGCATCGCCAAACGGGACACCACGGGATACTGTTCATCTCCACCATCGACCTCCTCCAGCCTCGACGGGCTACCGTCGACCTCCTCCAGCCTCCACGGGATCCTGTTCATCCATCCTCCACCGCACGCTACTCCACCGGCT
This sequence comes from Aegilops speltoides, assembly GCA_021437245.1. NCBI lineage: Eukaryota > Viridiplantae > Streptophyta > Magnoliopsida > Poales > Poaceae > Aegilops > Aegilops speltoides. The sequence goes on along the minus strand of CM038147.1, from coordinate 492,948,463 downwards.
ACTATTCAACCACCCTCCACGGCACCCCTCCACCGCTTCATCGCTCATCCAAGACTCCACACCACGGGTCCTCGCTCAACCACCCTCCACCTGACACCCTCCACCTCTACTGTTCATCCAGCCCTCGACCACACCACGGGGTCCTATTCATCCAGAGGCAACGCCACCACTCACTATTCATCCACCCCCCCCACCCGCAACGCTCACGGTTCATCGAATCGATTGGCTTCAGTTAGCAGCAGTAGTGAAGGAATCGCTCGATCACGTTTAGTTAACAGCCATCGATCGATTGCTCGGGTTAAGTAATGCGAGTTCTGCAGCAATTGCTCGGTTCGTTAGAGCCCAACGCCCGCCGGTTCTAAGTTAGAGCTAACGCTTGCACACACATCGCCAGACGCAGTGAGAGAGAAACACGATCGCTTCGACCTCCACCTCCCACCGAATCGGAACTCCCCAAATTTTCCTCCTCGCTTCTACCACGGTTTTTCCCATCATGGACGGCCCAAAGAATGTCAAGCGCAGTCGCTGCGCTCGCTTCGTCAGACTTAAAAGCCCATTTTCTCGTCATGATTTTTGTCATAGAAGTAGGAGCCCACCACATCTATGATGATACCGGGTTTTGTCACAATTATCGTCATAGAAGTGTCATATGTATGACAGAAATAAATTTCGTTCGGCCCAAAATGTCGTGGATGTGTCTTTTTTTTGTAGTGATCATATGATGGGTCGTGGTGATGCTGGCATTGATTTCATGGAAAAAGTTTTGCGAGATAATGCTTGTTTGGAGGAAGAGGATGGGCATGAAGATGATAGGATTCCTGACCTATTGAAGGATTTGTACGATGCTGAAGATTGTGCTGATGGACAGAAGTTGTTGTTTGCTGAGGTGTTAGAGGAGGCAAAGCGCGTAGCTCATGAAGGGGGTAAATTTTCAAGATTTACCTTCACGTGAAGTTACTCGACATCAAGTCTTTCTACCGGATTAGCAATGCTGCATTCAACGCAATACGAGATGAGTACCTAGAAGAGCATGGAGCCTATGTGGTGTTCACCAGTGTGGCTGATGATCGACGCAGCAGGCGGCTGCAGCAACAAGAAGTAAATGCAGTAGCATCAGATACTCCAGAATTTATGCATTGGTCCGAGAAGCCTATCAGTTGGAGCAGAGCTGATCACCTAGAGTTGATGCCGAATCCAGGCTCCTACACCTTGGTTTTGAGTGCCACCTTGGCCATAGATAAGCTGCCGCCGCTTTTGTGAGTACCGATAGATTTGAGGCAGAGCATCAACATCCCGCATAAGGATACCATGGAGAAGTTAGAATCCAGCAAACAGCTTCAGAGCAAAGCAGACGTTGTTCCACTTCCAAGATTGTACCCGCCTTCTCGCCGCCAATTGGCAAGATATCGATAGACGCCCTCTTCGAGACAAAGATCATTTCCGCCGAGAGCTGCTTTGGTTTGAGGTGGTGGACCTCGAAGTCTGCAGACCATGCGCTGTTTGGCCGACCATGGCCAAGTTCATGGCGGTCCCCCACTACTCCTACCTCAAGATAAAGATGCCATGTTCCAAGGGGATTCAGCACCATAGCCGCGACATAGAAGTCGTCGCTTATGCTGGAGAGCAATCGGCCGGCTGAGTCCCCGGTAATCGTGAGCCGAGAAGCTGCCTTGATCGGTCGTGGCGATGGCCGAAAGCGCCAGAGATGTCACCCACCCCAAGGAGTCGGAAGTCGAGGGTTCGCTCAAGCCGCCAAGGAAACAAAGAAGATACCCTTGAACCCGAGCACCAGAGAGGCACGCTGTCATAGGCGCAAACCTCGACAAAGAATAGGAAGGCGAGCCGCCGATTTCCTCCGTGAGAATTGAGACATCTTTGCATGGTCCCCTGAAAGACATGCCAAGTGTACAGACGGAATTCGCCGAGCACAAGTTACATGTCCGACCTTATGTGAAGCCCGTCAGGCAGCCCTTGCGCCGCCAGTCAGAAGAAAAGAGAAAAGTTGTTGGAGAAGAGATAGCTCGGCTCCTGGCAGCCGGCTTCATTATGGAGGTGTTTTCCCTGCACGGTTAGCAAACCCGGTCCCGTGTCAAGAAGAACAAGCAAGGGCGGATGTGCATTGACTACACAAGCCTCAACAAAGCTTTCCTAAGGACCCATTTGCTCGCCAAGAATTGATCAGTGATAGACCCACAGCCGACAAGTAGCTGTTGAGTTTCTTAGATGCATATTCGGATATCACCAGATCAAGCCGAACCGGGCAGACAGATCAAGACCGCCTTCATCACGCTGCTCGAGCCTTCACACCGACCGACGCTCGCTTGAGGAATGCCGGGCGCCACCTTTCAGCCAGATGCGTAATGCCTCCTCAAGCAACTCGGCAAACGCCCACGCCTCACGAGACGATGTGGTGGTGAAGACGGAAAGGCGCGGACGCCGCTGAAGACCTCAAGGAAACCTTGAGAACTCGCACGATTTTAGATCAAGCTCAACCCTAAGAAGTGTATTCGAGTACCACCGCCAACTCTTCGCTTCGGTCTCTCGAACGCGGCATAGAGTGCAACCCTGTGAAGATCAAGGCCATCGAGAGGATAAAGGTACCCAGCCGACTGCTAGATGTGCAGAAGTTCATAGGCTGCTTGGCGTCAATCAGCCGATTCATCAGTCGGCTGGGCGAGAAGGCCCTCCCTTTGTACCAACTGATGAAGAAGACCACCTTTTTCGAGTGGAACCACAAGGCGGATGAAGCATTCCTCCAGTTGAAGAAGATGTTGACTACTCCTCCCGGTCAAGGCCCGACTCCTAAAGAGCCCATGCTCCTATACATTGCAGCCACCACCGGTAGTCAAGACACCATTGTAGTGGAGCGCAAGGAGGAAGGCAAGGCGCTTACTGTCCGTAGACCGTATATTACCCGAGCGGCATCACAACCTCCAAGAAGAACTACCCCCACTACCAGAAGATGTGCTAGGACGTGCACTTTGCCGCCAAGAAGTTGAAGCCTTACTTTCAAGAGCATCCAATCACTGTGGTTTGCCCAGCCCCACTGGCCGAGATCATCGGGAGCCGGGATGCTTCTGGTCGAGTGGCCAAATGGGCCATAGAGTTGGCCCCTTACACCACCTACTACCAGCCCCGCACCGCCATCAAGTCGCAAGCACTGGCCGACTTCCTCGTCGACTGGCCGAGACACAAGATTCCGCCGCCAAATACCGACTCCACCCATTGGCGGATGCATTTTGACGGCTCCAAGATGCGACCGCTTGGGAGCCGGGCGTTGTCCTCACTTCCCTAAAGGCTATTAAGCTCAAGTACGCGTGCAGATCCATTCGCCCAACAACGCCGCCAATACGAGGCGCCATTCACGGCCCAGCTTTGCCAAAGAACTCGGCATTCACCGGATCCTGTGTTATAGCGAATCTGATTTGGTGGTCCAGCAGTCATCTGGCGACCGGACGCCAAAGATGCAAATATGGCAAGCTACCGCTTCCTGGTGCAGCAACTCAGCGGATATTTTGAGGGGTGCGAGTTCATTAACGTGCCAAGAAATGACATCGCAAGCAGACTCCCTGGCACGAATCGGCTCCACCCGCCAAGCAATCCCATCCGGCGTCGCCCTTGAGCGCCTCCTCAAGCCGTCTATCAAGCCTTCACCAGAATCAGACTCCATCTTTGTGCCGGCTCTCCCCGAAGAAGTCAGATCCGACTCAAGAGC